>OU015492.1:198021959-198289459 GCA_907164885.2 Dolomedes plantarius
TAAATTTTATTCTAGGAAATTAATTATTTTATGTTTTATGGGATATTTTATGTTTTTCTAACTTCAGATTACGATATCTCGGCAAAAAATGATCGCATAATTTTTATCTTTTTACAATCTAAGACTACAGACATTTTTCCTTCAAACAAGACCTCATTTGTTTAAAAATAATTTAAAACAGATTAATATTTTCATCAAAATATTAAACCCACTTTTTCGAGAAATTTACGCACTTTTGAGGATCCACGGTCGATGCTCTTCGAGTTTTTATTTTACAAAGAAAATATTTACATCATCTGAAAGATGAAAGCTTTTTCATTCATATAAACCTCATTTCAAGTCTCTATCTTAAAATTTCGAGTTTTAATTGAATTTTAAAGAACGATACGCGGTTCTTCAAACGCGAAGAACGGCAAATTCTCCCACTGGGTTGTAAACAACGATTGAGTCATTCATTCACTTGATTCATTCATCGTCTTCCTTTGATGGCTTGAGCGTAGCTGGGCCTGTATGTATTGTTTTTTGTTTACCGTTCTTTATATTAGTGATTTAGACATACAGCAAATGTGTCTGCTGTACTGTACATATGTAAGTGCTTTAAAAGTTTTATTATGTTTTTGTACAGTAAAACATAGTTTTTGTGTTGAAATATTTTTTTTTCGTGTTTGCAACTCATTTTTAGACATTTTCGGGTTATCCGCGATTTTTGTTATCCGCGGTGCCCTTGACTCCCAATTCCGCGGATAATCGGGGCTCTACTGTATATATATATATATATATATATATATATATATATATACCGGGTGGCCATAATTAAACTGACAGTGCTCACAGTGTTCTGTAACGCGATCTATTTGCGAGAATGACGCCACATTTTGTAGGAAGATTAAACAAGACGGGGGACGAAGGATTCCGCGAAAAAATAAATTAGTTCCAAAAGTCACCGCTAGGGGAATATTTGGCGCTGTGTAATAGAAAATAGAGTGTTAACAAATGCAAATTAATACGAAATAAAATTACCTTTTATTCTGCACATTTTGTTATTTAGTTCAAGTGCAATATGGCAACACTTTTAAAAAAGTGATTTTCAAGAGACGATAAGATTTTCCACGGTCAAGCATCATCCACCTCCATTCTGGCAAGAAAGGTGTGAGCAAAAGTCAATCGCTTATCCTGGACTGGGTACAGTAACTCCTATACATGGCTGATCTTGTACGGATAGAAGTTGATAATCTTTCATAAGATTTTCCATACCGTACTGTAAGGCATATCCATATTCCGAGCTAATCCACGAGCGCTAGAGGTGGCAGCAATATTGTCTGGTCCTCTGTCGACAATCGCCGTGGCAACTGCTTCGATTGTATCCTGTGGTACAGGGTTTCGTCCTCTGCCTGACTGAACCTTCAGAGAACCTGTTTTCTCAAACGTCGCAACCATTGCTTTTAGCCCATTAACTGACACAGGACCGTTACCTTTAAGCATTTTTTTGTGAGTTCTTAAAGCACTAAGAGCGGCTGACGCGTTGCACTGGTTGAGGTAAAAGAATTTGACCAGTAACGCACGCTCGACTAAAGAAGGAGACATTGCACATAAACTTTCAATCCGATTGATTCGAAACGTAACACATTGCCTTTTAAAACCCAAGCAGCTGGTACTGTGCCAATGGATGTAACGTGAAATTTGAACAAAGAACTTCTTCTGCTCAGCGTACGTGATATTGCAGATCACGAGACTTTATGGGTGTTTATGTAGATTTTACGCTTTTTTAAAAGTGTTGCCATATTGCACTTGAACTAAATATGAAAATGTGCATAATAAAAGGTAATTTTATTCCGTATTAATTTGCATTTGTTAACACTCTATTTTCTATTACACAGCGCCAAATATTCCCCTAGCGGTGACTTTTGGAACTAATGTATTTTTTCGCGGAATCCTTCTTCCCCCGTCTTGTTTAATCTTCCTGCAAAATGTGGCGTCATTCTCGCAAATAGATCGCGCTACAGAACACTGTGAGCACTGTCAGTTTAATTATGGACACCCGGTTTATATGTGTGTGTGTGTATGTATGTATGTATGTCAAAATTGTAACGCATTTTGATACTTTTTTGTTTAACTGTTTACTGCAAGCCCAAGTGATACAGACTGGGTGTGTCGCGCTCCCAAAATTATAACTCGCGACGCAGGACATCTGAAATTTTGCTTTCCGGAGGACCGTTATGGGGGAACGTAATCCTACGTTAAAACAATTATTTCAATTTAGAGACAGGTATCATCCTAAACCTAGAGGTGAAAAAGTAAGTCATTCTACTAATAAGGTCATTTCAGTAATGGTCGTTGGGGTAAACTTATTGCAAGTTTTAACAGTAATTAAAATTTAGTTTCCAATAATAAAGTTGTTTAATCTTGTATTACTTTACCCGCTGATTTACTGGGAAGAAATATAAATTGTTGGAATAATGTGGTTTAAAAGAAATATCTCTTCTATTTTTTTTTAAAATAATGATTCAATTTTCGAACAAAACATCTTATAGTAGAAAGTTAATATATATCCAAAAATAAATATACGGAAAGTTTTATAGCTGTATGCTCTGGATTTATTACTTTGTTGCGACTAAAGTTTAGCAAGGAAAATTTCGAAGATAACAGATGCATGAACTGCTATTTTTAGACATTTGGTTAGAAAATGAAGGTCGGCATTATTACATTCGTCGGTAGTTGGTGAGAAAGGCTTTATTTGTGGAAAAAATATATCGATATTCATTCTCTTTCAAATTGTGAAATCATCAATAAAGTTTTGAAATTTTATTTCGGGAAGTTTTAAATTATTTACCGAAAAGATGAAGAATGTTTATTATAAGGGATACCGAGATACATAATTTACATATGATTAGCGAAGTTTAGATTTTCTGTAATCAAGAATTTAGTTTATGCTGCAAATAATGTTGCGGAACAGCCTGTAAATTTACGGTGCTTGAGAAATGATACACATTTGTATGTTATGAAGGATTAGAAAGTAACAGACGAGTTTCTGTTAAGTACAATGAGCTGCTCTCCGTATTCACTGGAGGATTATTTATACATCACAAAGGAAAAAACATTAAAAATGAAATATAAATTATCCGAAAGAGTGTTAGGGATTGTACAATGAAGAATATATCAGACTTCAGCCTGGAGAAATCCGATAATCCCACAATGCAAATTAAAATATGCAGTGACTTTTATTACGATCATTTAGACTTATTTTAAGTAGTTTATTTAAAACCTTTAAATAGTTCATTTTTAACAATTCTAAGATCTGATATCGAATTTACGTGTTTTCCATGTGTTATCGCTAATAATCTTGGATAATACAGATATTAGTGAATATTCTTTTAAAAAAATAGCATTTTATATTGGATATATTAGCATGTTGCTTTAACTTTCGTTCCTTAAATTACCCCACTTATGCTCCTTTATTTAGAAATTAAGTAATTTTTAAGTGATTTTATTTCTTATTGAGTCGGAAAGGATTTATTACTCTTTACTAAAGTTTTAAGATATCACAGAAAGATCTTGACGTTTCCGAAGAGATGGGATGAAGAGTTATCGGAAATGCAACATGATTCCAGAAAGGATCTAAAACAGTTGTCTAAGATACAGCAAAGGCATTTTAAAACATCCTTCAGGACTAAATTTGTGTTCTTAAGCGAGGCATTGCCATCTGCAACTAAGAAGTTAAACAGCTACAAGGTAGGTAGTAAGCTGTCCGTTGAGTTCGTTTTTGGTTCTGAAGAGCATTGCCTTGTTTCGTACACTGAAATGCCAAACCATGGGGAAAACCTGAAAAGCATGATTTTTGAATTGCTTGTAATGGGCTCCATGGTTAGTGGAGCTGCAGAAATGGAGGATTTAGCTGGATGAATCACATCGCAAATAAAATCAAAGTAGGAAAAGAACATTGCATTTCATCTAAACGCCAAGACTGCTGTTTAACTTGTTAGAACAGCTCTAAAGCCCTTACAGCTGTTTAACTTCTTAGTGTATTACACAATAGAGGGACCGAGAAGACATATTATTTACAGAGAAAGGAACATTAATAATTTGATAATCATAGCACATATGAATTCCGATAGAAAATGACCAATATCGTGTAGAGAAGTTCATTTGGAACTCACTGTCTCAGATATCGTGCAAAAAGAAAACACATCATTACAGTTATGAAATCCTTAAGTGCATAAAAGGGTACAGAGTGATTAAAAATTAATTTCTCAATTACTTGCTTTCTACTTGTTATGATGTCTCATGCATTTATATTTACACTGTACCGAACATAATACCTCAACGAGAGTATAAAGAATTTAAAAAAATTTTGAGTAACAAACCCTTTAACATGAGTGTAAATACATTTAAGGCAAATGAAATAAAAATGTTCACTGGCTAAAAATGATGTAAAAATAAGCAAAATAAAAGATTTACGAGCTCGAAACACTGAGATCTGTGTTCTAAAAAATCTTTTTAATTCGGCTAGTACTTAATTGTTAGTTAATTGGTTAATTACTATAAATCAAACATTATTTTAACATTAATCAAACATTAATTAAATATTAATTAACTTCATTCAAATTAGTGTTTCTCATCATCGATTTTTGTTATCTAAATTTTATACTTCAACTATTTGTAAGACCGGAAGTATTGTGATAAATTTCTATTTGTGATATGTTTATAACTCTTCCATAACTTTTATTTGACAGCGATTTAACATTTAAAGAGTTTGCTTAGAAATCGGAAGTTTTGGTAAAAACTGGAAAATAAGGCAGTCACCTGCGGTCAGAAAATGTCACGAGGTCTCAAATTTAAACACCATTTTCAATAATCTCAAGAGTAGGAATTACATGGCCACCCTTCAATATAACCTAGGATGCAAATAATGTTTCTAAGAAACTCTAACCAAATTTACATGTGATTTTACTCAAAATTGTGTTATTTTATACAGTTGATATGTAAAAAAACTAATTAACTATACACTATTTAAGCATTAAACAATATTGCAATGAGCAAATTTTTCTGAATTCAAATATACGGTTGATGTTCTTTTATATTTTTATGTCTATTTTACCCTTTGGTATGATGTATGAAAATTAGAGACACAATCTACTTCAATTTTAAACCGAGAAACCTATTGTATTTGAACTCAGACTTTCAACTAATAAGACACTTGAGCTTAAGATTACATTCCGTATCTGAGCCATGATTTCCCTACAAAACCTCTTCCCCCTTTCTGAGAGATAATAGGATTATTGCCTATCCAGGCCTATACTATTACTAAATTCGTTGGATGCCACTTCACGGAACACAACTATACACGGAACGCAACTATTAAGACTCTTACGAGAAAAAACAAGACTCAATCGAGTTTAAGATGTTTTCCAAGCTGGAGGTGCAAAGAACTATTAAAACACACAGCGAAAATCGTTGTGATATTGAACTTATAGAAGCACTTTAACTGTATAAAACTTTATGGCTCGTATACTTTCTGGGGATTATTTTAAGCAGTATCATTTTAAGAGCTTTAAGGTACTTTGCCCGTGCTTTTATGTGGTGTAGAATTTTAAATTACCCACAATCTTTATTCGAAAAAACTTTAAAATGGAAATTGCTGCCAAATGCATTGAAAAAATTCTTATAAAAGTTCAAGAATTCTGAAAGTTTCTCAGTAAAATAAAGAATAATTTCAATTATACCTTATATAACTACTAAGTAATCAATTTTTGATGAATATGTTTTAGATGCATGTTTATAAATTTAACATAACTGAAACTAAGGAAGGGGAAATATGATGTTAATATTATCTTTTAAGACATACATTATATTGCAAAATATATTCGCAAACCACATTAAGTTTAGAAGAATGGAGGTCATCGACCTTTTTAAAATTGAGCTCCGAATTATGGAAAATAGATGAGTGAAAATTAATCATCTCGAAATTTCACACTAATGAACGCGATTTTGTGGGGATAGTCTTGACAATGATTTATAAAGATCTGAAACAGTCCAAGCGTAAAATTATGAAGCCGCTCTGTCATGGTATGTAGTTGTTTCAGCTGGCTGAATCTAAGCTTTGGTCACCAAAACCACTAAGAGATATCTATGCAATCAAAACTATTATATGCTTCCTAGCTTTTAGAACAAAAAGTAGAAGTGAATACTATATGATGATTAGTTGCATTTTTTAATACGATTTAGTGAGGCATAAATCGAATAACATTCTATAATTTATCATTCTAACAACACTGCAGAATCTGTAAAAATCTGGGGGTTAATTAGACGGTGATATTAATTTTCTATTTAACCTAGTTGTAAGAAACATGTTTCAGAGATTGGGATTACTTGAAGCAAATGAACACCTGTCCTATCCGAGGCCTATTTATTTAAATCACAGGTTCCCACATCATACAAAATAAATTCAAGATTAAACATAAGAGATATTACATTACACAGTTTAGTAATACGTGTTATATATAACGTTTGGTGGGCTTTCGAGAAACAGTTGACTCTGTGACTATGCCAAATACACCTGAATCAGAGAACCCTAATTTTCAACGTGGAATACTATAGGGTAATTGTGGAATTCCACATTAGCAAACTCCCACTCTAGAATGTCAGTCATTCCAAAGATTCCTATCTCAATGGTTAGGAAATTATCCCAGGCAAATGGTGAACAGTTCTTATATATCATTGAGACAAAAAACAAACGCACGTATGTATATAATACATACATACATATATATATATATATATATATATATATATATATATATATATATATATATATATATATATATATATATATATATATATATATATATATATATATATATATATATATATATATATATATATATATATATATATATAAACATGGAGTTACATATGTTCATAACATATGTTTCAACACGTATTGTTCATTAACGGTTTGATACTTTTAAAGCTTTATTCCAGCCTGAGTATATTTAAAACATATGCACATTAAGGTTTGTCCATTGAAAGAACTTCTCAAAGAATTTCGCTTTCAGAAACTTTTTTCACTATGCCACTTTCACATTTACTGTTTAACTTTGTATATCTACTCTACTTTACTTCATTGCTCGGCAAACATTCACTCATTAAATAGAACTTTGTGTTTTGAATTTCAATGTGAAGGATAAGTAGATAGAATCAAATATTTACTCTCCACTGTAGTAAATCCAAACATATGAGAAATATGAGAATTTGGAATCAAATTGTGTAAATTTTCCTTTTATAGTAGAAATTAAAACAATTTTCGCAAGTGACAGTGTATCAGTGACATAAATTTACAGTTTAAATCACATCGCAAATGTTGAACTTAATATTTATATCTATGTGACTGTCTTTCCTTGTGTAATTATACATATACATACATGCATATATATATATATATATATATATATATATATATATATATATATATATATATATATATATATATATATATATACATATATATATATATATATATATATATATATATACATATATATATATACATATATATATATACATATATATATATATATATATATATACACAAATATTTATACATATATATATACATATATATATATATACATATATATATATATGCATATGGTTATCAAAATAATGGAAACACCTATCAATATTAGTGGTGTTTATGAATGTGCTTCGTATTCCTTAAAAAACAAGTCTGGTCACCGGTGTTTGTTTATATAACAAAGTGCATGTATTATTCTACTGTCAGGTAGCAGTAATGAAGCTAACGGCATCGTGCTTTTGTGGGGAATAGCGTAAAATGTCAAACCTTGCAGACCCTGCGAAAAGGGCAAATTGTTGAAATAGAGTATCATTTAAATTGAGTATGTGCTACTGCAACCCCCAGGCTAATGGGGTTTTTTTGAGCTATAGTATCGAAAGTCATGATAGCATACAAAATGCACGGAAAAACATCCTTTGCCAAAAAGAATAGTGGACGAAAGGGAGAGGTGAGTGGAAGAGACGGACGAGATATTGAAGCGGAATGTGACATGAAGAAACAAAACAACTCCAACCTAAATGACGGAAGAGCTCAAGCTGTATCTCCATGTTCCAGCAACAGCCATTAGAGGTTTAAGGGAACTTCACAAACAAACCATTTACTGAAGAGTAGCTATTCCCAAGCCACATCTAATTGATGCAGATACAATATTTCCTCCACAATGGTGCCACGAGCGTAAATCCTGGTCATGTAATATGCCGAGAAATGGCATTCGGTACGACGAATTATTGTTCACATTGTTCCTCGCAACAGAACGTCCGTATGTCTGAAAAACACCTACACAAGCGTAAGATTCTGGCTGTCTCATCTCGACTGTCAATCATGCAGGTAGATCTATAGGGGTTTGGGATGGCATCTCATGGTTTTCTTCAGGCCCTATTATAACCCTAAAAGGGAGATTGAGTGGGAAGGACTGTGTCGAAATTTTAGCTCACCAGGTCCATCCAATGGTGCAAACATTCTTTCTTGCAGGAGATGGTGCTCTCCAGGATGATAATCCCCGTATACATACAACTAAATCCATAAAGTATTGGTTTGAAGAGCATGAAAAAGAAGTCAAATAGCTTATCTTGCCCTATACAATCCCCCCAACTCTATATTATCCAACAAGTGTGATCTGTATAAGCGGACAGAGCCAGGTATCGATATCAACCACAGCATCTCTACAGGAACTTTCATGATTTTTCCCTGGTGAATGGTATAATATATTCTTAACCGCTTTTCATGACTTGTATAATCCAATTCCAAGGTGAATCAGGTGGTATTACATGCAAAGGTGATTCTGCGCTATATTAATAAAGATATTATTATGAAAAGAATGATTATGGGTGGCTAACCGTAAGAAACTTTAAAAGGGGGATTCCTAAAGAAAATGGGAATTATCAATTAAATTCTATTAATTTACGAAGTATCGGAAAAGAAGCATTGCGGGGAAAATAAATAT
The DNA here is from genome assembly GCA_907164885.2 of Dolomedes plantarius. Classification (NCBI taxonomy): domain Eukaryota; kingdom Metazoa; phylum Arthropoda; class Arachnida; order Araneae; family Dolomedidae; genus Dolomedes; species Dolomedes plantarius. The sequence goes on from OU015492.1 coordinate 198,030,974, forward strand.
TGGGGTTGGATTTGATTGACAGCTTAGCTCCACCCAGCCTCATGTCGGGTGCATACGTAAGTGCTCTAGTGTGCATGCGCAGTATTCTAGAAGCTGGACACAAAGGGTTGAAAACGGCAGAGACAATGGAATGACTGACTAGGTAAGACGTGCCGCTTGGCAGGCACGTGCTTTGGAAAGGGATGGAAAATAATTAAATATATGGAGATGAGTTTTAGAATATGGATTAATAATATATTTCAGAAGAATAATGGTTTGATGTTTGTTCCACTCGCCACATCTGACTGTTGATAGAAGAAGATGGAGAGAATTTTCGGGAGTCGACTGATGTTTTATGGGATGGTATGGTCAACTAGTTCGGACTACAATGGTAAAAAATATGGGCGTGAAGAGCAAGTCCGTCATATATATATATATATATATATATATATATATATATATATATATATATATATATATATATATACACATACATGCATACATACATACATACACATGAACACACATTTACATGACATGAACCATTCTCTATAATATTCTACCTTATTATATCCTCTCTGCTATGACAGTCTTAGAAGTTTTCAACTGGTAAACTCGTGGTGTGGAGTTAGCAGAGGAAGCAGGAGACATCAGGATGATCGTGTAAGGAATTGAGTTTACTTTTTTGTACTTACATATTTCTTTATTGCATTTACTACAAAAGCCTTGCATTGCCATAATGGAAGTATTGTCTGCTTTGCGGACTTTCAGCCTCTTTGGAGATATCCAGCATTAAATGGTTTAAAATTAAGGCGGAGTAATTAAAGAAACATATTAGTATAACCTAAGTGTCTGGTGGTTGTAAATGCTAATGTTTCATTTACCCTAAGTCTCCGAGGAGTACTGAAATGGGCATCTAGATTATATAAATATTTCATTATTAGTTTTCTGTTTTGTTCAAACCATTTAAATGTGTGCACTGACATTAGATAGAGTCAAAATCATATAAATTTTATCCTCAAATCTGCGTAAGATATTAACATACTACTCGCAACCTAACAAGGATATTAAAAACAGCTTGAAATCAAAGAAAGTTACATTGGAATTCAATCACATTGTCAGGACAACAAATGGTAGAATGCGAACTAAAAACATTTGTCCTCTAGAAATTTAATGTAAAATAACTTTTTATTTAAAAATTATTTCATTTAAAGGAAAATCTTTCTGTAAAATTCCTAGAATTAAATAAAAAAATATGCAAAATATCTTTTGCATTTCTGGAGAAGTGTAATGCATTTATAATAAAATACTTTAAATGGCATTTTGCGAAACAACGTAACTATTTTATGATTGTGTAATTTCCTTTCTAATATGGGAAATTATAAAAAAAATAGAATAAACATGTCTCAAAATGAATTCATAAGCAAACCATAAATAATCACTTTCCGAATGGTTAATAGATATTATTGTTAAAGTAAATTATTTTGAGATTGAAAAACCTTCAAAAGGAATGTGACGTCATTTCACATCTAAAAGATTACATTAAAAAATTTTCATTGTGTAATCGTTCGAATTCAAATCATCATACAGTTAGAAATAAAGTTCATGTACATATGGCAGAGTTTTAGAAAGTGGGTGTGGTGGGGAGAGGATTAGTTATTATTGTCATGTTATTCGATTCAAACCAATTATATAATTTTTCCAGGGACTCATTCATGCTATATTCTAGGCTCTCCTGTGCCTTAATTTTCGGTGGTGAATACCTTATTACCAGGTGATCAACGTATATAAGATCGTTTACCTCCTCATTTTCTAAGGTTAGAATTAAGTCACCGACATAAACATTAAATAAATAGCTACAGAATACTGCTCCCTGAACAAGATTTATTTGTAGTTGATTATACTCGTAGTATTAGTTTCATGCCATACGTTTATGGGAGCACACTACCTTTAAAACTTCAAAAAATCGATGTTTGGTTTTTGCTATATTCTGGTTTTTGGGACATTTCTGAACGATATGCAAAAAACCGCCTAAAAAAATTCGCATTATTTCTCGAGTTATGAGAGTTTATGTAAAGCTCATTCTGTTGCCATGGCCATGTATATTCCAGCTTTAACTTCAATTTTCTCAAATACGTAAATTTTTTGGATTATGCACACTATTACTCCCAAACTATGTGTGCTAGACACACAAACTTTTATCAGATTTGTATTTTAAGGTTCCTTACATAGTAAAGCCAAAAAAATAAAAATAAATTGGTAAAAAAAAATTTTACGCTTGAAAATGTTTTAAAAAATTGCTAAATTTTAATTTTTTTAAATTTTTATTTAAATTTTTCTATTTAAACTATATTTTTTGGTTTCAAATTAAACTTAAGTATATTATTAATTTAATATGACCAAAAAATAGTTTATGTTGTATGCATATTTCTTAATTTTATGATTCGCGAAAAAATCCAATGATTGTTTCCCTTTTTAGTAATGTGTACATTTAAAAATAAAATCAAAAAATTATTTATGGATTTACAAGTTCTATTTTTGTATAAAATATAACCGAAGAATTGCAATTTTGATATAAAACAAAAAAAGTTATATATATATATATATATATATATATATATATATATATATATATATATATATATATATATATATATATATATATATATATATATATATATATATATTAATTAATATTATTGGAGTTTCAGTTGCTTGAATTTGTTCATGTTTACTGTCATTTCAGTGTAGTCAAAAATACGTACCACCTTATATGAACCATTCCTCGATACTCTGAAGTCGGAAAGCTTCTTTAGTAAAAGTGTTATCCAATCGGGGTCGTTGGCTGCCTTAAAAAAAAATCATTATTGACGAGACCTCTATCAAAACTTTCCTTAATTCTTTAGCTAAAATTAGCAGTCTCCTCCTCAGTTGACTGATATTGCCTGCAATCAATTTGTGCAGCATGAGAAAGTAATAGGATTGACAAAGAGTCCTTAAAATTGTATTTTGATTGCTATACTACATGTATTTTCTGAAGAGTTCAAATAAAAGTTTAGGTCTCTGACTCCCCAGCTATTTTTAAGGAAGTCAAATGGAAATAAGTCCGAGTTTAATGTCGGCTTATATGATGAATGATATGTAGTACATGAGCATTAAAGAAAAGCTAATTCTAAAGCCCTTCCTAACGAAACATAATACTAGGTTCAAGAACACAGTGAAACAAGAAACGAAAACAGTTCACATAAAAATGTGGAAATTTTAAAGTTGTAATTTAACAAACGATAAAGGACATTGTACTGATTACGTTTAATTAAAAAGTAACACTGGGGAAGTAAATGAGATTTTAAAAAATATCAGGTATAATAGATGCATGAGTAGGAATAACTTACAAAGTTATATGTTCAAATTTATAAAAATATAAGAACAATGCAACATTTTAGATAGTGTTTTATGTTATTTATGCATTATTTATTTATACTATTTGGCCGAACAAAAACCCTTGAAGTTGAAAAAATTTGATTTGAATGCATGAGTAATAGGGAAATGTAAAACAACATGGAAATTTTCTCCCCACCTTCAAGGAAATAAATCTATATTTTTTTGAAAGTCTAAAGATATCAACACAATTTAATGAGAACCTGCATTTTAATAAACATGGCTTAAAATACTTACATCTTTCATGCAGGAAATTTATTTTTACCCTCCGCCCTACACATTCAAATATCTCTGGAGGCGTATTTGAGCGTTCACCCGAGATTCCTTCCAATATTGCTAAGAAACACTGAGAGAGAAGAATGCAACAGAATTAATTCTAGGAATAAAAAGTCAGTGACCGATGGCATGCCGATTTGTTTGGATAGTGTTCGAGCTTTCTTATAAAGTTTACGAAGGGAGGAAATTCTTGCTATTTATGCACCAGACAATTGACCTAAATAACAGAGAATACAAGAAAAAACTTTCCATTAGGTTTGTTAAAAATTAACGTATCCTATTCCATAAAAACTGTTTAAAAACGTTTTACTTGGAAATCAGATCTGTCTCACTTTACTTCAGGAATTATGAGGTATTTTAATTTGAAAATTATCTAAGTAAAGTGTCTGATAGTCATCAGAAATTTACTGATTTTAAATCAAGAAGATTATAACTTATTTTAGGACATAATTCTTTGAACGTTTATAATATTGATATACAGAGAAAAACCACTGAAATGCGCTTTTTTTATACTCATAAAATCGTTTATTTTTACCATGTTTGTTTGCAATTACATTATTATCGTTATATAACAAAAATATATAAAACTGGGTTGTCATCAATTATTTTTTCCCAATTTAGAGTGTGGCGTTTAATTTAAATTTATACTGCTAAATATTTACAGAGTAAGTTTAACTTACTGTGACGTGCAACCTAGGCTTTGCACTTTAACTTCTTTAATTACTTACCTCATAAAACTGAACGCACCAGTGAACTTCTTTATTTTTTTAATTCGGAAAATATGACTAAGGAAAATAACTGCAGGTTCTTAAAGATTAATAGGGACAGAATTTGCGTGTGCTTCAGACTATCTTTTCACATGCAATTATTTGCCTTTATTATCTTGTTGAAATCCGGTGATAAAATTTGACTTTCATCAAGAATAAAATTTATATATTAATATATGTCAAGAATCTTATTATTCAGAAATGGCTGAAAATGAGAAAAAACACTCTAAACAAAATTTTGAGAGACATATTTAAATATTTGAGTTTAGACATAAAGAACCAAAAACACAATTTTTTAAGCACCTGAAGTTCGTACTATTAGTTTACACACTCTTGTCAAATATTTACACAATAGTAAATAAAATGTTATTCCTTTAGGAATATGGTGCAATAAATAAAACAGCAACATTCAACTCAAGACTTTAAGGGTTTTAAATTTCCCAAATATGCTCTACCGAAAAAAAATAAGAAAATTTTCAGACTTTTGAAGCCTCTACAGCTTTACTATTAGAATAAATATGATAAACAATACACAGCTGTTTTATATATTCTAGAAGCTTTGTCTCTCTCTTTGCGCGTGTTGATCCTATAGCTATTAGCTATTTATCTACTTGAAATTTCAAAGCATACTCTAGAAGTAATTTGTTTTGTCAAATAATGTCATATGCATATAAAGTTAAGATTGGGGATGCATAGAACTGTTTTTACACAAATATTCTATTGAGACATGTGTTGGTACAGTTATGAATATTTACACAATAGTAAATAAAATGTTATTCCTTAATGTTATTCCTTGTTTGTAATATTAGTGGGCATAGAATTTATTTTCCAATGCATAAATAGTTAACGTAAACTTTAATTCTCTTTAGCTTAGAGAAACCATTGGTTATTGTTAATTTCTGTCGTAAACTTTATGGCTGAATCACGAGCATTTTTGAACTGCTATGGATATTATTTAACAAACTCTCTATCTTTTCACCTTTTTGATACAAACTCGAAAAATTTATACGTATTCATAATTTTTAAATAAAATGTAAAATGATTGATATGTTTACATGCTTCATCATTGCGAAGCTCTGGCACAAATTTGCAACACTGCTACACATTTTTTACCGAATAACGCATGCTTGAAGTTATTGCATAAAGTTGAGATTTACACGTAAATAGCATAATTATCGTCTGGTATAAATTAATACGATCAATGCTGCCATTTTAATATTACTATCTGAGTATTTTTTTATGAATATACGAGTGAATATGGCCGCGAGAATTAGTTTAAAATAAATTTTGAATTTTCCCTTTCTCGACCCTTTGATTGATTTTTTTAAATTTTTTTAATTAAAAAAATACACATAAAATTCCCGTGTACCACAAAGTATCACACAGGACTTACAGAGGTAAGTATAAAACACTAAGAAAACAGAAGAAACAGACAAAACAAAACAAATAAAAGAAACTAAGAAGAATTACAAATATTTACAATATATTTACAAAATAAGCCGAAAGCACACTTCCCAGAAACGAGCAGAAAGAAATTGGAAGGCCAGTTAATGTTTAAGTCCTTAAGATCCAATTTAAAATTATTTCTCTCCCTTCGGTATTTCGAACACAAAAACGGAACATGTTCAGAATTTTCCTCGCCACCAACGCTGCAGTCACAGGGGGTCGCCGAACACAATTTGAATCTACTCAAATAGCTCTTAAAATTTCCATGTCCTGTGAGGAACTGAGTCAATTTGTAGTTAGCAAAGAAGAGATGGCAAGAGAGTCTCAGTCTAATGGACGGGAAAAATTTCTTGGTTAAACTACCATTATTTGAGCTGACGTATTCTTGGTTCCATGACTCCACCATACTCTCAAACATGACCTTCTTAAAAAAAAATTTGGGAATATTGACACTAATGTCAATTTCACGCCTTGTGGCGGACTTGGCAAGGAAGTAGGCTCGCTCGTTACCAAAGATACCAGTATGCCCACGAACAAAAGCAAAGAAAACAGAGACGTTTTTACTTTCAAGGGTTTTGAGTTGCCTTTGAATTTTGACGATAATGCTATAGGCAGAAGAAATATATTTTAAGGTCTCCAAGGATGAAAGAGGATCGGTACAAATGAGATAATCTTTGTCAGCACTATCTCGATTCATGATCCATTTAATGGCAAAGTTTAAACCTAATAGTTCAGCTATAAAAACAGTGCATTCATCTCGAATTCTAAATTGAAAATGCTCGAATTCAATGCCATTCTTGAAGGCAACAAAAGCGAAACCAACCTTGCCATCAATTTTACTGCCATCAGTATAGCAAGTAACAGGGAAATCACCTGCAGTTTTGTTGCAATAATTAATAACATTGATAGCCTTTCTCTCCAAGGGATGAGGAAGATCAGATGGAGGTAAAACATAATCGTAACCAGAAGTAGAAGAAGTAGAGAAATTTTCTCTAAAGGCAATATTATGAAGAATGGCAGTGTCGATCGGAGGAAAACCAGAAATTGCATAAACAGATTCATAGCTTAAGCTGCGATATCCACATATGACTCGCAAGAGAATACGTCTTTGAATGCGTCGGAGATATTTACAATTAATCTTCTTCTTGAGCGCCATACCCCAAGCTCTAGAGCCGTACAAAATAAAAGGTTCAATGCCTTTCTTATAAATGAGCGAATGGACATCAAACCTGATGCCGTACGTATTACGTGCAATGCGACATAAACCACGTTGCAATTTGTCACACTTCTCTGAAATGTAAGATAGGTGTTTTTTCCAAGAAAATTTGCAGTCAAGAAGAACCCCAAGATATTTAAATTGCCCTACCACAGCCAAGGGAGTTCCGTCGAGAAACAGCTGGAATGCGTCATAAAGAACATTGCGTTTTTCAATAAACATGACTTTGCTTTTAGCAGAGTTAAATTCCAATTTAAAATCTTGTGACCATTCGGTAGCAAGGTTGAAGGTCTCTTGAGCACAAAGGAAAGTCGCAGGAAGATCCCTACCCTGGAAACAAAATAGGAGGTCATCCGCAAAAGCAATAGTATCACAGCAGGCTTGATTTATTTGTAGTTTGCTTATTAATGTGTTTATAATCACTGTAAATAATAAATAAAGTTTCATTGGTAAACCTTATTATGCCGTTTTCCCCTCTTTTTGTAGTCTTTTGTATAAAGTCATCGATTGGGGCTTTAGAGGAAACCCGAAATATTACCGCTAAAACTTCAGGTCAGAATTCTTTATAAAGGACAGAGAAGAAATTACGAGAAACTAAATGATAAATATATTCTTGTGATCATACATTACGCCATTTTATAAATGTGTATCTTTCGTTGTATAAAAAAGAAACAATTTCATTTTTAGGTTACTGTTTTATGAATCGCGCTTTACCATTAGAGAATCTTTTATGCAACTAGTATTCTGAAATACTACATACCTTTTCTAAGACTTAAATTCTTGATAAACGTTTCGCATTTAAATTTATGTTTTAAAATTCCTTACTTTTTCTTGTTAGCCCAATAATGTCAGTGCTTAGCAGGATTAATTCAAATGAATATGTGCAATGCCTTTTTTTTTATCAAAAACACTAAGAATAAACAAAACATCTGTTTTAGACTTATGTCCAAATACTGATAGATTTTATGGAGGATTCATGCTATTAAATGCATTTACGATTTTCAAAATTTAGATACACAATTTCACTGAGTCAAAGTAAACCTCTATGTAAAATATCCTTTAATTGTTATAATAAATTCCCCTTAATTTTCTACTAGTTTCATAGCGAGTATCTTTGTCTTTCATGTAAAAAGTTGTTTGAATGGCCAGTGCTTAGCAAAGTATATGCTTTTAATTAAGAATCATAGCTACTTTTCATCATTGTTACTAGTTTAATTGATATGTTTTTTAAACTTCTGAGTTACTGAAAAGTTTTATGTTTATAAGCATTAAGTCATTGATTAAATTCACTAACCCTGTAATCTGTATTGAAATATTAAATAAATTTAAATGTTTTCTAAAATATTAAAAATAGCTCTCCTGGTAATTTCTATGTGTAGTTGAATATACTTAGAGAAATAAAGGGTGTTTTGAAATGCCCTTTCAGTTAATGTCTTCGCAGTGAAAATGTTTAAAAATGCTTACGAAGTGTGTAATGATATCTGATTTCATAACGAAAAATTAAATGACAAATATTCACATTAAATCTAGATGTCAAGTTTAGAAGACACTGCCGCAACTTTGTCAACATTTCTTAATACGTAACTTCAGAGCTATAGCAGAGTCACTTTTCACGAATCTCTTGAGAGATTTTCAGATTCAAAGATAACATGAACAAGTATCACGAAATAGAAAGTTTCCTCTGGCGGCCGATTAAGAAAAATCAATATTTGTCTTCCCTGACAACATCCGCAGTCCTCAGAGAAGTCAAGTTCTTTCATAAAACGCTATGATTGGGCCTAAAAAAGTAGTATAAATTATTACTTACAAAAAAATGTTTTTTGTCAGGGAAAGGAACTTTCTTCCCACCAGTGAACCTCTAAATTAAGAATATTTTAATTTTTATAATTTTTGCTTTTTCATTTGTTTTATTTGGTCTTTTCGTATATGTTTAAACGAAATATTTTTCCTTTTACGTTTTTACTATTAACGTTGAAATTTATTTAGTTACACCTTATGCTACAATATTTGTTATAATATAAGCTAAATAATATTGTCAAATGCTAGCCCATATGGATTTTTTGCATCTTTATGTTCTGAGAAATATGTAAAAAATCAGGAGTTCTTAAGCAGACTATGTTACTATGTTAAAGTATAATGATAAGTCAAATAAAACTTCTTTTAATTACTATCTATTACTATCTTAAGTCTTTATTTTTTCTTACTTTCAAATGAACAAAATTTGATCATCGATAAAACAGGAAACAATTAGAGGCATAATCAAAATAAAAAGTATTGATTCCCGTATAATCTTTAATTGGGGTAGTTTTTTTAATATTCATTTTTGAGGGTATATTTAATGTTTAAAATAGTCCTATTTTCGAGAAAAGCAGTGAGTGAAATGCACGTTCCATAAGATTGTTACTGTAAAAAAATGCAAAAATATGGAAATCGAGATAAATGTTGTAAAGTATTTCCTCCTCGTAATCATCCGGGGAATTTCAGTCACGTAGATACAAACTTTGTTTTTGCTACAAAGGCAAAGTTTCAATATAGTTAATGTTCTCTGATAACAGTTGTTGTTATGGCAAAGATCTATCATATTCTCTATAGAAACATTTCCTACGTAATTTTTTTTCACTGAATTGTAATCATAAGAAATTGGCATAGGCGTTTGTTTCTTCCTCTTTTACTAATGAAAAAAACACACACTTCTATTTAAAAATAAATAGTCAGATTTGATATCATAAAGTTAAGAACAGAAACTTAAAAATTGCGAATTAAAACTATAAGGGTAGTCTAGTAATGTATTATGGTTATAAGGAAATTCCGTATGAAAAGTGCGCTAAATATTTAGGTAGTAAGATTTCTGCAAAATATAATAAAGTTCCCATTAATGCTTTAATGAATATGTAGAAAACAAGTGCTTAAAACAACCAAAGTTATAACTCTTTTCTATTAAAAACAATGTCGTTATAAGTGAGTAACTGACTTAATAACTAAATTTAGTTTTATAGAATTTTATAATGTGAACCATTGAAGCTGTCTGAAATTTGAACAGAGATCTTTCATATTTTCTGGGCGATTAACAAATATTTAGTCCAGAAGAAAGAAACATTTTGAATAAAATAAGCGTTTGTAATAAACATTAAATAACAACTTAAACGGTAAATAATAAAATAAAAAAATACTTCAAGTAATACTGTTTATAATCTTAAACTAACTCATAAAACTTGAAAGAAATGAATGCCTTGATATTTTTTAGGTATTCCTGCTCAAAAATTTGTTTTGAACAAAAAACTCAGGAGAATAAATTATTATAACGGGTGGTGGCTCGTGACTTGCGCAAGTCAAGAGATTAAGCCTTATCCCTCGGGATTCTGGCCTATCCACTGCGGCCATGCCGCTGCTTAGTTTACGCTAACCACCTAGGCCCACAGATCAATTTTCATTTATTCTATGGTTTTTTTTACTAAGCTGCTTGTACTCCTCCCCTATTTTTTTCCAGTTTTTAGCAAAAAAAATTTTCCCCGAGGACGGCTGTGAGAAGGGAACTTTTTGAGCACGCCACTTCGCGGAGGTATCTCAGAGTGGGCTACGCCTCGTAACACTGATTATGTGCCCAGGGTTGAAACTATTACTTTCCAAAATTGACCAGGTACCAGTTTAGGCTTTGATTCGTCCCACGATAGTTGTTATAAGGATACCCAAACATTCTCCTATTTTTGCTCTGTCTTCTTTCGCTTGGTTTTGCGTTTTCTCTCCACCCACACTAATGTGTGTCGTGGATCCTAATTCATTTCTTCCTCTGGAGGATCTCTTCTCGGCACTTAAGTCAGGCGATGACCGAATGGCTACGACTCTGGCATTCGGTTCAGATCCTGTGGGTTCGAGTCCCACTGTTGGCATGGATGTTTGTAGTCGTTCGTAATCGGCTTTAAACTGTAGGTCCCGGTCTAATTAGCCCTCGTATAGCAAAAAGATGACCGCAGCGCTCCAAACCAAACCAAGCTCTCCCTCTATTCCAAATTACTATTCTTAAATTCCACTTGTTATGGCCCCTAGTCAGCTGTTTTAAGCGGTTTCTGCTTCTCTCGGGTATTTTCTGTTGGCCTGGGGTGGGGCTCCTGAGTGCTTGGACGGGCTAGTGCTTGAAGGATTGATATCTGCTGCGGTCTAACCTCACTGGTGGGGAGCCATCCGGAAGAACTTGACCGCTATGTCGGGCCCGATTAGGTGCAACGGATACAATGCAATGGAGAGTCAATTATTAAAATTTTATGGTGTTTATAAATATGAATTTGTAAGAAGTTGAATACAGCCATAGGCTAAGAAAATTTTAGTTGAGAACTAAAAATCGTGACTTAAAATAGTAAGCTGTCGAAACAGGTATGGAAATTACTTAAATATTTCTTTCACTTCTGCAGTTACTTCTTAAGAAGTGAATAATCTATGTGCTGACTGAGACTAAGATTTTATAAAGCATACTTGAAGAGGATAAATTTTGTGCAGCAGTCATAAATAGTAAATTAAAGTATAAATGTACTAGCGTGTTAAAGATGATTAGAATTCGTTACAACGCAGTGACGAGGAGAAATAGGAGTAAGTAAGTATTCTAAAGTAATAAATATATTTGGAAAAATAAATTTTCTTACAATGAGGAAAAACTTTCATAAATAAACTTTCATTTTATTTTTACTTGGTATTGTTAAAAAAATAAGTCTCCCTTCTTTATGACTTTATTGCTATTATGGACTGATTGCCCGTAATCTGAACGTAGAGTTGCATAGAATCGTTTAAGTAGTTGTAAATTTTCACATTAATAATAATATGCAATATTTTCTATAAGTATTGAGATACACTCGTCATTGTCATGCCATAAACGGATATGTATGATATTATCTTTTCCTTTTTCTACCTACCATTTTTTGTTATCCTTTCACTGTATTTTTTCGTTCTGATTGATTAAAGTAGGACAGTATTTTAGGACAGTTTTGTGAGCTTTTAGGGCTTTAGAATATTATTTCGATGGTCTTTTGTCCGTTAGGAGAGTTAAGAGTATTTGCGTCGGCCGAGTATGAGCGTTTCTGCCAGAGCAAATAAGGGCCGAGCTCATGGATTTTACCGTAATCGTACTGGTGACTTTCAGTAAATCGAATATGTCATTTCCCTTTACGGGTTGTTTAGTGAAATACTTGGAACGAAGAAGAGGATTTAGCCTCAATTTCTGGCTCTTGTGGTTTTTTTATGGAAGGTGGTTACTTAACAATATTGTATAATTTAACGATAAAATTTTTTCATATAATATACTGTAGATCCTCAATGAAATTGGAATAAAAAGCTTAGTTTTAAAGGCTTAAACTAAGTTTAAGCCCTTAAAACTAAGTTTACTTAGTTTTATTAAACGTAATCTGAACGTTGAGTTGCATAGAATCGTTTAAGTTCTTGTAAATTTTCACATTAATAATAATAATATATGCTTAAACTAAGCATATATTATTATTATTAATGGTTAGCCAAATCAGTATAGATGAGGGGTGAAAGATCTGAAAAGGACGGCGCATAGAGAGGGGCGCATGCGTACAATGAGCGTTTGCCTACACATATGTGCTTTGCATACTATTCTATTTGAAATTCAAAACTTTGTATATTAACGAGAAAAAGAAGAAACAAATATCACAAAACATTAAAAAAATATTCATGTATAACTAGTTATATTTTCAAAGTTGCTACTAAAACTTAAAATTTAAATGTTTTGTATAAAATAAATTACTTTATTACCTGCTTTCTACAAATGTTTTAAATCTATGTTTCGTTGCATTAGCAAGACAAAATGTTCCTCTTTGTAGTCAAATATTTATGTTAAGGCTATGGAAAATATGAGTTTTTATTTCAAACATATGTACTTAACATGATGGTTTGTTTGCTCTAAAATATTTACCCCGGTAAAAAAAAATATTGATTTACCTTCCTATAAATATTAGTATAAAATGTATGTCAGTAACCAAAATTCCTCCAAAGGAAAAATATGTTTTATAAAATTCTTAGCTTTTGTATTATATTAAGGATTTCTTATAGTAACTCAAATATAGCTTGATATTTAGGAAAAATAAGCATTATATTTTTTGAAACCTGGTCTTAAAGCTTTTAACAAATATCTGTGATGTTTAATCATAATATTAGATCAAATAACCTGTTTGGGGGAAGAATAATTTACTCAAATAACAGTCCTTTTTTTAATGAATCTCTGCCTCGAATAAACTGAAGAATTTAACAATAAAAATATTTATACTCAAAATTTAACAATATAAAATTTCTCAAATAACATTTCAGTAAAGGACGTAATTTGTTTTCATTTCTTTTCTCTCTAGTTCATGCTCCACTGACGTTTCTTGCTTTGTTTATTATTTATATGTTCATTGAATAAACGCATATGAATACTGAAGATTCTGGTTGCTTTTAAACGTGCAAAGGTATTCAGATTTAAGGGTACCACCTAAATAATGATAAAGGAGTGAAAATAAATTAAATAATTTATTCTACTTTTAACTAATGGGTTTAATTATCTCACATGAAACATGAGAAAATCAATATGTCAGCAAGTTGTTGAATACACAAGGGCTATCAGTTAATGTCGTTGTGTTTTCCGCATAGGACTTTAAATGATTTCGTATTAGAAATATAATATTTCTTTAGTCATTATCTTCCATGCATCACCGTGAAATGTTTCTTAATGTCATTTACTTAGTACGTAATTGCAATAAAAGTATAGCTTGAGCTTCACAGTAATGGTTCAATCGTTGTGCTAATTATGGTTTTTCAGACAAACATGTGTTGTACTTTTTTCATTATAATTATTATTTTGTCATCTTTAATAATTATAAGTCATAGCTTTTTCAATATGAAAATATAAACTATCAGGTGTCCATGTAAACTGACTGAGAAATTGAGCAAAACTGGTGTGATATAATTACTTGTTCCTTGGTTTTAAAAAGAAATATGATTAACTTTATCATGAATATTTAATTTTAGGGAAGCTGGCTGACTTGAAAACCTCAGATGTATTTCTTTAATTTATGGGTACTGAAAATACGTTTTGGTCAGTAAAGATTTTGGCACATTTTTTCCAGTCTTCAAGGTTTTGTGCTTCTACTTTTTGGTTAGGATTTTTGTTGAAGTTTGTTTGGATTTACTTTTAGTAAAACAAAGGAAGAATGTAAGTCTCTCAGACCCTTTGTTTTGGAAGCCTGACGGTCACCTTTGCAACATGCCGAAACAGACTGGGACCTACAGTTTAAAGTCGATTTGGAATGTCTATATTACTCATGTCAACTTTGGCACTTTGGCTGTATATTTTGGTATCTGTCAGAGAAAAGAAAACAAAAACTTACATGCTTCATCAGAATTAATATTTAAGACAATCCTTCTTTAATATAACTATAAATAACGAACTAAACAAAACTGAGCTCTAAGAATTTGGATGTTATTAATATCCTTTTTACATTTTCCTTTTCACTTTATACATATAAATATATGATATACCTCAGTATTTCTCAGAGTGTTTATCTTTCTATCTCTCTACAAATATCAATTTCCCTGACTTTCTATATTTATGATCTCTCTCCTTCTCTGCGTGTATGTATGTATGTATCATTGTTATCTGACGTCACATCGAATAGCCTGTTCTACTGAAAGAAAATCTCTCAGGCAAACAAAAAGATAAAGTGTGGATTAGATTGGAAATGGGTAGTGCTAGAACCGCGAAACTTCAAATGACCGATAATCGGCTCAGTAAGATTTGCCCTCAGAGCTGGATCTTAGGAGATAGGCATTGTTAGCAATTGATCAATAGTGGGGTCAGTAATGATTACATTGTATTGGAGCCTGAGAAGTAGCCGGAAAGGAACTGATTAGGCCAGAATTATCTAGTGCAGGTATTTCTCAGTTCGAGCATTATTTAGTGGAGTCTATAGTTCTCATATAAATGTTTAACTAAGTGGAAATTATTTTTAAGCGTTATATTCGGTGAACGATAGTGTGCAATTTTAACTATCGTTTATACAAATGTATGTGAGGCACTACAGTATAAGTGTACTTGCATAAACAAATGTTATTGTTATGATACGAACTATTCAGTTAACATTTGAAATTATATGAATGCGTGGAATTGGACTTTTTAGTTGACTAGTGAGTTATCAACATGAAGACACTACACGGATAAAGCGAAGGGTTTGCTTACGGAAAAAAAATCACTGCTTCCAAAGTTTTAACTTCGAGAATTTTTTATCTTAATGTAAGTAATTGCATTAAGGAAAAAACGAATTCTCGAAGTTAAAAGGGCTGTTACTTTATCACCACACTAATTTATAGAATTTTTGCTCCTACATGCTTTAAAGTAATTTTTGAGATATTTTATTGTTTTTTCACCGAAATAAGAAGGTAATTATAACACAAGTGACAGTAAATGACAGTTAATGCTGTCTGGAAGATTTTTATCTTTATAGATAAATACATGTTTCATTAGTTGAGGGAGTGACGTTGGTATTTGATTTCAAACAAACAATAAAATACTTTTACTTTCAATTTTATTTTGTGATAATTGCTTAACACTAATGAGGTTACTGTAAAACTGTATATTTCTCTTCCTCTATTATTTAACGTAATAAAATGTGACATGCTCAGTTTAAAATGATAAGATGAATAAATATCACTGATGATGAATAAGTTTCACTGAAGAATAGTTCGAAATCTGTTCTTCAGTGAAACTTGAAGAATAGATTTCGAACACTTAAATAATGCGAAAAACATAGAACAGTGATTCTATGAAACACGCAGCTGAAAATTCATATTCTTTAGAAAATACAGAAGAATGCATAAAAGATTATACTTGAAAGAATTTTGAAACTAAAGTATTGAGACAATTCTCCAACTCCTCCCAATAAAGAACTAAAAAACCCAACTGCTATTATTTATTTTAAATATACTCTAAATGAGATATTAAGTTATACTCTGCGTATGTGACTTACAAAAATTTATATCTTTATAAAAATAGGAATAGGTTTCAAGTTCTCCAGTAAACTATTCACTAAATTGTATTTGTCTAGCAGTCTAGCTTATTCATTTCTCGCAAAATAATCGTTTTTGATACATAGTGATAACTACAAAACTACTCTATTATTTATGAATGCATGCGTGGTGAATATCAAGCTAACTTTAACTACCACAAGTTTATGACTTAGTAACGTATCATCTTCTATGCATATGAAATTAGTTTATGTATTTTGTTTCTTATCAAAGCAGTACCATAAATTAACAGCCATACACTATATCATCACGGCAGTGTGGTCACGGATCCTGGTCACGATATACATTGTTTTACATTTAATACTGTTAAATTCCAGTACATCATTATTAAATATTAAGGTTTTGAGATTAAGGGGACTAGGGACCTTCAATCTCGAATTTTTTAATTATTAATATTTAATTCTATATATAAAATGATAATAATTTGTATCCTTTTCTACTGCATTAATGACCCTTGGAATTCGAAATAAGGATTTATTGACAGAATAGTGCCTGTTTTTCAAATTTTCTTTCAAAAATGCTAGCATTTATCAAATGCTCCGTGCTCATTTTAAATCCTTTAAAAACCTTAATTTTTTTAAATATAAATTTACCTTATATGTATAAACATAACTGTGGATGGATTTTTTTGTATGAATCCAAAACCATAAATAATAGTTATTTTTTAATCTTCCTGTTTTTTTTAATGTTTTTGCTTTATTTCATGGTCTATAAGGATGGAAAATATTTGTGGTTTCAAAGAATCTTGCAGAGTTTTATGGGAAACCCTTCAATTTACAATTCTGAGAAATTTAGAATAAATTCAAAGAAAATGAATGCGCATGGAGCATTTTGAAAAATTCTAGCATTTTTGAAGATTTTTTTGAAAAACGGGTCTTTTCCTCCCCAAAATACTTATTTGTGAATTCTAAGTGTCTTTAAGTATTCTTATTTTGTATATAGAGTGAAATATTGAAAAATTTAAAAGAAACAGGCATTTGATAGTTCATAAAGGTCCCTTGTCCCTTTAATAGAATAATCCCATAAATATAAACCTAAAGTACCTAAATAGTATCTCAGTATTATAACAGGTGCAAAATAAGCTGCATTTTCAACTTTCAAAATCTTTTATTCAATGTTACTCTCGAATTGAAACTGAAAAATGCCATTTAGAGACGTTAAGAAAATTAAAAGTATTCTTAAGGAAATGTTCATAAAATAACCCCCACTTTCGTGTAAATGAGGAGCTTTAGCTATAAAAATGCCAAATTTAATGAATAAGTCAGTTCATTTAGAGTGAATAATTAGTAGTTCATTTTTCAAGAACTATTTTTTCATAAATCCCATAGTGTGTTTGCATGGTTGTCATCATTAAATAAAGGACTTATAATTAGTTCCTACTAAATAAATGAATACTAATCATAGAGAGACGGTCTGAATGTAAGGTCTGAATGTAAGAAGGATTTTTTTTAAGATATTTATTTTGGGGTTGTATATGAAGAAAAATCTTAAACGGTAAATTTAAAATATAGAGAATATGGCATCTGTAATCATCTATAGAAATATTTTGTTAATTAGATTATCTTTTGAATCAAAATTAAAAATTGTCAAATAAAAAACTAAATATAGCTGATATTGTATGCCAGGATTATCTCATAAATATTAATAATATCATGAGATGATGGGTTGTTGACTGGCTTTTATTTACAATCATCTGCCTGCATTTTTAGTGAAAACTCTTATTATTCTCAAAAAAAATTTCGCTAAGAATTATGACTCACTTAGACTCACTATTTTGAATTTTAATGACAAATTATGGAAAATTGATTAGAATTTTTTCTCATATGGAGCTAATTTTCATGCGGTCTGTAGCATTCCCTGCCATATGAAATATTTGTTAGGTATTTTTAACCTAAAGAATATCTTTGCATACCTAAAGAATATCTTTGCATACCTAAAGAATATCTTTGCATACCTAAAGATTTTAAAATTTTAAGCATTTGAGTAAAGTTGATTCAAATGTATGCAGTTCTAACTGATATTAAGCCCGTATTCATAAATATTATTAAATAAACTGCTATTTTCAGTTTAATTATGATAACAGTGCTTTCTGGATCTAAGAAATGCTGAATTGAAATAAATACTTCCCGAATAGAAAATTTTATACTGCAAATGGAAGTCTTATGCGACCATTTAAAACCATATATGACTACTGCATTTACGAAACATATAATTTTTGTCATATATTCATTTTCCAAAACAACACATTTAATTAAGAGTTTTAAGATAACATTTCAATTAGGTGGGCTCAAATGTATGATCTTTAATTAGGAACATGATCTCTTATGAAGACTCCGAGTAAACAAATGGGTTTTATTCAATTTAATTCGAAGATTGCCTCAAAAAAAATTGTAAAATATTCCCTATCTCGTTTGATTAATTAAAATGAATTAATTTCATTATACAAAATCAGGATGATAAGCAATAATATTCTCTTTGATTTAAAATCAGGATATACTTTTGCCCGTGCTCAGGTCTCAATATTGATATTTCTAAGACATATGTAGGGAAATCTGTGAAATATATGCGTAATAATGAAATTTAATGCATAAGAGAAAAAGTACCATTTTAATAGATTCTTTAGCTGGAGGTTGTCATGACTGTAAAGACTAAAGGACAAATTAGGATAATTTTTTGTTGTCTTAGATCATTTGAGAAAAGCAGAGTTACCGCTGTTTTCCAAAGGCAAAGAAAAAAAATCAGGTCTGAATGTAAGGCCTCTAATCGCAAATTGGTACTAGATGTTCGAGATAACCAGATATCTTTTACACTCTAAGAGAATAGATACAGTTTGTCTGATAATAGCTCATTTTAATGAGATAACATTTAAAATAAACTAACAGACCATACAATAAACCGCATTATACTGTGAGGGCTACAGAACGAGTATTTATATTAGGGGATCCTTTCGATTTACTGCACCTAAGGTAAAACATTTTAATTTGTTGAAAAAAATCGACTGTTACTGATCGGTAAATCCCCATGGTGTCTAGTGCCTATCGTTTCTGATTAAAAGAATGGTTAACTGCAGAAAAGTCTTAATGCCTCTAACTTCGTCGAGACCATCCAATGTGGTGGAGCCATTACAGTCTGGTTTTTGTTTTGGGGGGAATACCTCGTATCCTTTTTAATAATCTAACGACTTTAAAAATGTCAAAAAAACTGAAATATGGGTCTCAACAAAGAGTATCCTTTAACTGATGATTCATCCCACTGGAGATGGGTATGTATTCTGAATATTTATAGAATTCGTTGCACATGAATCGTAATGCTCTAATGATTTGAGAATTTTAGAAGACACCTTATTTGTTCTTATGGCTCACTTACAAAGCTCATTCTTATCTAACCCAGTGCTTTTGGAATAACTGAGACTGTGAACTTAGTCATTGCATTTACTGCTATCACAGTGATCTGAAAGGTGCATCTAACAGGTATAGGAGAAATATCACTGAAGAATTCTTCTCTTTTTTTTTGTGGGATACACATCAAAGAAAATTTTAAAATTAAGAATTTAAAATTTTTATCCTGTCACTATAATAACAGTGTAGAAATAATACTTTGGCCATTCATTATACAGGGTGGTTATAATTAAAGTTCCACTTTGAAATGGTCATAAAAGGAAAACTAATGGACCAAATGTTATCAAACTTGGTAAAAGCTTAAAGGAGGTCATGGAAATTTCTTTTCCGCCCAAAAAGTTCAAAAACTCACCAAATGACGCTGTATGCAATATTGTTAAACGAAATAAGACATGAAGACATCGGTTTAAAATGTGTTTAATCGTTTCTGAAACGTGTTACAAAGCATGTTCAATGTGGCGTCCACCATTTTCCGAAAGCAAGTTAAATCGCATTACTGCTCTCTCACCAGTAGCTCTTAGCATATCAGGAGGAATGTTACGGACATGTCGGTGTATCGTATCTTGTCGCGGTGTTCTGCAAAATTCTTTAGATTATCACCATAAACAGTGATTTTGAGATAACCCCATAGCCACAAGTCACAGGGGTTGAGGTCTGGTGACGGGGTGGCCATTTTGTGGGGAAGTTTAGGTTTATAATCCGTTCATTCGTGAAATGTTGCTTAAGTAACAATGTGATACATGTGCCAATGTGCGGTGGGGCCCCGTCCTGCATAAAAGTCGGGGTGTCTACAATGCCACGTTGCTGGAGTTCAGGTATCACGAAACATCTTAACATTAACTCTAAGCGATCTGCAGTCACAGTGGATGTAACAGGTCCAGCTGTTGACTGCTCTTGAAAGAAAAATCCAGCTGTCGACTGCTCTTGAAAGAAAAATGGTCCAATTAGGAAACTATCTGTCATACGACACCAAACGGTGACTTTATGAGAATGCAATGGAACTGGGTAGATAACATGAGGGGTTTATTTCCCAGGGGCCCAAATCCTGCAGTTATGGGTGTTGACATCGCCATTTAGGCAAAATTGGTCCTCATCTGTCCACAAAATGTTCCATGGCCAATGTTCGTCCATTTCCATCCGTGCAAGGAATTCCAAAGCGAAAGATTCTCTTGCAGCAGGATCGTTACGTTTAAGTTCTTGAACATGTTTGATTTTGTATGGGTAGAACTGCAGCAAATTGAGGGCAATTTTGTATACCGTACTCCACAGTACGTCCATTCGACGTGCGACAGCACGTACGCTGCACGCACCGTGTGGGCTTTCCATTTTTGCTTCCTTCACTGCTAATGCAACAGCCTCCTCAGTTTCCACAGAAGCAGGTTTCCTTCCCCTCCCAGGTGCAACAGACAACAAACCTATGTCTTCAAACTTTGCCATCATTTTCCTCAAATCCTGCGGTGTCATTGGCCCTCGGCTTATTCCTCTTACTGAACGATACCTTTGCAAAGCACGCCTTTCATTGCTATCGCATTCATAATAACATTTAACGAGAAAAGCACAGTCTTGCATGGTTAAGATGATGTCGATTCGTAACAATGAGAACTCTGACAAACTGGCTAACTTTTATCTGGAAAATCAAATGACGTGTAAAGCGCATCTGCGTAAATCGTTTGCTTCTCCCTGCCGTAAGCCAATTATAACCCATTGCAGTTTTGCATAACCCCACAAACAGTTTCGTTTTAGAAACGATTAAAAGCTATTTAAACCGATATCTTCATGTCTTAGGGCCGAATTCAGGCTTCAAAATTCACAAATTAGCGATCTGTAAGAAAACGATTTCCGGAATGCTCATACTTTAAATGGTAATTTTGTTTAGGCCAATGTTTCTTAAGGGTAATCAAAATGTTAAACCCTTGTAACAAAAGATTAAGTGCGATTCCGACCCTTATTTCTCTAAAAAATATTGCATACAGCGCCATTTCCCCCCTGGTGGGGAGTTTTTGAACTTTTTGGGCGGAAAAGAAATTCTCATGACCTCTTTTAAACTATTACCAAGTTTGATAACATTTGGTCCAGTAGTTTTCCTTTTATGACCATTTCAAAGGGGAACTTTAATTATAACCACCCTGTACATTATAATCTATTATGGGTGTATGGTACTTTAACAAATAAAGAATATGAATTATACATGTAAATGTTCATATGAGGAAAAAAAATTCAGGTAGTCTCTTCTAACGAAACTACCGCGGGTTATTTGCAAAGGATTACTTATCATTGCTTACCACTTTTGTATGTGTTATGTATCTGTATGTGTTATGTGCTATTTTGTATGTGTTATGCATCTATATCTATCTATCTATATATATATATATATATAAATATATATATATATATAAATATATATATATATATATATATATATATATATATATATATAAATATAAATATATATATATATATATATATATATATAAATATATATATATATATATATATATATATATATATATATATATATATATATATATATATATATATATATATATATATATATATATATGTATGTATATGTATGCAAAAATTTTGACGCACTTTGGTACTTTTCTGTTTAAATGTTTATTGCTTGTCCAAGCGATACAGACTGGGTTTGTCACGCTGCAAAAATTATAAGTCTCGAGGTACGGATGGACGGTTCAGACTTTAAAGTCTGAAATTTTGCTTTCCGGACGACCAATATGGAGGAATGTAATCCTACGTTAAAATCTTATGTATTTCTAATCGAGTCTAGAACCATTTGTGAAATTTAAAACTATTCATAAAAATGCAAGTTAAGAACTTATACACTTATTCACTCGGTAGCAGTTTCTCCCATTTAAGTAACATTTGCCTAACGCCTCAAAACAATAGCTATAGATTTTCTTTCTTCGGAAGAAGTATGCACAGCTGTTAATCGTAATATACACAAGTGGAGCGAATACAGATTTAAGTAAGTTATAGCCCGTGTGCATTAAAAAAAATCAATTTAAAAAAATTAAAGCACGTAATACGATGGAATCAAATTGTGATTGTTATTGAAAGACGGTTTTCACCGTTAAAATCGAGAAAAAAATAGCTTTTAAAATTTAGGTGAAATTGTGTAGTTTTTTACTTGCCACTGAAAAATTTGTATTCACATGAAATAAACGATTAAGGAATGTCTGTGTACATATAATACCAATAATCATACTGTTTCTCATTAAATTTTTTAAAGGAGTATAGTTTTTAAGAAATAAAAATATGTCTTCACGGCAATTTTCATGTATAACTCTGAATTGGGGGTAGTATAAAAGTAATTGTAATATGTGTGAAGCTTAAATAGTTGTTTTCGAAATGGAGCTTATTCTTCTTTAAAATCGAAACATACACAGAAAATTGCCCAAATAAGATATTACTTTTCCTAACGTTCTGACAATTATTTATCAGAATTCACTTCAATCCTATTATAAGATGCATTAATATTCTTATGGTAACACTATTTCTTAGTTTAAAATAAAGTGTTATAATTTCTGTATTTCTTAGGTGTGAAAAACATGCGTTCTTGTTACATCCTTTACGCTTTTTAAATTATGATAAAGATAAAAACAACTGAATGAACGTAACATATGAACGCAGATTAACTCTTAGTAAAATAGCTCAATATAACTCTAAAAATAGCTCTTTTCTAGGAATTTAAAATAGGTATTTCAAAAAATGCATTTCTCCCAGAATGTTTATTGTTTAACAAAAAGAGCAGGCTATGACCAAAAAACCATAAATTTATTTACGTCTTTTAACAGTTTATATTTAGAATTTTAACATTTTTTTTATTTCGAAGATATTTAAAGTGACCTAACATAAAATTTTATCCAGTATTCCTGTTTTATCATGGACTTTGATAAATAACTACTCTATACTGCAAACTAACTATTTTTTTCTAAAATTTTTCTAAAATTTCTATTTTTTTCTACACTAACTAATTTTTTTTTAAATTTCGAAATATATGGATTCCGGATGCGACAACTTAATTTCCAAAATATTTAAAAGCTTGTAGGAATGCAATATTTCACTTATTTTATTTGTATGCACTGCTATGAGGGCTAAACTGTGATTACTTTGTTCTATATTATGCGGCTGTGCGCGGATATACACTGAAGTTCTTTGATCTTTACAGCCAAGATTTCTTTAGGTGCTTTTCTGAAAGATAAGAAACTCGATATACAGAAAAGTATGACCCAAAAAATTTCTTTAACACATCACCGGAACTTCGCAGCATGTAAGTACTAACATGAGTCATTGCGCTTCTTCATATTTTCTGTCTCAACGAATGAAATATATCGACAAATTCAGAAGCACGTGACCTTAGTCACGTTCTCAGACTAAAACAAAGATTTCTGCAGCTATGTTTCAGGTTTCTGAAACTGCCTTCTACTTTTTACTCTCAAAATACAATAAACAGCTCTGAAATAATACGATCGCGGCGCAATCACTCGTCTACTCTTTAAGTTGCGTTGGATATTTATACTATGAATTTCCGTTTTGTTCAATACATTAATTTCGTAAGTAATGTATCCCTGGTGGAATTTCAATCGTTTCACTTAGATTCCATTGGTAATACGGTAGTTTTAAACATTAAAACTACATAAATTGTTTATTATTTATCGTAAAAAGGAGAAGTTGTGAATATTAAGTTTTAGCATTTGAATTTGTTATAGATACGTATACCCTATTTTTTCCCATTACTACTTTATACTGCTGTATTGCGATTTTTACTATGATAACAAGAGAACTAATTAAAAGATATCAGTAATGTAAATTTGGAATAGACTACACGAAATATTACATTACTGTGAATAGTATAAAGTAATTATACAAAAAAAATCTTGTGAAAGAAAGATTTTCGAGAAAGTGGCTTAGTTTGATCATAATGTAAAAAAAAATCAAAAATCTATACGGAATATTAATTTTACTTGAAAGAATATATCTATTTGGAGATCGGACCTGTGCATTTTACCTCAATAGGGCTTTATCAAGTTTCGTTAGTTTCTATGTTTTGTTATCACCATTTAACGTTCACAGCAATGAAAACGTAATGGACCAGTTCAAAAATATTCGTATATTTCATCGAATTTTTTGCTTCCGCTCTAGGTAAGAAACTTGTACCTTTTTCATATATTTCGGGCCTTGTTTCTATTCAAAGGTTAATGTGCGGAGTAAAAACTCTCAAAAGAGATTTCATATAGCCATAGGCTAATAAATCGTGATGTTCAAAATATGCGAAAGAATTATCATGTATACCTTTCGCAATTTGATAAACTTCAAACTGGCGTAACAGATTTATGATAAATTTTGCAGTATGAATACAATGATAAATTGAAATGAAAATGCTGGCGTTTGACATCATTACAGTTCTAATAAATTAGCCTTAACATTATGCAAGATAGTACTAAGCTAATCTATATTCCCAACAATTTGCATTTGACTGACTGACTGACTGTCACACACACACGCACACATACTATATATATATATATATAGATATATATATCCACATTTATAGTTTTTTAACTGACAATGCATGGCTGTTACAGAAAACTTTGCAAAAATTCTCATCCATCCTCAGTAAAAGTACGTTTCACCATGGTTACGAAAATTTTAAGCGAAAATTTAATAGTATGTCTACACCTGAATCTATGATATTATAATTAGGTTTATCAGAAACTGGTAACGCAATTTACTTAGGCTGTGAAGAACATTTCATGTACGTCGACTTGATAGTGTTTTCTTAGATTGCCGTAACGTAAGTCGACCTCACTGCTTTTACAACCTTAGATTATTTTAACAATGTTTTAGACAGTTGTATTTTCGAATCTGGGGAAGACAGTTTTATACATTCTGTGGGTTTTCTAAAAAAAATAATCTTTAATGAAATCCAAGTCTGCACTGCTTCTAACATACTTAAAAAAATGTCTAAAATAAAGTAGACGAATTTTATTTTTGGAAAAGGAGTCATCTGAGGTATAATGATAAACTCTAATAATTCCTACGATCGAATTTAAGTCAATCGGTAAGACATAGGTTGCTAAGGAGCGTTTTTTATCCTACAAAAAATTTACAAAAAAATTATTCGGTTAAATGTAATCAACGAATTTATGGACACTTACACAAATAACTTGAAATACCCTTTTCTAAATACACTGCTGGCCACTGTAAATGCAACACCCTGAAGGAAACATGCAAATAACATGAAATTTACAACATGCATTAGTGGAGGTGAGATATGCAAATGACTAGAATTTCAGCGCAGATGCACATCACGCGCGCCTGTGGCGCCACTTCAAAGAGTTATTTAAGGCTTGGAGATTTCGACGATTTCAAGTTCGGCAATTGTGTTTTTCTTGTGGTTTTATCAAAAAAACGATCAATTATGCCTCGTCGAAAACAGCGATCATCTTTTGATCAAGTATGCGAGTTCGACAGGGGAAGGATAGTGGCCTACCGAGATTGTGGATTATCTTTAAGGGAAATCGGTAGTCGTGTTGGACGAAACCAAACAACTGTAATGCGGATATGTGATCGTTGGATGCAGGGGGGTACGACTGACCGGCTTGTTCGATCGCATCCACCTCAGCGCACCACTTCACGTGATGACAGGCAAATTGTGCGCATGGCAGTGACGGATCGCTCAGTCACATCACGAACCATAGCACAGCACATGCAGTCTGTAACGCATATTCCAGTGTCTGCGCGTACCATTCGACGCCATTTACAGCATAGTGGTCTGTCCGCAAGACGTCCTTGCGCAGAACCACAGACGTCTCCGCCGCCAATGGTGCGATGACAGAAGGATGTGGACGGCAGAATGGAATGAAATTGTCTTTACTGACGAGTCACGCTTCTGTCTGCAACACCACGATGGTCGCATTCGAGTCTGGAGACACCGTGAAGAGAGGATGCTGAACAGCTTCGTTATGCACCGCCACACTGGTCCTGCACCGGGTATTATGGTATGGGGCGGTATTGGATATCACTCTCGCACACCTCTAGTACGCATTGCCGGTACTTTAAACAGCCAGCGCTACATCTCCGAGGTGTTGGAGCCAGTTGTCCTTCCTTACCTCAGAGCTTGCCCACAGCCATATTTCAACAGGATAATGCGCGACCACATCGTGGCACGCAGTTGTCCAATGGTTCTTCGTCAATCGCCAGATTGAATTGCTTTCCTGGCCGCCTCGCTCTCCGGATCTTTCGGCGATAGAAAACATGTGGTCCATGGTTGCTCTACGATTGACCCACATTCCATCCCCAGCTGCCACAGCAGAAACTCGGGCAACGCGTGGAAGCTGCTTGGTCTGCTGTACCTTAAGAACTCATCCAAAGTCTCTTTGAATCAATGCCGAGTCGTGTGGCAGCGGTGATCTCCAACAATGGCGTCTACTCTGGCTACTGATTTTGGCAGGAACCACACTTCACAGCAGTCTATAAATTTAATCATTTGATACTTGGTCAACATGTTATCTACAAAATAAATTTTGTTGTGATATCTCTTGTCTTTCTTGGTGTTGCAATTTGGGTGGCCAGCAGTGTATAATAAAAAATATACGTGATTAATTAAAAATTCGCGTTCATGCATTCCTTCGGATTATATACATACATATTGTCTAATCATCAAAAGTTCAATAATGAACTTTTTGTTTACAATCTATTAAATTATAAACATTTTTTTATGTGTTTCAAATTTAATTTTTAATGAAATTAATATTTCTATCAAAAATAAGTATTTTAAGCTCTAAAATTATATTAACTGCCTTTTATAAAAAGGCTGCATGAATTTTTTTTGGAAAGCAAGGTAAATATTTCTGACATTCATAATCTTTCAAATGTAATAGGTTAAGTTATTCCAAGTAGAAATTCCCCTCCGGAATGTTTGCATTGCAGTTTGATATTTTGAAATTTTGATACCTATTGCCTTTTAAGTATACTATATCGAGCCTTCAAACCTGTTTTCATAACGGGAAGATGAGATTTCGGTAAATGTTGTATATAGTGTTGTTCGCATTGACAAGAGGTAAGTAAATATTCCATAGGAGAAGTCGTGATTTTACGTGAAATTTTATATCTATTTTTATATTAATGTAAAATTTTGACATGCCTATAAGTGATATCTAAGTTAAAGATAACAATAATCGTATTGTCAAGACTGGAGATGCTTATTTAATATTCAACGTATATTTTAAGAAAATGTTCTTTATTTAGATGTGGTGAACGCGTATGATGGAGAAAATGTTTGGCAAGAAAATAATGTTGAAACTTGTAAATGCCGAGTGAGCCAAAAGTTCGTAAAAACTTTAAAAATTCATAAAAAAGTAAGAAATTATGATAAAGAAGTGCAGTTTACAATAAAGGGCTCACAAGGAAGTCGGATGTTTTTAGCAGCAAAGTAAAAATTAAAAAATATTTCAGGTAGTGTCCTCTATTGAAACTACCGCGAGTTATTAAAGTAGGATTACTTATCATTTGCTTACCTCTTTTTTTTTCTTTCTTTTTTTACGCATTTTGGTACTTTTCTGTTTAACTGTTTACTGCAACTGGGTTTGGCGCTCTGCCAAAGTTATAACTCGCGACGCAGGACAATTTTTTTTCTCTCCGAAGGACTATTGAGGAACGTAATCCTACGTTAAAAAGTCACTGGTAGAGTCACTGGTCCAGCTTTGCAAGCACTGTTACTCCCCGTGGACGATTCCACCGCTATATTATTCACTAGCCGGGCTTCGCCTAGATACGCTCAAGCCATCCGTGCAACATATTTATGTACTTCGGGCCCCACAAAAGAAAAAAAAAGCCTACAAATGTATTAAATTCAAGTGAATAAATTCCTTTCAATTATCTTTCTCGTCGCTGCCGACAGATGGCAGCACCACTGCACCAGATGATTTGGTTTCTCAGCAGTGAGTGATTTTAGAATGAAAATATCTCTAAAACTATTGAATTAACATAATAAGTGTACGCAGAAAAATTATCAGTTTTCGAAGCTCTTTCCAAATATGTAACATTTATGTACTTTCATGAAAAAAAAATTACACCGTTTCCTGTATATTTGTCGGCCATTTTTTTCGAGGATCGGTGCCCGCCCGGATGAGTTACTGTCACGTGATCTCTCGACGTCCACTTGTCACTTTATTAGTAAAGATAACAGTTTCCATCGCAGTAACGCGGCCCTCCGCCAACGGGGGTCTTTCACTTCGTGGCCGATCCTCAATCGTCGTGTATGACGGTCTTTTATTGCAAGTTTGTTTTGCAAAATTCTACTGAATCTCTCGCATATCAGCGCCCTCCACCGGTGACTTTTTAAACTTTTTTAGCTTTTTTTAACTTTTTAAAATTTTTGTCTGCTAAAAAAATCCGACTTTCTTGTCAGCCCTTTCTTTGCAAACCGCAGTTCTTTATAATGATTTCTTCCGTTTTTACGAACTTTAGCTCACCCTATGCATTATTTCTTTGCCACAATGATTATTAGTTTACCTTAATAATTGTAATTACAGTTTACCGCATTTGCTATTAATTGATTTTTGTGTAATGGTGAGATTAAACACTTTCTTTTACAAGCATTGGTCAATTATTGAAGATAAATATATCGGGGGACAAATTTCCTGTATGGCGTGATGAAAAGCACGCGCTGCTTATTCTTAATTCTTTAGGTATCAACCCGATATTTCATATCTATATATAAAATATGTCACTGTTTTAATAAATCTTTAAGACATTAATAAATGCTTCAAACACATTTGTTTAAATAAATCTTAAGTAATTCGTTTGCAGAATAATTTAGCGGTTAGAAAAGCTTAGCTGCAAGGGCATGTGACTGCATCTTAAGTGAATCTCTGTTCCCAAAAGAATTGAAAGACGTAATATTTCCTATTTACTGCGTTGAATCGCATATCCTTAAAATACCAAAATACGTTTGAAGCACTACTTTTATTGTTACTGTTCAAAAGCATATTGTGCACAATTGTAAATAGTATTCAGTATATGGTTACACCTTTCAAGATGTCATTTTAATGGGGTCCAGGACACAAAATTCTTCAATTTTTCAAAAAAAATTAATTATTGCATAAATTTTTTTTTGTCCATTTCCACTTAAAAGGATGTTTAAATCATGTTTCTATCTTAATTAGAACAGGATAAATTATTATTTTTTTTGCAACATTCTAATAGCAGCCAATCGTTGTTTAAACCTGTAAGTGCGTTTTTCTGCTTGATGGTTTTTCCCCACCATTTCTCGTCTTTAAATTGTTATAAGTCAAGAACCGTTAAAGATAAATGGTTAAAATTTGGAACATGTCCTTTTCAACTATTTTAATTTAATTTTGATTCAGAAAATTTGAAAAAAATATTTACTTTTGAAAATATGATTTTTTAAAATATGTTACATCTTTTTAAAAAAAAATTTCATCTAAATTTTTTTAATTTTTTTAGAATTTAATATTTTGAAGAATGCTGAATCGAAAGTAAAACTTATATATTTCTGTTTAATTAAATGAAAAAAATTTGAAATTCAACAAATAATATTTCGAGTTACAATTATTTTAAATTATCCCACTTTAAAAAAAAATAATTAAAAACTTTTTAAAAACTTTTTGAGAAGTTTTATCATGGGATTTTGTTTACAAATTACATGGTTAGAAATCACAAAAAATCAAAATTTTAACTCAATAAATAAAAAATAAATAAAATTTGTCCCGGACACACTTAATCCTGGATATTTCCATTCATTCTAGTGGAAAGAATTCTTAATTTGACGATTAAAGTCTTAGGAACATTAGTAAAACAATAGGAATCCCCACAGAATAATTATTGATCAATGAAAAAAAAAAAATGGATCCAATTTAGGAACATGCAGAAAAGGGAAGAGAAAACGTAAGCACACAATATTGATTGTGTTGTTTTAATTTCAAAGTTTCTATAAATGTTCTTTCTTAAAGTTACTACATTCTTGGAGGCAGTTTCTAACACTCTGCTGCAGAGTACCTCACTAAATGCGGTCTCTATCAATATCATTTTATGATAGTACTACTTCAACTCTTATGTTAATTTAGAAATTCGTGTTTGATTATCAACCATTTTCTGTTTTTGATATACGTTAGAAAAATCTATACTTTATCTCTGGACCTACTTTTACTGTTTACATATTTTGGGATAAGAGGAGTTGGACTTAAATTTTTTAAAAATGATCAAATCATGTTTTTTTTTATTTCTAAAGGATTGCTTAAAATTACGTCAAATTGCGTAGTTAATTTTCATAAGTTAAATATTTTTCTCCAAAATAAATTTAAAAATCGAAATGTGTTACATTAGGGTGGTCCATGACATAACGTTAAGGCGACAATGGACCATGAAACACTTTTTTTTAATTAATTAACCAATTTATAGAGAATCTATGCTCACTTCTACCCAGACTTGGGTGTATATAATTTGAAGTGGCACTCTATTTGAATTATATACAAACACAGTTTATACATGAAATAATGTTTATTGAATTCGCTGCACATATAATTGGCTTTTACAGCAATAAGCATGCGTACTACTTGTACGGAATATAAATACAGCTTTCAAGAACAATATAGTTTTATACTCACGAACAATAAGTCAAACCAGCAGTACTGCCACGTAAACTTCTAGCCCGCAAAGCACTAGAGCAGGATAACACCTTTTCAACCTTAACAACAACTCCCTTTTCATTAATGACGCTGCGTGGTATTTATACTAAGCGCGTATGCCAAAATTAGCATATCTGAAGCAGCTTCTTTAATTCACTCAAAAGTTCGATTCTTGTGAATCGAATCTTGTGTATACCTTACACTGGCCTCCCTCGAAAAAAAAAAATTAGGTAACTGAGGTCTGAACGGCTTCAGTTAACTAATTGAAAACGCGTGCTGGTCTGACTTTTTACATATTGGGTGGCAAAGCCAAAAAACCTTCCACACGTTGTGTGGGGGAAAAACGCCACTACCATTTTACAAAACTAACCCCGAAGGGTCCAGGTGACACCATTACACAGTGGATTTGCAGAGTTGCGGATACTGGGCTGGCCAACTGCGCCCTAAAAAACCTATTTTAATTAAAAGTGACAACACAATTGCACAGCATGACATTTCTTGACTGTATCTGCTCTCCCCCAATTTATAATGTACATGTGTTATGATTTGTGAAGTTAGTATGTTAGTTGTTTGTTATCTGTAGTTAGTATGTATTTTTTTTTTCACTACATGTCCCCTTCAAAAATTTATAAAACAACAGTATACCGTTTTTTTTCAGTGCCTCACCACTTCCCCTCAAAATGTTTACACAGTATATACACTGGGGAACTTCAAACCAATTTGGTTCGATTTTATTAAAGGGTGGGAGTTAGAATAAGAAAGTTGATACAAGACTTGTTCCTCATGAATGCAGCAACTTCACTGCACCAGTTTGTCCAATCCGCTGAACCTCTCTTGATGGTCGCAGTCCTAGTAAAGGGGTTCGTTGACCGTGTGGGCATCCTTCGTGCAGCAGGTCGTAGGTCCTGAGGCGCTGGTCCGGCTTGACGATGGACAGGAGGTCTCTTGGGAGGAGGCCAACCTTGCTGGGCGGCTGATATCTTGCGTTCCCTGTACTTATGCAAAGGAGCTTTAAAATTGTCATTCTTCCTTTTGATAACCTTGTGTACCTTATCAGCGACGCATTCCTCCTTTGATGGAGTTTTTGTAGTGCACATTTTACCTTTCTTCGTACTTTTGCTTGTATCGGTATTAAATTTTAATGCAGATTCTATTTTTTCAACAACCTGACTCTGCTTTTCGTATTTGTGCTTATACGACTTCTTGTTTACCGCCTTAATTACTTCAGTATTAGCAGTTTTAATGCTGGAACCTGAAGGCGCTTTTTCACGTTTTTTATCCCCCTTAACTTGAGTTTTATCCTCTTTTGACGAAAAAGTTTCTTTGAAACTTGCGACATCAGAATCGTTATCATTTAAATTCTTTAACACTGCTTCAGTTTTAGGAAGATTAAGCTTTTCGTACTCGTGCGTTTTATTGCAAACTTTCTCTATAACTTCCGAAGCATCAGCTAAACTACCCATAGTATAACTCTGTGTCAACTTTTCATCCTGATTCTCAGTCTGGTTTTCATGTACTTTATTTAAAACCATATTATCAACCTGGCCTACACAATCCCCATTCGGCTGGAAACTTGAAATAATATCATCATTACCTAGCGAGTTCCTACTATCGTTTAAAGAATTTTTATTGTCGTCAACTAATAAGTATTCACTAACTTCCGTAACGCATACTTCGTCATCTACTAAATTTCCTTCATTAACAGATGTGTGAATATCATCTAAAATATCAGGTATAGCATCAATAATATCAGGTATAGCATTAATAATATCAGGTATAGCATTAATAGAAGTGTCCGATGATTTATTTTCTAAACCACTAGCATTAGTATCGGCCCTATTTTCAGAAATTTGTACTGGAATTACCGCATTATTCCAGCTAGACTCACTTTCTTTATAAGCCACAAAAATACCCTGACTTTCACTATTCTCAAAATAATGATTACTGCTCGGACAAAATAATACATTTGACCACACAGTTTTAACAGGTTGAACCATATCATGTGAATCAACTTGCCAGTGCAAGTAAGGTGCTTCCATATTATTTTCTTTAAGTGCACTAATTTCATTATAACGCCGTGCGCTTCTATTATTTTGCCTGTGGTACTGCTTACGCTGCTGGTTTGAAACTCGCGAAAAATTTTGGCGCGGCTGTATAAAACTTCTCGTACCTGAATGACGGTGAGGGGTAGCGAAGAAATGTCTATTGTCATATTTAGCTAAAGCTTGAAGGAGGGTAACCTTGCTTGTAATTGTTTGATTATCTAAAAAATCTTGAACACTTGGCTTCAAACGTTGGATAACTATTTTTAAGATTATCGCTTCCGTCATTCCCTCTAAATATTCCTCACACTTGGAAATCTTTTCCATAGCAAAATCTAATGCAGACTGACCTTCACGTTGCCTTAGCGAATAAATTTCCGCTTCAATTTCACTTTGATTAAAGGTCTTTGGAAAAACACTAAGAAACTGTTGCTTGAATGACAAATAGTCAAAAATCAGATTACTGCTTTTCATACACGTGTACCACTGATATGCACTACCTCTTAAAGCGGCTAGAGCAATTTTAAGTTTATCCCCCTCTGGGGTGCATTGTTGCTGAAAGTAATGCTCAATTTTCTTTAGGAATTGGCTTGAGGGGCCGCCATTGAAGGTGGCTTCGAATGGCGCAATTTGCTGAACCATAATTACCCGAGGAAAATTTCCAGCAGGATTTTGTTCTACAACACTCATTTTTTAAATAGTATATAAGTACTTGCAACAATTTTATCAATATAAGTTCACAGTACACAGTTTTTAATTTCAATTATGTTGTTCGTTACAAATGTAACGCTAACTACCAGGGTATATATATTTTTCGGGCGCCAGTATAGAGAATCTATGCTCACTTCTACCCAGACTTGGGTGTATATAATTTGAAGTGGCACTCTATTTGAATTATATACAAACACAGTTTATACATGAAATAATGTTTATTGAATTCGCTGCACATATAATTGGCTTTTACAGCAATAAGCATGCGTACTACTTGTACGGAATATAAATACAGCTTTCAAGAACAATATAGTTTTATACTCACGAACAATAAGTCAAACCAGCAGTACTGCCACGTAAACTTCTAGCCCGCAAAGCACTAGAGCAGGATAACACCTTTTCAACCTTAACAACAACTCCCTTTTCATTAATGACGCTGCGTGGTATTTATACTAAGCGCGTATGCCAAAATTAGCATATCTGAAGCAGCTTCTTTAATTCACTCAAAAGTTCGATTCTTGTGAATCGAATCTTGTGTATACCTTACAAATTGCTATGAAATTTTGTATACTTATACAGTGTTGTTTAGAGATGTAAATTCTAAATTTATAAAAAAAAATCAGAATGTAATTAATTAAGATATTAATTAAAATCAGTTTGTTAATTACTCTATTTAAAAATGCTCCATGCGCATTAATTTTTGCCTCAGATATCTAATATTCTTTCTTAAGCTAGCTTTATGTAGTTATAATAAAAGTTAGTAGTAATATTTGTTTTACAGTCATATTTATAAAAACTAGAAAAGAAATCAATAAAAAATAGGTCATTTTAAGTAAAATTTTATCAAAAAAATTTTTTTATTGTAAAACTTTTAGGTTGTTTTAAAATAGTATAATGAATTGATTACTAAGTTTTATTCTAACATATATAAATAATCATTTTATGAAATTTTATGAAAATTCAAGAACAATTATGACGCATGGAACATTTTGAACTTACCGAGACGACACGAAAACTTGTTTTGAGAAAATGGCATTTAAAGTTTTAATTTGACTAACATTTCCATTGTCTGCATTTGATAAAAATACTTATAACTCGGTTAATAAAGATTGGATCAACATACTTTTTTTTTAAATTTAAAGATGATGAGTTGCAGAATTATTTTCTGAAAGAAAAAAAATCATTTTGGGGACATATTTTTGTCAATCTGAAGGTCCATTGTCGCCTTAATAAATAAAAGATCAAGAATCTTCCTTCCACAAGCCTTATTTTGTTCCTCTGTATTCAAAATGTCTGTAAATAAAATTTCAGGCCAATCCGATAATATTAAGAGGCCGCTCAACATTTGTATTTTCAAAGAACATATAACATAGCAACAAAGAAGACGGAGAAGTCTTTCAAAAGCAGAAAGATGTCTTTTATTGTTCTTTGAGTGGAGCTGACATGAAAACTACCCAAAAATAAAAAACGGGAATATAATAAAGTGTTAACGTAAGAACAATATGAAGAAAGAGAAGCAAAATTACAAATTTGGGTAGAAAAAATTATGTCAGAATTATCAGATTCAGAAACTTCACATTCGAAAGAATTTGAAAGTGAAGAAGAGTGCCTGCCGCTGTCATCTACATCCCAATTCGATCTCAATACTACAGCTACAGTTCCCGAAGCTGCTGAAAAGAAATATGAAAAGAATATATTTAAGTCTCGTGGTGTTGTAGGTGCACTAGATCGTGTTAATATTTCTGATCGTCGCTGGAGCTGTTGCACGTGCACTTGGGAATGATATTTCTCCAAAAACCCTTTCTCGAAGCTCAATAAGGAGACATACAAGAAAAGGGAGGCAACAAGCTGCAGAAACAGAAAATTTTCTCTAGATGAACCTCTATTATTACTCTGGGATGGTAAGATGTTACCAGATATTGATGGATCAAAACAAAAGTTGATCGAGTTGCCGTTATTGTTTCAGGAAACGGTCAAGAGAAGCTCCTTGGAATTCCGAAGATTGAAAGAGGAACTGGAGAATTACAAGCAAAAGCAGGTAATGAGACAGTTTAAAAATGGAATAGTATATCTCAAATTAAAGGACTGGTGTTCGATACCACAGCCGCTAATACTGGTTTACACAAAGTTGATGCATCAGAATTCAAAAACATTTAGGGACAGATCTTGTTTGGGTTGCATGTCGTCACCATATAATGGAGATTGTACTATCCAGTGTGTTTTCTGTTATATTCGGCCCATCTGAAGGTCTAGAAACTGTAATATTTATGCGTTTTAAAAATGTATGGCCAGAAATAGAAAAATCTGCTTATAATCCAGCAAATAAGGAACTATTTGACATTGTAAACTTTACTAAACTGAGCGAATATATGTTAACACTTCTACCAAAAGCACTTAAATCTCCAACTATAAGGGATAACTCTAAAGAGCTTATGCAATTATCATTAATTTTTCTAGGAGGAGATAATAATAATCCATCGTTTCGCGCTCCTGGACCCACACTTCACGCTCAATGGATGGCTAAAGGTAATTATGCACTAAAAATATTCCCTTTCCGAGAACAATTTAAGCTGTCATCTGAAGAATCGGGTAAGATTATAGAATTGTGCCTTTTTGTGAGCCTAATATATATTGAATATTGGAGGGAAGCACCGCATGCTATTAAGGCCCCTTACAACGATATTCAGTTTTTAAATGACCTGAGGAAATATCCAAATTCTTCTGTAGCAAATATAGCATTATCGTCATTTTCCAGACACATATGGTATTTATCTGAGTACTTAGTAACATTAGCTCTTTTTGATAGCAGAGTCAGCATTGACACAAAAATGAAAATGATACAAAATCTTGATCGTCCACCAAAACCTACCCGTGTGATTATCGACTGGAACTAAAAAATGAAGAGAAAAATGTAAAGATAGAAGAACTTGTGACTGAAGAGACAAAACAATTCTTTGATGCCATGGTTAAAGGAGGTAAAATTAAATCACAAGCTTTCATAGAAAAATCACCACCTCAGTGGGAAAGTGGTCCTTGCTTTTGTGACTTTCGAGAAAGGTGCTTAAAAACGAAAGTTGTAAATGACAATGCTGAAAGAGCTATAAACCTAATACAAAAATATAATGAAACCCTTACAAAAGACGAAGAACAAAAACAATTCCTGATTCGTCTAGTAGTAAACCACCAAAAGAGCTTTCCCACTACTTCCAAGAAATCTTTGTCAATCTGAACTTTTAAAGTTTGAGCTTGAGCGACCAGTAAATATAATTATTTTGGAGAGAAAAAACAACTGGGCGCATTATTTACATGTAAAGTAATAAAATAAACCCTGTGGAGCAGTATATTTCGAAATTTAATTTTTTTGGACCACCCTAGTGTTACATATATCAAGTGTGACCCAAGAATCTATTACATTTCTGTTATCATTTGTATCTAAAAAAAAAGAATCTGATCTCTGGTCGCATTTTAATCCCCATTTAGACAAGGTATTTCCTAGGGATGCGACATCGATGTCGATGTTTTAAACATCGATTTATTGAAACCGATGTTTTTTTAACATCGATGTTTTGTGCTCGATGTTTTACGTTGTCTCGATGTTTTCTTTTTTTAATGAAAAAGTACCATAAATAAAAAAAATTACCACGTAGCATAATTTTCACACTCAGTAAATGTAAGTCTGGGTTCTGAAAAGGACGAATACAAAAGGGAGAACGATTCCTTAGCAAACAGACAAATGGCAATCGACAACCATTGAACCAATCAGATCGCTTGGAGTGTTCCTGACACTCCAGAACCTTCCACAGGGTTCTCGTGTATATTTTACAAATAGTATATACACGAGAGCAGCCATTTAAGATTTTGTTTTGTTCTGTTTTTATATAAGTTGATGTTAATATTATTAGTAGGATGCCTCCTAAAAGTACCGTTTGGAAATATTTTCCCAAAACCTCTGACAAATTGGCGAAATGCAATATTTGCCTCATATTAGTTCCTCAAAACGTCTGGTAATACCACGAATTTATATGGACATTTGAAGGCAAAACATGACGATATTTACAATGAGAATTTTGAGTCATCAATGTAGCCTAAGGCACAAGCAGCCAAGTTTTTGTCATTTGTGTCAGCCCAATCAGAGAGTAAAATTAAATCCCCCCTTCCCCCCACGACTAACCGAAGTAACATTAATGTTAGAGGTTACTAAAGCAGTTTTAAAAAATGGATGTTCTAAAACATCGATGTTTAAAAACATCGATGATTTTCGGGCGATGTTTTATTGGAATAGATGTTTTAATATTGAATATCGATGTTTCAAAGCATCGATGTTTTGTTATCGATGTCGCATCCCTAGTATTTCCCAGATAGAATTTTTCGATAAAAAATGCTTTTTATACAGGGACAGTTTTAAAAGTCGTGTTTATACTGTCTTTTATCTTTGAACTTTTCCCAAAATCTGCATGGAAGGAAATAAAGAGATTTGGAACTCTAAAAAAATATATCCCTGAAAACACCTTCAAAAATCAATCTGTCATGAATTCAATACTGTCAGAGATCCTTTTTGATGGCACATCAAATAAAGAAGCATAAGATTCGAATATTATGAAATATACGAAAGCTTGAGTTGACAGAAATTCACCAGCTTGAAGGAATCATTTTAGTAGACACATCGACACTGAAAGTACAGCCTATATCCGTCAATAGAACTTGTTTTAATCTATAATTGAAACTTTCAGATTTATCGATATACTATTATGAAAGATCTTAGATTTTGTGTATTTTTCAATTTTTATAAATTGTGTTTTATTATTGAAAAACGTGTTTTAATAATAACGTAGTTAGTTTTTTTTTAAACTTCAGTTTATAAAACATCTGGGAAAGTAAATGAAATATTTAGGAGACTGAATTAATAAAATCTAAGAACAGTTTCAAAATTTGAAATATAACTTATTAAATGTCAACTCTTTTCCGAAAAAACGAACAATAAGTTGGACGACGTGATTAAACTTATTGATTTTGATAATAAAGAATGTAATACACTTAAAAAAAGAAAGATATGAAAACATTTATTGTTTCTGTTATTTGCAATGAAAGAACAATATGAAATATAAAAGAGATTTCGGGTGAAGGGCATTTTAGAGGAGACTGGTTTTCTTTCTGTATGAATTCACAGACAAAATGCTTAGAAATTCTCTAAGTCCCAAAACGATTGTAAATGAAGAATAAGGAAGAGTAATATTTTAGTGTTGAATACAGTTTCAGTAACTTTAATGGGTAAAGTCGGAACAGATGAAAATATACATTTCCCTAAATGTTAGTAAATTTATATAAGCTACTCATATTTCATATCTATGGTGTCCAGTATAAAGGGCTTAAGTAAAAAAAAGTGATTTTTAAATATTTGTTGGTATTGATAAAAAAAAAATCCTTTGACTTCTATAAAAGGATTTTGTCTATCAATTTTGTATACAAATGTACATTTCTTTGTACAAAATACTCAAGTCGAAATTATTGTTCTGAGATTGGTATAAAAGTCAATAACTTGATATATTTAAATCTCTATTTTTGACTTAAACCCTTTGTACCGGACACTATAGATATACGAACTAAAGTATCGTTAGAATTTAATAGACACTTAAAAGCAGACATTATTTGACAACCAAATTAATTAATTTTCATTCCAGAAAAATGCATTTTAATATTGACTCAAACCTTTTTTTCATGGTAAAATATTAAAATCACAAATTTTTATAAATAATAGAAAATAGTTAAAAAAGAACGTGAAAGTTTTTTGCAAACATTGAAAATGTTCTCAGTTAATTTATTTCTCACTATGTGTTAGATATTGTAAAACATGTTTCTTCATTTAGTAGAAAAACAACTTCACTTTCATTTTAAAAGTTATATGGCATATACTTGAATTCCATGAAATTCCTAATACCGTTGCATACTCATGCGTGGGTCAGAACTGAAACCCAGAAGACATACGTATCGGAGAACAACTGCGCACGTAAAGGAAAAAAATGCAAAATTTACATTATTTAAATGAAGGACATATATAGATTTAAAAGAAGTTTATTAAATTACTGATGAAAAGTCTTTAGATTTTTCGGTTTTCCTTTGAGGAACATTTTTTTAACTATCTGGATGCACGAATAATCCATACACGAGTAATCTGCAGATTAGGGCATATTTGACACATAATATATGTATCGAATATCTATTCAGTTGAGATGTTGACGGCACTCGCAAATATTTGCATTGTATAAAAAGATTGACACGGAGTCAAGAATCAAGCAAAAAGATTGTTTAGTCTCTGTAGCACACAATTAGCAAAACAACGTAGCGTTTCCAACCAATCAACTAAAAAGATGCTTTAAATATAAAACATAAAATAGTATTAACATAAAAGTATAAGTCAGTTATCAATGCAATAAAAATGTATATTCCTTGAAGATAAAATTTACAGAATTATGTGCGTAAAAGAGCATTATGGAAAATAGCATCGTTTATAAACAGTCAATAAATACGAATCAGTTGTGACCTGTTATCGTTATCAAAACAGTATTC
Source organism: Dolomedes plantarius (assembly GCA_907164885.2). Classification (NCBI taxonomy): domain Eukaryota; kingdom Metazoa; phylum Arthropoda; class Arachnida; order Araneae; family Dolomedidae; genus Dolomedes; species Dolomedes plantarius. The sequence goes on from OU015492.1 coordinate 198,071,546, forward strand.
GTAGAATAAATGTAAATTCTGTTTATCATTGAAATAACTTCGAGGTTTTCGAAATGGAGTGGTAAATTGATTCCAAATTATAAAGTGATATTCAAATAAATACATATGATCAGACGCGTGTGCTTTAAAGATAACATGATACAGTAACATCAATTGAAAATGCAATTGCATGCAATTACAGTAGAGGCACGATAAATTCAACATTTATAAGTTAAATTCCCGTTATTTACAATGCAAAGTTTGGTATCCTAGAATTTGAAGAAATTATATTTATAAAGGTATATTGGACAGGGAAATAAAATAACACGATAGCACCGCACATCATATCAAATGTATGAAAGCATCAATATGAGTGCATTCGGTGCAAATATTTAAATTAATATGGGGCATCTTATCGTGAAATTCTGCCTTTCATTTTCAACTACATTGTGTTATCTCAAAATGAATAACTGTAGTAAAGCGCTTTTAAATAAAAAGCTGGCTTTATTACATGTTTGCGATAAAAGTCGGAATCAAACTTAACGCCGACAGATAATTATAGAATAGAGTGGAGTTATTTAGGACGTAGCCCGTGCGAGACAGCTTTATGAGCTTTGAAGATGGGAAGGTCTGAGATGGAGACACAGATTAGATGACGGAGCCTAAAAGTGACGTTATGTTACAAAAGTCTTTTATGTTAAATTTATGGTAGCACGGATTGGAAAGTGGCCACGTGCAAACCTTGGGTGGTCCAAAAGGGCAGGCAGTGAGGGCGTGAGGTTTTTGTGTTCAGAAGCCAATGAGAAAGTGTGAAGGGAGAATAGCCAATGAAAAGATTACGGTGTCTGGAATGGCTGATTGAAGTTTATGAGTAGGTGGAGTCATGGGTGTGAAAGAGGATAAAAATAAAATATATAGAAGAGATCTTGGGATCTCTTCTATATATTTTATTGGGAGATATTTCCCCTTGGGATCTTGGGAGGAGACGAAAGAGAGAATCTTGATCGGGGAAGCTGTAGGTCCCCATCCCCAGCACGACTTAAAACATTACATTTAAAGTGGACCTGGGGGTTCCACCTAAACCCATTCCGACGACTGTGTGGGTAGAGAGAAGAGTTCCCCAGATTTCATACGATAACTTATAGAAAACGACTGCGTTGACTAAGTAAAATAGAGAGGTCCGCATTCGAATTTCAGCAGCGACGAAGAGACCCAGCTCCAGTTCCACAGCAGAGAAGCGATCCCCATCTCGAACGAAATAGTGAAGTGACACGACGAGGAGAGCCCATCAGCCAGTTCCACGACTAGAAGAGATCCCCATCTCGAGCGAAATAGTGAGTGTACACGTCGAGGAGAGGCTGACTACGATATCAATTACGATAACTTGATCCCTCATCTTGAAAGAAATAGTGACTGCCCCCTGCCCAGTGGAGCAGTGTGACCCCGAACCCTCGGCGAGGCGAGAAGGCCAAAATAGCAAAGTTGTTATATGAAAATAATTTGGGGTGAGTGTTAAATCCAAATTTGATTTGTTAAGTTCCAGTTTGAGCTAGGTGATTTAGTTTTTTTTCGTAAGGGATGTGTTTTAAGTAAGATAGTGTCTTAGCGCTGAACTAATAGATAAGTTTATTTGTTTTGTGCTCGGGACGCTCCCTAACCTTTGCACAGTAGTAGTAAATACAATTTGTGAGAGATAAATATATTGTGCATTGCTTTTGAGAAATGAAAGAGTCTTTTTTATACTTGTAAATATTAAGTTTGTAAATAAACTAAGTTTTGTTATGTTAAAATCTATTAGTTTGTCTAAATTGAAAGTTGTTGGTGTTAAATTACATGATCTAAAATTGAGAATAGTTTATTGGCTTTTGTTCGTTTGCTAAATTCGACATCCAGGGCTTTGGGTTGAATTCAACAAAATAAATAATAAAACACAACGCACCCAAATAATTTTTAAAAAAATAAATAAATTGTACTAACCAAAATTATTTACGATACACGCCCAACCAACTAAAGCTGGATGTAGCAACACGACAATAACCCTAACATATTCCTATGTACCATATAGTTTGGACTTGTGATGTATGCAGAAGACCTCATTAAATAGTATATATATTCAAAGAAACATTCAACAGGAAATTTACGGATAAGAAAATAAACCGATTTGAACATCTTATACGTAAAACTTTCAAGAGAATACATCCATATTCATACAAAAATAACTGGAAGGGAAAAGGGTCTGAGTAGAGATGTAAGAACAGATTTTTATTTTATACCCTAATGAACATTGCCATAAGGAAAACTTCTAATTTATCTAATAATTGAATTTAAACATTTAATTTCTCAAATATTTCTTCTGTTGTATTGGTAGTTAAATGATAGTCCCTTTCGAAAGTTAAACTTTTGAATAACCATTAAATCGACAGCAGGAAATTAATAAAAAACGTAATTGTCTATGCTACTTAATCCTAGAGCCACCAGCGACACGAAAATCGTGTTCTACTTATTCTTTTAATTCCGGCGTCCCCACGCTGTTGTTCCGTCGCATTGAATTTTTAGAGTACCTGAACAACGAGAAACGTTGTTATATCGTCGGATGAATTTTATTATGTATTTGCATGATTTGAAGGCATTATTTAGCCAACTTTGCTTCTAGGTTTGGTTTGGTTTGGAGCGCTACGGTGATTGTTTGCTACACGAGGGCTAATTTGACCTGGACCTACTGCTAAAAGGCGATTCCGAACGGCTACAAACGTCCATGCCAACAGTGGGATTCGTACCCACATACTTTGTTACCTAAAGCCAGCGCCCTATCCATTCGGCCATCTTCCAGCTTTTGCTTCGGGGAAATATTGAATCTGAGCAATATTTCCTTTTATAAAATATTTATTTATTATTGTTAACCCTTTCAGAGGCAACAACCTCCCCCGTTAGCACGGTGCAGATTTTTCCCTTTTTTTAACCTAAATAATCTAGAAAAATTTCCAGTTAAAGGTTGCAAAATGTTTTTACTTCTGTAAACTGATTACAGAGGGCAGTACTAACAATTTTTCTGCTCATTTAACTGGAATACATTGAATTCAAGTGAAAAAAGTCTAGATTTATGTGTTTGCACTGTGCAAACTCCGCCGCTCAAAGGGTTAAGCGGGGGTATGTTTCAGTGAATGTTAATAAAGAAAAATATTTCCTTTTCCTCCACTTATTTTGATATTTTTGTTTTGTATTTAATGCCTCCTTACTTTTACTATAAACATAACTTACGATAAATCTGTACAAGATAAAAATCACCCATGAGTTTTAGAGAAAAAAATGAAAATTGCCCGCAACTTGAGGGATAAATGAACTATTCAGTAATATGTATAGTACTAAAATTCCTAGTTTTTTTTCTGTAAATCAGTAGAGAAATAAAAGACCAAAATGTCTCTATTCTTAGAAGTAATTAAATATTTGAAATTAAAGTATTTTGCATTATATTTCATAAGGCTTATTATGCAGTATAGACCAAAAAATGGCGGACATATACCGTTGTTCCCTTCTTGTTTTTAAAAGAGGATTTTTAATGTTCGGAAAGTCGTCTTATTTTCACGGCGATAAAAATTAAAAATTCGGTTTTGTCTTCTAGATATTTGAAACCTAAGTTAAAATTAGAAATAATTCTATTTTTGCTTTTTAAGTAAGTCCCTTCTCATATTAATGAAAAATATTTCCTGTTCATGCATTATTATTAACATTAGGGACTTGAAGTGTCTAATTACTTTAATCTACATTTGGAGCAATATTTAAATTGACTTGCATTTTGGAATCACTCATATAAACAGGTGGTGATTAAACTTATAACGAATTGTCCAGTACCCTTAGCGTATCAAAGGTGTAGTCATTATCTTTCATTATTTAGAGAATTTTTTCATTTAATTTTTTTTTTCAATTTTCATAAATTTTCTTTCATTATATACAGAGATTAACTATTTACACCTATGTAATTACACACGAGATGAAAGTGATAAGTTAAGTATTTTGAACAGAAAATGCTTATTTTTTCATTATAGAAACGGTATTAAATATTTATATAATTTCAAAAAAATTCTAGCGTTAAACTACCAGTCTAGTAAATAACAATATTTTTTTTAAATTATTTTTTTCCAATTTTAGAAAGTTAAACTTCGAAGTTGTGTTTGCAGAGAAGGCAAAGGATAATCTGTTAAAGGTTTTTTTTCACGTTTCGAAATGAGTATACACAATGCTTTTTATTTTCTGTAATATTTTCTTTCCTCTGTTGCCTTTTTAAAATGGATTCGGTTGCGCTTATGCTTCAAATAAATATCCTTTAAGTTGCTGTAAACAACCTACTTTTAAAAAATAAAGGAGTTATAAATTTATAACCTTTTTTATTTCTATTTAAAAGGGAGTGTGGAGAATTGATGGAAAATGATGCCTATATGAATACGGGAAGTGGAAATTCACGCTCTTTATGTGAACATAAATTTATAATATATGTATAAAGATAGATTTTGCATTATGGGAGATATTTTCAGATTAGTTTTTTTTAATGGATAAAGTAGGAACCGAAGAAAATACACATTTTCCTAAATGTTAGTAAATTTCTATAAACTACTCATAAATCATATGCGAACTGCAGTATAGTTATAATTTAACAGACACATAAAAAGTTAATATTTGAGAAACAAATGAATTAATTTTCTTTCAAGAAAAATGTATTCTAATATTGACTCAAATCTTTTTTTCATGGGAAAATATTAAAATCATAAGTTTTTATAAAAGATAGCAAATAGTTAAAAAAGAACCGCAAAGCTTTTTGCAAATATTGAAAATGTTCTTAACTAATTTATTTTTCCCTATATATTAGTTTTTGTAAAACTTGTTTCTTAGTTTAGTGAAAAAACAACTTCACTTTCATTTGAAAAGTTATATGCATGTATGTAAATTCCCTGAAATTCCTAATACCGTTGGATACTCATGCACCGAACTGAAAGCCAGAAGACACGGGTAATCACAGAACGCCTGCTTAAGTAACGAAAAAAATACACTTAATTAAATGAAGGACATATATGGGTTTTAAAGAAGTTTATTAAATTTCTGATGAAAAGTCTTTAGACTTTTCAGTTTTTCTCTGGGAAGCATGTTTTAAGATCTATTTTGAGAAAATTTCGGGCATTCATAGTATATATTTTATTTTTTAACTATGCCAATTGGATGAACAAGTAATCCATCCCCGAATAATTTGCAGATTAGTTCATTTTACACAGATAATATAAAAATGATTGATTCGTGGCAGTGTTATAAACTGTTAGACAAAATTTATAAAATTAGGTAAATAATCAATTATATTTAAAAATAATTTTCTCCGATATTGTTTTTAAATAATATTTCTCCTGTCATGTAATGTTTAAAAAAAGGTTACGTTTGTTTTCTAAACACACATTCCAATTAAACGATTTTAACAAAATTATACAAATGCGTATAAGGACTGTTAAAACGAGATAGCTGTCAAATGTCTAAAAGAAAAAAAACAAAAAAAACTCGGTCAAACAAATCTTTGAGAATTGTTGTTGCAACTCTTTTATGTTTTTTATATAAATATTATACGAAAATTCTCGTAAAAGAAAAATTTTTTACATACAGAATGCATAGTTTTTAGACGTTTACATAAATCCAATCTTTCTGCTGTGCGTTGTTACGTCTTGGCTTTTTTCGGGGAGAAAGGGCAACCCAAGCAAAAGCCCACCCCTTTACGAATTCTGCCCAGTTCCAAGAAACCATCGTGGGTCACTCCTGCGACCCCCCCCCCGGCCAGCTGGCTGAAAAAACAAAAGGAGAAAGCAGTGCGTGGGCAAGGTGGCTGGTGTTGAGTCTCGGGTTTTTTTTCCGTCTACAAGCAGGGCCGAATGTGCGCTGTGCGGATCTAAGGTCTGAAAATTCTTTCTTGGCTCCCGGGCTAGTCCTAGTGACTTTGGGAGAGAGACATCTCTGTTGAGAGACTTTTAAAATATATTTTGGTTCCTATAGAACCTCTCATATGCAGAGGAGCCTAGACTCTCTGCCTTGTACATACTGTAAATTTTTATTTGTTTAATACAAGCTCTGTGTAATAAAATTGTCTCTCGTGTGTCTCATTTTCCACCGAGGACGTTACAGAGTTGTAATTGGAGGCGCCGCGTCTAGATACGAGCAAATCACGCCAAGTTCTCCTGTCTACAGGTGTTTAGGACGCTGTCCTGTTTGAGAGTATTACCTCTCTGGAAATCGAGATTTATATCTCGGGTGATAGAGCAAATCACGTCAAGTTCTCCTGTCTACAGGTGGTTAGGACGCTGTCCAGTTTGAGAGTATTACCTCTCTGGAAATCGAGATTTTTATCTCGGGTGATAGAGCAAATCACGTCAAGTTCTCCTGTCTACAGGTGGTTAGGACGCTGTCCTTTTTGAGAGTATTACCTGTCTGGAAATCGAGATTTTAAGCTCTGGTGAAGCCTTGGACGCAACCAGTCCTGGTCACGGTGTGTGTGTCGCCGAATTTTCTTCCAAGAACTGTACGTGCCGTGAAGGTGTTAAAAACTTTTTCTATGAACTTTACAAGAACTGTCTCCTGGTTCCGTGGAAGTGTGGTGCCTGCCCTGCTGATGTGTTCTGCAAAACGGGGTAAGTGCTTAGCTAATCATTAAGGCAGTGACTATTTTTTTAAATTTTGGATGGGAAATTTTATGTTTTTTTTGTGTTCTAAACTTATTGCAGTTCAAAATTGAAAGTTATGTTTAAGTGTTTTAGGCCATTTGAAAATTTAAAACTTAATAGTTCTATTTTTTTTTTTTTTATTGTGTGAAATGTTAAGAATAGGATATTTGATTGTGTTTTAACAGCTAGTTTAAGAATTTTAAATTCATTTTGAAAGTTATGTTTAAAAGTTATGCTTTAATTTTTAACTGAATCATTTTTGTGGTTTTTTCTAAAATCTGTTTTATCGAATTACTATTAAGTATATTGTGAGGGTATTTTGTATAACACAGTCCGGTCTTTTAAATTAATTTGTGAATTTTAAAGGCAAATTTTGGTTTGTTTCCGGGTATTTTTAAATTTCAGATGGCTTTCTTCAATAGAGCACGGCCCCACGAATTGGCGTATCTCGCGCAAGAATTAGGGATTGAACCGGTAGATAAAAGATCTATTCAATTAATTTATCTCATGAAAAAATCCCCGAATTTGATGAAGAAATAATTCAGGGACATCTGGAAGCTTTTCAGGAGGAATTAGAGCAAAAACGTCAGGAGGAATTGTTAGAAAAACAACGTCAGGAGGACAAAGATTTTGAACTGGCAAAATTGAGGATAGGGGCAGAAAATCCCTCGGATCCTTGTTTTAAAGAGGTAATCTCTAAAATGTTAGAGCAATTTGAATCGGACCCCGGATCATTCAGATTAAGCTATAAGTGGGTGCTAAAAAGAGTTAAGCATGACCTGGAATATGAATCCAAATACTCTGTTTGTGATTCTGTTCGGAAGCAGAAAGCGGAAGAATTGATGTTTTTAAGAATGCACTTGAGGAAGTTCAGGGAAACACACATGAAATCTTCTCCTAGTGAGGAGCAGGCAAGTAATAATATTTGCTTTAGCCCGTCGTTGGTCGCACCCATTTGAGTAACGCCAGTGGTCGCGCGTGAGAGTTTTTCTCACACTACCCTTTTCCGATATTTTCAGTTGTCTACTCAATAAAAACACTTCAAAATTATTTATTTTCAACAAATTTCATTAATATTTAGCAATTACGAACAAGGAAATTACAATTAAATTAATTATTTTACAGCTATCATTCAGGAAAATTAATAGCGAAAGTGAAATAAAAAAATCATACCTACTTTATGAATCAAATTTATAAAAAGCATTGTTACGGCTTACCTTGGCATTAGTAAAAGCCCGCCAACCTTGGCGCGCCACTAGAAAAACTTGATGGTTGCTAATGGCAACAGTTCAGTTTCAGAAACTGTTCTGAGTAGTCGCATTTTAGTATTAGTTGTATGTTTCGCAGTATGGTCTGCATTGTTCTTGCCATAGGGCAAACTAGTTAGTTGTTATGTTTGTTTGTGTGTGTAATAAAACCACTTAAAAGACATTGCAGTTTTTAATTAGAAAAATATAGTATACAGTCCATCGAAGAAGGAACATTTTTTTGGTCACGTCGTTTGGAGAAGAACTAGTATTTTACATTTGGTTTAAATTCATTGATAGGATGAATAATCAGTTGTAATCATGACTGATAAAAATAAATTAGTAGCTCTTAATCGTCAAAGAGGGGCCTATAAAGGTCAGTTGACTAGAATTGCAAATTTCCTCGATGATGAGAAGAGTAAAGAGACATTGGAATACCAAGTAAAATTAGATAGTGTACAAAAAGTTATGACGCATTTGCATGACTTGAAAATCGAATATTTTGGAATAGTTGTAGATGAAAAAGAGTTGGAAAATCATCTAACAGCCTTCACAGAAATAGAAGAAGAAGCTGAAAGCCTAGAGGTAAGGCTTAGAAAATTCTTACTCTCTAATGCTAATAATATATATAGCGAAACCGAAAGTGATTCAAATAGCTCTAAATTATGTAATTCAAACGCTAATTTTAAATTGCCTGATATACCTCTACCGAAATTTTCTGGAAATTATCAAGACTGGTATATGTTCAAAGATCAGTTTAAAACATTAATCGATTCGAATGATAGTTTAAGTGATACACAGAAGCTGTATTATTTAAAATCTACCTTGAGCGATACTGCTTTAGATGTTGTTACTGCGGATGATTCCTATAAATCGCTTTTCAAAGCATTAGAAAATCGTTTCCAGAACGAACGTTTTATCGTTAATAGTCATTTGAATGAAATATTATCTATGGAAATGTCAACACAGGACGCAGCTAAAAGTCTAAGAGCTGTAGTTGACGGATGTCAAAAGCATATTAGAGCGCTTAAAACAATAGGTTTAGAACTTAATCAGTTTTCAGAAATCATGTTGATAAATATAGTTCTTAAAAAACTAGATAAAGAAACAAAAAAGCAATTTGAGCTTTCGCTAACTACCACAGAATTACCTCATTGGCAAGATTTTATTGACTTTCTACAAAAACGATGTTTAGTTTTAGAAAATTTACAAAGTAGTGTAACCGTTAAACCTAAGCAGTTAGCATGTGAAAGAAATCAAAAGTTGAAGAATTTGTTTGTAAAAAAGAATTCCTACACTGGGAATAATACTAAATGTGTTTTTTGTCAATCAACAAGTCATTCTATTTTTAAGTGTGACAATTTCTTAATATTAAAGGAGTATGACAGATATTTAATAGTTAAAAAACTCAATCTTTGCTTGAATTGTCTCAGTTCGAAACATAAAATTGCCGAGTGTCCTTCAGCATCTCGTTGTGGCTTTTGCTCGAAAAAGCATAACACTTTGCTCCATAGAGGTGAATCATTGGCGCCGATGGTTGAAAACGATAGTAGTCAACAAATAGACAAAAAAGAAATTACTGCCTCGCAAAGCAATAAATTAAAGGGAGAGGTTTCTGGCGTGATTTCGCAATCATTATGCAGTGAGATTTGTTTATCGGGCAAAAATGAAAATAGAGTGCTTTTAACCACGTGTATTATTTATGTGGAAGATTCGCATGGGGTTAGAATTCCGGTGCGTGGACTTTTAGACAGCGGTTCACAGATCAACATCATGAGTAATAGGCTAGCCCAGTCTTTAGCAGTAAAGAAAAATAAGACGAAGGTTTCGGTTTCGGGGATTAATGGAAATATTTCAAATATAAAATCGAAAGTGCAGACAACTATTTCAAATAAAGATGGTTCGTTTAGTAGATCGATTCAATTTTTAATTATGCCAAAAATAACAACTTGGGTACCGTCAAGCAATATAGATGACTCTAATTTGGAAGTACCGAAAAATATAGACCTAGCGGACCCTAATTTCGGAAAATCATCTAAAATTGACATTCTCATTGGGGCTGAACTCTTCTATGAGATTTTGAAAACTGAAAAACATAAAATTAAGCAATTAATCTTTCAAAACACTGTTTTCGGATTTATTGTTTCCGGAACAGTAGAAAATAAATGTCATCAGACATTTTGTGGCCTTGTTAAGCAAGCAGATATGTTAGATGAAAACCTGCAAAAATTTTGGAAAATTGAAAGGGTTGAGGATGAATCGATTCCTATTAGCACCGAAGACCAACTATGTGAGAATCATTTTTTAGAAACTTATAGCCGAGATAACACCGGAAGATTTGTAGTTACTATGCCTCTAAAGGAGGATCCGGTTGCCCTAGGAGATTCCAAAGTAGTCGCTGAGAAAAGGTTACAGCAATTGTGGAATCGTCTTGACAAAACTCCCTTAATGCGAGAACTTTATTGCGCATTTATGAAAGAATATGAGACCCTTGGTCACATGACAAAAGTTAGGGACAAGATAGAAAATACAGGTTGTTATTACCTTCCGCATCATGGGGTGTACCGTCCAGAAAATACCACAACGAAGCTGCGCGTAGTATTTAATGCGTCAAGCCCTACAACCAATGGTAAGTCATTAAATGATATTCTCTACAAAGGACTAGTAATGGAAGAATTGTACGAAATTATGATTCGCTTTAGGAAACATAGGTTTGTGTTTCTCGCTGACATCGAAAAGATGTACGGACAAATAGTGATAAATGCGGAACAAAGGAAATTGTTAAGAATCTTATGGAAGCCAGATGCGACCACGCCAGTAGAAGTCTACGAATTGAACACGGTGACTTACGGAACATCTTGTGCTCCATTTTTCGCCATTAGAACCTTAAAACAACTGGCTATAGAAGAAATAGAACGGTTTAGTAAGGCTTCGGAAGTTCTTTTGAATGATTCTTACATGGATGACGTCATCAGTGGCGAAGACAGTCTTGAAGCTGTGACAGAACTCCAGTCTCAGCTAATACAACTGCTAAGATCGGCCGGAATGCACTTGCATAAATGGAATGCCAATCACCCTGCGTTACTTGAGCGTGTTAATAATGGGACTTTAGAAGGTTATTCATTTTTAGAAAATGAAACCAAAGCTTTAGGCGTTACCTGGAAACCTAGCTTGGATGTCTTTACATTCAAAGTAAAAATCGATCAACAAGAAAAATTGACTAAAAGGGCTATTCTATCTGACATCGCTCGACTTTTCGATCCGCTTGGTCTTATAGGACCGGTTATTACAAAAGCCAAAACGTTCATGCAAGAACTTTGGAAATCAAAATTAGATTGGAATGATCCTATTCCTGAGTTTATAGCCCAGTCCTGGATTCAATTTACAAGTTCTTTAAAATCTTTAGAAAGTCTTAACATTAGTCGTTACATTTTAAAGCCTTGTGCTCAACAGATAGCTTTGCATGGATTTGCTGATGCCTCATCCAAGGCATTTGGAGCTGTTGTCTACATTCAATCTTCATATCAGGCTCAAACGTCATGTCATTTGATTAGTAGCAAATCTCAAGTAGCCCCATTAAAAGCAGTCACTATACCGAGACTCGAGCTGTCAGCGTGTCTCCTATTAGCCAAGGTAGTCGTCAAAGTTTTGAACGCCTTAAAACTGAACATTAACAACATCTACTTATATACCGATTCACAAATAGCCTTAGCCTGGATACGAACCCCAGCATGGAAGCTAAAACCATTCGTCAGCAATCGGGTTGCGAAGATCCAAGGCTATACACAGAACTTTCAATGGAAACACATTGCGTCTAGCAGCAATCCTGCGGATTTAATTTCGAGAGGTTTAGATGCTACAGACTTACTGGAGAATCAACTTTGGTGGCATGGGCCAGACTTTCTCACTCATCCGATTAGTGTGCCTGGTACTGGAAATCCTCATCTATCGTCAGAGGACCAGGACGTTATTAAGAAAGAGATGAAAGATGTTTCTAATGACTCTCCATGTCAAGAGACTCTAAACTTGTGTGGACTAGCAGCCTTAGCTGTTTCACTTACACCTAACAATTTTGATTTTATTTTTTGTATAACTAATAATTTCATGAAAGTAATTAGAATTTGTAGTTTCATTTTTAGATTCATTCACAATTGTAGAACTGTAAATAGCAAAAATTTAGGACCCTTGTCCTTACCAGAATTAAAGAGTGCTGAAGCCTGCTTGATCAAACAGGTACAGTATGTCTTCTTTGCTGAAGATATCCAGCATCTGCAGAATCAAAGGACCCTGTCAGGTAATAGTAAACTGAAATTTTTAAACCCATTTATAGATCCTGAGGGCATTGTTAGAGTAGGCGGTCGCTTAGACAATTCCAGTCTGACCTATAGAAAAAAACATCCTATCGTGTTGCCCCGCAACCACAAATTGAGTGAAATGATCTTGGAATATTTTCACAAGAAGTTTTTCCATCTCGGGCCACAAGCCTTATTACATCACGTCAGGCAAAGTTACTGGATAATCAATGGAAGATCTCTGGCTCGTAAAGTAGTCCACAAATGTGTAGTTTGTTTTAGAAACAATCCCATAGGAGTCAATCAAATAATGGGAAATTTACCCCCAGAAAGAGTAAACCCTAGCCCGCCTTTTCACTATTGTGGCATTGACTTTTGCGGTCCATTCTTTATAAAGTACAAAAATCAAAGAAAAGGAAATTATAGTAAAATTTATGTCGCGTTGTTTGTCTGCCTAGTCTCTAAGGCAATTCACCTAGATATAGTAACGGATTTAACAACAGATTCATTCATTGCTACCCTTAAACGATTCTTTGCCCGCAGAGGTAAAAGTTCCACTATCATGACCGACAATGGCACTACTTTCGTAGGAGCAAATACTGAGCTGAAAAAATTGCATGCCATAGTAAATAAACCTGACAACGATTTGACTAATTATTTGTCGTCTGAGGATATTAATTGGAAATTCATTCCCCCTCGCTCACCGAACTTTGGTGGATTATGGGAAGCAGGGGTGAAAGCTTTTAAGTACCATTTGAAACGCACCTTAGGCAATTCCCGAGTAACTTTAGAAGAATTTTGGACTCTAATTGCCCAGATAGAAGGAATTCTCAATTCTCGCCCTTTGCTACCTTTATCGTCGGACCCTAATGAAATTGACGTCCTGACACCTGCCCATTTCTTGATTGGACGACCTATTATTTCAATAACCGAACCGGATATAACACCTATCAGAGAAAATAGACTATCTAATTGGCAAAAAATAACCAAAATGACCCAAACTATTTGGAAGAGATGGCAGCATGATTATCTAAATCATCTCCAACAACGCAATAAATGGTTTATCGAAAAGAAAAATCTTAAGGAAGGATGCATGGTTATCCTAAAGGATGAAAATTTACCACCAGGTAAATGGTCTTTAGGCCGAGTCATTAAAGTAATTTCGGGTTCAGATGGAAAAGTAAGAGTATTAGAAATTAAAACCTTATCAGGTGTTGTAACCCAATCAATTTCGAAAATTTGTCCTCTTCCTATTGAAGAAAATTTATAATTTTGTAATTTTGAAACTGTCATTTTGCATTATTAGTATTTACCTATTGTTATATGTATAGTGTATCTTGGAAGTAATTTTAGTGTATACCATTTGTTTATTTAGTATTGTGTGTCATTATATTATTGAATGTTGGGACATGTCAATGGGGGCCGGTATGTTACGGCTTACCTTGGCATTAGTAAAAGCCCGCCAACCTTGGCGCGCCACTAGAAAAACTTGATGGTTGCTAATGGCAACAGTTCAGTTTCAGAAACTGTTCTGAGTAGTCGCATTTTAGTATTAGTTGTATGTTTCGCAGTATGGTCTGCATTGTTCTTGCCATAGGGCAAACTAGTTAGTTGTTATGTTTGTTTGTGTGTGTAATAAAACCACTTAAAAGACATTGCAGTTTTTAATTAGAAAAATATAGTATACAGTCCATCGAAGAAGGAACAAGCATATTATTTATACTTTATTAGAACGTCAATTGCAAGTCTTATAAATTAGACTACATGGACCTGGTAAATAAAATATAATACTAGAAGTCTATATTAACACAGCATTCGGGGCACACTTTAAGTTGAATGTTCGGTGGAAATAGATCGCGCACAGGTAACACAACCCTTTTTTCACTTCCTATTTTTTCTTCGAGGACAGAATGCACAAAATCCGGCTTTTTCAACATTTCGTTTGATTCTTGAGGAGCTTTCAACTCCTGTTATTTGGCTAATTGCACTTCGCAATGTGGGTAACAAGTTTGGAACTGAATAACGGGTCACCAGGTGAGGTTTCATGAGTTTCAATGCTAATTCCTTCAAGAAGGCTCGTCTAGCCATCCTATAGTTTGCATTTGCAGTATATATAATTTGGCTGTTGATACCACCAATGTTCATGATCGAAAAAAATAATGTCAATGGCCATCTGCGACATTTTCTCGAAACAGATTACTCACCTTTGAGTTCGTCGACTACGTCGACACCCCCCTTAGTGATATTATAAAAAGTAATGATATCTGGTTAATTTTGTTTGTTAGCGCTGCTAACAAACAAAATTTGCAAATAAAATTAGGCGATAAACGTACTCACATCATCGCGTTATCTATAAAAATAGCACAAACGCTGGTGGTCTGTTGGTGAGAAACGCTCTCAAGGTGATGCAAACTCCAGTGGTCGCGCGATGAGAGAAATGCTCACATATTGGACACCTCAGCAAATAGAAGGCGGTTTGATTGTCAAACACGCCCTAATTCTTATCGGAACTGATAACAGATTGTTGAGGAGGTTCTAAAAGTCAGCTAGACGGGGGATGGTGTCCCCAGAGCCAATTTCATATAAAGGGTGCAATTTATATGACAAACGTGAGAGAAATGTTCATAGCGTGACCAATGACGTGTTAAAACTGTGTCGGCTAGTATTATCGACGGAAACGATAAGTTGTCTTTTACGTAATCCACCAAAAAAATCAAAACCGTATAACAACAAACTGAGTTAACTTGTAAAGTTATGGAGGGAAAGGAAACTGATTCCCCGTTAGGCGAATTGAAAAACCTCTCGGGTTGCGACCGTGATAAAATGGGACCGTGATAAAATGTTTCAAGCCAGAAAAAGACCCTGCGGTCATCTTTAAAAATGGAGACCGGGAAATCGTGCAGAGTGCAAGTTGTAATAATTTTAATTTTCAAACTGATCTGATTAGTAACAACAGAGAAAACGCTAAATTGATCATTCCTGTGGAGAGTGAATCTCCATTAGTAGAAAGGACGAACTTTTCCGTTTGCGACAATAACAAAGGGGACCTTGCAGTTAGTTTTCCTGAAAGTAACTCCGAAACCGGTTTCGGAGTTACTTTCAGGATATAGAGGTAGATATAGAGGTGCTTTCTTCATACTGCGAAGGGTGTGATTATTGGGAAGGTAGGAGATCTGGTAGGGATGAGTATTGACATGGCATTGAGACCATTCCAATACATGTCAAAAAAACCATAGTGGTTCTGCTGCAACGATGGAAGTTGTTGGAATACAAAGAATTTTTCACCGCTCCAACATTATACATAATGTACGTTATGTACACTATATAGGTGATGGCGACTGCAAAACTTTCCATTCTGTCCAGCAATCTGAGCCTTATGGGAAAGATATCACCATAAGTAAAACTGAATGTGTCGGGCACATATAAAAAAGAATAGGCACCAGACTGCGAAAGCGAAAGCAGGAAATGAAGGGCAAAAAACTGAGTGATGGAAAAACTTTTAAGTGCTAAAGGTCGTCTTACGGACGATGTAATAAATAAACTGACTATTTATTTTGGAAATACCATTAGAAAACACTGCACGTCAGTAAAAGACATGCAAAAAGCAGTGTGGGCAATATTTTATCACAAACGATCAACAGAACTGGAACCAATCATCATTTAGCCCAACAGGAGATGACTTCTGGTGCTCATATCAAAGAGCATGTGCACAAGGATATCTACAGTCTTTCAGACACAAAAATTCAATTCCACAACCTGTAACGGATACTATAAAAGATATATTTAAAGATTTATCCATGCCATCATTGCTGAAAAAATGTTTAGGAGGGCATACTCAGAATCCAAATGAGTCTTAAACTCTTTGATTTGGAAGATATTCTGGCTGTGGTTCAAACATTGTCCAGGTAGTGGTGAATGAAACCATTATATTATACAATAATGGTCAAGATGGTCGACTAAATATAATGGAGGAACTTGGCTACCAAATTAGTGATTATGCAACAACTTTTGCATCCAAGACTGATCAACATTGTATTCAGTCGGCTGAAAAAAAGGCTGAGATGTCTACGTTTGAGGCATACAGAGCAAGAAAATGAGCCAAAATTGTTGCAGAAATTGCAATGGAAGCACAATAATGTGCGGTGTATGCAGCTGGACAGTTTTAAACTCCTTTGATGACAGTTAATAGATCGTAAACTTAAAAACTGTCAAATTTTAACTTTAAAAGCATTTTTCTCAAAATCATGATTTTCATTCTTGTGCGCACTATTTAAAAAAAAACTACTGCAGTTATTGCTTTCAAATTTTCAGGGTAAGTGTATAATGATACTACCAAAAATATCCACCTAATGTTTTCTTAAAAAATTTATTTTGCTAAGAATTTATATCATATGACTTGTAATTTTAATGTGCTTTTTCAGTTTTTTAAAATCTGATTGTCCTGGAGTAAATATTATCTGGTGTTTTAAATTTTAAATAGGTGTAGAATTATACCTAATGTTTTTACATAACAAAAATGCAAAAATATTTATTGAAACTTTGTTAATATTGTTGTAAGTCTGTGCACAGTGTAGCAGTATAAATTTAAAATTTTCAGAGAATGCACCAACTTTTTACTTTATAAACAAAATTCTAATTTACTTGTAACAAAATTAATTCAAGAAACATAATGTAAAAAGTTTAGAGAAGTAATACTAAAAATTTGATGTATAATGGATTATATCAAAAAAAGTTATAGAAGTTCGAAAAGCAACCAAAATTGTGATATTTTTACTTGTGTAAAAGTGCTGAGTCCCCTTAATAGTTCAGGAGCCACTTTGCCCCAGAGCATAGAAAGTTTTCCGCTCGCGCATTTGCAAGAGGTGAAAACCGGGTGTTTGTGTCGAGAGAAGGGGGAAAACGAGGTTCAGATAATGACCACGGGCTATTATGCGGAGTCAGGGGACGCGAGTGAGGTAAATATCAACGACCATTATGTTGAGTCCATAGATAAGACTTTCTTATCTGTAGGAGTATTTCGGTGCAAATTTCGTGGGAAAATTGAAAGCAGTAAAGAGAAGGATTTCCCTACTCGTGCCTTAACGAATAGGTACTCTGGAAAAAAGGGATTTCTACTGAGGATTCGGAAACGACTCAGGGGTAAGTTACGGAGCCGAATGGGGAAAGTTACGGAGCCGAATGGTGAGGCCTGTAGTGGGAGAAATTTAAAGTTTGCGGAGAATAGCTGCAGAAAGGAAAAACCACGAAATTATCCTGTTGGATTACGGAGTTACATTGTAGAAAGGGGAATATTGAAAGGGAGTCGGACACGACGTAAGGTTCTAGAATAGAAATGGTTTTTGCCTCCGGGAAAATTGCGACACCGATTAATGGTCCCTGGTAGTAGGAGAAATTTAAATTTTGGGCTGTTTTCGGTAACTCCTATAAAATAGAAAAAAATTTGGCAGTTTGGTCTGGTTAAAATGAATGGAATTTCGGATTATCAGGCACCAAAAGGGTAAAATGTATGAAGTGGAATTTTAGAGCCAGTAGAGTATTCCAGGCTGAAACAAGGGTTGAACGATGTTCGTAACCTTTATGGCATTACGGGAAAAGCAGGTGCCGTGTTTATTGTCGCCTTGAAAGGGTTATATTATTATTTTCTAGATAGGCAAAAACTTACAATCGTGACAGCCCACAATCCATTTATGTGGTCCTCCAAACGTGGACAGTCTGAGCTGTCGGAAATTTATTAGGCTCTTGACAATATCAATTGACGAACCATGCTCTTGATTTTAATTTTATGCTTATGAATGTAGAAATTAATTTAGGAATTAATTGCAATAATATTGTGTACTGTGTTTTTTTATGTTTAAAAGGGTAAAAATTGTTCTTGAATATATATAGGAAGTGTAGTAAGTTAATTGTAGTTTAAGTGGAGTGTATAAATATATATTTTTAAAGTTATTAATAATGTGTTTCGCATGGTAAAAGTACTAGTACCATTATGTTTTAGTGGGTCACTTGCCTTATGTTTAATGCTAAGTGCTTTTACCGTGAGTATCCTCATGGACAGTTTTCTGGTGTTTGTGCGCGCAGTTTTCTTCCAGCCCTGCAAGAAAACTTATTGGAGGGGGAAGGAAAGACTGTTACGTCTTGGCCCTTTTCGGGGAAAAAGGGCCACCCAAGTAAAAGCCCACCCCTTTATGAATTCTGCCCGGTTCCAAGAAACCATCGTGGGTCGCTCTTGCGCCCCCCGGCCAGCTTGCTGAAAAAACAAAAGGAGAAAGCAGTGCGTCGGTTTCTGCCCTGGAGAGAGGTGGCTAGTGTTGAGCCTCGGTTTTTTTTCCGTCGACAAGCAGGGCCGAATGTGCTCTGTGCGGATTAAAGGCTTGAAAATCCTCTCTTGGCCCTGGGATAGTCCTAGTGACTTTGAGAGAGAGACATCTCTGTTGAGAGACTTTTTTTGTAAAAGATATTTTAGTTCCTATAGAACTTCTCATATGCAGAGGAGCCTAGACTCTCTGTCTTGTACATACTGTAAATTTCCACCCAGGACGTTACAGCGTCAAATTGTTTACCTCATAAATAACTGGTCACCCTTTAAAGTATAACATTGCCTATAGTATTTCAATCCCCCAGACTACGTGTAATCTCCACATCCGCCATTCATCTATAGGTTAGATCTGTCCGAACATCACCAGACTCATAAACTGAGGATTAGGTGTCTGATTCCAGACTGAGCGCCAGTTTACCATCCTTATTTACAGGTTACTTCCAATGTCAATACTGGTGTGTGAGTTGGATTATTTCAGGAAATGAGCAATGCGTTACAAAAACGCTTTTTTAAAAATTCTTTAATTCAATTTTTTTCTTTTTCCCCTAACATAGGTCTCGTTTTGCATTATCCTTCCAAGTCTCTTAAAGGGCACTATTCACAAAGATGCATTTTCCACTCTTTCGAATACTAGATGCTTACGTTAACAAACTCAACTGCTAACTATACATTTTCTTTCGACATTGACATTCATCTTTAAATTCTTCTTATTTTAAAGCTCATAAATATCTATATATATAAAACAGTTTCGTAACTGACTGACTCACTGACTGACTGATTGACTGACTGGATTTAAAGGACTGAAATTTTGCATGGAGATTCTTCTTATAGTGTAGGGGTGCACTAAGAAAGATTTTTGAAAAATTCTTCTTAGATTTTTTAAAAGGAAATATTTAAGCTGTTTTAGTAACTTTTTTTAAGTTTGCACTTAAAATAATAATTTGAGGGTTATAAAATTTATATCCCAAGAAATATCATAAAAATTCCTTTAAAACGAATTCTTTTTCGAATCTTTACCTCAATTTTCTGATTTTTGGTGAATTTTTAAAGAATAATTTTTAGAATTTAATTTATTAAATGCTGATCACATGATTTCTTTCTCTGGTACTTTAAATAAATTTATCGTCACGTCCATAACAATTAAATGTTGTTATGGACGTGACGATAAATTTATTTAAAGCCTCATTAACAAGACAAAAATTTTTTTTTTCTTGCTAATGCGGCAGACGATTGGGCATTATCCAAAAAAATATTAAAATACAGTAAAAGATATGTTCCTGAAACTCTACTACATTAACTGAACTATATTCTTTAGTATGTCCTTTTAGATTTAATTTTAATATTTTCTTCTACATTATTTTGTCTATAAAAATATCCCTTACGATTTTTTTATAAATATGTATGTATTTTTTTACATATATATATATATTCATATACACTCAAGAGCCAAAACATTATGACCACCTGTCAATAACGAGTTGGCCCACCTTTGGCGCGCAACACAGCTTCAACCCGCCTTGGCATGGATGCCACAAGTCCTTGGTAGATGGCCGGAGACAGATTGTACCATATGTTTAAGCAACGGTCACGTAAATCCGAGATATTGCGAATTGGTGGTCTTTGAACTCTGAGCTGCCGTCCCATGACATCCCAAATGTGTTCTATCGGATAGAGATCCGGTGAGTTAGGCGTCCAGGACATTAACTGGAATTCAGCATCATGTTCCTGGAACCACTCCAACACAATTTTAGCCTTGTGACACGGGGCGTTGTCCTGTTGGAACATTCCATTTCCAGCTGGAAAAACAGAGGCCATGTAAGGGTGCAACTGGTCCGCAATGATGTTCAGATACCCTGTAGCATTCATGGTCTGCTCTACCACAACCACGGGTCCCAGAGACGCCCAAGAGAACGTCCCCCAAAGCATAATACCGCCACTTCCGGCCTGTGTATGACCTACTGCACATTGAGGGAGCAACAGTTCGCCTGGAAGACGGCGTATCCTGACACGGCCATCGGCGTGATGAATGACAAACTGTGATTCATCTGAACAGGCAACTCTCTCCCACTGATCCATGGACCAGTGGGAGATGGTGGGACCATGGATCCATGGATGTTCCCGGGCCCAGCGCAGGCACAGTAGGTGATGACGCTTGGTCAGCAAAGGCACACGAGTGGGACGTTTGCTGCGTAGCCCCATATCCAACAGTGTCCGCTGAACAGTGTGCTTTGATACTATTCTACTTGGCCCTGCATTGTATTGGGCTGTCAGCTGAGCCACTGTCTGGCTCCGGTTTTGCTTCACCATGCGAGACAGTCTCCGACTACCTTTTTCTTTGATAGCGTGTGGACGTCCAACACCATGTCGTCTACTGCTGGTTTCACCGTCATTCATCCACTTTGCACTGTACTAACAACTACAGTACTAACAACTGTAGGTCGCGAACAACCCACAAGTCGTGCAGTTTTGGAAATACTTGTTCCGAGCCTTCGAGCCATTACAATCTGCCCTCTATCAAAGTCGCTTAGATCCGCAGCCTTTCCCATTACACACAGAAGTAAGTGAAAGAATGATTCTTCAGACTCTCCAGCAGCAGTTAAATACCACTTCCACCTGATCACGTGCCTTCCACGTCATCCAGGCGAATTCATTGCAAAATGTAGGGGTGGTCATAATGTTTTGGCTCTTGAGTGTATATATATATATATATATATATATATATATATATATATTTATTTTATTATTTAAAATTTTTTTTGAATTAATTGCATACATTGACCGTTGTATTTAATTTGAATGTACTCCGTAGCGAAGTGCGGGTTTTCATCTAGTAATGTATATGAGAGGACTGAATAGTAAATTGTGTTCCAAAAATAATGGGGGTCTTTAAATGGTTACAGCTTCGTAACAAAGAATTGTAGAGAGATGAAATATACGTAAAATCGAAGAAAAAATCTCCAAGTTCCTTATTTGTTCAGCAGACGTCGATGTGCACTCCCATAGTTGCCCCGAAGACATCAAGACAATATTTAATCTCTTCCCATTCACGGCAGAGAACATCCGGCGTGATAGACGAATCGGTTTCAGTGATCCTTTCTTTTAAATGGTCCAGATTTTAAATGGTCCAGACATGAATGTTTTTACCAAGTTTAGTCCCCAAGTTTAGTCTCCAAGTTTAGTCCAAGTTTAGTCCAAGTTTAGTCCCCATCGGCTTATGGGGGAGAGAAAGGGGGAAATGAAATGTCCAAAATGACCGCGATAAATCGAGATGTCCTAAATACCCGGGCAACACCGGGCAGACGACGAGTTATTAATAAAAAATTAAATTACATTTAATTTAATTTTACGTTGTTTCTTCTGTGAAAGTAATCAGCAAAACGTTTGCGAATTTTAATTGCAGCATTGGCCGACCTTCGATTTGTTAATCAAGTTTCCACAAAGACGCTTATAGGCCCGCACTCTTCTTGAGTTTTTGAGGCCGTCTATTCTCTGTTATTATTCTTTGATATAACTTAATTGTGCAAACAGCAAGCTGCTTTTACAATATAATCCACATTTTAAACATCTGTTTCTATAGTCCTTAATAATCGCTAGAAGAAAGCGACCAGACTGGACCGCTCACACAAAGGTATCGCATCCTCTGTGACGTCCCCATATCGAAGACCACCGTGACAGACTGCTTTCTGTGTGGCTGAGCCTTTAAGTTACTAAATAACAGATACATTTTGAAAATCCCTTTACTTCGCTCACTTATAACTTCAGTAATTAAAATGTACTTGTTGCTTGGGGCATTGGTTGCTTGTACATTATACTGGAGGGCTTGAGATAGCCTAGTGGTAGAGATTAGGATTTCGGTGCCGAAGGTGCTCGGATCAAATCCAGACAAGCGCCATGAAATATCTCTGTGTCTAGGCCGTACGTCGGCACGTTAACTTCATATACTGGAATTCCCCTCTATTAGCGCATACAGATTGGTGCAGAGTTCTCTGCCTCCAGACCCCCGACTCCTGTCATCACATTAGTCACGGTAACATTAGACACGGTATTTAGAACCACCCCCATTCCCGCCCGCAAGGTTTCTTTGATGTGGTGTCTCCCCCGACCCCACTCGACACCATTTGACGCGCTGACCCCCCACCCTTTCTTTCATGGACCGCCAGAGGAGGCGATCCACGCATAGTACAGAGTACAGAGTGAACATAAATCACTGGATTCCCCAAGGCACAGCAGAGAACTCTGCACCAATGTATATGCCCCATATGATGTCAACGAGGGTGGGAGGGGGTACGAACCCCCCAGATGTAACCCCTGGAGTTGCTCGGTCAAAATTGATGTGGCTCCTGGCGAAATCGAACCCCTACCCTTGGTGCGCTTATAAACCGGAGCAGCAGCATTCAGGGCGCTAGCCTATATGGATCTTGTGTGGAATGCCTCCGTCCAGGGGACATTAGGAACAATAACAACAACAACACTTAACAACATTATACTTTCATATCAGAAAAAAGGATAAGAGTTTTCCCAATGGTTAGCGTTTTACGATAATGCCAAATTGTGGTGAAGATTCAAATATCTCCTTTTGCAGCATTGTTCACAAAATAAACCGATCAACAAATATGCAATAAGGTGGTATAAATATTGTGTTGTAGTACTCTACGCGGGGTTTGGATAATTGATCAAGCTTGAAAGAGTTAATGTAATAACATTTAGTCATCGATCTTTAAAATTTAATTTAATTGAAAGATAATTGAACATCACCACTAGTAACATATAATGAAACAAATGTTTAGACAAATATATATCTAACCGAAAGACTCTTAATCAATACTAATTCAATTCAATTCTTATTACCTTGAAGGTAACTGAGACTCAAATCGATATCCATTAACAGTTCGTTGATTGTGATTGCATTTGTTTCGGATTTAACTGAGCATATCCTTAGAGAATACAGCTTAGTAATGAAATAAGTCTTCCAAGGCACAAAGTGTGTTTTTGTGGTATGGAAACAATGACATGTATCGTAAGTTACTCATTGAATAAAATTACAGTTCTTTGCATTTCATTTTAATGTAAGAACTTTTAGCTTCTTAGTAATTATATTCATTTTATACATAGTATTAACATCTAATGTATAGCACTGTTCCAAGGAAAGATGTCTTTTCTGAAGCTACAAAGGAAAGAAAATATGCAAATAATAAAAAAAATCCTCCAATCTCACTGTTTTCACTTCAGAAATCTAGTACGCTAATAGCGTAGTGATTTTAGGCAAAATACACGAACAAAAGAAACTGAGTAAGTGGTATTTGCAAATGTTAAATCATTTTTATTTAACATGAGTAGTTTGTTTCTGGTGTCTTTGAATCGAAAGGTCATGGTTTCTGTATAGAAATATTTAATCACATGTTTCGTTAATATAAAAATCTTCACAACCAGGACCTTAAAAGTATTTTTCCGCTAAAAATAGCTTTATCCTTTTTACGTTTTACTGGGTTTAATAGTTTTTTATTTCACTCGTTGCACCCAGCATTCGATTTCGATTTCACCTAAGAGAATCAGCTAAAAGCCTGACATACTTTATCGAGGAGTAATGTAGTGAAAAATTGCATCCCACGTTACTTCAGTGATAGCGTCGCGAGCTGTCATCGCATTGGCCCGTTTTTCAATTCCTACTATTAGTTCACACTCTCCCTATATATATCTTGTTCAAATTTTCAATCGTTAATAAAATACTTTTTATTCATCCACTCAAGTTCAAATACATTTTTTTAAACTTGTAGTGGATGACACTTGTTGTTAATACAGTTTTTTCAAATATTAATTTATTAATTAAATTTAATTAATCGATTTTAGTTTTAGACCTAGAGCGTCTCTTACTCTTGAATAGTAATTTCCCTCTTGCTACTGTGCACTGCGGTATCGCGGGCTTCTCCCGTCCTGTAGGTTGCGAGATCGAATCCCCAACCTGACAAACTTTTTATCTCTATTCCCCCCCCTCCTAATCTCGCACAGTAGGCAAGATTCTGGCAGGCAATCCTTTTTATTTCAATTCCTACTATTATTTCACACTCAAATTTTTCTTTGTTGACCTAAGTAAGAATTGACTTTAAAAAATTTTGTTTTTATATTACTTGTTTAATTCCAGCTGAGGGATGTGTGCGCCTGTATTTTTACCTCTTAAGGGACAATACTTGTCCACCTGTATAAGGCTCATGTACATAAATACGTAACGAAAATCACAGCTGGTATGGGCAAGTTATCTATGAATAAGTGTGTGGTACGCTGAAAAAATATTGTGAAAATTAGAATTATTCCTTTTTAAATATCTTCAATAATATGCTTCCTCTTTACAATACAGGAGTTCTTTGAATAGGTGATATTCATCGAAATTGTCCTACTCATAGACGCATGTGTAGGACAAATAATCTATGTCCTACACATGTGTAGGTTGACGCATGTCACCTATACAAAACACAATAGGGATTTCTTTAATAGTACACAGTAAAGATATTCGTCATTTCCCCGGTTTGACGCAGGAACCTATAAATGTAAGAAGGTAGGTGAAGGGAGGTAGGCTATTCTTTCGTTTTATTAGATGCTTCTTAAACTTTAAAATTCACTGTAAACTGTAAAGATTAAAAATTTAACCAATAAACCTCTGTTCCGATTGGTGCAGCTAGGTCACATTGGGCAATATAGTGTTTTAGAGGACTTGAAGATGTCTAAGAAATACATAGTATTCAGAAGACTCTGCATTCTGCATAAGTGACTTACTCTATTATAGTATACAAGAGCACAGATTATTAATCCTGATGAGGGCTAAACATTGGGGTTTTTTCTATATAGATGAAATTATCTGAAACAAAACGAATATAAACTGCATCGTTACTATTCAATTTCGACTCCTCTCAGAAATACATCCATATGCCGCTTTTTTTTCAACCGTGAAACATGTTCTTTGAATCATTTCATACGCTTTACTTTTGTCAAAAAGGATTTTTTTTCTGTGTGAGAAGAACATAAACCCATACTATTGACAGAATAATAGATATTTTTAGCCATTGCATGAACGAAATATCTTTTACAGTACTAGGCAATTGATGTTGTCTTTGACATTGTTTAATAGCAAACAATGCAGTTTGTAATTTATCAGATTAACACTGTTTTTAATCTAAAACCTTGAATACTGATGAAGAAGAAACAATCCTTATATGCGTTTTTAAAAAGTAATTTATAAATTTTCCTATGCTTCTGACATTGTTTAAATTTTTCCCATTTATCGAAAATCGGTTTCTTTCAAAAGTTATCTTATTATTAAAATTAAAAAATTCTGGATTAAACGCAATATTAAGATTTTTGTATTTAGACAATCGATTACGCATTTTCTACTTTATGACATTATCTTGGTATGTCTCAACTTAATGACAACTTTTACATTATTTCATGTTAAATCATTTATTTGCCCGATAGTTCAAAATTTAAGACCGGAGTTAATATTAAAAGCAGTTAAGGGGGTAGTTAAAATTGTGAAAATTTTCTATTATCTAATGTGAAACTAGGCTATATGTATGCAATTGTCCCGGAACTTCTTTCTTTGAAACAGAAAGATGGCCCCTTTGTTCATAGTATTGATTTCATTCGATTTTGACTATTGATTTCCATGGTGTTTGTTAATAGATACAATATTTTTAAATATACGTACATTTGATGCATAATGATAATTTTATTTACCTAATGATCTCATTTTATTTACCTAATGATTTACCTAATGATTTTATTTACTAATCATTAAAAGTATCTGGAGCACAAGAAAGACCATTCCTGGACTTTTTAAAATTAATTTTTACAAAGAAGAACTACACATTTTTTTCTCCAGAATCACATGCCTCTGAGATGTAAAATGTTCCTAATAAATAACTAAAAAGTAATATGCAAAAATTGATAATTTTTGTTGATACACATTATACAGCGATATCAGTTTGCATATCTAACAAATGTAGAATAAACATTTGAAAATGAATGAACGCAAATCTCCATAAATAAATTTTCTCTCCCCGTAGCATTTGTTTTATTAACGTATATTAAATTTATTAGCAAAATTTTTATTTACAATATGTTATGAATGTATATATATATATATATATATATATATATATATATATATATATATATATATATATATATATATATATATATATATATATATATATATATATATATATATATATATATATATATATATAATGTTAATATATTCCTTCATTTTCAGTTAAACAAATATCACATCCATCTGCTGCAAAAGAATGTATGCATATTTTTATAAAATAAAGAATCAAAATACAATTCTATTAAAAAGTTTGAAAACTTGCTCGTAGAATTCCCTAAGAAATACATTACTGTATGTTCTGGGCAGGTCTTTATTTGATTTGATTTTAAAATACAAATCATTGTATATCAGTATGCCTGAATTTTCGTTAGATCTAAGTAAAAATAAAACTTTATTCAAGAAAAGATAAAACAGACTCTATCTCAAAACTTCTGAATGCCGTAATAATTCCCGCAGTCCTCAATAGTTCAGAAAATTTATCGATATTATCATGAAATTAATTTATAAAATTTGCATTTAAATATGCCTCAAAGTATGCTGTTAGAGGCATAGAATGCTGCTAGAGGAACAGAAAGCAGGCAGAGAATGAAATGGAGAACAATTATCCGTCTTTTATAGAAAATACCCAACATATTATCATAGAGCAAATCAATGTTTAATTGTAATGAAATACTAAATGATCAATTAAAAAATTACCCTTAATACTAACTCTAGTATCACAGTCATTATTGGTTATAATAATTTTTACTCCTTCAACTATTATTTAACTGAAATTGAAAGTATGAAAATAATTATAATCAATATTAGTCCTATTTAGCAAATTTTGGTAAAGCATTGTAAGCGAAAATGTCATTAAATGTTAAATTGTCTGTCATCGTTGGAGTTGTTCGGATAGTAGAATGTAAGTTTGCATGCCTTTAGTTTGCATGCTGAAATTCAGGCCTCGTCTCTGACAGGCAGTTGATGCAATGTTAATGCTTATTGTGATCATACAGGAAACTCATTAATCAAAAAAAAAGTTCTTAAGCTAGGATCTTACTTAACCGTACTTACCACTAATTTATAAAGATTAGTAATTATACAAAGAAAAAAGAGCTAAATTAAAGGCTAAAAAACGGTGATACTTAAGAACTCAAAAAAAATCAAAGAACAGAATCCGATTACAAAAATCAATGAAAAAAGTCCGATTAAAAAAAATCGAAGACAAAAAGTCACATTTTTAAAATATATCATTTAAGAAAAAATTAAGGAAAAGGCTTTAGCACTTTTTCATTAATAATTTCTACTTAACAAATATAAAGTAAAAAAGATAAAAGTTCTTCAAGTAAAAAAGATTGCATATAGTAATTAAAAAACATATACGTAAGGGCTAATCCAAAAGTGCATAGAGCTCACTTTATTCTCTTACACATGGATCGCAGAGTAAATATAATTATGCGAGATTTTTTCCAAGGCAAAAAAGTTAAGTCAAATTTACCTTTTGTCTAATCGATGGCACGTTATAGAAGATTATATGATGGAAGTTGAGAAGTGATAGCTTCAAATTATAAATGCCATTTTTTATAGTTGTTTTATCAATGCAAATAAAATAAAATTTGAGATATCAAGTCACGTGATAGCAGGGCCACCCAGAGGGGGGGGGCAACTGGGGCACTTTGTCCCAGTTCCCCAACTGCCGGAGGGGCCCCAAAATTTTTTTTAAAATTTATTTATTAGATTTCCTCCGAAAGAAAATTCTGAAACTTTTACCGTACTTCAAAATTCAAAATAATCTCCTAAAAAAAGGGTCCCCCCCCCAAAAAAAAAAAAAATTAAAAAAAGTGTTCGATTAATCAGATTTCTTCGGGCCCCCACCAGAAGTTTGCCCCAGGCCCCGTAAAGTCTCTGGGCGGCCCTGCGTGATAGGGCGTACCGAAAAAATCTTTTTTTTTTTTCCTCGTGCCAGAACCACAAAAACATATTACGAAAATATTCGAATTTTTTTTAATACCGAAGAAATGATTTCAGAACACAGCCAAATTTTCAATGACAAATATCACCTGTACATGTGAAATATTAGATTGCATAAGCATATTTCATTCCTTTTAAAGTCACAAATTGTTCAGTTCACTACAAAAACAAGAGATGACTGACAGGTAATAGGGATGTTTAAACAATTTCATTCATTTTATCAAAAAGAATATTCACTTTAAATAAAAATTATTCTATCAACGATGGAATTTAATTCTAATTTAAGGAAAACAGAGAGAAAGAGTTTTTGAGAATATAGGAAATGGCTCTCATTTAAGTACCAGTTAAGCATAAACACAAAAATAACTTTCTTTTTCTTTCAAATAATATTTTATATTAATTATAATATAAATTTATTCCCATGAAATTTCATATTACTTGCTCAGAGCTTAACGATATTTTAACGTGCAGCATGTATTAAAACTAATTCTATCATGCATATTTTGCATTAATGATATTAAAAGTAATAGAAATTGCTTCCGAAAGTATAAAGAGATTAATAGAGCAAAATAGTAAAATTTTATGTTATAAAAAGAGTAAAAGCAGGATTTTGATTAATAAAAGTGGGAAATAGGAGGTATTATATATATATATATATATATATATATATATATATATATATATATATATATATATATATATATATATATATATATATATCTTTATATATAAAAGGCAAAGTCTGTGTGTGTGTGACCAAGTTTTTGTCTGCTCGCGGCACGGCGCAAAGACGGCAGGTCGGACAGTCTTGAGATTCGACACGAAGATGCCCCCCGAGGTCTCATTATACACCTCGAAGCCCTTTTTTCGATTTTTTAATTAGATTTTCCGTAATTAAATATTTAGTCGCGATTTGGAGCTCCCGGACGAGTAAAAGCTCCGTAAATCCTAACGTATCCGTCCAAAAAAATTTTTTTTCAGACGAGCCTATACGGGAAAGATGACAGTATACGGAAATCACAACTAAAATTGTCTGTCTTAATTTATCGATTAATTGTGATTTTTTTTCGATCGCCTGTACTCACCCGTTTATCGGAAAAAAACGCGATTTTGTCCGCGACCCTTTTTTCCAAATTGTCGAATCGATACGTAAATGTCATTACATTTTTACGAAATTTTTATCTCAGAGACCCTAGACATCACAGTTTCGAAAGCCAGAATCAAAATTAATTTACAAATTGTAGTTATTTTTTAATAATTTATTTTATGATTCGGAAACTCTTGCGAGAAATCTCATTTTGGAGATTTCGTTCTTCATTTCCGGACGAAGGTAAAGAGGGGGAAAATGGGCGTGTCTTTTTCGACGTCAAGCACGTGATGTGTTGGGGCGTTTGTTTTCTATGAGGGATTGGGTGGTTAAAGGAAATCGATTACTATTGCAGTGATAATCGATTAAAAATTCGCATTTAGTAATGCCGTAATTTTTTTGGCCAACACTTAGTTAATATCATATAATTTGTGGTGTGTTTGTGGAAAAAATCTATGAAGATTTCAAAGAATTTCAGCATGTGGAGGATGTGACATATTCGCTTTCAAGGAAATCGATTACTATTGCAGTGATATTCGATTAAAAAATCCAATTTCTTAATGCCTTATTTTTTTTGGCAAGAGTTACTTATTCTCATATAACTTGCGCTTTGTTGTTTGAAAAAAAGTGTGAAGAATTTAAACAATGACTTCATTTGTTTAGTAGTTTTGATTTGTTTAATAATTTTATTTTATTGAACAGGAATTTGTACGTTTCAAGTAATCCTATGTCCAAAATTTTGCCAAAATGTGCCAGAAAGGATTAAATTTATATGGGTAAAATAATGTATCGTGGTGATGAAAAGGATGAAAGTGACGCCCATTAACAAAGGGTTAAGGCTACTAAAATTTGGTAATTACATTACCCGAGCAACGCCGGGACGGGTACAGCTAGTATATATATATACAGGGTGATCATAAAGAGACTTTGTCGATATATGGACCTATAGCGGCTGTTCCGTTCAACCGATCCAGATGAGATTTCAGATATAGTTATTCAGAGGTATGAGCTCGGGATTCTGTGAACGGCAACCAATTGGCGCTCATGGTTACGGTTATAGGTACAGAAACTCGAAATTTTCAAATGGCAACACTCACCTTTCCCCATCACAAAATGCTCAATGCATGCGAAAATCATAAACAGCTTTGGAACGGTAGGTGTATCACAAAAAACGGACACGTTAAGCACACATAAAAAAACAGCTCTCCGAACGACCTACAAAAATGATATATGGACCTCTAGCAAGCCGTTCCGTCCAACCAATCGAGATGAGATTTTAGATATAGTTATTCAGGTGTTTGAGCTCGGGATTCTGAGAACGGCAACACATAGACGCTCACGGTTACGGTTATAGGTATAGAGACTCGAAATTTTCATATGGTGACGCCCACATTTTCCCGTTGCAAAATGCTTAGCGCATGCAAAAACCCTAAAAAGCGTTGAAACGGTACGTGTATCACAAAAAACGGACGCGTTATGCACACATAAAAAAACAGCTCTCCGAACGACCTACAAAAATGATATATGGACCTCTAGCAGCCGTTCCGTCCAACCAATCGAGATGAGATTTTAGATATAGTTATTCAGGTGTTTGAGCTCGGGATTCTGAGAACGGCAACACATAGACGCTCACGGTTACGGTTATAGGTATAGAGACTCGAAATTTTCATATGGTGACGCCCACTTTTTCCCGTTGCAAAATGCTTAGCGCATGCAAAAACCCTAAAAAGCGTTGAAACGGTACGTGTATCACAAAAAACGGACGCGTTATGCACACATAAAAAAACAGCTCTCCGAACGACCTACAAAAATGATATATGGACCTCTAGCAGCCGTTCCGTCCAACCAATCGAGATGAGATTTTAGATATAGTTATTCAGGTGTTTGAGCTCGGGATTCTGAGAACGGCAACACATAGACGCTCACGGTTACGGTTATAGGTATAGAGACTCGAAATTTTCATATGGTGACGCCCACTTTTTCCCGTTGCAAAATGCTTAGCGCATGCAAAAACCCTAAAAAGCGTTGAAACGGTACGTGTATCACAAAAAACGGACGCGTTATGCACACATAAAAAAACAGCTCTCCGAACGACCTACAAAAATGATATATGGACCTCTAGCAGCCGTTCCGTCCAACCAATCGAGATGAGATTTTAGATATAGTTATTCAGGTGTTTGAGCTCGGGATTCTGAGAACGGCAACACATAGACGCTCACGGTTACGGTTATAGGTATAGAGACTCGAAATTTTCATATGGTGACGCCCACTTTTTCCCGTTGCAAAATGCTTAGCGCATGCAAAAACCCTAAAAAGCGTTGAAACGGTACGTGTATCACAAAAAACGGACGCGTTATGCACACATAAAAAAACAGCTCTCCGAACGACCTACAAAAATGATATATGGACCTCTAGCAGCCGTTCCGTCCAACCAATCGAGATGAGATTTTAGATATAGTTATTCAGGTGTTTGAGCTCGGGATTCTGAGAACGGCAACACATAGACGCTCACGGTTACGGTTATAGGTATAGAGACTCGAAATTTTCATATGGTGACGCCCACTTTTTCCCGTTGCAAAATGCTTAGCGCATGCAAAAACCCTAAAAAGCGTTGAAACGGTACGTGTATCACAAAAAACGGACGCGTTATGCACACATAAAAAAACAGCTCTCCGAACGACCTACAAAAATGATATATGGACCTCTAGCAGCCGTTCCGTCCAACCAATCGAGATGAGATTTTAGATATAGTTATTCAGGTGTTTGAGCTCGGGATTCTGAGAACGGCAACACATAGACGCTCACGGTTACGGTTATAGGTATAGAGACTCGAAATTTTCATATGGTGACGCCCACTTTTTCCCGTTGCAAAATGCTTAGCGCATGCAAAAACCCTAAAAAGCGTTGAAACGGTACGTGTATCACAAAAAACGGACGAGTTATGCACGCATAAAAAAAAACAGCTCTGCGAATGGCTAACAAAAACACGATCAGAGAGCCTTTTTATCGGTTTTCTACGCTGAATATCTGGCGAACGGCGTTCTGTGATTGTTTTCTACCCTCTGTCATATGCAAATTTCCTCCGTGCGTCCTGATCGTGTCTTTGTTGGCCATTCGCAGAGCTGTTTTTTGTGCGTGCATAACGCGTCCGTTTTTTTGTGATACACGTACTGTTCCAACGCTTTTTAGGGTTTTCGCATGCGCTGAACATTTTGCAACTGGAAAAAGTGGGCGTTGCTATATGAAAATTCCGAGTTTCTATACCATAACCGTAACCGTGAGCGCCACTGTGTTGCGTTCTCTGAATCCCGAGCTCATACCTCTGAATAACTATATTTGAAATCTCATCTCGATAGGCTGAACCGAACGACCGCTAGAGGTCCATATATCGGCAATGTTTCTTTATGACCACCCGGAATATATATATATATATATATATATATATATATATATATATATATATATATATATATATATATATATATATATATATATATATATAACTACCTTTTTGAAATACAAACGACTGAATACTTAAAGAAAAATTTTTTTATGGGTTTAAGATGTCAAATGAACATTTACACCCTAAAGCAAATTTTCAGATTAATTTATCTATAAATATTTTGTTAAGATAATTTCAAAGTAACATTAAAATTTTGTTTAATTCTGAATGTCCAGTGACTTACACTAAACACATAATACTAGATTTTAATTTGACACAAATTGTCAGCATGATAATATGATACAAGATTGACATTTTAAATTCGGTAATATAGTTTATTATTTGAAGAAATGAACATTACAGTTGACATTTTCTGTAAAGAAAATGCAAAATTTTCTGCTAAACATTTTTCTAAATTTAGCTCACTGCCCATTGAAAGTGGCGTGTATATACATTTTGTTTCAGCTTTTAGATGGATTTTGAATCATGTGACTGGAATCAGCATAAATATAGAAGGAGATTATTTGCATTTTCTGTCGACACCAATGGTTTCGCAATTCGCAGTGTTATTTTACACATAAAATGCAAGGCAAATATATTGTTTTCTATGGCACTTTAATATTTTGTATTTTTACAGCAGTGCAAACAGCAGTTTTAAATCTGCCACATTTGTATTAAAGATAAGAAGAACAGATGTATTCATGTCATTAAGATTCAAATAATTTCAAAATTTTTAATCCACTTAATGATTGTAAGATTATAGTTCATTTAATTTTCATAAGGTCAATGAAAGTAGGCAAGTCACTCTTCTCCAAAATTATATCTAAAACTACGTTTCACACTGCTCGTTTGGATGTAATATTTTGCAACATGTCTAATTTTTTCCCAAAAATTAAATTGATTTCGGCGGTATATTTTTAAAAAAAGCTAAACTTCATTTCTGTGATTTTTGTGTATATATATATATATATATATATATATACGAGTATATATATCGTTTAATTTTGTCATCTTTCTTGCTGTTTAGCAGAAAATTTACATTTTGTTTACAGAAATTTATCTAAACAAGGATTAAAACCCTTAAAGTCATTATGTGTTAAGACAATGTTAACAGTCATGCTACACTTCTACAAATTATATGTAACAGTTTAGTATTTTAGATTAGATTTCCAAAATAATAAAAAGGTTATTTTCTAGACGCAAAATTTTTATTATTTATAACACAATTTCATAGAGAGGAATTCAGATATGCTAAAATATTAAAATAAATATGCTGTACATTAATAAGAAGATATTCATATCAATATATTTTTCCTTACATCAACTAAGTATCAATATCTGTAGTTAACAAGGACTTTTCATTTCAGATTTCGTAAATTTATAGAAAATGAAAATTTAAAATTTACAAAAATGTAATATTTTATGACAACGATAATATTCATTTTACGTAATTACAACGATATTCATATGGGATTTATGTGCTAGAGTTTTAGATAAGATTTTTAAAGCAATTTAGGGATTTTTGTTGACACACAGTTTCCCCGAAGCTTAACGAAATTTATAGAAGAGAAAAAAGGCTGCAATAAAAAATTGTTTGATAAAGAACAAAGGGAATATGGAGCAATAGCTTTGTCATATCTGTAGTATAATTGTCAAATTTTGTTCACTTTGTGCTTAATTGTATCTTAAAAAGTGACGTCCGTGTCTTATTCATTCTACTTTATAAAAATAAAAACAAAAGATACGTGCTTTTCATATCTTTTATCAATCTCGAAACATATATTTGTTACTTATTTATGGTTATATTTCAAGAATAAAATATTGCCATAAAATATTGAATTTTAATTGGATAATATTTCTGCTGAAATATTGGACTGCTGCGATTGGTTTCACAACATTTACACATCCATAATACAATAT
The DNA here is from genome assembly GCA_907164885.2 of Dolomedes plantarius. Classification (NCBI taxonomy): domain Eukaryota; kingdom Metazoa; phylum Arthropoda; class Arachnida; order Araneae; family Dolomedidae; genus Dolomedes; species Dolomedes plantarius. The sequence goes on from OU015492.1 coordinate 198,106,566, forward strand.
AACGAATCCCCAAGTTGTGTAAAAGATGCATAGCAAGAACATGACTACTTTATAATATTGAATAAGTAACTGTAAATTACGTATATTCTTTAAGAAAATTTATATTGCTTTTTTAAATCATGAATCTTTAAACATATGCAACTTATACTTGTATTAATTAGTGATTCTGTATTTTCAAATTATGCCAAAAATGCCTTATTAAAAATTCTCTTCCTGAGAACTACTATTTCGAATAAAATTTGATTTCATGGAGATCAAAGTATCTTTCAGTTTAAATGTTAAGTAAACCAAGGTAACTTTTATGATTAAACTTGTTTAGTTACAATAATTGAATTGCGGGAGGCAATAAAGAACTATTCAAAATTGTTAGAAAGTTATAAATTTGACAGTTCAGGCATTCATAAATGTCTCAAAAAGTTCTATATACTGTTAAATGAATTCAAACTTTCCACTCTTTCACTATCAGCTCCTCATGCAAAAAGAAATGCCTGAATTACTCCATTCTTCAATTTTTACGCTGCTGGCGACATTACTATAAGTTAGTTATTCTTCCATTAGAATGCCCACTGTATTATAAAATGTGAAAAAAAAATTCCATTACTATTTGAACCCAATAATAAACTTCTACGTGAGAATGAACCTTCACTTGTATTGTAATAAAAATCTCATATCATATATCGTACCAGAAGATAGGAATGATGTAATCACTTCGTTAAAAATGAGATTAGCTATAAATAAAAAGACGAAATTCTAAAAATTATCCGCTAAAAAATTAATATGTTGATTGATATGATTTGGATGACAACGTGTATACCCCATCTAAATCTGAAAATTGCATTTTAAATTCTTACATTCACTCTTACATTGCCGTTATATGATTGTCGATTTCATTGAAATTGATGCTGTATTGATAGTCAAATAGATGCAATAAAAGTAAAAATTTTATTAAACTTATGATGATTTCTTACGTAACTAATTAATAGCTGTTAGCGTGTTAGTTAAAAAGAATTCCGTTATTTTGAAAACATTTGTTTTAAAAATACTCTAGGTATTTTGAAATGAATTGTATTTTAGATTTTATTTTTAATATACATCGTCATTAATGAGGCAAATCTAAATATACCAAATAAGTGATAACCGCACATTCGATATTCATAAATTAAGAATAATCAGGATTCTTACCATTTATGTTCCAATTCACTTAACTTAAAACCTTCTTCGTCCATAAAGGAAAACAATGATAATTAAAATTATACGTTAATAATTATTTGTTTGAGAGTTTTTAGAGTGTATAAAATTAAATTATGCATTATTCATTTGTAATTATACCTGTTGGTGAGAATCAAAACTGTCCTAATTGTATCGTCAGGATTTTCAGAAGGGTGATTATATAAAAGCTATTCCCACACAAGCCTTGTATTAATTAACTTTTTAATTATAAGTTGTATAATGACAGTCTGCTTGGACTGGGATCGTACAAGGATGTTTAATCCCATAGTGTGGTATTTTACAAACTGAACTATCACAGGAGATTAATGAACTCGCATCATTTGAATTCCATATTTCCTTGTCCCATTTGAAAGATAGATGAAATGTAATATCTCAAATACAGTTTCACACATATATCTATTAATATACGTTAAGACATCTTCTGAAAATTTACTGGAAACAAGTCTGTGGGCTCATCCTTCTGTATATTTGTATACAGGTACTAACCCAAAATCTTACGAATATATACAAATTATTACTTAACCAATGAAATATAGCTCATTCAGAAAAGCCTTAAGGTTATTTTACATATCTCATTGGTCCAGGAAATGATTCATACCGTGAGCTTTATTATATGTTATTTCAGACAATGAAGTTACACCCGAAGAAGCATATTGATTGTTGTCAGGTCGGGTAAAATTGTTATAAAATTCATTGCTTTTATATATTTAGGTATTTTCTAGAACAATGTTGATATCTAAAATAGTTTAAATTTTTCGGAAAGTTTCTTTATTACATTGACCATTATGAGAATTAAAATACACACTTTTTTAATTATCAAGCTATCTATATATATAAAACTCGTAGGTATGCGGCACAAAAATCGGCGATATTTCTACACTCCGAATGGCAACGGCTGCAACTACTAGATGTAAACATTAGCGGCTAACTGCGTGTGTGTAGTGGTTCGAGGATAGCACGTAATTTGGTACAATTTAATTGCTGTATTTTACACGTGAATAATTTAAATTTATTCACGAGATAATTTATTCTTTTGTTCCATCGGTTTTTCTAAATGTATGTAAGAGGACAAACTTTTGACAATATGTTTAGACCTATCAAATCCAGTGTTTAATCATGGACAGTTGTATGTAGGTTTATCTAGAGTCTGTTCTTTTGATTCTGTCACTGTAGTATCTCCTATTTCTGAAATACTCAACTGTGTATATAAAGAAGTTTCAGGAATGTCATAGTAAAATATTAATAATTGCATTTTAATATCTTAATAGTAAGTAAGAGTTAATTGTCTACACGTTTTTTAGTTGTACTTGCTGAATTTTTACTCCATTTTATAAGTGAAGAAATTTTCCCAAGATTTTTTTATGTGGTATGCTTAAGTGTAGATATCTGAATTGTGAACAATAGTACATATAGAGAGTGATGTAATCCACACTATATTTTAGTACTTGCTGAATTTTTACTCCATTCTTAGTGAAAAAAATGTGTCTCCAATTTCTTATTTGATGTAATGATAAAGTGTAGATATCTTAATTTTGAAAATATTACATACAGAGAGGAATGTAATTTTTAAAATCTTTGTTGTTGGGTTTCTCAGTCTTATCTTTAACTCTGTTCTGAAGTAATGGAAATTCATATTTTTTTAATCATGATGTTTTAGTATCAGCCCTATAGAGTATTTTGCAATGATTATAATTTTTTTGACTGAGATCGCACTACAACTTAACAACGTATATTTATGATGACAGGTAATAGTAACATTCCTTACATACGTTCCTTTCAGTTGAGTTGTTTTGCAAAAGAAAATACTAAACTAAAAGCGGTCATGCTGGACGCGCAGCGGCTAGTTTAAGAGAAAAGCCGTTTATGAGAAAATACATCACACGTCACATGTTTGCAATCTTATTTAACCCAGCACAGATGAAAAAAGATATACAGTCGTATATGATGGATATTCAGCTGTACAAGAAGAAAGAAAAAAAAGACAACTATAAAAACCAATGGACTTAAAAAGCTTATACTATAGAAAAAACATAATTAACAATGCATTAAAACGTAAAAGAAAATTAAATTTCTTTTGGTTTTATAAAAATTTTGAAGTACTAAATAAATGAAATATTTAGAAATGGGTTTATCAAAGATGAAATGTTCCAGTTATTAATGCTTGACATGATGAGGATCAATGTTAATATATCGTCTGATTATTTAAACGAAATTTGGGTATTCAGATTTAGTGAAAAATGGGACATAATAAATCTAATCCATCTTTAGGAGTGTTACTCCTTAAGTATCTCTTTCAGTGCCCAAAGATTTGTGAAAAAAAATTTTTTCTTTTTTTTTTTAAATACTCGACTTTTAAACTTAATCTATTCGAAAGAGTATTCTTTTCACCGAAGATTTTATTTATATGTTCGGATCACATGCGAATTTCTCCTGTTTTTTTAATCAACTTTAAATTACTTGACGTTCTTTTCTTCATTCTTGTTATCACATTTTACAATTTATCACGGCTTCTCTCCGAGAGAGAAATTTTCTTTTATGTTAAGGGGACAAGGGACTTTCAATCTTGTTCTTCTTTAATTTTCAATATTTTACTCTATATACCCCATGAGTATAATTTATATTCTTTTCTACTACACTAAAGATACTTAGAATTCACAAATAAGTATTTTGTGGGGGGAATAAGACCTATTTATCAAAAAATTCTTCAAAAATGCTAGAATTTTTCAAAAGGCTCCATGCATATTCATTTTCTTCTGATATCTACCAAATTTCTCAGAATTGTTAATTGAAGTGTTTATCACAAAACTGTGCATAATTCTTTAAATCATATTTTTTTTACAAATTGATAGACCATAAAATAGAGTAGAAATATGAAAAAAATAACAGGCAGAATAGAAAAAAATTTATTTAAGACTTTAGATTCACACACAAAAATAATTAATGCAAATTTATATTTATATACATATGGTAAACGTATAATACAAAATTTAAGAATTTTAATTAATATAGAATGCGCATGGAGCCTTTTGAAAAACATTAGTAGTTTTGAAATATTTTTTGCAAAATAGGCATTATTCAGCTAAAAATTCCTTATTTTGAATTCTAAGGGTTTTTAACGTAGTAAAATAGAAAATTAATTATTCTCATTTTGTATATAGAGCTTATAGAGAATCTATTAAGGGGCACTCAATTTGTATTTTATACAAAGAATGTTTATTGAATTCGTTGCACATATAATTGGCTTTTACAGCAATAAGCATACGTACTACTTGTACGGAATGTATAAACACAGCTTTCAAGAACAATATATTTTTATACTCACGAACAGTAAGTCAAACCAGCAGTACTGCCATGTAAACTTCTGGCCCGCTAAGCACTAGCGCAGGATAACACCTTTTCAACCTTAACAACCTCCCCTTTTTCATTAATGACGCTGCGTGGTATTTATACTAAGAGCGTATGCCGAAATTAGCATATCTGAAGCAGCTTCTTTAATTCACTCAAAAGTTCGATTCTTGTGAATCGAATCTTGTGTATACCTTACAAGCTAAAAACTGAAAATAAAAAAAATCGAATTTGCAGGTGCCCTGTCCCCTGAAACAATTCATGCACGTTCTTGTAGCTCAATAATTACCTTTGGGAATATATTTTCTTCCATTTGCCTTGACAATAGACGAATGTCCTGAGAAGAGTGACGGCATCGATTCATTTAAGACAGCGAAAAGAACATTAGGCATATTACATATTAATTGTCAGCCTTCAATAATATCATCTGTTGATGGTTTCACTTTGTATGTCCCCTTACCAAATAATTAGATAAATGCTATTCCCTCTGAATCTTTTGATATTTACCACGGATGTGGATGGAAGATTTTCTAATACATTAGAAATATGTACACATACATTTTGTTACGTCTTGGCCCTTTTCGGGGGAAAAGGGTGTAAGGTATACACAAGATTCGATTCACAAGAATCGAACTTTTGAGTGAATTAAAGAAGCTGCTTCAGATATGCTAATTTTGGCATACGCGCTTAGTATAAATACCACGCAGCGTCATTAATGAAAAGAGGGAGTTGTTGTTAAGGTTGAAAAGGTGTTATCCTGCGCTGGTGCTTTACGGGCCAGAAGTTTACGTGGCAGTACTGCTGGTTTGACTTACTGTTCGTGAGTATAAAAATATATTGTCCTTAAAAGCTGTATTTACATTCCGTACAAGTAGTACGCATGCTTATTGCTGTAAAAGCCAATTATATGTGCAGCGAATTCAATAAACATTATTTCATGTATAAACTGTGTTTGTATATAATTCAAATAGAGTGCCACTTCAAATTATATACACCCAAGTCTGGGTAGAAGTGAGCATAGATTCTCTATACTGGCGCCTGAAAAATATATATACCCTGGTAGTTAGCGTTACATTTGTAACGAACAACATAATTGAAATTAAAAACTGTGTACTGTGTACGTATATTGATAAAATTGTTGCAAGTACTTATATACTATTTAAAAAATAAGTGTTGTAGAACAAAATCCTGCTGGAAATTTTCCTCGGGTAATTATGGTTCAGCAAATTGCGCCATTCGAAGCCACCTTCAATGGCGGCCCCTCAAGCCAATTCCTAAAGAAAATTGAGCATTACTTTCAGCAACAATGCACCCCAGAGGGGGATAAACTTAAAATTGCTCTAGCCGCTTTAAGAGGTAGTGCATATCAGTGGTACACGTGTATGAAAAGCAGTAATCTGATTTTTGATTATTTGTCATTCAAGCAACAGTTTCTTAGCGTTTTTCCAAAGACCTTTAATCAAAGTGAAATTGAAGCGGAAATTTATTCGCTAAGGCAACGTGAAGGTCAGTCTGCATTAGATTTTGCTACAGAAAAGATTTCCAAGTGGGAGGAATATTTAGAGGGAATGACGGAAGCGATAATCTTAAAAATAGTTATCCAACGTTTGAAGCCAAGTGTTCAAGATTTTTTAGATAATCAAACAATTACAAGCAAGGTTACCCTCTTTCAAGCTTTAGCTAAATATGACAATAGACATTTCTTCGCTACCCCTCACCGTCATTCAGGTACGAGAAGTTTTATACAGCCGCGCCAAAATTTTTCGCGAGTTTCAAACCAGCAGCGTAAGCAGTACCGCAGGCAAAATAATAGAAGCGCACGGCGTTATAATGAAATTAGTGCACTTAAAGAAAATATGGAAGCACCTTACTTGCACTGGCAAGTTGATTCACATGATATGGTTCAACCTGTTGAAACTGTTTGGTCAAATGTATTATTTTGTCCGAGCAGTAATCATTATTTTGAGAATAGTGAAAGTCAGGGTATTTTTGTGGCTTATAAAGAAAGTGAGTCTAGCTGGAATGATGAGGTAATTCCAGTACAAATTTCTGAAAATAGGGCCGATACTAATGCTAGTGGTTTAGAAAATAAATCATCGGACACTTCTATTAATGCTATACCTGATATTATTAATGCTATACCTGATATTATTGATGCTATACCTGATATTTTAGATGATATTCACACATCTGTTAATGAAGGAAATTTAGTAGATGACGAAGTATGCGTTATGGAAGTTAGTGAATACTTATTAGTTGACGACAATAAAAATTCTTTAAACGATAGTAGGAACTTGCTAGGTAATGATGATATTATTTCAAGTTTCCAGCCGAATGAGGATTGTGTAGGCCAGGTTGATAATATGGTTTTAAATAAAGTACATGAAAACCAGACTGAGAATCAGGATGAAAAGTTGACACAGAGTTATACTGTAGGTAGTTTAGCTGATGCTTCGGAAGTTATAGAGAAAGTTTGCAATAAAACGCACCAGTACGAAAAGCTTAATCTTCCTAAAACTGAAGCAGTGTTAAAGAATTTAAATGATAACGATTCTGATATCGCAAGTTTCAAAGAGACTTTTTCGTCAAAAGAGGATAAAACTAAAGTTAAGGGGGATAAAAAACGTGAAAAAGCGCCTTCAGGTTCCAGCATTAAAACTGCTAATACTGAAGTAATTAAGGCGGTAAACAAGAAGTCGTATAAGCACAAATACGAAAAACAGAGTCAGGTTGTTGAAAAACATGACACAAGCAGCGAGATAAAGCCAGTTACTAAACACGTTGGTGCGGCGTATAAGTTTCAAAAAATAGAATCTGCATTAAAATCTAATGTCTATACTCTAAAAAGTACGGAGAAAAGTAAAGTGTGCACTACAAAACCTCCATCTAAGGATGAACATGGCACACATAAGGTACACAAGGTTATAAAAAGGAAGAATGACAATTTTAAAGCTCCTTTGCATAAGTACAGGGAACGCAAGATATCAGCCGCCCAGCAAGGTTGGCCTCCTCCCAAGAGACCTCCTGTCCATCGTCAAGCCGGACCAGCGCCTCAGGACCAACGACCTGCTGCACGAAGGATGCCCACACGGTCAACGAACCCCTTTACTAGGACTGCGACCATCAAGAGAGGTTCAGCGGATTGGACAAACTGGTGCAGTGAAGTTGCTGCATTCATGAGGAACAAGTCTTGTATCAATTCTCTTATTCTAACTCCCACCCTTTAATAAAATCGAACCAAATTGGTTTGAAGTTCCCCAGTGTATATACTGTGTAAACATTTTGAGGGGAAGTGGTGAGGCACTGAAAAAAAACGGTATACTGTTGTTTTATAAATTTTTGAAGGGGACATGTAGTGGAATAAAATACATACTAACTACAGATAACAAACAACTAACATACTAACTTCACAAATCATAACACATGTACATTATAAATTGGGGGAGAGCAGATACAGTCAAGAAATGTCATGCTGTGCAATTGTGTTGTCACTTTTAATTAAAATAGATATTTTAGGGCGCAGTTGGCCAGCCCAGTATCCGCAACTCTGCAAATCCACTGTGTAATGGTGTCACCTGGACCCTTCGGGGTTAGTTTTGTAAAATGGTAGTGGCGTTTTTCCCCCACACAACGTGTGGAAGGTTTTTTGGCTTTGCCACCCATTATGTAAAAAGTCAGACCAGCACGCGTTTTCAATTAGTTAACTGAAGCCGTTCAGACCTCAGTTACCTAATTTTTTTTTTCGAGGGAGGCCAGTGTAAGGTATACACAAGATTCGATTCACAAGAATCGAACTTTTGAGTGAATTAAAGAAGCTGCTTCAGATATGCTAATTTTGGCATACGCGCTTAGTATAAATACCACGCAGCGTCATTAATGAAAAGAGGGAGTTGTTGTTAAGGTTGAAAAGGTGTTATCCTGCGCTGGTGCTTTACGGGCCAGAAGTTTACGTGGCAGTACTGCTGGTTTGACTTACTGTTCGTGAGTATAAAAATATATTGTCCTTAAAAGCTGTATTTACATTCCGTACAAGTAGTACGCATGCTTATTGCTGTAAAAGCCAATTATATGTGCAGCGAATTCAATAAACATTATTTCATGTATAAACTGTGTTTGTATATAATTCAAATAGAGTGCCACTTCAAATTATATACACCCAAGTCTGGGTAGAAGTGAGTATAGATTCTCTATAAGGGGCCACCCAAGCAAAAGCCCATCCCTTTACGAATTCTTCCCGATTCCAAGAAACCATCGTGGGTCGCTCCTGCAACGCCCCCCCCCCCCACGCCGGGCCAGCTGGCTGAGAAGAAAAGCAGACAGTTTTTGGGAAGCAAAGAGAGAAGGTGGCTGTATATTGAGCCTCGAATTGTCCGTCGAATACGGTGCGGGAATGCGCCGTTGCGGACCGAGTGCCTGAAAAAATTCCTCTCTCGGCTCCCGTTTTTACAAGTGGAGAGACACATCTCTGTTATTGTAAACGATATTTTGGTTCCTATAGAACCTCTCATATGCAGAGGAGCCTAGACTCTCTGTCTTGTACATAGTGTACAGTTTTATGTGTTAATACAAGCTCTGTTTAATATAATTGTCTCTCGTGTGTCTTCTTTTTCCCCCGAGGACGTTACAATTTATATATTCTCTGTCTTGAAAATAACTGTTCTTAACTTTATTTGTTTGACAATAAGTCCTCTTAATTTTATTTTATTTATAAGCAATGTAATTCTGAACTCTAGTGTTTTAAATATTTATTATCATTGAAACTGATTTCTGCTCTTATTTAAATAAAATAAATTATTTATTAGAAAAAAGGCTTTTTACACTTATTAATATTATACATGTGCTAAGCCATGTCTATATCCATTTTACGTTCACGCAACCCTCAAGAATTTAGGGAGGGGGGAGTATATTATTACTAGAAAGTTTGGAGAAGCAGCAACAGTGTTTGATAAACGCCATGATCGCAACAAAATAATAATTTTATCAACTGCCATGAGCTATAAGAACGAGTTTTACAGTATAATGTTATGCATGAAGTTTAAATTTTTTTTATAGTTTATACACCCATAAGCACTTTACAGAAATAAAAATGAAATGAGATGGAGATCTTTTCGTATAAAACTGTCATATGCAATTCTAAAAACTATAAATATGGTTGAAAATTTAAAAATATAAAGCAATATATTTCGACTTCCCACTTTACTCCACCAGACCTCAATCTGGAAGTGCACAGGGCATTAAAGCTGCTATTTTTGTCAGAAACTGCAACATTAAGATAATGTTTTCAGTCTGATATGTATGGACGCGACACATCTGATTTTCAATTTATGTGTTTGATTTATTATGATTTATTTTGATTTTGTTAATGAAATATTTGTTCGTTGTTTCTGAAGTATAGAAATTTTGATCTTTCAAAGTATTTAAGAATGCAAAAGAGTCAATATTTTGCTATCAAATAATAATTGTTCCTGTTTTAAGCCACATTATTGTTATTTTTTATTTAATGATGTATAATTATCTCTCTCACAGATGTATTATATATGACTAGCTGAATACCCGTACTTCGCTACGGAGTACATTCAAATGAAATACAACGATCAATGTATGGAATTAATGCCAAAAAAATAAATAAATAAATGGATAAATAAATAAATACATATATATATATATATATATATATATATATATATATATATATATATATATATATATATATATATATATATATTTTTAAAAAAATCGTAAGGGATGTTTTCATAGACAAAATAATGTAGAAGAAAATATTCATGTTGAATCTAATAGAACATACTAAAGAATATACTACAGGTAATATAGTACAGTTTGAGGAACATTTCTTTTACTGTATTTTAATATTTTTGGGGTAATTGTCCATCGTCTGCAGCATTAGCAAGAAAATAAAAATATTTTTTGTCTATTTAGTTGTAATTAGACGATAAATTTATTTAAACGATACTATTTAGACTATTTAGACGATTAATTATTTAGACGATAAATTTATTTAGACGTTATACTATTTAGACGTATAACTATTTAGACGATAAATTTATTTAAAGTACCAGAAAAAGAAATCACGTGATAAGCATTTAATAAATTAAATTCTAAAAATTAATCTTAAAAAATTTTCCAAAAATCAGAAAATAGAGGTACAAATTCGAAAAAGATTTCATTTTAAAGGAATTTTTATGATCTTTCTCGTGATTTAAATTTTATAACCCTTAAATTATTATTTCAAATGCAAACTTGAAAAACGTTAAAAAAACTTAAAAATTTAATTTTAAAAATATATAAGAAGAATTTTTAAAAAATCTTTTTTAGTACACCCCTACTCTATAAGAAGAATGAAATGTAAATTGAACTTCGTTGTGAAAATTTTAGAATAAAGTCAAGTGATATTGTATAGACAAATATGAAATTATTTTGTTAAAACTGTATCTTTTTTAATTGTCCTGCATCTATAAGTAGGAAATAAATATTTCCGTTTGATATTGTGTTTTTCAGTAAAAAAATTGGACTTGGTTCGCTATGGCTATGAATATTCTATTGCATGGAAGAATTCGACGTTAGAGATTAATAAAGAAAACTACAATAATATACATTATGTGAATGAAAAAGAATAAAAATTTAATTATTGATTCACTTTTCCAATGCAAACAAAAAATAACCTGACTCATGCTGCCATTTAATTTTTCTTAATCACAGTATGCAATAGTATAATCATCTTCCTCTTTTACCGAACTAATCATCTTCCTCTTTTACCTAACTAATGTACAGGAGCCTAGTATTTGTTTGTACGGGAAGGTTCTTGAAAAAATGATGATGGATCAGTGGAATGAATGCAAGGAGATCCATCATATCTTTCTTCTTGGCAACACTAACCTTTCTTCTACCCATGTACAATGTCTCTTGAGTAACAGAGAGAGCAACTGTCGTCCACGAGCCTTCTTTTGCAAATTTATTTCCCGGAAAGGTACATCTTCATTCAAGGTTTCTTTGAACTGTAAAATTTAAGGACAACCTCTCATAACTCGCAACCATCTAATATTCAGCCAATTTAAAGGAGCTCCCTCGGTGTCCTTCTTTCTGTTTGTGATGGTTTCTTCTAATGATCTTGTAGAAAAGAAATCATAATGTTTAATATTAATGACTGTAAATTTAGGATGTTTTCTCTTTGCGTTTATTATAGTTTCCTTCCAATCCCTTCGAACTTAAATATGTTGTTTCTTACGACTTGCTGCTTCAATCACTCCAAACTCTGCACCATTGGGAAGGAAGGAGTGACCAGAGACCACGAATTTGTGGTCAATTTTCTGTGCTACAATATCTGTGCTATTGACAAGTTTCAGTAGTGTAAGGGCCACTTTGATGTTCCGATTTTGCCCACAACAGGCATCAGAGTATAGAACAATATCCTTATGAGATGCAGCATTATTTTTAAGATGTCTTAAGAGAATGCTTGAAATGTCTTGAGAGCCTCTTCCACCTTCTGTCTCATCCCATCTATAAATTAATCCAATATTATCATTAAAGTAATGTATCCCAAAATTATAAACGTAGAGATTACATTTATAATAAGCTACTGATGTTGTTATTTTAGTAAAGGGAAGTGCTTTCTGTAAGTCAAAAGTACAGCAGTATCTATCATCTGAAGCTTTTTCGTTGTCTCTTTTTATTTCGGTTCTAGCCTGCTCTGCTCTCCGTAAATGGAGTTCCTTTTTGGTCTCAAGACTTTTTATGGTATTTTCTACATTATCTTCTGACAACTGTGTTGAAATTTCATCGCACAAACGACATGTATGTGTCCTTGGGAAACTTGAAATGTAAATTGAACTTCGTTGTGAAAATTTTAGAATAAAACTTTTTTCTCACGGGGACCTTATCCTTATCTCTGCATTCCTATGCATACATGTCATATATTTTTCTAATGGAAAGATCATGATGAAGATACTTTCTCTCAGAATTATCTTTTCTGGAATAGTGACTTTGATAAACAGGAAACGATTTAATGTGTGCCACAACTTCAGACATGTCAATTTTGTTCCCAGGGGTATGCCTACCTCTGGAGTCTACAATGGTGGATACATCATCTTTGGTTAACCCTTTCAAGGGCAGCAACCTCCCCCGTTTGTACGGTGCAGATTTTTTTCTCCTGATTTTTTTAACCCAAGAAATCTTGAAATATTTTCCAATTTAAGGTTGTAAAATGTTTTTACTTCATTAAACTGATAACAGATGGCAGTACAAACCATTTGTCTGCTCATTTAACTGGAATACATTGAATGCAAGGGAAAAAAGACTAGATTTAGGCGTTTGCAATGTGCAAACGGCGCCCCTCAAAGGGTTAAACATCTATAAACACGGCCCCAACTTTGCTAAAACAAAATATATTATTCAACTATACTCGATGTTTAAATGTCCTATGGATTTGGTTTAATATGGCTGTGAAGCATTCATGAACTTTCTTTTCCCACTGTTGCTACAGGGGCTATCTCTGGGAGAGAAAACGTATTAATCACTTGATTCACTATGGCAGTAAATAGAACATGTTTTTAAGTTACTCCAACATGAAATATCTCCGTTTTTAAAAATACGGACTTGGTCCACTATGTTTGTGAACCCTTCATATATATATTAGCCTTTTCTTGTAGAAATATGGAAAATCAGGAAATTTTAATAGCTGTCAGATTCTTACTCTTTGCAGATCACAATATTTCTGCATCTATTTCAGGTTTATTTCTTGAAGCAACAGTGTTTTATTGCTCTAGCCTCGAAGAAAAATATCTTATTGGGCACTGTGAAAAATTTATTGTTTCTATTGACACACTTTTCTGTAAAATATTTTGAAATGTATACTTATAAAAATGTGAACACTGGAATAAATTTATTTTATTGCCTCACAAACATATTCTACTGCCGCTGAGAAACAAATACTGAAATAGAAAAATCCCTCCCCTACATATAATTTTAACTCCGTGGGAGACATTTTTTCATGAATCTTAAATAGTAGCTGTTTTTCATAGATACTAATCAATTTTGAATGCATTTTGCTATGCAAAAGAAATAAAGAATCAAAACTGTAGGATAAAAACTGGTAAGATTTGCATTGCATATTACCTAAAAGTCATTCTGTTTAAAAACAATTTGTCGAAAAATCCTTGGTATATTCTGTGGTTATATTTATTCTAATTTATGATTTATTTGCAAAAGTGTGGGAAATTAAATATCATTTTCCATGTTCAAGTCAAATATGAAAGTCTCAATATAGATTCAGTATTAAACATATAGTACATGACCTATGTGACTGTCTTTTTAATAGAAATTAGGACGAGTTTTTGAAAATTCTGTGTGAAATAAATAAGGTTTGTAATAGATGAAAGTGAGCATTGGTAAATAAAGTAACTTAGACACGTGAAATATTTTTACAACATACAGTTTTTTGACAGGTGTAAAATGGCTACCGTCTTCGAATTTTTGGATCAACTCAAATATTAAAGAATGAAACCCAAATTTAGAAAATTAGTAGATCGTTAGCCCCATTTTTTTACTCTTATCTGAAAAGTTTTAAAAAACGTTCTCCTTACTTTTTAAAATATGAATAGAGATGCCATTGTATTATAATTATTTTATAGCACACAATTTAGAAAATCGTACAAAGATGCTAAACAACTAAAAGGCAAAGAATATACCTATTAAAGTCTTAGTTTTACTACAACTTAGGTTGGATAGCGTTCAAACTTTCAATTTAACTGCATGCAAGAAAAATAAAATGGAATATTTTCTAGGAAAGATTTTCCTTTTCCACTTTTTCATTCCATTTAACTTTATATTCGATAAAAAAAATGGTTGGTATATGGCGCAAATAATGAAGTGTCACCTTAGTAATTATTCAAATTTTTATTCGTTCAAGTTAGGATGACTCTAATAGTTAAATTAAAACTCTCTCTTCTTCAAAATGTAAATAATATAAAGATCAACGGGATTAACAATTTAAAAGAATCTGTTCATTTAAGTATTCTGAAAGTTTCACGTTAATACACTTTCATTTAGTACTGGATTTTGTTTTAATATCTCAGAAATTGTTTTTTCAATATTCAAAATATTTTGATAAATTGGATTATCTATATATTTAAGTTTCTACGCCGACTCTTTGGGGAGTCCGAGAAATAAATCTACTGAATCCATTTACTTCATTTTAGTCTAAAACGCTATTGTAACCGAAATTTCTATTAATTAGTGATAATTTACAATTAAAATTGCTGTCTGCGCATGGTCAGGGACATGCTTAAATCGAGCTTTAGATACTTATTAAGCATGAGGCCTCATAAACACGTTAATTTATTCATTCCGAGTAATCTCTGTAGCATGTCTTTCGGCCATTTTTAATTTTAATTGGGTTTGTGAGATATAGAATTAAACCTGACGGATATTATTTACCTAGAACTGTTGAGCAATTATATTTCTTTTTGTTGGGTTGAATAGTAATTTTAAAAGTGTAATGCTCTTTTCTTAATATTATGCTTTCAACATTTGGTAAAGATGTATTGAATTTAATTTGTGTATCAGTATATTTATTTACTATCTAGCCGTCATGTTTCGAAGAGTACAGACTGGTTAAAATTTAAGTCAAATACAGTTTATGTAGTTATTTAATCAATAATTCAACCTGGTATCGTACTGAGGAGATTTAGAAGCAATTGCAAATTCTTTGTAAACTTATTTACTGTAAGCAGCACTTTGACTAAATAAAACTTCCACTGAATGCCTAACGTCACTTTTAAAAAATGTACTTTGTAATAAAATAAAGTAGTTAAAGTATTTACTAGTTTAGAATAAATTGCTGCTATCTTTTGTCAGAAGCATTCCATGTAAGAGTGTCACAGAACATAATTGCAAATGTGTTTAATTAAGGGACAATGAACTTTCAACCTCGATTTTTTTAAAGTTTCAGTTTTTAACTTCATATATAGAATGAGAATAATTAATAATCTTTTTGACTAAATTGAAGACTCTTAGACTTCAAACTAAGGATTTTTTGGCAGAATAAAGCCTGCTTTTTAATTTTTTTTTCAAAAATGCCGGCATTTTCCAAAATGTTCTGTGTGTATTCTATATCATTTAAAAACCTTAATTTTTTTAACATGGGTTTACGATATATATATAAGCCTAATTTCTCATTCAATTCTTTTTGTATGAATCTAAAGCCACAAATATATTTTGTTTAAAATATGCATGCTATTTTATTATGTTTTTGCATGTTTTCACTCTATTATACGGTTCAAAATTAGAAAATTATTTGTGGTTTCAAAGAACATAATACAAAAGAACGTTATACAAAATATGTCATTGACGGAGGGTTTTTGTTATACCAGGTCAAATGGCACCACGGCTAGACATATGCAGAAATTTGCAGTAGTTATGTATCATATGTCAAGTCGAACTACAAATCAAATGCCATTGTCATTTTTTATGGATACTCTGATGAAGCTTGTGAAAGCACCAAGCACATAGAACAATTGAGAAGAGCGCAAAGAAAACAATATGCGGCATTATCATTTACAGAATCGATGGTGCCCTCTGTTTCGCAGGAGAGTTTCCTTGTAAACTCCAAAAACACAGCCGGTTGATATCTATGCTAATGGAAAAATTTGATGATGCAAAAATTGATTCACAGCAAGCTGTGGAGGACGCTCATATCCTAAATATCACAACAGCTCTTATGTTAGCCCCGTCAAATGAATATGTGACAGTGGTGGGGGAAGATATAAACCTTTTGGTGATTTTTATTGGCCTGTGTAACCGTGATATAAAGAATGTCTTCTTTTTGAAATGGGAAGGTATCTCAAACCTTCTAGAATCCTCATCTTGCCGCTGACAAAATCCTATCAGACCATATATTGTTCCTGCACGTGATGAGTTGTTGTGACACCCTTCTGCTTTGTTTACTTAGAGGAAACTGAAATTTCTTAACGTCCTGCAGAGGATCAATGACTGCAACCAGTCATTGATGCTTTCAAAGACCCTCATGCATACCAGGACGGGATTGCCGAAGCAGGAAACGTGTTTCTCATGGCTTTGTATGGGAAAGGACATGAGACTAGCCTGAACGATTTGAGATACAGGCAATACGTATCTTCATCTTACAAAAGTAAAACGAACATTGCCCTCACTACCCCCTACCGAAGCTGCTGCACGACAACATTCACTGAGAGTTTACTTTCAGGTGCAGCATTCTTTATCCGGTCAAACCACACTCGACGAGCAACAAAGAGACCCGAACGAGTGGGAGTGGAAAAAAACAAGGAATGGTCTCGTGCCAGTGCCAACCACTTTGAACCCTGCACCGGACTCGATACTTCGGCAGATTTCTTGTAAATGTAAAACAGGCTGCCAACGCAATTGTGAATGCAGAAAAGCTGGCCTCCATTGCTCCCCGATCTGCACATCGTGCGAAGGGCTGTGTGAAAACTTCGAGCCCCCGGAAGACAGCATTGACTTTGACGAAGAAGTGACCGAAAAAAGAGACCAAGAACAGACAGAAGAAATACGCTTACATGATGCGGAAGGTATGTCTAATCTCACAATCTATGTCGTAATCACTCATCTTTCCTTAAGATATGATCACAGGTTGTTGTTCCCTCACCACCTCTTTCATTTTCCAGATAAACAAGCCTCGACGATGACGACAGAACAACCCGAACCTGTGCCAGGACACCTTAGACGACAAAGGGTCATATAATTTTTGCTCATATAATAATGTAATATATAATTATATGTATTGTAATACAATATAATAAAATGTAATAATTTTTCTAGATTTTTCGTTGGAATTTCAATTTTTTTGTAACTGAATTCGTACATTTTCGGAGTTTATTAAATAACTTGAACATTATTTTATTTTTGAAAAAAAATTACCTGTACCTTTACATATACGATCTAAATAAGGTATGTGCAGAGAACTGGGAAGATTTCACTAATTGACAGCCATTAATGATAAATTAAGAATTTTGGAGGGGAAAAAGTGGATTTTTGATGAGACATCCGAAATACACGAATTTTCAAATAGCGCTTGAGCCCAGATGGTCCGTCGGTGAAAAAAATCTTAACAGTGAAATTTGTAGGAAATTTTATGTACTTTCATTTTGAATCAGAGGGTTATATACGAAAATGTCAGGAACGAATCCTATTTCCGCTTCCCCCCCCCCATTGATTCCCCGACCGGAAACCCGGTTGGCGGGAAGGAGAAGCAGAGGGTTTGGACAGTCTCGGCCTGACTCGAGGGAGAAAAGAGCGGCGTACGAGAGCTCACACGTGAAAAAAGCATATATATATATATGTATAATGTGTGATGTGTCCCAGTATAAGTATATGTGCAATAAATAAATTTTGGACTGAAGACCGTGTCTGGACTCATAAACCGCGTATTACATTCCTATAACGCTAAGAAACGGACCCAGGGGCGGTTAAGCCTCGTCAAGGTAGAGGGATCGCTCTTCACAGAAAAGTTTATAGTTTCCGAGTTGTAAACAAAAAAACCACCAAAAAATGAAAATTTTTACCTTTTTTTGCATTTTCTTCAATGTTGCGTCACGAAATTTTGTTAGCAAACCTCAGATTCGGATTCAGCACCCCAAAAAACATATAAATGGAATAAACCAAAACTACCTCAAAACTTTCCTGGTAAAAGCGCAATTTGACTGGACTATTAACTCGCAGAAGTTACTGGGAAAGTCCAGAAGGAATCTAATTAGAGGAGTTTTGTGTGGATACACAAAGTAGCAGAAATTCGCATAATGTAAGGGAGTAAAATTATAAAAATATTTATTTCAAATGGACTCTCCTTTCACCCTTTATACTTGCTGGGCAAAAATAAAAGGAAGAAAAGCAAGGCGAAGATTGTAACATAACAGTGAAGAAGCTGCAATAAAAATTAGACATAATAGATATTATAAAATTTATTAGATAAAGTCGAAAACTTAAATACAGTAAAACCTCGTTTATCCAGACTAACTGGGACCATAGGTAATCCAGATAATCCGGGTAATATGGGTAATAAGCAAAACAAAACTTAACTAAGCAGACTTACCGTTTATTACGATAAAAAACTATGTAACGATAAAAAACTTTTGTAACAAACTTACGTAGTATTGTTTACAAGACCTTAAAAATATAAAAATAACTTTTCATCATTTCTTAACAAATAATTTGCAAGTCTAAAAAAGCTTTCTTAAACTCTACAAAAAGCATTTTATTACCATAATTTATTGTACATTCTATGAAGGAACTGTACATTGAGGTAAACTAAAAAGTGAATATTTGGCGTACTTGTAGATACGTTTTTGCTATCATAGTAAAATATTATTATCTAACGTGAACATGAAAAAAAATAATGTCTACAAATCTGATCCGGATTATTCGGAGATCCGAATCAACGAGGGCCGGATAAACGAGGTTTTACTGTATATACTAATTGGCAAAACTAAATTTCCATAGTAAGTTATTTTCCCAGCCAACTATACAGATAAATGTGATAGATTTTCACGAGACCTTAGGAATTAAGTATACTACAAAGTTCCCTGGGTTTAAAATTAGAACTTACATATAAAACAGTAAGCCAAAGAGAATTTCAATTTACGTCCAACTCCCTTGATTGACTAGATAGTACATTTTTAGAAATTTTTCAGTGCTATATAATTTGAATGCTTTTATCGAATGTTTTAAGAATTTTTCTTTCTACTTAACTATTCTCCCATTTATAATCCTGATTATAATCAGCTCTATGTTAAGGGCGACCGCAATTGTTTCAATTTACCGGGCTTAAATTTAGATCTTTATCATAATCAGGCACGCGTGGACTTAACTTTGTACTAAAACAGTGTATGAAAAAGAATACAAGCATTACGTTTCATATACTGACACAAGAGTTTGACCGATTTCATCTCTTTTAGGGAATTCTTCTTGTAAAGACACGATAAAGTTACCACAATGGGCACGCTTCCCGTCCCTTGACAACGTGAAATAGACTAATGATACAGATGAATGTGAAAAAGAAAGAGATACGGATGCAAACAATTAAATCTCGTTTATTGCGGAATCGATTTTTATCATATTCTGTTATAATATATGACAGGTGATATTGAGTTACAATGCAAGCGTGGGTTCATCCTCACATAGAAGTTTGTTATGAGGTTCAAATATAAACCGAATTTTTTATTCTCAGTTAAAACAATAGCGGTTAGTATAATGCAAGGATGACTAACGTATTATAATGTCTCTAGCAGTGTATAATTAGAAGAATGAAGTAATTTTATTGAAGTTGCAGACCATTTTTTTCTGTGTGAGGAGCAGACAGTGAATGAGTGGAAGTTTGAGAAAATAGTAAACAGAAATTTTTGTCAGTTTTATGAATGTCTGAACTGTTAAACACCATAACATACAAACCGCTTGTCTGTTTCATAATTCCGGGCATCATATTTTACGCTGTTCTATCTATGAGTACCCAGCTGAACATCTATAAAAGGTCTGTATCAGAATGCAAATTTTCATGATAAACCACGTGAAAAGGGATTACCTAAAGTCCCATGCAATTACTCTCTATAAAAAATCTGTAGATGTTTCCTTTGTTTGTTTTATATTAAACTCTATTTAGGATGATCGATCAAGAGGAAAAGTTTTGAAAACTTTCTCCATGAAAATAAGATTACTGTGTTTGAACTTTCTAAGAACTTCCTTACCTTAAACAAACTTTTATATATTACCCCAAAAAACTGTTACTTTACAGTAACCTTAAACAAACCTAAGATAATAACTTAAGATAAACAAACCTAAGTAAATAAGATTACTGTGTTTGAACTTTCTAAGAACTTCCTTACCTTAAACAAACTTTTATATATTACCCCAAAAAACTGTTACTTTACACATTGCCTATGCACAAAAAATGAAATACAAGAAAAACACCTAGGCAAGTTTATTTATTGGTACAGGGTACATTTTAAAAATTAAATATGGATTCAATTTTGAATTTTAAATTACATTTAAACAAAATTTTAGATTGTTTATTTATTTTTATATGTATAATGATCTCATAAAGAATTTCCCGAAAATAACTGAAAAAAATTCATTTAAATAAAAACAAATAAAATTTCGTGTCTTATGTCCCATAATTAATTAGGCACTATTAAATTTAAAAACGAGCAGTTGAAAAATAAATCATAAAATTAAGTGTAATAAGCATAAAGTGTACAAAAATACTAGGTGCGTCTTAAATTCTTGCAAAGTTCAAAAATTCGTAATAAAAGAAGTAATGCCCGGAAAATTTTTCTATTTGCTCCAATAGGATCAGAGGGACATTGGATTTTTTTTCCATGTTAAAAAAAAGTAAGTTTCCAAAAGTAACCGAAAGAGGGCGCTCACACGTCATATTGAGAAGTTTTTTGAAATCATGCAAACACAAACAGAATCAAACAAATAACAATAACATGAGGCTGCATTTATTTTAAAGTAACAGACGTTCAACATTACTACCGGCACAAGGTAATAATAGGCAAGTGAGGCACGTCACTATGCCCATTACAGCGGAGTGTAACATGTCGCCATCGATAACAGCGACTGTCTGTCGAATGACATTTTGCAGTTCCACCAAAGTGGTCGTGGAGCTCCGGTACGCACGAGACTTTAAGTACCCCCACAACCAAAAATCTGCTGAGGGCAAGTCTGTTGATCGTGAGAGCCACTGAACCCTACAACCGCGACTTATCACTCGGTCTTCAGTGAAAGATTCCAACAGCAAATGGATTTTGTATGGAATAACCCTTTGGGGGGCGCCGTTTGCACAGTGCAAACGCCTAAATCTAGTAATTTTTTTCACTTGCATTCAATGTATTCCAGGTAAACGAGCATAAAAATGGTTATTACTGCCATCTGTTATCAGTTTAAAGAAGTAAAAACATTTTGCAACCTTTAATTGGAAATTATTTCAAGATTCTTTCGGTAAAAAAAATCGGGGTGAAAATCTGCACCGTGAAAACGGGGGATGTTGTTGCCCTTGAAAGGGATAAAGATTCCACATTCCGCTCGTCGAATCGGCGGTTCCGGAATCCCCGCTCTTCTTCCAGATTCACGAGAACTGGTATTCCCCGTTGATGTCTCGGCTGCCAAATCTTCCATGAAACTTTGTACAACATGGACGCGGTCCGCGCTCAAGGATGGTCTGCCACTTCGTGGACGATCCCCCAAACTCCCCGTTTCCTCAAAACGTCGTAGTTCAGTATCCCAATAGGGCTTTTTTGCGCCTTCAGCTCTTTCTCAGTGTGGAAATTTCGCAATGCAACAGTTGTGGATTCACCATTCTTGTAGAAAAGTTTAACCACAAACTCTCGATCTGATAAAGAAAGCATGCTGCTGACTTCGAATGACGGATCCATTTCCAGCCAGTTGTTTTATTGATAGCCTGATTTGCATAAAACGTCTCAGTATGGCATGTGAGCGCCCTCTTTCAGTTAATTTTAGAAACTTTTTTTTTCATGGAAAAAAGTCCAATGCCCCTCTGATCCTATTGGTGCAAGAAGAAAAAATTTCCAAGCATTACCTCTTTTATTACGAATTTTTGAACTTTGCACGAATTTATGACACACCCGGTACTCAATCATATGATAAAGCGTTCCAGCACTCTACTATATCCCCGTCACGTATGTCGTTTCTGTTAATTAAAATTTAGCACAACAATGAATTAAGCACGGTAATATATCACATTACAAATGACTTCTTTTCCTTAGAGTACGCATGCACCACGTGTTTACATATGTTTATGTTAGCTACGTATTCACAACGCAATAGAATGATTAACTTGACTGTAAATTAACCACGATCTCAAAGAATGGTATAGTTTAGTTTGACGCTATTTATGGGAGCGTTTTAAATATTTAATATTAAGTGTATTCTTCTTGACATATTTCGAGAGACCTTAGCGCATTAATTTTGATCTGCTTAATTTAAACTTCGCTTTTACAGTTAAGTTGAAAATAATGTCATAGCATACGAAATTTTGAACTTTGAGAGTTCTTGTTTCATACATTGAAATTATCGAAGTTACATTGATTTCTATTATCGGGAGCTAGAAAGTTTAAAAAAATTTATTAAAATTAAATAATTTACAACAGAAACCGTAATAAAGAAAATATGCGCACGCGTGTAAAATTGTGATTAGAGGAAGCGATTTATTAAGCACTGTTCCGTACTAAAAACTTTGCAAAGGAATTTTTCGCATGATGTTTGATACAAAATTACTAAATGATTGTTTCTTAAGACTTTTGGAAATTTTAACATTATATATTACAAAAATTTGATCTTCTTTACTAAATTATGATATATGATACGAGCTATTACGTGTTATCTTCAACATTTTCTCGGCTCCTCTTTCCTCACTCAGAGGTATTTTCATAATTTAAGGTTATCACCCCTTCGTACGTCTAGACACATTTATGTCGCGTTCGTCCATGACGGATTAAATAGGTCATCATGCAATTTGTTCATCCATTGGGGAAATTACTATTTTTGGCTGTGTTGGGGAAATCTAACTTGCTTACATTTTTGCACGTCATCAATCGTCTCTATTATTTCTGTAAAATTTTGTCTTATTTTAATGTCGGTTGCGTTTAGTTAAGATTAAGCACTTATTAGTACTTTATATTTTTTATAATTTTATGACGTAATTAAAGTTTAAAACGTTATTCCACCCCTCGCTTTATAAACTATTAGATTATTATAATTTCTGCTAGTAACCCCATCTCGTTTCACTCGATACGTAAAATGAAAAAATAGAATGTTGTACTAAAACGAATTTTTCTGGTAATATTATGACGCAGTACTTTTAAACTTTTCAATCGTCAGAATAAACATGCGCGAAATAAATCTTGGTGTGTCCAAATTGGATAATATGTTTTAAAATTTATATATCTTTGTTAATCTAAAGGTTCCAATTTCTAAGGTGAAATAAAAGGCATTTCCTAACGAACCTAGCGTAGTTTAGGGGGTAGAGTCTGGCCCAAGGTATTCCAGTGGAAAAGCGTTGGACTTCGGACGGAGGATGCTCTAATCCCGACGAGTGCCGTCAAGTACTTTATCTCCGCTTGTCATTGGCTCTTTAAATTCATAGACCGGAAATTCCTTCACTGTGGTCAGAGAGAGGGGTTAGGTACGAGCCCTCGTGATGTCGCCCTTGGGGATGCTCGGTCAAAATTGAGGGAGAACCTGGCTTAGTCGGAGTCTAACCCTTGTGGTGCAATCCTAAAATGGAGCCACAATTTCTCTGTCCACAGAGGTTTGTGTACGAGGTCTGGTATGCTGGGAGCATGGGGATGTAAATCGCAATAACAAGAACAGATCGTAGCATACAAATCTTGAGGTTTAGGGATGGGCATTCCTCCCCCCCTCCCCTCAACTTCTATATGTCGTTTAATTGGTGCCTGAAGGGTAGAATGGATGGTTTTGGATAGCTTGGGAAACGTACTACAAAAATTTCTCTTAAAAATGAGTGTTAAAAGAAAAAAAAAGTTAATACATTTTATATGTTCGGGACAACATCTTGCATGGTTGTCTTAAACGGAATAGATGTGAAGATGCGAGGGACAGTCACTTCTTCACCCTGCTGAGGGGGAGGGTTCAGTTAGTAATGCCCCGGCCACGGGGTTCGAAGACGCAAGTTTAGTTATCTCCATAGACAGGAAGAAGGCCGTTACAAAGTGCAGACAATATAAACTGAATTCCTTATGCAAAATGGCATCATCTATTGCCCGTAAAGAGAAGTTTATTACTGTAAGCGTTTATTTAGCGTTTACTTTCCACAAACTTAATTAAATTATTTTTCAAAATAGTTACGGTATTTCACCTATTGTTTCTTCATATAATTTACTAATTCACACATTAAAGTATCTCTCATTATCCTCGCCGACGATTTTTCTTGATTCATTAAGCATTGGTGTGTTATCATCTTCCATACATATGTTTATGATATACGTTGGTCAAATTATAAAGGAACAATTTTCATAATGATCTTAAGCGTGAAATTTTGAAAGTTACAATTGCTCTAAAAAGAAAACAAAATCAGTTGTTCTGAAATCATACAAGAATACTTCAATATACACTGCTGGCCACTGTAAATGCAACACCCTGAAGGAAACATGCAAATAACATGAAATTTACAACATGCATTAGCGGAGGTGAGATATGCAAATGATTAGAATTTCAGCGCAGACGCACATCACACGCGCCTGTGGCGCCACTTCTAAGCGCTATTTAAGGCTTGGAGATTTCGATGATTTCAAGTTCGGCAATTGTGTTTTTCTTGTGGTTTTTTCAAAAAAACGATCAATTATGCCTCGTCGAAAACAGCGATCATCTTTTGATCAAGTATCCGAGTTCGACAGAGGAAGGATAGTGGCCTACCGAGATTGTGGATTATCTTTCAGGGAAATCGGTAGTCGTGTTGGACGAAACCAAACAACTGTAATGCGGATATGTGATCGTTGGATGCAGGAGGGTACGACGGACCGGCGTGTTCGATCGCATCCACCTCAGCGCACCACTTCACGTGATGACAGGCAAATTGTGCGCATGGCAGTGACGGATCGCTCAGTCACATCACGAACCATAGCACAGCACATGCAGTCTGTAACGCATCATCCAGTGTCTGCGCGTACCATTCGACGCCGTTTACAGCAGAGTGATCTGTCCGCAAGACGTCCATTGCTTTGTTTACCTTTTGACGCAGAACCACAGACGTCTCCGCCGCCAATGGTGCGATGACAGAAGGATGTGGACAGCAGAATGGAATGAAATTGTCTTTACTGACGAATCAGGCTTCTGTCTGCAACACCACGATGGTCGCATTTGAGTCTGGAGACACCGTGAAGAGAGGATGCTGAAGAGCTGCGTTATGCACCGCCACACTGGTCCTGCACCGGGTATTATGGTATGGGGCGGTATTGAATATCACTCTCGCACACCTCTAGTACGCATTGCCGGTACTTTAAACAGCCAGCGCTACATCTCCGAGGTGTTGGAGTCAGTTGTCCTACCTTACCTTCAGGGCTTGCCCACATCCATATTTTAACAGGATAATGCGCGACCACACGTGGCACGCATTGTCCAACGGTTCTTCGTCAATCGCCAGATTGAATTGCTTCCCTGACCGCCTCGCTCTCCGGATCTTTCGCCGATAGAAAACATGTGGTCAATGGTTGCTCTACCATTGACCCAGATTCCATCCCCAGCTGCCACAGCAGATCAACTTTGGCAACGTGTGGAAGCTGCTTGGTCTGCTGTACCCTAAGAACTCATCCAAAGTCTCTTTGAATCAATGCCGAGGCGTGTGGCAGCGGTGATCTCCAACAATGGCGGCTACTCTGGCTACTGATTCTGGAAGGAACCACACTTCACAGAAGTCTATAAATTTAATCATTTGATACTTGGTCAACATGTTATCTACAAAATAAAATTTGTTGTGATATCTCTTGTCTTTCTTGGTGTTGCAATTTGGGTGGCCAGCAGTGTATTTTAAATCTAAATACAAAGTACTAAAAAAATTAAATGTGGACCAACTGTTTTAAGGAAAAAATTACATAAGTAGATTAATAAGATCTAAATAACATAAAACTAAAATTACAATCAATTTATACGACAAAATATGACGTTTGTTCACAAATTATTCAATAAAATGTATAATTCTGGGAAAATATTACAAGAAAAGCTATACAGATCTTAAAGGTAATATTATATTGAAGTTAATGTTATATTATAATATAAAAAAGTTTTAGTATTGACAGAGTAAAACAAAATCATAAAATTATACTAATTACATACGAAACTCATGACAAATATAGCAAAAAGTTGTACTGTAAATGTTTATTACCTCCCAGACCTTCCCAGTTTCTCATTGCAATTCTCTCTTAGTATAACACATTTACACACAAAGTCAATAATATGTAAATGAAAGTTATAAATTACATAGTACGTATTACATTTTAATCATCTGATGTCTTTAAGATTTTACAAGCTACTCATATAAATAGGTCAGATTATTTAAAAGCCCTTTCGTTAAAATTAAAGATTATTTGGATTATGGTGCTTTCAAATTTGTCATAATTTTGGTCACATTTATTTCGGTAGATGTCGAGATACTTAGTGGATCTTTAATCAGCTTAAGCCACTTTGGAACGAGTTTAATCGGTGTAATTTGTAAACTTTATTATATACGAGAAGAGCATAAAACTCCCATTCTCCGTTCAATTACACTTAATAATTATGAAAAAAGACTTAATTTACTAAAGATATTTGAAAATTTTCATATTTATAATTATTTAAACTGCATCGAGTAAAATTACTTCAGTAGTAGGTATAAGTTCAATTGTTAACGGTTACTTTCAATGCCAAAAGTACAAAAGTCGAGAAAAATGACTCAATCATCATATTTTTGTGCAAATTTTGTAAAAGCCAATATCGCGGAAAATTTTCCTTTTTATAAATTATTTACAATGAAAAAAAGCTCTAAATTACACGTGTAAATGTACGCAAGGTACAAAGATAAGTAATTCATTTCAGTGTATTTCTATAAACTCTCTAATACTTCAAAACGAGAAGAGAGGTCTTTCCGTAATAATACTTATTCCGTGGCTACTTTACTGTAGTGAAGAACTTATAATTAAGCTTTAAAAAAAACTCATACTAAAAATGCTTAACAAAATGTCCTCTGGGAATTCAAATTAATTCATAATTCCGGTTGCAACTCTGAGGTCATCAGACCAGGAAAAGGAAAATGCTGAATGCGGAAAAGGAAAATGAAAGAAGTTCATGCCTAAAATATATTTCCTTGCTTATGTTTATAACCAGAAATAAAATGCCTTTATATATCTTATTTCTTGGTTTTAATAAACAAATACGGAAAAATCTATTTCGACTTTATTAGTAAATAATTTTATATTAAGTAAAGAAGCTTGGAATCCATACCTTAAATTTACTTCATCTGTTTGATGTAAAGATGTAATTATTATAAAGCTGTATCATATATCCCCCAGTATTCAATTTTGACTTCGAATAATAACAAGATCTCAGTTATTTAATTAATGGGAAAACATCCCTATTGAAGAAGTACCTATATTTACGAGCAGGAAAAAGACCAAATCTCTTTAATGTAATGAATTATAGCTCAGTTAGAAATAAATATTACTTGGCAGAAAATTACTTATTTGGATACTTCTCCTTTACTTCCAAAAAATCATTCTTTTGAGATCCGTTATCATCGTGATGTATAGCCATCATGTTGTGATCTATAACTATTACTATTCACTTTATGTAATCAACGATAGTAATGAAGGAAAAGGACTCATGTCATTACATTAAAGAATTCATGATCTATGTCTAAGGTATTAAGTTTGCCAAACAGAGACATCTGTTTGATAAATGTTAGAAAAGACTGATTTAATCATATACGTAAGACAAAGCTACTCGAAGTGACTGATATATTCTCTGAAAGTTATCAAGACTTTTAATTAGTTGGTTGAGATATTTGAAGTTGGGAAATCATGAAATACTAATGAAGGTATATCAAATACTACATTTCAATAAATGAACTACCTCCTACACTTCAAAGAAATCTTCAGCTTTAAGAACCTAGAATGAAACTTCAGAAACCTCCATAAATAACTAACGATTCTCATAATATGCTTATTACAACCTAAAAAAGTATAATTGTTGATGAGCTTGCTGTCTTGAGTTTATATAATGTTATTTAGGTCAGTCGTTCTTCAATTCAAAGTTTTGGGGAATTAGGGATATATTTGCGGGGGAAAATGCTTAAATTGCTGTATATATTAAAGTAAATATTTTTCCCACTACCTTTTTACTCTTGAAGTTGAGAGACCTTTTATTTCTGGTATGTTGTTCTGGATAGCATCCTTACTTAATACGGTTTCGTATTACATACGGTTTAGCTCCTTACTTACGTTTTCTTTCAGAAAACTCTGTCGCTATTTAAAAACACCTTTTGATCTTCCTTAAAAAAGGCTCTAAATTATTGTTTCTCTGAAACAAATAATGACCATTTTGGGATGTGTATTTGGATTAACTTTTAAACTTTATACATTATTGAAATTACTTTGCTAATTTTGTATTCCATAGATACAAAATAATAGACATACCAGTCACCAAATATATTTAATATTCTCCAACAACAAAATGGATGTGTGTTCCAGAGTTTGCGTAGCATCAAATATAAGTTACATAAAATTTAAATCAATAAATATAATTTATTGTTTTAGTGGAGACTTGCACAGTTTTAATAACAATCTTAGATACACAAAGTTTTCAATTTATGTTACGAATAAGGAAGTTATAAGTCTCTAATGAAAGCTCAAAGGTTTCGAAAGAAAATGCTTCGTATGGGGTATCTCATAACTGATGTCAGCTAAAAAATATCTTACAGATCAGAATCCAACAAGTAATAACTTGTATTATGATTTCTTAGTCTTTCGATATTAGGTAACAAAAATTGACATATATTTGTAGCATTATATTTTAGTGAGCGAATTAATAAAAAACCTTATAATGATAAATTTGTAAAGGCATTAAAGCATGTATTCTCGATGAATAGAAATATTAAGAAAGGTGTCCCAAATATCACCTACTCTAACTTTTTTTGGCATTTTACCGACTTTTTAGTTCCTGATTAGGCTGGAAAATCCAAGAACATCCCTAAGAAGTATTTCGTTTGGTATCCTGAGATCAACCAGCTCTAAAACCAGTGCCAGTTTAAGTTATGCAGCTAAATTGGAAAAATTTAAATTTTCAGTAAACTCCAGAGCGGTTCCTAATATCTCCTACCTCTGTTCCTCTTACTGCCTACCAGGCGAAATTAGGAGCACCTTTTAAAATGCATTGCTAGCAAAGTCTCTGTTTTATGCACTTTCACATGGTATAAACAAAATTAGAATTTGGATGCACCTACCTGGTCATTCACTGGAGTCTGATTCTTGGGAGCCAAAGTTTACGAAGACAACAGCCAAAACAACTTCAGACGCCATATAGTTTCTGTTGTCAGTGATAAAATCGTTGTCGCTATCGCCGCTGTTAGTACAAACCCAGTACTAAGAAGTTACTGCATTTTATCATACATTGCGCGAATCATACTTTAGAAACAAGAGTGGGCGATATTAGGCACAGGGACTCTCCCACTATACTTGGGACAATCCCCCTATATATTTACATATTACCTATTTAATAATTATAAATCTAAAAGAAAACTGTTTGAAATAGATTTCAGGGCACTGTTGCTATCTTTTTATTGAATGAATAATGATTGTTTTCCTTAGTTTTATTAAGCATATAAAAGAATGTAGTACTAGAAACTATAAGATAAAAAATTTCATAATATTTACTCGTATAAATTTTTTTAAATAAATTTAATGTTAAAGCCATTTAATTTAAAACATCCGATAAAACGAAAATATAATTAAAGATTTAAAGACAAATCTTATAATGCACGTTTTCCTTTTGTTGTTTTATCTATTTTGTGTAGTAAGAATATTTCAAAATACTTAAAAAAAGGCCAGTGGCAGAAAACTATTCTTCGCGATTAAATTAACTCTAGGGATATGAAGTTGTTAGACTTAATCTCAAATACTTCTACACTATCCCATAGATGTAGGTTTAATCCGCAAATTGAATTAAACAGTCACGAAATTAAACAACCACTGTTTATATCTCATTTCAGGTAATTAAGGGCATTTAATAACAGCAAATAATACTTCATTCGGATTGTTTCATTGTAAACAGATTTCTAGAACGGGAAAATTGATTAAAGATGTCAAAATTGGAGATACAGAAACTGAAATCTAAGGACATGATTACATCTACAGATTTCAACGTATTGTATCAAACAGTGAAACCATCAATATTTTGTCGGGTTTGATAATCAAGTTTTAAAGATGCATTGCGGTGGTGTCAAAATATGCGGTATAAAGGCCAATATTTCCGATAATCGAAACTTAAGGGGACAAGGGACCTTCAAATTCGAATGTTTTTAATTTTCAATTTTTAACTCCATATACAAAATGAGAATAATTAATTTTCTATTTTACTACATTAAAAACCTTTAGAATTCAAAATAAGGAATTTTTGGCAGAATCATGCCCGTTTTTCAAAAAAAATTTCAAAAACGCTAACTTTTTCAAAAAACTCTATGCACATTATATATCAATTAAAATTCTTAAATTTTGTATTATAAGTTTACCATATGTATATAGATATAAATGTGCATTTAATTTTTTTATATGAATCTAACGTCTTAAATAATTTTTTTTCTATTCTGTCTGTTATTTTTTTATGTTTTTACTTTATTTTATGATCTATAAATTTGAAAAATATTTGTGATTTCAAAGAATTATGCACAGTTTTGTGACAAACACTTCGCATAACAATTCTGAGAAATTTGAAAGATATCAAAAGAAAATGAAAAAAGCATGGAGCCTTTTGAAAAATTCTATTATTTTTAAAGAACATTTTGATAAGCAGGTCCTATTCCTCCACAAAATGCTAATTTGTGAATTCTAAATATCTTCAATGCAGTAGAAAAGAATGTTAATTATGTTCATGGGGTATATAGAGTAAAATATTGAAAATTATAGAAGATCGAGATTGAAGGTGCCTTGTTCCCTTAATGAGATTGATATCTATATTCCATCTTTTATTTTTATTCTTGGAAATTTCTTTCTTTCCTTTTAATAACAGATAGTTTTTATAAATTATCTAGAAATAATTTTATGGTACGTCACAGTTTAGAAAATAATTAAAGAATTATTCTTTTATGCCTTTCATAGTTTCCCCCCAAACGTAAGCAATGCACAAGAGAATATTACATTCTACGAATAACAAAATATCAAAAATATTTCTATTTCAGAAACAAGAATACGTACACTTGTCTAGCTAACATTGTTTTTCATGGATTCTGCGTCGATTTTATACATAAACTAGCTGAAAACCCGCGCTTCGCTACGGAGTACATTCAAATTAAATACAACGGTCAATGTATACAATTGATGTAAAGAATATATGTATATATATATATATATATATATATATATATATATATATATATATATATATACATTTATAAAAAAATCGTAAGGGATATTTATTTTTTTTGGATAATATCCAATCGTCTGCTGCATTAGAAAGAAAAAGAATATCATTTTTGTCTATTTAGTTGTTATGCACGTGACGATAAAGTTATTTAAAGTACCAGAAAAAGAAATCACGTGATCAACATTTAATAAATTAAATTCTAGAAATTAATCTTTAAAAAATCACCAAAAATCAGAAAATCAAGGTAAAGGTTCGAAAAAGATTTCATCTTGAAGGAATTTTTATGATCTTCCTCGTGATATAAATTTTATAACCCTCAATGTATTATTTTAAATGCAAACGTAAAAAAGTTTAAAAAATAGCTTAAAAATTTAATTAAAAAAATCTAAGTAGAATTTTTGAAAAATCTTTCTTAGTGCACCCCTACACTATTAGAAGAATCGCCATGCAAAATTTCAGCCCTTTAGGTCCAGCGGTTTGGTCTGTGCGTTGTATGTCAGCCTGTCAGTCAGTCAGTGAATGAATGAGTCAGTTACGGAACTGTTTTATATATATAGATGGTAAATGAATCGTATTCATCAATTGACTCTTCCGAAGTTCACTTAAAATATCAGAAGAAAGAAACAGATTTTGTTTTAGCACAATGCAGTAATATTTAGTAGAAATAACAATCAGATTATCTATTTTAAAACAGAATGTCTGTTTTGTAAGTACATATAACTTTCCCGGACTCTATAATCTTCACAGTACTAATGGAAAAGAACTTTAGATTGAGTAAACAAACTTTCAAATAATATACAGCCTACATCGTTAGATGGCGATATTGATTACCTTGCTAGCGATTTATGTTTACTATAATACAGGGTCACCGAAAAAGGTGTCCACGATTGCCACGTGAAATAAAGAACCATGGAACAGAACTCACGGTGTTTATTTTTTTCACGAAAAGATACAGAAACGAATCAAGTTTTGGACATAACCTGATAGGTTTCGATATGAGCACCCTTCGGCGCTCGCCATATATCTAGGCGATAGTCGATCTCCTACCAGGTACTCTCGATCATAGCGGGAGCAGTCGCTATTGTAGCAGTGATAGTTTACATACATTGATATACATACATATACACACACACACACATATATATATATATATATATATATATATATATATATATATATATATATATATTTATACATACATATATAAATATATATATATGTATATATATATATATATATATATATATATATATATATATATATATATATATATATATATATATATATATATATATATATATATATATATATATATATATATATTTATTTATTTATTTATTTATTTAGGGGAGGGGTGTCAGGAGATGTCTTTTTCAGGAGACGCCATTTACCGGACATAATATATGTCCCGTAAATGGCGTAGTCCCGGATCTTCTCAGCGTACACAATGTTTTCCAGGTAATCCCATAGGAAAAAGACTAGAGGGGTCAAATCAGGGTTTCTTCGGAGGTCAAAATTTTCGACCGACCCTTCCGATCCAACGCCAAAACCGATTAGGAGGAGGATTTGAATCCCACATGGGGAGTGCCTCCCAATGTAGGAGGAAACGCGACGTCATAGCGGCGGCCCATGCCCCCAGCGCAGTCACGGTCACCATGTCATAAAAAAAAATAAAACTCCCAGAGTTAACATACCATCTGCTGCTACGCAAAATCTGATAGGTCGATTATTTTTCTCGGTGTGCACAACTGAAATCACGTACACCATTTTCCATTACCCTGTATATTTACATAGTTTTAGAAGTTAGAAATAATTCTGTGAATATTTATGCTTTACTAAATTTCCCACTTATCCAAGGAACTTCAAGAAAGAAAATTGCAATGTGAAAATTATAAGTGACATTTGATTGTGACGGCAAGGTTGCATAAGAGGTTCAAATCCTTTTAGGCTATTATTTATGTGAGCACTTTGCAACTTGTAAGTTAGTTGTCTAACTTTAAAGACAGCAATATATATATATATATATATATATATATATATATATATATATATATATATATATATATATATATATACAGTCGAACCTCCATATATCGAACTGCCCTATATCGAAATTTTCTATATATCGAACTCTTAGCAAATCTCCGTGTTCATTACATAGAAAAACTGTTTCTATATATCGAAAAAATCTCTATATTTCAAAATTTTTCTCAAGACATATTGAGATATTTTATTCCACTTTAGAATAAAATCTCCCAATTTTTGGCATTTGAAATAATACGTCTTCGACTTCAATTCGCGGAAAATGTCCCTGATGAAGTTTTTAGTGGACTGAATAAATACGAACATTTCTTTGATGAACTTTCGGCAAAACTGGCTGTTCAGCAAGATATCCGTAGTTTTTTTTTATATAATGTAACTGTGATCATTGTAACCAATGTCTGGATTATAGTTTTTTTTAAAGGTGTGTAGTACTCAATAAAGCTTTCATATTAATTCAATTTTAGTTATTAACTTTCATTTAATGTGATTCGCATATAAATTTGAGTTTCGTATACGAAAATTAGCTTTAATTTTAATGTTTTAGGAGAATTATGATAACACTAATTTCAATTCTATATATCGAAATTTCTATATATCGAATCTATTTCCGGCAATATGCTACTTCAATATAGGGAGGTTCGACTATATATATGTGTGTTATTCTGTGTATTCCTCATACAATCCCAAACTTAAGCGATCTATGCGAAAGTTTATGGACAAAACCGATAAAAGATTAAAGTTCCATTTTCTTATTTGTAAGATATTTTCAACATTTTTCTTTCCTAACAGTATGGATAAATTTAGAATGACTTGTGATTTAGAAATAGCAGCATGCTATCGTTTAATTTTCCCGTTAAGATGTTTTAGATACGAATCAAACATTACTTCAGTTTTTACTCAGTCAGTAAGAAAAAATAATGCGTCCTGCAAAATTAAGAAAAATAAAGTATCCAATTTTTAAAACAATGATAAAGAAATCTATATATGCTTTCGAAATTCACGAATAAAGTTTCTTTTTATTACTTATAAAGTATTTAATATTTTCCTCTTGAAGAGTATGAATAATGACCTGTAATTTATGTATATCATTAGGTGAGTGCCTGATTTTCCCTTTTCTATAAGGATAGGTATTTGATTTCCACATAATATATACATAAAGCGGTGGAAAGACTAGTTAAGTTTTAATTAATGATTGATTTATCATGGTTAAAATAAACATATGCAGTTTTATGAAGATATGTTTTCTTGATAATAAAGAGTGAATGTTTTTTAATTATAAACAGACATTGAAAAAGTAAATTTTCCTGTACATTTAAAGATAAATCTCATATATTACAAAACGTTAGTCGCTTATTTAGACAAGACCACATTTATTTCAAAGTGTTTTATAACTAAAAATAAATAGAAAATAATTTTAGGTGATAAAAAATAATGAGTCATGATCTAAATTCGGAGATTCTATAAAATGGTTCCTTACAATAGAATAAAAAAATTATAATTATTTAATAGGTAAACACAATCATAAAATTTAAATGCTATGTATTGTTTGAAATTGTTGCTAAAATTGTCTGGGGGATTTAATGTATCATGTAATACTTTGAGGTAAAACTATCATTGCGAGTGACCTCAAAAGGGAACACATACTGAAATTGCCAAGATGTCGATGCACGCAAGGCAGCCATTTTCTTAAGATGGAATTTAATAGCCCAGTTAAGTGTAATGATCAATGTTTGGAAGTGAACTTTAACATTGACTAACACGAGATACTATTTATGAGTGATACTACACGTATATAAAATTTTTGGAAAGTGTGGCTCTTTTTTTTAAATTTTTTACTCACAACCCTTTGCTTTGTCCATTTTCGGTAATTAAATACATTCAGTAATTACAGTTTTTTTTTTGCTACAAATATTTAACGTCAATACAAAATAAATGTTTCAGTTATGAAGACATATGATAATACTAGCTGAAAACCCGCACTTCGCTACGGAGTACATTCAAATTAAATAGAACGGTCAATGTATGCAATTAATGCCAAAAATAAATAAATATATATATTTATAATAAATACGACGATCAATGTATACGATTGATGTATATATATATATATATATATATATATATATATATTTATTTATAAAAAAATCCTAAGGTATATATATTTTTTTTTTGGATAATATCCAATCGTCTGCTGCATTAGAAAGAAGAAAAAAAAATGTCTATTTATTTGTTATGCACGTGACGATAAATTTATTTAAAGTACCAGAAAAAGAAATCACGTGATCAGCATTTAATAAATTAAATTCTAAAAAATAATCTTTAAAAATCATCAAAAATCAGGAAATCGATGTAAAGATTCGAAAAAGATTTCATTTTAAAGGAATTTTATGATATTTCTCGTGATATAAATTTTATAACCCTCAAATTATTATTTTAAATGCAATCTTAAAAAAAGTTAAACTACAGCTTAAAAATTTAATTGAAAAAATCTAAGAAGAAATTTTCAAAAATCTTTCTTAGTGCACCCCTACACCATAAGAAAAATCGCTATGCGAAATTTCAGCCCTTTAGGTCCAACGGTTTGGTCTGTGCGTTTTGTATGTCAGTGAGTCAGTGAGTCAGTCAGTTACGGAACTGTTTTATATATATAGCCTGAAAAGAAAATTAGCAATATTGCAAATTTCTACTGTTTTTAGGAATTTTAGTCATACTGTGGGAAAAATTCTAATTTACTTATTGCTAAACTGGTAGTTTTTTTCAGACGAAATATGATATGCTACTTCTCACTCAAGTTAAAATTGTATGATGTTTATTTTAATATCTAATAAGTTTCTATTCAACATTATCGTAACATTATCGTAAATACAAGGCCCAATGCAGATACATTATTTGTAGGTCACTAGTACATTGTTTCGATCAAGAGAAACGGACAGCACTCACATTGAGCACTAAAAAAAGCTCCATATTTTTCTCTTCATCTTTTGTTCAGAATACTTAAACATGTAGTTTGACGACGTAAATTACTTTATGCATTCCACTGTATTTTGTAGTCCATTAAAATGAGGCTTATTTAAAGAAAGACATTTAAAAAAAGACATCTCCTGACACCCCTCCCCTAAATAAATAAATAAATACACACGCACACACACACACACGCGCGCGAGCACGGACACGCACAGAGTTTAACGACGTAAATTACTTTATGCATTCCACTGTATTTTGCAGTCCATTAAAATGAGGCTTATTTAAATAAAGACATTTAAAAAAAGACATCTCCTGACACACGCACACACACACACACACGACGTAACAGACACACACTCACACTCACACTCCTGACACACACACACACACACACACACACTTATTAATACATAAATTCTGTTATACCAATTTGAATAACATTGTAAAGCGTAATACATTATTTTCGAAAACTAATACATCGTTTAAAATGTTTGGAAAAAATATAATTTCTCTTAAATTTCTTAACAGTACTATACAAAGAAAGATGTCAATCACATTTCATCAAGAAATGTTATGTTTTGTGATATCTGTATAACGGTTTATATGAAATATTCTGAAAACCTAGAAACCAAGAGGAATATTATGAAACGATGAAAATCCATCATTACTATTACAGAGAAAATTGAGAGAAATGATTGCTCGAAGTAATCAATATTAATTTCGTTATTCACTTCCCCTGTTTGATGACAATGTTTTTTAATAAACTGTAGCATATACCGTAATAAGTAAACATAATTAACAGGCTATGAATTTTATTGGAATGGGCTGGATAACCGATTTAGCATAATATAACACTTCGACACTAAAAATACTAAGACTGATATAAAAATTAACGCAAGGCAGGACAAATATACTCACTTCTCACATTGCCTTTTTGAACAAACAAAGTTAGATGAAATTTTGTAGTCATTAAGACGTTGATATCTTTCTATTTCTGCTTTTTGTATCGTCGCATGTCGTGTTATATACATTTATTACGTGGTAGGTGAATTAATGTATCTGTTTGTTTCAATATCTACGGATATGTGCCAGCCCCCATTACATGCATAATTTAACACTCGACTACTATATGCAAAAAAAATTTTATATTTTCTCTTTTAAGCATTTTTCTTTACTCTGAAACAAAAACCTTAGAAAGGAAATGAACTTTTTATTATTATTATTTTTTTTTTCTGTCAAATAATAACCATTGAACTAAATTAGGTAAGCTAGTTTTCATATGTTATATTTCAAGGTGTTTTTTTTTATGTTATTTTTCTCTGCTCGAAGTCATTGCTTATTCACCAACCAAAGCTTTTATATTGAAAAGGAATTCATTATCCATTTGTATCTTTCAAAAATGTATTTAAACTTGAGATAAGATTGATTGTAATACGACGGGTTGGAAAAAATCATGTTTTTATTGGTTATGAAGTATTGGAGGCTACTTACAATATTGCTCTGAAGTAAAGAGATACTTTGTTGTAATCAAATAAAATATATTAATTAATCTAGATCATACCTATTTCAAGAATCCACATCAATTATTCACTATTATTTCACCATGTTTCTATTTTCAGCTATGAATCTGTTTAAAAACAACTTGTAAGGTTAAATTGACATTTTCCAATCATTATTTTGT
The DNA here is from genome assembly GCA_907164885.2 of Dolomedes plantarius. NCBI lineage: Eukaryota > Metazoa > Arthropoda > Arachnida > Araneae > Dolomedidae > Dolomedes > Dolomedes plantarius. Next base: position 198,144,973 of record OU015492.1, read on the forward strand.
ATTTGGTTTAGCGAAACAAAGATACAATGAAATTCTGCAGGGAAAAGTCATCTTCCCTTTAAATATATTCATTAATACACTATGAATTAAAATTAAAAATAGTTGTGACTCACCTCGGTATACTTAGACCAGTTTTCCCTGTTTTTGATTTATTATGTTACTACTAATGTAAGGTGACCAGATTTAACAGACACTTAATTGTGATTTTTCTGATGTCCACACTTTATTTACCTTAGAAAAAACGCGTTCAGTCGTAGCATTAGTTCCTGGTAAAGGCAGCGCTTATTCCACAATTTTTAGTGCATTTTTGTATGGAACATGGTTTGTTTCTAAATTCGAATTCTAACAACTGATCAATAATGCGATAATCAGTTCGCAACAACTATTTGTTATTATTAAAGTTCAACATTATAAAATTAGAAAAAATAATATTGGTTAAATAGCCACATGGCCGTCGAAAACCGTATATTCCCTTCCTGTTCTTCCACCATTCCCTAGCTTGTCGTGCATTCTTTCCAAAAATCGGGACTTTTTAAAACGCCGCGGGACGAGGGACAAATTGTTAAAAATCGGGATTGTCTCGCCAAAAACGGGACGTCTGGTCACCTTATACTAATGTCATGATTACCATATTTTTACAAATCTAATGCTAAAGGAAAAGGGGAACACGGAATAAAAATGTCAAATCTCATGAATTTAATATATTAAATAAATAGTATTACCGTTATCACTTCATATTACGATTAAAAAATGTATTTAAAATAGAATTATGTAGGTAGTTTCATTATTAAAGAAAGTGGCATCATTTGGTCACTAAGGAATTCTCAATATTTTGAAATCCCTTTCCGACACGCTGGCTTTAAGGGAACGGTGGACATTAAAATTTATATTTTCTACTTTTCATCATAGAGATACGAAATTTTGTACATACACTCAAGAGCCAAAAAATTATGACCACCTGTCAATAACGAGTTGGCCCACCTTTGGCGCGCAACACAGCTTCAACCCGCCTTGGCATGGATGCCACAAGTCCTTGGTAGGTGGCCGGAGACAGATTGTACCAGATGTTTAAGCAACGGTCACGCAAATCCGAGATATTGCGAATTGGTGGTCTGTGAACACTGAGCTGCCGTCCCATGACATCCCAAATGTGTTCTATCGGATTGAAATCCGGTGAGTTAGGCGGCCAGGACATTAACTGGAATTCAGCATCATGTTCCTGGAACCACTCCAACATAATTTTAGCCTTGTGACACGGGGCGTTGTCCTGTTGGAACATTCCATTTCCAGCTGGAAAAACAGAGGCCATGTAAGGGTGCAACTGGTCCGCAATGATGTTCAGATACCCTGTAGCATTCATGGTCTGCTCTACCACAACCACGGGTCCCAAAGACGCCCAAGAGAACGTCCCCCAAAGCAAAATACCGCCACCACCGGCCTGTCTATGACCTACTGTACATTGAGGGAGCAACAGTTCGCCTGGAAGACGGCGTATCCTGACACGGCCATCGGTGTGATGAATGACAAACCGTGATTCATCTGACCAGGCAACTCTCTCCCACTGATCCATGGACCAGTCGCGATGTTCCCGGGCCCAGCGCAGGCGCAGTTGGCGATGACGCTTGGTCAGCAAAGGCACACGAATGGGACGTTTGCTGCGTAGCCCCATATCCAACAGTGTCTGCTGAACAGTGTGCTGCGATACTATTCTACTTGGCCCTGCATTGTATTGGGCTGTCAGCTGAGCCACTGTCTGGCTCCGGTTTTGCTTCACCATGCGAGACAGTCTCCGACGACCTTTTTCTTTGGTAGCGTGTGGACGTCCAACACCATGTCGTCTACTGCTGGTTTCACATTCATCCACTTTGCACCACAGTGGTCATTCATCCACTTTGCATAAGTACTAACAACTGTAGGTCGCGAACAAACCACGAGTCGTGCAGTTTTGGAAATACTTGTTCCGAGCCTTCGAGCCATTACAATCTGCCCTCTATCAAAGTCGCTTAGATCCGCAGCCTTTCCCATCACACACAGAAGTAAGTGAAAGAATGATTCTTCAGACTCTCCAGCAGCAGTTAAATACCACTTCCACCTGATCACGTGCCTTCCACGTCATCCAGACGAATTCATTGCAAAATGTAGGGGTGGTCATAATGTTTTGGCTCTTGAGTGTATATACATTTCACTATAAATAAATAGAATACCTTAAAAGAAATTTCCAATCTCATTATTATTTTAAGATTTTTAAAAAAATTTGAAATTTATAAACAAAATTTTAAAATGCTCCTTGCTACTTAATTTTTGAGATATTTCCTCGATTTTGCATTTTAATTTCTTTAAACTGTATAACAAACAAATCTGGGTATTAATTATTTAATCCCTTGAATAGTTAATTTTTGAGAGATTTTTTTCTGAATTCCATACCGATTTTCATCAAAATTTTGCTTTTTGAAAAGTTATAAATCAAATTTAATTACCTTAATGAAGTCGAATTGTAACATGCATACCCAGTTTTTTTGTAAACAGCATCAGGATTCTTTCTTATCAATTTCATGAATTTTGAAGAAAAATTAAGTAGCATGGAGCATTTAAAAAATCTAAAAACCTTGAAAAATCTGGTTTGAGAAATACAGATTTAAAATTTATTACTACATTATAAATTACTTTGTATAAGCTTCATAAATGATTTTTTAACTTGAAAAAAATTATTTTGGTACTAATAATCTACATATATATATATATATATATATATATATATATATATATATATATATATATATATATATATATATATATATATGTATATATATTATTTACAATAACACAATCAGTATTACAATGACGAGATTTGCTGAAATAAAGGTCAACCGTTCCCTTAAACCTAACATGTCGGCCTTTCAAATTGTGAGGCTCTTACATTTCTGGATTCACCCTTGGTACACGGTTGAGTGGCTCTTCCCTTTAAAGATTCACCTTTCAAAAATTGTTGGTTTTTAATTGATTAAAAATTTACGGTAATCAATTTCGATTTTGGAAGTTCTTAAGACCCTTGGCTGTTTATAAACACGCCTGTATGTAAAATTTCACGATCGTTGCTCCTAAACTGTGGATTTCCATACAATTATAGATATATAGATAGACAGACAGACAAACATTTATTTTTATATATTAGATAGTATTACCGTTATCACTTCATATTAGGAATTTAAAAAAATGTATTTAAAATAGAATTATGTAGGTAGTTTAATTATTAAAGAAAGTGGCATCATTTGATGACTAAGGAATTCTCAATATTTTGAAATACCTTTCTAACACGCTGGCTTTAATCGATAAAAAATAAGATGTCAACAGGACGTTTGGAGTGAAACAAATATTTTCCATCCAAATAAAATATAATGTTACATATCGTACTGCGTAACTTTAAACCTCACGACACTTCGTGAAGCTCTTCACACCCGCTCTTGCTACAGCTTAAAGTTAAATGCATCAGATTTTAAGTCCGCTTTTTTCACTAGAGTACTTCGTATTTTTCATCCCAAGAGTAACCCTCAAGTGGGTTTTATTTTACTAGTGTGAACCGAAGGAGAAAATTGAAAATCCTCAGTTTAAAGGGTAATAGAAGATGTGCTACTGGTTTAAACACATTTAACTAAACGTAAAACTGTAAGTATCTGCAAATATTTTAGGTTTGTTTCGGAGCGTAAACGTCTCAAATATTTTCTTTTCATTAATATTTTATGTGGCATATTGATATTAATTTTTTTTTAAAAAATGTGTGCTTCTCTAAAGCAATTAGTTAGATAAAAACTGGAACGTACTGCAGGGAGCATTTTCTATTTTTCTTTCTTAAATTAGCATCTTATCTAAAAGATTTAATGATGCGTAAAACTGTATAATCTGATTGGCTGCATAACATTCTTCGAGTTTTTTTTTTAAATTCGCCTGCATAACACTCTTTTTTTAATATAATTCGAAAAAATCCCTTGTAAACCCAATTTTATTTCTTCTTTAATTTAATTTTAATTTTATCTATTTTTTCCTTAAATCTATTTTATTTCTTTGTTTTATTTTTCCCGTATTCCATTTTCCTCTTGTTTTTCTTCTTGTTAAGTACTTATACCGTTTCTCGGTTAGAGATTTACCCCGTGTTAAGTTTCTCTGTTATACGAAATGTCATTATTCTCCTAATCATTACGATGTGTCTCATTGCAGTACGTGGTTTTCGTTGTACAAACCGTACCAGGTTTCGTCTCCCCCTCGTTGACATCTTTGTGTCACGTCCACACCTTTGCCATTTTGCGTAATGACTTTGAAGCTGAGGCACTTGTTATGCTTTTTACGTGACTAAAGCTACGAGCAACACAATATACAGGGACATTTCCTGATCATTTTCATAGTGTTATTTTCAGTCAGAAAATATTCTTTTACTTTTAGTTTTATGTCCTTTGTGAAAACTATGTGTTGAGTATGAATTCTAGATTGGGCTTTCTTCTATTCCTTCTTGGGCCCGTGAATATGAACTAACATCTATAAGTAGTTATAATTTAGGGACATATTTCATTTATTACTTGTTACCGGAAGGAGATTAAAATCTAGTATTAATATCCTTCGAATTTATGCATAAGAAGTTCGAAGGATATTAATACTAAATTTTAGTGCAAAGGATGGATTAAGCGACAGATAAGAGAAATAAAAATTTTCATTTGACCCGTTTCTTCTGAAGTTGGCAATCTCTCTCCCTTCTGCAATTTTTGATATTTCAAACATTAATTTCCATTTTAATATAAATAACTCAACCATGCTCTGTGGACCTGTGGTGGCCTAGAATTGAGGACTTGTAATTTCCAGTATCTTAGTCGTTTCGACTCTTCATAAAATAAAAAAAAAATTGTTGAGGGGTACTTATGTATGTGGGTTATTCAAATGAAAGTGGGATTTTTGGTTTTATTCTGTAAAGGTTTATTGGTTGGAATATGTGAAAACACAGAAAGTAATAGCGATAAATGAGCTGCATATCCGATATATATAGCCGCGGTGTCAGTTCAAGCAAGTGTTCAAGTGCTTGCTAGATTTTCGATACCCTGACCGAAGAACCTACGTGTCTACCTGCGAAACCAGTCTTGAACGACTCTCCGGAAATCTGCAAGAAACCGATGGTCTTTGAAAGCCTTTTTCAGTGAGACAGAAGTTGGGGTAGTCGCGGGACGTCAATTTGGGGCTAATGGGGTATAGTAGAGGACCTCCCGGTGGAAACGCCACAGAAAGTCTTGTACATGGCAGTCATTGATTGCATAGTGATGGCCAAGTGTGTTTGAGCAGGTCTTGGCATATCCCGTGATCACACATCCTTTACGAAACTCCCTAAACCCTCTGAACACTGTACACTGTTACAGACACTTCTGCCTATACACATCCGTCCTACGATAATTAGTTTCGGCTTTACTAATACCTTCTTTCGTCAGAAATTTAATAACTACTTGCTGGGCATGTTTGGACAAATCCATGTCACGACCGTATGTATTCAAAATGCTTAAACACATTTAAACAGACCACTGAAACTTTACGACGATAGAAGATTTGTATCGCAATATACAACGTCATCTACTGGGGCAAATGCAAACCTCTCAGTATTTAACCACTGTCGCTAAGACAAAAAGTATCACTTTAATTTGTGCCATCCTTTTAGATACTTGTTGATAAACAATCTATCGTTGAAGTTTCCTTTTAAATGGTCATACCAATGAAGGAGATGTAATTAAAGCCGCAATGATAAATCGATAGAGAAACACTAAAATGTTTCTTTGTAGAAAATTTAGCGTTTGTAAACGACACAGAAAGCATTTTTACATATATATTGTCAAAACCGACTTTGGATCTGGATCGAATCACCTGGGGGTTCTGTTTTATAACAACTGAGCTATTTCTCTCATATAAGGAAATCTTATAATAAATTATTAATCCTATCATATCTTTCTTTTTTGTATACCCTTCCCCTCATTTTCGATTCTTTTGGAGGCAAACGGTACAGAATATTAGCAATTCATATTTTCTTCTCACAACAACACAAACACTGTATATACATAAATGTGTGTGCGTGTTCGTAAGTCTTATTTTTCAAATACAATTCCTCGCAACCTTCTGGGAACCATCTTTTCTGTCGAATTATGTCGTATATCCTGAGCATCTTGAATATGCTTACAGGGAAAAAATATGCTATTTAGGTTATTTTTAAAATTTCTTTTTTTGTAAGTTTGGAATTAATATACACTGCTTGACAATTGCTAAGGAACAGTCACATTTTTCGGAATATTTCACATTATATATTAATTGAAGAAATGAAACTTCGTACATATTTAGTAGAAATACTGTGCATTATTTATTATTCAAAATGGTACAGATTACGCCACATGGAAAAAGAAGAAAAGGAAAAACAAAAAAGATGCTCTTTAGAGCATTTCCAAACAGCCACGAAAAACGGGTCTTCTTGCCAGAATGAAACAGTTATGAGTACCTTAGTAAGGTGTGACACCTCCTCGGACACTTGTGCACATTTTTGGATCTGTGTTTCATGCTGTCTACTAAAGTATTGAGGAGTCCTTGGGGGATATTGTCCCACTCCTGTCTAAAGGCGATTTTCAGTTCTTGCCTAGTTCGGCGAGGGCAAGTTCTTTGAGAAACACGTCTGTAAGATATTCCCAGGCATGCTCTATAAGATTTAGGTCAGGAGAGTAAATAGGCCATCATGCGTTCAATATTTTCACTTTCTAGTGTGTCCGATATTTCAGCGGTCCTGTGTGGGCGCGCATTGTCTTCCATAAACAGAACATCTGGACCTACCGCACCCCTAAAAAGACGAACATGATCCACAATAATCTCTCTGCAATACAGCTGCGATGTAGCGGTACCTCGCTCAAAGATGTGAAGTGGTGTTTTACCATTGTGCATAATGCCTTCCCTACACCATCACGACTTGGCCATATCGATGACGTTCCTGAACAATCTGTGGTGCATAACGTGTTCCCCTCTCTCTTCACACTAATTGGTGGCCAGAATCACTTGTCACAGTGAAACGGGATTCGTCAGAGAACATCACTCTGGACCACTCTTGCTGACCCCAACCAATATGTTCCTTACACCAACGTAATCTTTCTCGACGATGGCGTGGTTTAAGTGGGATGCATTGAACAGGCTTCCGTGCATACAAACCAACTTGATTTAATCGCCTAGAAATGGTTCTGGCTGATACATTTGTACAGGTAGCGGTTGCAAGGTCTGCAGCTATCTGACTAGGAGTGAAATGGTCGTTCCTTTTCACCACTAGGGATACATATCGATCCTCTTGAGGTTTGCTGTTCCTTCCAAGAACAACCGGCATACTTTCGCATAGCATTTCCAACTTTTAAAATCGCGATATGGCACTTTTTGACATTCCCATTACTCTGACCATAGTAGTGACACTTTGTCCTGCTTCGAACCGTCTGTAGTCGTTTCTACTGTGACGGGTGTATAGATTATGCGTGTTCGGCCACAGAGTCGAGAAACATTACTAAAACAATACAAACATTTTATTATCTCACTTTCATCTCTCGCTCGTTACATGTGCTCGGGAATATATATCTGGCGAGCTGCTTCTGTCAACGCCCACCTATCTGACCGCTCGCGTTGTCAAACAGCTTTGAAGAAACTTACTGCGTTGAGACTTACTGCTTCGATGAGGCGTGACAATCAGTCGAATTCTTATCAGGTAGACTGGTCAGTTTTGCATCGCCGCACGTCCAACTGCTCGTCCACCATCGTACGCACTCAGATATTGTCTTGCAGATATTTTGCACTTAATTATATCCACATCACACTGATTTTCACAGAAATAACTTCCAACAACTTACGGCACTATTTTCGTCAAACACCCAACTGCATGAACTTTTGAATGAATTAAGAGTTTTAGTGCACTGCCTTTTATACAGATAACAGGTCCTGCCCTATTACGCCCTCTGCATTTCATTTTACTGTGATTAGTCTGCTGTCGGGTTTGAAAAAACCAGTTGCTCCTTAGCAATTGTCAAGCAGTGTACTTTTAGCAATCATCCTTAATGTTCTACTGATAATTTCGCTAAATTGACAACTTCCTTTAATGGAGATTTTGTTATACCATTAAAGGAATATCAATATACCATTAAAGGATCAATTAAGGAGATATCAATTACATATATGTCCTCTGTACATATATGTAAGTTATTAATGAAACACATTACAAGGTATGATGGTTAGTATACTGATTCATTATGAATTTTATACTAAAATGTAGCGGTTAAAATTAGTCTTTTTATCTAAATATGTCATTTTAGATTGTTTTATTTATGTTCCAGTAAATAGTACCAAATATATCTAGAAAAAAACATAATGGTGTGAAACGTTATCTTACTTCTGAAATGGTCAATGGCGACACATTTAACTACTTTTAAAAAATTCTGAAGGAGATATTAATGAAAGTTACGCTTCCAACTAACAACAACATAAAATGAAACAGCAGTTGTGCAATACCTTGGGTGATTACTTGACTAAAATACATAAATATATGTAACTTTAAATCTAACTTTAGGCAATCAAATAATTTTCTGGCGATGAGCGTTAAGTAAAGGTGGGGTAATTCCATCAGATATTCACGAAGACTAACTACTATTTAGTCAGGCGAAATTTTCTACTAATCCTTTTAATGGAAGGACTAGGTTTGTGCAGATAAACTTAATTATAGAATTTGTGACTAATTTTAAATAAATTATTCCAAGTCTGGACAGAATATTCCATTCATAGATCGGCACCTAAATTGGCTGTTAGGATGTATCGTCTGATAGAATTCGACACTCTTTAGATCCAGAAAATAATGGCCTCTCCGTTTGCCCCCTCCTAGAATTAGAGGAATGGAAGTTCATTTGAGATCAATCCTCTGGAGTGTTTTAATTTTATTTCGATGAATTATTAATTATAAATATTACGGCATAAACTGTGATTTAAAACATAGTTTAAATATGTTTTCAGTTAGTTTGCACTAAATACGCATTATAGAGAAAATCGAAAAGAAAATATCGCTTATGTCTGACGAAATTAGGGAAACTTTAGCATAAATTGTACATGAAAAGCCTCTAGAGAGTTGATTTATGTCTTAAAATGCTTTAACTAAAGGGACATTTTTTCAAAAATGGCCTGAAACTCAATGCATAGAATGACACCCAATTGCAGTTAAATGTAGCCCATTTGAAAATTCTCATTTATAGAAAAGAACAGTACTATATATGAAGACAGATCGAAACATCACATAATTTGACAAATGCACATTCACGTTCGAAATAATTCTTCAACGGCGTTCATGCGTCACTACCTTTCTCATTTCATTCCGCTAGAAGAGACTTTTTCTTTATTTCATTATCGCAGTTTCTGACACGAGACAGTGCTTAATTCGGTATTCAGACACCAAATGCAGTTGATGTTTCAAGCCTCATCAGGTAATACACTATCTTACTGAAATTTTTACATTTTGAAGAAAAGTCCTGTTTGAGCAGTGATGCTGAAAACGCAAACTTATAAAGAAATAGACAGTGTTGGAAAACTGAGACGAAATGTTTTTATATACATTCTGTCACAAAAAAATATATGCACCCAGAAGAAATCGGGCTACTATCACGAGACTTTGCAGGAATGTAGTCTGGTAAGAGATATGCAAGTGATTAAAATTTCGACGCCAATGAGACAAGGGTAGATGCGCTATGCGCATATGAGTTGCGCAGCTGGGAGAAGTCAAAAGCATGATTCATCGTGTCATAGGGTTATTAAAACAAATCTGTCGACTTGGATGGATGGTATTGTGACTAGAGACCGTAACCGGCGACAGTACGAACAAATATCGGACTTTGAGAAGGGGCATATAGTAGGCCTCAGAGAAGCACGTTGGTCGAACAGGCGTATCGGCAGCCACCTCATTTTGAGCGATATGGTAGTTGCTCGGTGTTGGCAACAATGGATCACGGAAGGGATAGTCTACCGTCGCGGAGGGTCAGGGCGTCCCAGGAACAGAAATGCGCGCAATCACAAGAGCGGCCACGTCCGCACCAACAACGTCGCTAGAATCGTTTCGACGCCATTTACCAGCTTCCAGACATCCGGTGGTATCAAGGAAAACTATTCGGAAACGACTGGTTGACGCAGGTATAAGGAGGTCCATGTCGCTGGCCCGGCACTTATGGAATTTCGAGTTGAAACTTTCACAAAAATTAGTACCTAATTAGTACCAATTAGTACCAAAATATCAGAATTAGTACTCATCAGGATCACGAGTTATAGCGTGTCCGATTCTCCTGGGACAGCGACATGGTAGCCCGGCACTTTTGGAATTTCGAGCTGAAACTTTCACAAAAATGAGTACCTAATTAGTACCAACTAGTAGCAAAATATTAGAATAAGTACCGATCAGGATCACGAATTATAGCATATTCGATTCTTCCTGGCCAGCGACAATCATGTCGCTTCCAAGCCAGACACTTTGGAATTTCGAGTTGAAACTTTCACAGAAATTAGTACCTAATTAGTACTAATTAGTACCAAAATATTAGAATTAGTACCCATCAGGATCACGAGTTATAGCGTGTCCGATTCTGCCGGGCTACCATGTCGCTGGCCCGGCACTTTTGGAATTTCGTGTTGAAACTATCACAAAAATTTGTACCCAATTAATACCAATGAGTACCAAAATATTAGAATTAGTACCCATCAGGATCACTAGTTATAGCATATTCGATTCTTCCGGGCCAGCGAGAGTCATATCGCTTCCAAGCCAGACAGACGCTTTGGAATTTCGAGTTGAAACTTTCACAAAAATTAGTACCTAATTAGTACTATTTATTCCCAAAATATTAGAATTAGTACCCATCAGGATCGCGAGTTATAGCGTGTTCAATTCTGCCGGGCCAGTGACATGGTAGCCCGGCACTTTTGGAATTTCAAGTTGAAACTTTCACAAAAATTAGTACCTAATTAGTACCAATTAGTTCCAAAATATTAGAATTTGTACCCATCAGGATCACGAGTTATAGGGTATTCGATTCTTCCGGGCCAGCGAGAGTCATATCACTTCCAAGCCAGACGCTTTGGAATTTCGAGTTGAAACTTTCACAAAAATTAGTACCTAATTAGTACCAATTAGTACCAAAATATTAGAATTAGTACCCATCAACATCACGAGTTATTGCGCATTCGAATTACCGGGCTACAGTGAAGCTGGCGAAGTTAATGCAACTCACAGCAAACGACTGGTGTAAGAGAGTCAAATAACTTATGGGTCATTCTCAAATAATTGGCAATTTGGAGTCCCGAACATGTAGAAATAAAAAATCTCAAACTCGCGCCTTTTTTTATATCTTATAAATCAATGCTTCTTAGCAGGAAAGTAAAAATAAAAATATACGCACGGGTAATCCTGAAATCAGTTCCAATAGCACTTCGGGACAAACTTTACTCTTTCTACCAGCACGTTTCATCTTTTACCACTTTCACATCATGAGTACAACAAGAACACTGATCTGGAAATTCGCCTTGTGTCATAAATGACGTCGCCAAATAGTTTGGAATTTATACCTGTGTTATCCCTAAACAGCTGTTAACAAAGGGATCAGCTAAACCGCTCATTTTGTACTTCCAAGTGCAAACAACATTTTTCATCTCATCTGACCATGTATTAAAAATATACGATTTCTTTTTCAATGAGCATTTTTATTTTATGTCGGTAGTGTTATTTTAAGATTACACTACCAGAAAAACTAAAAAATGTATTGAATTTAAAACGCAATCTATGTTTCAAAAAATATAACTATAAAATATAAATATTATTTTATTTATTTCTTTATGATAACAGCAAGAAGCTGTCTGGGTAATTTTTTCTCCTAGATCCGTAAGATATAGAACTGAAAATACAATCGTACTACCTTTAAAATTACGATTACTGTTACTAATTATTACTATGAATTAAATGAGGAAATGATAGCCTAACGCCTGCTAACTCAGTTAACAGATGTTTAGAAATAATCTCCAGTTAAAAGTCGCTTAAACATAGAGTTGAGTTGCAGAAACTTCAATTTAAAAAAAAATTGCTATTAAATTAATAATACAGCTTTAAAATTATAATCCACCGTTAAATAGTTGCAAGAATCCCGATTGAAAGTTAATGGGCTGTTATGCGCCAGTTATTGTAAAGGACCTGGAGACAAGCTTTAAATCTTTATTAAATTTGATCAAGGCAGGCTGATAATGCTGGTGAAAAAATCAGCAAAAACTTTCTAATAAATTTATTTGTAAAATCTCTATCAAAATAAAAAATAGTCGATTTTATTTTATAGTAATTCAATTCCACGGTGCGAAACGGTATTATAAACGGTTTAAGGTTAATATGAAAGTCAATTAAATTAAATATAGGAAAAAAGTTATTTTTCAATCGCAATATTAAAATTTTGTTGCAAAGGGGTTCAAACTGCTCCGACATTTCACCTACAATTTTGGGGCTTAGGGTGTATCAGTGAAAGTTTTAAAATTAATAAAGGATTGGGAGTTATTATATTGATTGATTGTGATTCCCAAATAATGGAAACAACTCTGGTTTATACTGACAAATTAATCTATTGATTATTAACACATAAATAATACGCTACAAGTTACTAACTATTTCCTCCGGCATTTACACATTATTCACAACTTCTTTACTACTAACTTAATTCTTTACGACACATATATTTAACTCATTCAATTATTATGACAATATTTCGTACTGCATCTACACATATTACTCTTAACGTCATTACTACTAAATTAATTCATATATATAAGCATAACATCATATTAATTTTTTTGTACGAATTATTGGTCAATTCATTAACATCTTATATTCAAACACTATACTCATCGCGCTCTATATTAATTATTATGGCTACACACTGAGAAGCAATGATAGCAATATAAAAAGGAAACGCAAAGTCGGTACCTCGGAAGATGACTGTGGAATCACCATGGGCAGCTGGCACTCGTACTGATTCGTATCTATCATCGCACGGACGAAGTCCGTGCGATGATAGATACGGATCGCACTTTCGTCGAACTTCGTCGTATTTATCATCGCACGGAACTAGGGCACTTTCTTGTCTGGTATAAGGCTCCGTAGGTCATTGCAGACACTCTACGCTCATCGTCGGTTCTCTAACTCCGTCACTCCTTGCAGACCCTCGGCACGGGACACTGGGCGCTGGACAACTTCTATCTCCAAACTTCTAATTCACTCTCCTCATAGGTATATGTGCCTTGACACCACTTCTATATCTAAAAAACTTCTGACTAACTCTGACTTCTTAGGTTATCTCTGCCTTCACTATTTCTCATTTCATATTATTTTCTTATTAATGTTGACTCCGCCTCTTATAATTTCCATTGGTCATATTATTACCATGGTATCGCCATTCGTCCGTGGCTGCCTCTTCTCAATCTCCTTTTTACCAATGCGCATCGAGGGCGGGATTTATAAAATTCTCCCTCAAATTTAACTTTCCCATGCTTCGGCTTGAAGCAGGGTGGGCTGTTTTATATCCATCATAAATTTTCTTTTCTTCTCTTCGTGCAACTCATTCTCTTCAACTTTTATCTTCTATTTCTTGCTACAGACACAATCTCTAAATTTTGTTTCGGTATATTGCTGGTTTTCTTCCCTTCTCTTTTATTGCCCGTCATTTGCGCTGTTTCTTTCTTGCATTTAACAATTATTTTACTTTATCCTGTACTTTTCAATGCTCCTGCCCCTGGCGATGACACTACTGTCATGTCCCTATGACATAGGGCTATTTTTCTCTCTAGATAAGGCCCACCAACGCCACCGGTTTTTCACTGTTCAATCTGAAAGCAAATAACTTACCTTCTCTTTGTGTCTTTCACTGTTAAATACTCGTTCGAGGTTTTAAAGTTCTTTAACTCCCTTACGCCATTCATTTGCTGTGAGTTGCATTCACTCAGAAAGAGTAACTGTAGCCTCGGGCTTAGAAGCGACATGATTGTGGCTGGCCCGGCAGTATCGAATACGCTACAACTCGTGATTCTGACGGGTACTAATTCTAATATTTTGGTACTAATTAGTACTAATTAGGTACTAATTTTTGTGAAAATTTCAACTCGAAATTCCAAAAGTGCCAGGCCAGCGACATGGTAGCCCGGCAGGTTCGGACACGCTATAACTCCCGATCCTGATGGGTACTAATTCTAATATTTTGGGAATATTTAGTACTAATTAGGTACTAATTTTTGTAAAGTTTCAACTCGAAATTCCAAAGCGTCTGGCCTTGGAGCGACATGATTTTTACTGGCCCAGCACATTCGAATACGCTATAACTCGTGATCCTGATGGGTACTAATTCTAATATTTTGGTACTATTTGGTACTATTTGGTACTAATTGGGTACTAATTTTTGTGAAAGTTTCAACTCGAAATTCGAAAAGTGCCGGGCTACCATGTCGCTGGCCCGGCAGAATCGGACACGCTATAACTCGCTAACCTGATGGGTACTAATTCTGATATTTTGGTACTAATTGGTACTAATTAGGTTCTAATTTTTGTGAAAGTTTCAACTCAAAATTCCAGAAGTGCCGGGCCAGCTACATGGACCTGGTTTATGGAGCGGACGTCCAATAAGACACCTACCATTGACCCCACATCATAGGCAGTGTCGACAAGATTTTTGCCGACATCGGGCAAGCTGGAGTGTGACCGACTGGAAGCGTGTGATTTTCAGCGATAAATACCGATTCAGTCTCAATGCTGATGACCAGCGCATACGCGTGTTGAGGCGGCCAGGCCATCGGTCCGATCCGGCATTTGTTGTCGAGAGGCATACGGCGATTACACAAGGTGGGACAGTGTGGGAAGCGATTTGTTGGGACACACGATCACCTCTAGTCGTCCTTCAACGCACTTTGACGGCACGCAGTTACGTGTACGAGATTTTAACGCCTGTTGTACTTCCTATGCTATCAAGTCGCCTAGCTTGTATTTATCAGCAAGACAACGCTCGTCCACATGCTGAGCGACTCTCTCAACAATGTCTTGAAGGATATAACGTACTCTCCTGGCGTACCAGGTCACCAGACCTGTCGCCAATAGAACACGTCTGGGACATGCTTGGAAGGCAACTGCAGCCGTCACGGAGTACTGGTGAATTAACTGTCCAGTTGCAAAGATTATTGCATGATCTTCCGCAGGATGTCATAGCTGACCTAATTGATTCGATGCTACGCCGTGTTTCGGCTTGTATAGCTGCAGGAGGTGGATTTACTACTTACTGATTTGTAACATTTTTCATGCCATATCTTCTTAATATAACGGTCTGTTCTTTTGAATTTGTAATCATTTGCTTATCGCGCATACACTACATACATGTTAAGTTTCGTGATAGTAGCTTGTTTCCTTCTGGGTGCATATATTTTTTTGTGACAGAGTGTATTTATACATTAAAGAAAAATCCAACAATGAACGAATCGTATGTCATTCAGAAGTCGAATATCATTGATTCAATCCATCCCATCCGGATTATCTCGCTTGTGAAACGATATACGTATTGTGCCCTTTGTGACATGTCACACATCTGAAAAATTTTCATTTACACTGAAGAGAAAAGATATTCGAAACTGCTAATTAAAACTACAGATTAGCTACAAAGTCAGCGAGTTTAACAAAGGAATTACAAAGTCCAGATTATTGCTTAGCTACTGATAACTTGAAAGGGTATGAAAAAATCACTCACATTTAATTACTACAGCATTATGCTTGGTATTGATAAATCCCATCAAAGCATAGCATATTACTTATTCATGCGTAAAGGTAGTAGGAAATATTAGAAAATATATTTCCTCATTTTCCGTATACATCGACTTCCATCAAAGCGATTTTGTTCGAAGAGTAATTATTTTAACGTAGAATTACGTTGTTCCATGACGGTCCTCCGGTAAGCAAAATTTCAGATGTCTTGCGTCGCCAGATATAATCTTTCGTAAAAATAAATTAGCTGCACAATATGAACCTCCTAAATAACTCCATGGGAAGTATTCTCTCGATGACAAATGATTGGGCATGACAAAACGCCATTTCCCATTTTTTTTCCATAGACCTCGTGTAAAAAGGAATCGACGGTACGATGTATGCAGTTTCAAAAAATTAAGTGAGAGAAATGTTAACAGAGATAACGGTCCTTATGAGTGAAAAATCCGTGACACAGAAATATGAATTGCATGAAGCATCGAGATAGATTACAGGAAAGTCTATCTAAAATTGATTTTTGTGGATGTTTGGAAATTATTCAGTAGGTTAATTTTGAATTCAAATAAATAATCTAATCTAAATTGTACTTTTTCTATTTATTGCTTCACCATAAAAAGTAAATACTTTAAAAGTATTTTTATTTTCATGTCAACTGCACCGCAACCAATTTTCATTAAAATTATACATTAAAGTTCTTATATGGTACTCAAAAATAAAAAATTCTAGTTGGGTAGTATAATATAAATTGAAAAGATAACATTTTTTTCCAATGAGGGGGAACTTGTCTTCTTGACTTTGAGTATCTCCTGACTTGGTCCTTGTAGATCCGCCAAGTCTTGCTAACTTCTTCTTTTTGAATTCTTTTGAATTCAGGAACATCATTTTAGGAGAGCCAGTGTTGATCCCTTAGAAGGGACATCACGATAATGACCATGCCTTATTTGGAATTCGAACCCAAACCCACAGCCTGGAAAAAGTAGGACGCTATTCACTATATCATGTGGTTGGCGAAAAGATAACATTAGACTCAGCAATGATGGTAGGGAAGAAAAGTGCTCAAAGCACGCATTCTAAACAACTATAATATATATTTATTCCATGAAAAACAAAATAAAAATAAAAAATTTCTTTTTAGGCTTCTTTTTACAAGTCCTCTTTTAGTTTAAAATTCCCCTCAAAAATAGAAAAATATACAGACAATAAATGCAGTGTATGAACAAATGCATAACATTCCTAAATTTATGCAATTCGTGAAAATTTATTTACAGCCTAAATTTAATGCTGTGCGTGTGAAATATTTTTCCTTACAATGTTTCCAACGTACACAGTGTAAATAATAACCCTGTCCCTTTGCTTCTCAAATCGGATAAAATCTTTCAAACAAGTGACGTGCATCAGAAGAGAAGAATAAAGGTTGTTGGCAGAGGAATGAAAGGGTAAAGTTTTTGGTTAATACACTGAAAAATATTTAGAAAATCTATTTCAGTACTTTCTAGTTTACTTACAAAGGAAAATTGTCATTTTTATACCTAATAAAGTTGAAGATATTGAAAAAAATATATATAACTGTTTATCATTTTTCTGTTTATTTCAATTTTTGCAAAAAAAATTTACATAGTTAAATAGATTCTTTATTAACATAAATATAATCTTTCAGTATTTAATAATAGTATATTTAAAAAACCTATGCCTTTATATAGTGTAAGGATATGTTACAATAAATACTATTTTGATAAAGCTAAAAATCGGGAAAATTGAAAAACTGATTTTTTTTCGTTTATTGACTGAATTTCAAAACATTTTACTGGATGTGAGAATGTTGAAAACATTACCTCTGTATATAAACCTTTCATATTCGGGCACAACAGTTAACGTGTTTGTTAACCTTCAAACGGTACAGTGGTTTGAAACGAAATAGGTAGAACGGTCGGGTCGGATCTGGCCCGATCTCTTTTTTTGATGAGGTTTGGGGTAGAAATAAGTACACAATAAGCATATTTGTTCTATAATAACATTTATTGATAATATTTTACATGAAATAAAAACATTTTTGAAAAAAAATGACCAACGAATTGTAGTTTTGTTAAGCAAAGAAAATCTTTGTGGCATTTACATAGAATGTTGTATATATTAGGTATAATATGTAATTGAGTCTTCTACCTAGTTTTAGAAGTTACTGAACCAAATTTCCGAGTACAAAAATGTAAAAATTAACATATGCTGATATTTTTGGCCTTCAAAATCGAAATAAAAAATTTGAAAATCTTGAAGAAATAATGACTAGTGATCATGAATAACGTTTTTCAACAAAGAGTCTCGTATTTATTGCAAACTTATTACTGCAAACGCTCCAAAACCTTTTGCGAGACTGAATGGTAGGGTTCCTTGTCAACTTGATTTCTCGCAATAAGAGGGGAGATTACGGGAGGAATAAAACACACACTTGGGTCGGAACCAACCCCCGCCGTACCGTTTGTGGGTTAAAATTTTTGTTAACAGGGTACGATTAACATGTTTGTTAAGTGTTTGAGGACTAATTATTTCCAGAACAACTGCCATTATGTAAGTATGACGTATAATTACAAAAACTGTATGATGAAAATTATTCATAAAAATATCATGTTCCGAATAGGGAGCTATTATTACCAACATTTATTTGATGCTTGGTACGTTTCTCATTAGAGTACATACAGTGAAGAGATAAAAATTTTATTATATCAACAAAGTTTAAATTCTCTTAACTATAAAAATTATTCATCTGATACCTTTGAGAACTCAAAAATAGGGAAATTAATTAAAAGAACTGCTATTAAATATTTTAAAATAAACGCTAATGCATCCTGTAATACGAGCATTTTTAATTACAGCAGACACTACCTCTTTAATCCTATTTTACCGGACATTTTTAGAAATAGCGGTTAATGATCATCGACTCAGGGAATAAAATAATGTGTTTGAAATTCCCGAATGTTTTAGTATGTTTTATAAAAATATCTTTTATTAGGTGATGCATTAATAGATTATATTTTAAAGTAAATATTATTTAAGATATAATTAGGACTTTGTTAAAATAATATTTTAAAACAGTTTTCCCCATTTCTTTTATAAAGTAAATTTCAAATATTTAATTTACCAGTCTTACTTTCCCGGCTGATAGACATCGTTTATAATGATGCATTAGTTTAAAATAAAATCAAATTTTTAAGTCAAGATGTAAGCAATATTTGGTCAGAGCATATATGATTTGATTCTTTGGAAATTGTTTATCTTCAAACCAATGCTAACAGTTTATGATTGCTTGGTATATATAGCCCTCGAATAAAAATAACCCTCACGATGGAAAGGAGGTATAATTTATTATCACATAACTAAATCCACTTAATTTAAATATTATACTTCTTTTGTAATACTATCCAATTCAACAACAGGTCTACAATGTTATACTGAAGGCGAAATTTATCTTTTTAGAGATCCATTTTATGATAACTGCTATGAATATATGTATTCACTTCAATTAGATATGGGTAGCTAAAGTAACACTAAATATTCATATTCTAATAACGCATAACAGAGAGTACAATTCTTTTGCAATGACAGGTCACCAGTCTATCATAATCAAGTATACCGAATAAATGAGTATACTTCAATAGAACCTGCACGTTGTGCGAAACTAATGTTATTGAAAATCACCTATTTTAGAATTGATTCAGCCATTCAAAGCTACTTATTAAAAATATGCGGAAGCTGATTTCCTCTTCTATGTCATTCTTCAAAAGCTCATGCGGATCCAGGGCATAAAATTATGCAAAAAGACATTATTTATTTTCTCGGCTTAAAACATGCTATAGAGCTTTTAAAATAAAATTATAAAAACTGCAATTTTACATAAATTGTAATACATTTATAATATGCATTACCGATTGAAATAGTTTTATTCTCTACGATTTATGTCTTATGTGTTGTGCTGTGTATTAGCCTCGAAAACTATTCTTCACTACAGATACACATTCTTAAGTGGATGGTAGATTTTCAAATTACCAAAAATCGAACAAAAAATAGAAGTTTTTTTGGGGGGGGTGTATTAATATTTAAAATTATGTATATATTGTAATAAAATGCATTTAAAACATGTAATGAAACGCAAAATGAAAACTTGGTGGCTTTAGAAAAGTAAATATTTAAAGTAGGGGAAAAAATATCTTTTAAATAGCTTTTTATCACAATGAGTAATTTCTAGATTTGCAAGTTTTTGAAATGCTCCTTGCGTCACAATTTTTAACGAAATTTTATAAAATTTATGATAAAGAATCCTCTTATACATTAAAATAAAGTTATGTATCCATTTTAGCTTTCGACATCAATCAGATTATCAAAGTTTAACTTAAGTGCAGAAAAGTGCAAAAATTTCACGAAAATTCAGAGTACAATCATAAAAATATTTCCTAAAAATTAACTATTCAGCGAAAGCACAAAATAATACATAACTCTGTTCAAAATCAAATTATAAGCAATATAATTGCAAAATTAAGGGGAGAAGTTGAAAATTGGATAGCAAGGAGCATTTTAAAAAACATAATAAAAATTATAATTTTTAAAATATTAAAAACAAATTTTTAAATATTTATAAAATTTTATGAGGTGTTTGATATAGGTATGCTTTAATGAATATTTATGCAAAATTTCATATCTCTGAGGTAAAAATTTCAAAAATTGCTTTGGAACGTCCACCACCCCCTTAAATACATATTTTCATAAATTGTGATCGCCAAAAGCAAATATCAAAAATTCCTTACATGGTAACTCTTTATAATTTTGTACTTATTAGACATCATATATTTATACATAAACAATGAATGACTATAAAATACTATCTTTTCAAAGTACACATATAAATGGGGTAGCTGTTGCAGTATGGCCCTGATACTTCCCGTATGTGATACTAAGCTCCTGGTTGTTGAGCTACTTCTGACTGCTACCACTAATGTGATGTAATTAATGGCCACTCGTCATGTGATATGTGTATTGGTTCTAGTAATGTGATCTAGTAATTGGCTACGTTTGATCAATTTTCATTAGACTGGGTTCGGGAGTTGTGATTAAGAGAACAAAATTATTCTTTTTAGAAAAGATTTTTTAACCTTTTAAAGCGATAAGAAATTTGATGAAAAATTAAAAGTTTATGATGAAAATAATTTTTAAAAATTTCCCAATTACAAACGATTGAAAATTGTGAAAAAAGGGGCTCTTGGTTAGGCAGATATATTAAAGACTAAACACGCTTCCAAATTTCAATTTTAATGTGTTGTTTTTTCTAATTGCCCTAGACTAGAAGTTCTAGACCAAGTTCATATAGTCTTCGGTGTGAAGTGTGCGACTCCAGTTTATATAGCACCACAAGGGACGGAGTATGTCTTAGATAGCTGCCACCACAATTTTAATCGAGCACCCCCAGTGGCGACATCTGGGGGGATCGTACCATCTCCCACCATCTCTGATCTCATAGATGGACTTTTTGCTGTATGGCTTTAACGTGGCCATATTAGGCATAGACACGGAGGTATTTAATGGCTCGCGTCGGGATTCGATCCGAACACCCTGAGCACCAGCCCGCTACCACAAGGCTACCTTGATCACTCAGTTTTAACCTTCTTCAACAGAACTGATAAGATCGATTTAGAAGTGTTTAAGAAGTGTTTAGATCTTTTTATATCGTGGGGTTACAGGTGAAACACACTAAGTCAAAAAACATGATTTTGAGAAAATGCTGATCAAAGATTCTTTTTTCTTTTAACTTCTTTGGTACTAACATTATTAAATCAGGTAAAGTTATAGCACTGGCATTCCTTTTGCTAACTACGAACCATTTTTGGCTCTCATATGCTTATTTTATATTATTCATAATGATCTTCATATAAAGGCCAGATTTTTATGAAAAAAAACATTATAAAATGGGCGTTCAAAAACGTCTGCTCCAGACCTACTTAATTTCTAAATACATGGCTTATATTTAGATATTTAAAAATTAAACATGATTTCGTATTTTAATTTTGAACTTTTTTTACCGCCTAATATTTCATTTAATTTTTATTTTCATAGTTATCTTGATATAATTTTTCAGAGATATATTCATTCATTTTATATTCATAGATATCTTGATTATTCCTTACAAAATGTGAGAAAATTAAAAAGTCCGCCGTGATTTATAAATAATCGGCTGATCTTTAGATCAAAAGAAATATTATTTACACTTTATCCAAGATCAATGTCGTATAAAATATAGTTTATTATGTAACGATAAAAACGATATAATCAAGCAATTCAGGAAAATGTATTTAAAATATAATACATTTATATTTGACGGAAATGCAGGTCAAAATACAATACTGAATCACCTTTTATAGTCATTCTATTTCTGTGTAATTTAGAGATATACTATAAGAAAAATATCTTTTTATTTAAAAAAATATTTTTTATCTTTTTACCACGATTGCTTCTTGAGTTTCAATCGAATTTCGTGTTATGAAGAGTGAAGGTTTTTCTTTATGTCAGTTTTGTCTCGACTATTTGATATCACTTTCAGGAAATTGAAATATCTAACGCATGAAATTGAACCAATGATGCGGTTTTATCAGCTTCATGTCATGCATTTTATTGTATTTATTAAATATCTGCAGATATAAAACATTTGAGTTGCAGAATATAACAGAGAATTAAGAATATGTATATTACGAGTAAAAGCTGAAAATATTTACATGACTAACAACACTGAAAGGCTTTTTAAAATTTCTAATTCACTAAATAACATTTTAAATCATATTAGTTTTCACATTAACCCTTTATGTACTGACGGTACTTATAAGTACCACTTTCTTTAAACTCCTATAAAATACCTTCTATTTGTATATTACTGACGGAACTGTAAAGGATCGATGCGTTATACTTTCTTTATTCTTACTAGATAGCAGTAGCAGTTTTAATTAACCAATGTTTGGATTAAAATTCATTTTAGCATCCGTTGTAGCGTCTGAAACAGACATTTTGTGAATGTCATTTTCTCTGAAACTTACATCTTAGGTACTCTAAAACTATTGAAGTTAAGTGAATGATATTTTTTTTCCATGTTTAATATGATCTTAGAGTATTATTTAGCATAGTTGTTTAGCTATATGACATTCATATGTTGTTTACCAAGTAAATTTCTTTCTGGTACGTATAAGTACCGTCAGTACTATGAGCATTGTAAACATCGTGGACTTAGTTATACAACAGAAAATTGGCTATTTTTCTTTTGCAGTGCAGAAATGCTTCAAATATGGGCTTTTTACACTTTTGTCTTTATTTTTATGTTAAATAACAATGCTTGCTGAGACATCTTGGAAAATTCAAAGAAAAATTTGACATTTGAAATAGATTTTTCAAATTTGGCAACAAGTATTTTCATGCAACTACTGGAAAAATATGAATGCGGAATGAATAAGAATTAATATTCCTCAAAAAAAAAGAAGAAAAGAGATTTTTCAGTTCAAATGACATACAGCTTCAAAATAAAGGTTGCTATTGGCCAGCATTTCTGTCAAATCTAGATCTCTGCGAGCTTTGTGCACAAAATCCTGAAGTTTTTGAAAGTTCATTCAAAATGCAGCATATGTAATTTTTTTATTTGTAAATTAAAAAAAAAATGTTTTTTTAGTATAATGAAAGTTAAATTTTCATTATAGTATTTAAAATTGTTCTGCGTTTCAGAATAAATAATTATATAATTTTTTAAACATTCTGATTAATTTTCAAAGTCTGAAGGTTTTTGCAATCCTATAATACTGGCGGTACTTTAAAGTACCACTTCAATCAACTGTTGGTAATTAATTAAATTTGAAGAAGGTGAGAAATTTTTTTACATTTATTTGTTAGTTAGTATTGAATTAACATAAATAAAAATTTATGTAAGTTTTCGTTTATTAATTCATAATGTGGTACATAAAGTATATTGACATTCGTGCCATCTACTCCAGGCTATGAATCCTTAATGAAATAAGCCTTTTCGCTTTCTACATTCAACAATAAACTTATTCACTGAGATGTATGAAGAGACAAATTTAGATCTGAAACTTGAATTAAAATACTGATTTATTTTAAGGGTTTATAAACCAACCAAGGGATTTAGCATTGGGGCTATCACGTGGTTTGTGGGATAGGCTTAGGGTGAAGCCTTTATTATGTGTTCGTCTGGGATTTCCTTGCCCTGTATCGAGAAAAAAGAAACAAATTAGGAAACACGGTACAGAATTAACATAAAACAGGAACAGAAACCGAAGATCAGTAAACAATATGTTCTCACTCCGCTCCAGGGTCGGATTAACCCACTTTGGCTTCTAGACATTTTCTTCTTACCGGGCCCCCTCCCTCCCTCTCCCACAAGAAGCAGATAAGATTAAAGTACATACATAAATAAATAAATAGATGCAAATCAAGAAGATAATTTTTTTAATTTTTCGGTTTGAAATTCCATATAAACATTTAATATTTTCTATTTTATCGATAAAATTTATATTCTGTCACTTATAAGTCACAAATTATATTTAAAAATATTCATTAATTTTAGAATTTCGCGCTACAATGTGAGTTTACGTAAAACGTTTCAGGCTGAGTGTGGCTATGTTAACTATAAATGCAATTTTTCATATCTACGTTACGCTGTACTGTGCTGTGCTATGTTGTACTATGCAACTACAAATCCCGCGTAAGTATTCAATGCTACACATCACTGTGAAAGTAATTATTTTGTTTAAAAATTTCTGGATCTTTCAATTCTTTCTTCTTGTTACAATTATTGCTATTAAATCATATACGGACACCGCAGATGCTTAAAAAAATAAAAGAAAAAATATTTAATAATATTTAACAGAATGTGAAGAATACATATTTTTCTTACCGCTGTAAAAAATTCTAAATTATTGGGAGCTTTACTTTCAATAAGAAGAAACATAATAATACATTTCCTTTAGATTTTGGATATTCACAATAACCCATATAAAAAGCAATATACTCTTGTTTTTTTGTCTGTTATATACAGTTGTTTAACAGAAAAGTAAATTATCTTATTTACAAATCTTCTCAAAATAGACAAGTTTGACAAGGGCCCTAGACATTTGTCTCATTTGTCTATGCGATGATCCGGCCCTGTTTTGCTCAATCCTGGTCGAATGGCTAGGGTTTTGGCTTTTGTTACTAGCATCTGTACGTTCGAATCCCATTCTTGTCATGGACATTCGGAATCAGCTTTAAGGGGACAGTGGACTTCCAAAATTGTGAAATTTGTCCAAAAATTCGATTTTTTAAAATTTTATTGAATTGTGAAACTACGGACGAGTAGGACCAAGATAATAATGCCTTTTGAAGTGTCAGAAGAGGTATTCTATCCCATTCCTCGTGAACAGCTTTCCAGAGTCCTGTAAGGGTTTTGGGACGACGTTTGGATAATGCAGATTTTAAAAGTCCGAAAGCACAAAAATCCATAGGTGATACATCGGGAGATTTAGTAGGGATATCAGTGAAGGGTAGGGTATGGCCTTGCTACCAGTTTTTTGTTCCATTTCTTTTAGGAAATTTACAGTGGATTTTGATGTGTGACTGCTAGCTTTGTCCTGATAGAGTCTCACAGATTGAAGGCACTGTGGGTAAAGCGATGGTATTTCATTCAATAAAATTGGCGATAAAATATGTTCCTGATAGTATTTGGAGTTAATCTTGACATTTTTTTTTTACTCTCTTTATTTTGAACTTGTCATTATAAGAAAAACCAGCAACAATCATGAATCACTTAGACAAAAACTTTCTTTCGATTCTTTGAACCATGTACTTAAATTTTTTTCTCCCCTTTTATGATAATTAATGGCTCTTTTTTTTGTTGCAATCATTTAAATACACCCATGATTCATCTATTGTCACAATTGTTTTCCATTTTTCTTTGGATAAGTGTTTCTCATATAGAATTCTGCAGCGTGTCCTGCGTTCAGCGATATGATTTGGAAGAAGACGATGCACATTGCGTTTTTTTTGCTTTCTTAAGATTTAAATCAACGTTTATCATTGTGTTTACAGTGGACACAGAGCATTTTAATGATTTTGCAACTGTCCTTTGACTAGTTGGATTTTCTTTTAACATTAAACAACGTACCTTTGCAACAGTCGAAGATGTCCGTTTTTTACTTGGATACTTGTTTGGAATTTTTGTCCCACTTGAGGCTCTAATTTTACGTTTGTTTTCCTTTCTTGTTGATGATATTACCTATCGACGCTTTAGATATCACGAAACCATGACTCTCACATCGTTTTTGGATAACGGAGTATGCATATTTCTCTTCGGAAAGAGCATAAATGTAGCCTTCGAACCACTGCTTTGTTAAAAACGCCATTTTGAATAAAAACAAAACTTTCAAGCCGCAGACCATAATTTGACTTTTAAAAACATAGTACAATTGCAATTATTTCTTTTGCAGCAAACGATTTTTTGTTACCGCTTACCAAAATCGTCTAAAAAATGTGCGAACAGCCTGTGTATATACTTCTGTGTATATCAAATAAATCTTATTGAAAAAAATTATACTTCGAAGCTCAGAATTTCTAAATTTTGTACTTGAAAAGACGATTTATAGGTATTTTGCTTAATAAAAAGGGTTTTTTTCACTATTATTATTTTTTTCTCTTTATATTTTTAATGAATGCTTAAAATAAGCAATAAGTTTCATTGTTAGTTCTATAAGGTATCCTGTAAATAAAAATTACCGTATTATATGCAAAAGAAATGCGCATGGAACATTTCTAATTAGGCCAATTTTTGATATAATTAATACTTCATATTTCTTAAATTGTCAATATTTCATCTTTGCATTTTAACCACTTTTAAATATCTATGGTACTAAACACATATTCAAATTTCAAGGAAATCCATTCAAAACAAAAACAGTTAGGTTTGAAGGTCCACTGTCCCCTTAAGCAGTAGCTCTCATCCTAATTAGCCCTCGTGTAGCAAAAGTTGACTGTAGCTCTCTAAAACCAAACCAAACCAAACCGAGGAAGTGCAAGTCGTCTACCTTAAATGCTCTTTTATGTGGGTGACATAGAGACACGCTTGTTTGTAACCAGGATATATTCGTAATCGAAATTAGTCGCAAGTTGTCCACGTGCAGTCAACAAAATTTACAATCTAAAACTCTGAAAAGATTGCATGAGTTAAAGTTGGAGAGGAAATCATTTCGGTAGCGATGGTGCTATGATTAAAAATCTACCCAAATGTAACTCTAGATATCGGCTGTTTTATCGAAACCAAAGATGGTAGAAATTCCGTGCTATAGTTAACTTGATTTAAATCATAACTTTTATATTTGAGTATGAATAATCCCGAGTATGCGGTTGCGGTTGGATAATTTTCATTAATCTTTTGCTATAGCAGCTAATAATTATAAGGTATAGTTTGCGATAAAAAGATATCGTCATCTTTGAATAAATAAGCTAAATCTATATATATAAAAGAGCTCGTCTGTTTGTTTGTCCGCTATAGAATCATAGACTGTTTCCCCCACCGGGACCAAATTCTGCACAGTTAATGTTTAGGACCCGAGAAACTTAAATCAGGAAAAACAAAATTTGGGGCTTAATTAGTTTTTTAAAATTAATTTTTTAATGATTTTTGTGCCTCTAAGAGGTGCGCGACCACCTGTGGAGCCCCTTCACCACAACCAGCTGCGTTAAGAGAGATGGTTTGGGGGGTGACGGGGGGGGTCAAATTCCAATGCGCGGGAGGAAGAGAGTTGGGAATGACCTTTGTCCCTGGCTCCCCAAATAAACACAACTGGCCAGATGAACATAATGAGCGGGGGTGCAGCCCAGTATTTTTTTGATGAAATGCATGAAAAATTTTATATCTATATATCTACCCGGGCAACGTCGGGCAATAATGCTAGTATCATATAAAAAACGAAAAATATGTTGCAATACAGAGTTTTGCAATACGTCTTTATACCACATGACTGATAAATAAAGGAAATATTTCTGTGTACTATTTAATGCATGAAATCAGACTATAAATTTAACATAGAGATATTTTAATTTATAAATGTCTAACCGTATCACTTGTATACATAGAAAAAAACTATTTTCACCAGGCTTTTACTGGAATTAATCATTGCAATTTCTTGAGCGCACAACTTACTCAACAAAAGTTTTTGCATTCAGTGCTCCCCACACAACTCCTTTACACGATATAACCAACGATTAAGCAAACTTTACTGAAAATAAAATCTTTTTGTAATAGTTATACTCAAATTTCACGATGAAATACTTTCTTCTCGATAAAGTGCCTTGCCTCAGGTAAAAGAATCAAAACTCAGACAATCGATTTTTTGAAGCACGAATTAGTCAAAGCTACTGGAAAAATCTTCGAAAAGACATCCATTTGACACCAAAGCGAGACTAATATACATAAAAATAATTAATCACTCCCTTTATAACATAATAATACAATAAGAACTGATTCCAAATGTAATATAGGTATATTAATATATATAGAGTTATACTCGAATTTCAAGATGAAATACGTTCTTCTCGATAAAATGCTTTGCCTCAGGTAAATGAATCAAAGGCAGACGATCGATTTTTTAAGGGATAAATTAGTCAAAACTACTGGAAAAATCTTCAAAAAGACATCAATTTAACACCTAACGTCAATAATATACATAAAAATAACTAATTACTCCCTTTATAACAATAAGAACTTATTGCAGATGTAATATAAGTATTATATATATATATATATATATATATATGCATAGACTTCTTTCAAATTTAATTTATCAGCAACTTAATACAATATGAAAAGTAAGGTTACATCTTAAAAAATGAGTAGTAACGATGAAATTAATTAGTGTTTTAGAGATATTTAACCGTATTTCCCTTAATCTTATACGCTATTTAAAGTAGTACTCATAGGTGTTCCAGAAATATGTAGTATGATTAATGTTCAAAGAAAAGTGAACTGATATTCTTTTGGGAAGAATAACACGTGTTATGGAACATTAAAAATTTTAAATAAGAATTCCCATGCAAGTAAAAAACGCTTCGACGAATTTTTGATGAACATCATGCCTTTCTGAAATTCTTAAGCGCTGGTGTAAGTCAACCCGACCAGGTAATAAATTGAGTAATTTTTTTCGGTAAGTGAGCTGTAAGGTGTGGGATTAAAATGACAAATTATTGCGTAACTTCAACTATTAATAATTAAAAATATATGAAATTTAATTAATAACTGTTCTCATATAATGACTAGTATGTCGTAGTTTTAACAAACTAAGATAAAATATGTCTAAGATGGTGGTTGTCCATGCATTGGTGTAATTAGTAGTTAGGTGATAGATTTGCATGATCGATATGTCTAAGAGCCCAATTTTTTGGTATTGGAAATGGTTTCTAACATCTTTTGTGAATAAATTATCATTGAATTATGAAATTTTTTAATATTGAAATTTTATCATTGTGTTAATGATACACTGAACTTTCTTTTATGTGTAATTAATGAATGGATATACACGAGAAAATGTTGGACCCAGATAATCCAAAAAAGGTTCCATTAAAAATTTATTATTCTCAAGTTTTTAATGGTAGCATATTGTGATTTTAATGAGGTTTCATTATAGAATAGTAAAACCCAAAATTACTTTCAGCTCGTACTTTTAAACAAAAGACATGTTATGTTTCTTTGTTTACAATTTATCTAGGCATTTTTTAAGAGAGTTTGCATTTGCTAAACATATTATTCACTTATAAAAAATGAATTATCTACTCACGCCTAATCGGGAATACAGTGTAAATTTTGATGATCTAAAATCCAACAAATATTTCACATGCATGCGCACTCTCTCTCACACTCCCACAAACAGACACAGAAACACACAAAATAACACACATTTGTATATTCAAATCCTTAGAAATTTGCTAGCTATCAATCAAAGAGAGTACTTTTATGTTTTCAGAACTTTAATGTTTCCAGTTTCAAATATATAAAATGTGAGAAGATTTATTTCTTACATCAGAATTTTTTTTCTTTTTTTTAATACTAATGCAACACATCTAAACAATTTCCTTCTAAAGAAGATTGATGTTCTTAAATGTATTTCTTTAATATTAGACAAAATATTTCTAGTAAATGTAGATCTAGAAAATAACGACAATCAGAATATTATGCATAAAGAAAAAAGGTGCAATCCTATTTCCTTTTTTTACTGTTTACACTAAGAAACAATTTAAAATAAACTTAATGAACACAATGCAGTGAGCAAGTCCACAACAGTTGTTAAGAGCTAAAGCCATAAAATACCATGCACTATATATTAAATCCCATGCCAAATCGGCTTGAAAGCTACTGCAGTCATTCAACTCTTTCCCATACCTCTGGGTCCCATACCACAGCGGCAAGAAAACAAGTATACGCGATGCAATTAGAAATAACTGCTTACCATTGGAAAATAATAGTGAAGTGAACTTTTACCAAGCCGAGTTCCGCAGAGCCTTTCGAGACATGTTTACACAGGAAATTTCAGAATTTTAACATCCCATTACTAATTAAAAGAACACATGAATCGCCATATTGTGTCTGATACCCAGACTGTCGTCTGTGATCTGAAAGACTTTTTATGAATTTTATTCCCCTTATAACATGTCCTGTTTCATCTGTCAAGCCCTTTTCAGTCATTGACTTCTTCAAACAAGATGAACTCTGTTGGATTTTACTACAAAAAAATATTAAATTCCCTGCTGAATGGCGAGCCCTCTCTCCTGGACGAGACCTAACCGGCCCTGGGTCCGTTTTAGGTATGGATTGCTCGGTTCACGAATCAAGGTAGATCTTTAGTCCCAAAATTATTTATTATACATTTATTTCTACTGCGACACACCACACATTACTATACACACTTATATATTACAAATTTGCATACATCAATAAAATCACTAGCAAGCCACATTTCACGTGGCGAGCTCTAGTAGACTGACCTTTCACCATCAAAATCAGGCGAGAGAATCTACCCAGACCAGTCTTTACACATCCCGCCAAGCGGGTTCACCCCCCCCCCCTTCTCGCTCGACCACCCCCAAGCAAGCAGTTCCGGTCAGTTAGTCATCGGGGAAGAAATAGGAGAGGGAAACAATAGGAGTCCATTCCTGAATTCCGTTTTAAGAAACTATGCACATACGTTTATGCAATTTTTTATCATTTGAAAAATAGTTATAAACTACTGAAAAAAATTAGATCTACTATCTATTCTTCAAACAGGGATATATTTACATTCGGTATGGGATATATTTCAAAATAAGTGATGTCGAATAATTTTGCTCGGCATTTGCCACTGGGTTTTGCGAACATCAGTAAACTTTCTCAAAATATGTACTCCCTCTGAGCCCAAAATAAGTGTCATATTTTACACTTGAAAATAATGGGTAAATGTGACATTCACTTTGGGAAAGACGGTGCATTTAAATATAAAAATATAAATTTTTAAAAAGTCGATTTCACTCTTCCTTTTGTCTCCTGCCCCTGTTTCAATTTTTTTTATGCTTTGACATGACTCTACGCAATTACATGACTCTACACAGTGAATGTGATTTTCTTTTGAGAAATTTCTTTAAACTATATTTTTATCAAAATATTTTTTATTGTGATTTATTTGCCATGGCTCATTTAAGCTTTATTACATCTAAACGATGAAGCTGCCCGTTACAATATTTCTCATTTTCTGCTACATTTGACGAAACTTTTTTGATATTTTAGTGATATGTAGAGAAAATAAAATACATAAATCCTCTAAGATTAATTTAATGCAAAAGTGTTTTTTTAAATATATTCAGTAAAATTCATATATGGTTTATTTTTATCCGAGAACATTTTAGATTTAATTGTGTAATATTACATTAAATGGTCACAAAATGTTTAATGTAAATATTACATAAATCCTCTAAGATTAATTTAATGCAAAAATGATTTTTTAATATATTCAGTAAAATTCATATATGGTTTATTTTTATCCGAGAACATTTTATATATAATTGTGTAATATTACATTAAATAGTAACAAAATGTTTAATGTAAATATTAAATGTTAAAAACAATTTCAAAGATTTCTATGTATAATTATTAATTTATTTTAATTTACTGACTTCTTTTAAATATATGTTTCATAGAAATCCCTGATGTTAAAGTTTATTGTGAAAAAGTACGTACATAATTACTCCAAAATGATAAAAATTTCGAATTCCTTAATAGTAATGATTAAATTACTTCTTTGTACCACGTGTTATTATAGAATTTCATTAATTATAAGTAGTATCAAAAACGTATAAAAACATTTAAAGGAGTTCTCAACGGTCGAAAGATAGATTTTCTTTTTCTGTTTTACCCTATCATAACTCGAGGTATATTACGAAAAATAATTAATTCAATCAATTTCTTCCATCCTGCCAATCGAAATTAGCAACTGTAAAATGGGCAATAGAAGTATATTTGATATCAAAACGAAGTCTTTTGAACTGATTCTAAATGGGTAGATAATATTAGATGTTCAAAAGGAGGACTTTTGAATTTTTCATAGATAATTCATTTAAAACTTCTATTTTCGAAAATAACAAATCTTGTCAGACTACAGGGAAACACATGGAACTATATAGGATATTTTGCGTGTGCGTAAGTTGGTTTAAATGAGAAAGGACATAAATTTCACGTATTTTTTCTTATATAGACCAAATCAATTATCGGAGAATTATTGGATAAACAGAGGTCACTGAACCACTGTTCAAGGTAAAAGAAATTGCCTAGAGACATTTCCTTTCTTTCGATAATTAATAGGGTTAAGCGTTGCCGGGACTTTTTATGTCCCTTGCCGACGATGGAAGAACGTTCTACTAAACACTTAAAATAATTTTAAGTTTGTAAGCAGAAACTCAAAAGAAGTTTTTTTTAGGTCAGCCCCCTTAATATAAAACATTCATTGAAAATTTGCTATTCCGGCGTTATTTTGCATCAGCACCAAAATCATCAGTCGCCAAAAACGAGAATTTCCCCTCATCTCCATAAACGAAAAACATATTAAATGGAACCCATATTCTTGTTGCTCCTTTTATTTTGCAGTTATGTAAATCACCGGAAGTACTGAATTAGATTAGCAATTTCTCAAATTTCACTTGTTGGTCACATCTGTAATAAAAATGTTATGTATAACAAATTTCATATTAATTTCTTTTGTCTTCATCCAGTCATATTTACAAGGTTCTCAAAGATATTTGAATTATAAGGTCTTTAAATCTACAAGCTCTAAATATTAGCATATATGTAAAAATGTATTACCTTAACAACAATTTAAAATGCATCTAGAAATACAATATACAAACATGGAATGTCCACAGCTTTACATTAATAATACTCTGTTAAGGTTGCATTGATGGTTATATTCTAAGATTACAAATGTTGTCTCAGATCTTCTAGGTTTATGAAATTTCATATTAAGTTCTTCGAATAAACTCACGTAACACTTCTAATCTAATTTTTTAATTAAAATTCATACGGCTCCATAAAAATCGAGTTTATTTATAAAATAAATATGAGTGCTGATTAATAGTTATAATAATTTCTCTAGTTATAATAATTTCTCTTTTTTTAAATAAATTTTAAGTGGGAATAGCAATGAAAGTTTTAATCGAGTTCGATGCAGATTAAGTAGCAAAGAATTCGTTACTCGTCCGTTAAAGTTTATTGTATCATAAATCATTCATGATAAAAGTTTCTTTCGCATGAATATTTAATAACATTTGTGATGCATTTTTGAAACTCGCATCTAATGTGTTCTCTTAGCAGAAAAAAAACATCGAGAATTTTTTTCCGCTTTTTTTTTCAATATTTACATCATTCAGCATGTAGAAAGGAAAATTGATTTTCTTTACTTGCTCTGCTGTATGTAGGAAGTTAGACCCCTTTTCTTTCAAAAATGTCTTAGGAATTCCCCGGCCGTACATGAAAAACTCCCATTTTCAGATTTTAATTAAATATTCCATAAACCGATTAAATGAGAAATATATTTTAACCAGAAACGAAAACTTTTATTTAGGAGATAACATTTTTTTTTATTTTTCGAATAGTTTCAAGCATGTAAGTTATTAAACATTTCTTGCGAAGTTTCTGTAAGGCCACTGAGCAGAACATATTCTTGGCTTGATGAGTTACATATGAATCTTAATCAAGTATGTTAAATAATTCTTCAATATATATGGTATGAAACCATATTTATTTAAATCCCTAACTTTCTGGGAGATCTCCCTTTGAGTTGTCACAATATTTTTTTATCTAATCATTTTGAAAAATCTGCGGTGTTGAAACCGGATTCCCATACGTGATCCATAAGCTAATTTAGAATAAAAAATGTAAACAATAGAAATAAACAAAATTAAAATTCAAGCATAGACTGCTAAATCACTATAACATAAAACTTATCCTGCAAAGAAAACATTTTCAATAAAGGATAGCGCAGAAAAGGGAAATAAAAATAGGGATTTATGATAAAAGGTTAGATTTTAACTTCGAGGTTATTACGTTTACCAATTTCCATAGCAACTTAAACTACAAAATTTATTATAATATTTTTTACTCACAACTTTACAGAATAAAAAACATATGTAACAACGCTGGGGATTTTTTGGGGGCATGTAGCATTTTCGAGGAAAAGTTAAGAAAAAACAATTTTCCTAAAAATTTCGGCAATTTAAAAGTTTAAAAAAAATGGCATTTAGACTCAGGAATTTTTAAGGATGTTTAGAATAGTATTTGTGTTTTCATTTGGTTAAGCTGTAATGGGGGGTTGAGCTATAGTAATGTTACAATGACGTAACCTTTAGGATAGAATTGGCTGCTGTTTCGCCATAACTGTCACATACGGAATTGGGGTGTGTACGCATCGTTTACTTTGCATTAGGATTTTTGTGTGCTTGCATGTAAGGTGCGGTAAGCCTATACTGTAAGTTGTGTTTGTCTTTTCATTTTCTTCTTGACTTATTGCTTCTTTGGGGGACTCAGGGCCTTGGGATGTCTTTTGGGCTTACCTGCATCCTATTCAGAAAGTTCCCCTTGAGGTAACTGACATGGTTAGGCTCCCTGATGACGAGACCTGTCGGTTACCTCTGTTGTTTTTTGGTTCAGTTCCGGCACTTATACAGAATCTTGCCGTTGGTGCGTGGATGCCCAGAGTGCTTGATTTCTGTTTGTTTTTGTCTATTTTCGCTTTATTTTTATTTTTATCTATCTCTGTTGGATTATTTACTAATTTAGAATACTAATCCATGACAAAGAAATTTTCTTTTTAGTTTCCATATACAATCCTCTCATCTCTGAAACTTAATAAACTCATGCCAAATAAACTTAACATTTTTATGTAGAAATATTATAACTCATACTCAAATTTAGAGGATATAAATCTTGAGCTCTGTTTTATTAATAATTTCCAGTAAACTTTCGGGACTGAAAAGGGAAGATATCTTTATTGCGACCATTTATTATTTTATTATGCTTCTTTAATTAATTATCATCCTTAGATCTATCAAGCTAGTCAAAATGATTTTCTTTATTATTAAATGTTGGCATTTCTATTGTTAAATTTCATTTATTATTTTTTCTCTTATAATCTTCCATGCCTCTGATTTTCAACAAAATTAATATAAATGTCAGAAATTGTATTTAAACCGTATTTGTAATTTAAACATGAATATAAACAAATAATAAACGACATTTTTGCTTGTTTCAATTAATGGTGCATAAATTTTATATCATGAGTAAAATGATTAAAAATAAATGCTTCGGTCTAGATAAAAATCCATGACCTTTTAATAGTTTTAAGTAACCTATTCAAAGTTTAGAAAAGAAAATACGACGAAAAACTCAGTCACTAAATCCTAATAACAGGATATTTTCCAAGAATATGTCCAACAATGTAGAAAATAAACAACAAAAATGTTTTTTTCAAAAAGGTTCTACCCTTTAGAAAGTTCAGTCATCAATTCTAATATATCTAAATTCAAATGTCAACATTTAGGCTTGAAAATGGAATATTTCTTGTAAATATATGTTTCAGACAAATTTTATATCATTAATATTAATTTCCACATTCAACAAAACGATAATTTTCGAAAAAAAATATTTATGATTCTCTAGAATCATTCCATTGCCCCAAATAAACCGTTAAATTTGAAATTCAGTGAATAGTGAGCAACGACATCTCGTTATGTTAAACTTTATAAATTCTATGCCGAGGTAATTTTGAAATAATTTAGTGGATTAATGACATTTATTTTTTAAGGATTTAATGCGCAGTCAAATGATTATTCTCAGTGATTGGGAAGCAATTCAATTAATTGAAAAATATTAAGTTATAATTGTAATATTTAATATGGCAATAAAACTGAGAGTTTTTCCCCCTCTCTTTTCTTGTATGCATGATCCTTATTCGAATAAAGCCAAACAGTTCAGGTTCCGAATTTCCTCTCATATGTGATTTTCTCCACAATCTTTAGTTCCATTGTTAAGTTGAAACTGTTAAGTTGGAGGAAAATTTATTAATGTGTTTTAATAATCAATAAAATAAGACCAAATCATAAGATCAAAAGAGAATGATATTTTAGTAAAAACTTTTAATAAATTTCGTTTCTTATTATATAGAAGCCATTTGACAACTGAAATAGCATCGCAAACCATTTATTTTCAGCGAACGATATCAAAATCATTACTGTAAAATGGGATTACTATATTGCACCGTCAGCGGAACAAAACTATATGGTTCACATCATTTATTAAATTAAAAATCAATGAAATTAAACACTTTTTTAACTGGGAAAGAAACTGGGAGGGAATATTTTTATATTTTTAGAGGAAGAAATTATTTTTTCTTTTACTTTTTACTGATCTCTTTCTTTTAAAAATAGCATTTAACCCAAAAGGGTATTTTATTTCACACTTTTATATTAAATAAATGTTTGAATCGATACCAATCTGCACTGAAGTTATTAACGTCGACATTTTAAATTTGGCATAAGTTATTAACGTTATATGCAATTTAAACGAGTGTATAAAATAATTTTCTATTTTAATTTGATCTAAGAATCTGTAGTTAATATTTAACAGAACAAATGCCACCTGTAATTTTGCGATTTAAAACTAACTGAGCATTCACAAAATGCCCCCATTATATGTATTTTAGGTCTTTGAGAGTAAACATCTGAAATCTAAAATACTTTTGTTTTTAAATTTGAAAATTATTTATTGACAACCATGAATATAAAACTGTAAGTAGGAAACAATGCCCTTCACTCATACTTCAAATTTATAGAAATTTTAAGCATGTAACTATAAAAAAAAATTTTTCCTTAGGGCTTAATTATGGTTTCGAATTTTGAGTATTTTCTATTGTATATAAATCATAAACAATGCTTATTTTTTAAGTTTCTTTAATGAAAAAAGCACCATTAGCGAAAGATTGGTTTGACGGAGAATTCTTCTTCTCTAAAATATAAATTTATCTAAGATGGCTGTATTTCATTTTGATATAAATTGTAAACTACGTTCGCAATCGTAGCAATGATTGAGTTGAATAAAGAAGATGGTATTGAGCATTAATTATTAGCAAGACATAGCATGTTGCAAAGATCCTAGTTGCCATACATCTTGAAAGGACTTTTTTAATTTGATTTTTAAAGGATGTTTTATTTCTATATTTATGATGGTAATGAACTGCCATACATACTTCTTTAGAGTGTTTTATTTTAACAATAGTAAAAAGCCGTTTCATTTATCCCTTTATTTAACTAATGAATCATCCCAAAATAAAAGCAAATCTTTGCACTGATATTTTTAAAAACACAAGTATTACTTATAAACTTATGATAAAAAGTTGCGATGAGATAATCTATATATATAAAACAGTTCCGTAACTGACTGACTGACTGACTGACATATAACGCACAGACCAAACCACTGGAACTAAAGGGCTGAAATTCTGCATGGCGATTCTTCTTATAGTGTTGGGGTGCACTAAGAAAGATTTTTGGAAAAATCTTCAGAGATTTTTTTAAAATTAAATTTTCAAACTGTTTTTGTAACTTTTTTGAAGTTTACATTTAAAATAATAATCTGAGGGTTAAAAAATATATATCCTGACAAAGATGATAAAAATTCCTTTAAAATGAAACCTTTTTCGAATCTTTACCTCTATTTTCTGATTTTTGGTTAATTTTTAAAGATTAATTTTTCAAATTTAATATATTAAATGCTGATCACGCGGTTTCCTTTCTTTTTGTGATATTTTAAATTAATTTTGCATCACGTGCATAACAATGAAATAGACAAAAAAAATTATTTTCTTGCCAATGCGGCAGACGATTGGACATTATCCAAAAAAGATATGTTTCTCAAACTGTACTATATTAACTGTGCTACATTCTTTAGTATGTTCTATTAGATTTGATTTGAATATTTTTTACTACATTATTTTGTCTGTAAATATATCCTTTACGATTTTTTTAAAAATATATATATATTTTTTAAATCAATTGAATACATTGATCGTTGTATTTATTGCGCGAAATGTGGTTGGCTGCTAATACATGAGAGCTCCATTAGGTGAGCCAAAACTGCTTCCTATGAAGGGACATGGTAACCTCCAACCCAGGATTTGATGTCAAGCTCACAGCGTGGAAGCTTACGATGCTAACCACTATACTATGTAGACGGCAATAACGAAAAAATTAGAAAATTAAATGTGTTCGAATAGAAGCTGAAGATTTAAAAAAAATAAATCGTTCATTAAAATTTTGATTAATTTAAATGAAGAAAGATCCAATGATTTTATTATTTTTCTATTATAAATCTAATTATGCATCCAAATCACTTATTTGCTTATACAAGATTCACAAAAATCAACTAACATAACTTGTAGAATATTCAATCTTTTGATTCCATTTCTTTTTTTTTTAATTTTTATTTAACTTTATCAAACATATTTAAAAGAATATATGAATTTCATGGCATATGGAATCATACAAGTAACTTTATTCAAATAAACCATTAAAAAAATTCTTTCTCTGAATAGTAATAGAGATTTTTTGTAACATACTTGAAAATTCGCTGCCAAACAAAAACGACATATTTCATGTTTAGTTTAAAATTTGAATGTATTATTTAAATTATTCATTATAATGAATAATATGAATAATATATTCAAATTTTTATCCAAAGTATTTTAATTTCTTTTCAAGCATAAAAGTTATTTTCAGCATAAAACATTAACTTTTTGTGTAAGTATTAACATATGGTTTTTGAACAGATTTTAGATTAGATTATTCATTTTTACTCTTTAGCCGCTCTCTTTTTAAAAGAAAATAAAACTTCATAATTTATTAATGACAAGTTTTAAAATTAAATTTATAAAATCTAGGAACAGTATTTAGTCTAACATTTCATTTCTTGTTTCTAAAAGGATAACTTTGCAGAGGACTTATGTTTTTGATATTGTGTAAAAATAATTGTTCCAATCGAAAACTATTAGTTCCTACCACTTTAAGATTGCACTTGTGAAAATTTTGAAAAGCAGAGAGCAAATAAAGTTTCTTTTTCACTAGATAGTTCTTGGTCGCAAACAATCATGGCTGAGAGAATCAATTTCTCAGGATTTTATTAACTGTAGATTCTTAAAGTAAGCGCCTGATATCCATCGAAAGTAACCCGAGAAATTTCGTCACATTTGGTATTATGGAGCCAAATAAAAATTCCTTTTCAGTTTGATAATTCTTGACCCGTTAAACAATGGCAAAAATAGTTTATTTTCAGAAATTTATGCACAACAGTTCCCAAAGGGAAGCATGAAATCTCTATAAAAGTGTTCTGAATATCTATGGTCTATTGAACTAAGTGGTTCCGTCACAAAATATAACCAGTAGGTCAAATATTTTTGCTTTTGGGATCACAGTCTTAGTCTTATAAAATAGTGGCTTGGAGAACTTTCTCTGAGTAGATT
The DNA here is from genome assembly GCA_907164885.2 of Dolomedes plantarius. NCBI lineage: Eukaryota > Metazoa > Arthropoda > Arachnida > Araneae > Dolomedidae > Dolomedes > Dolomedes plantarius. The sequence goes on from OU015492.1 coordinate 198,184,894, forward strand.
TTTGACCAATATTTTTTTAGAATGTATAAAATGCATATAAAAGTGTCTTGAGAAAGAATTACTTTTTCTTGTCAGGCAGAGCTGCCAACACGGCTAACCTAATTTCATTAAGAGAGGCGCGGGAAATAAATTTCCATTCCCAACAGCCGACAGAATCGCAATAAGTGGAAAGCACAAGCGTTTTTTCTCGAAACTGCAGAATTGACAGATTACACAGCTGCAATGAATTACCGAGGGCGCGCCACGTGGAGGAGAGATTATTGTTACACCTCGAGTTTAAGAATAAACTCTCTTAAGTCTTTCTGAGTTCCTTTTCTTTGGTTTTTATATTCGTTTTCCCTATGTGTTTTCCTATTTCCTACGGGCATGTATTTCTCTTGGCCTAAGGTCTTCATTTGAAATTTATAAAAATATATTATAATTGTATTGTCCTGTTGTCCTCCATGTATTGTATTGTCTAGCTGAATACCCGTGCTTCGCTATGGAGTTCATTCAAATTAAATACGACGGTAAATGTATGCATTTAATGCCAAAAGAAAACAAAAAAATATATTTATAAAAAAATCGTAAGGGATATTTTTATAGACAAAATAATGTAGAAGAAAATATTCAAATTAAATCTAATAGGATATACTAAAGAATATAATACAGTTAATATACGCTGATGTAAGAAATTAAAAGAATTTGCAGACTTGGTCGATTATCTCTAGAACTACTGTACCGATTTTAATGAAATTTGATATGTACATACATTGATACACTGCAAAACAAATAACCATTCAATAATTGCAATACACACGCATGATCATGCGTAACACTCGTTGGAGTCGGAAGGTATGAAACAGCGGTTGCAGAATAAACAAAAATATAGGTTAATAGATGGGTTAATAGGGGGTATGGTCCCCTCTTACAGATATATAGGTCTCGCAGCGTGATTTCATACTTGAAATAAAGCAGTTTATCATTTCCTGTGGCAATTGGTCTCACTCGTTCAGCAACGCTGTTTTCATTCCTTGGATGGTTCTCGGAGGGGGGATTGCGAGTTGCAATTGCCCTCCCCAGAGCGTCCCAGACATTCTCAATAGGGTTAAGGCCTGGAGATCTGGCTGGCCAATCCATCCGGCGAATATCTGGCGAATATTCGATAAAATATGCAAATTCTCTTAATTTATTTCACCAGTGTAGTACAGTCTGAGGAACATATCTTTTACTGTATTTTAATATTTTTTTTGCATAATGTCTAATCGTCTACCACATTAGCAAAAAAATAATATTTTTTTGTCTATTACGTTGTTATGCACGATCAATTTAAAGTACCAGAAAAAGAAATTAGGTGATCAGCATTTAATAAATTAAATTCTAAAAATTAATTTTTAAAAATTCATTAAAAATCATAAAAAGGAGGTAAAGATTCGAAAAAGATTTCATTTTAAAGAAATTTTTATGCTCTTTCTCGTAATATAAATTTTATAACACTCAAGTTATTATTTTAAATGCAAACTTAAAAAAGTTACAAAAACAGCTTAAAAATTTAATTTTAAAAATATCTAAGAAGAATTTTTCAAAAATCTTTCTTAGTGCACCCCTACACTATAAGGAGAATCACCGTGCAAAATTTCAGCCCTTTCGGCCCAGCGGTTTGGTTTGTTCGTTGTATGTCAGTGAGTCAGTCAGTGAGTCAGTCAGTTACGGAACCGTTTTATATATATAGATAAGTAGATCACAGTGTCATACTACACTGTTGAAATAAATTAAGAGAATTTGCATATTTTATCGAATTTCATGAAAAGAACTGAACTGAATGTAAAACCACTGCTTCTAGACAAAAATGCAAAACTTGTACTTCAAATACGTAAGCGTACATGTGTGTGTAGGCGGAGCCAGTAAAGAAACAGGCTTTATAAGCTCGCGTAAGTTAAGACGCATTTCGTTCGCTAGCACACCTCGGCGGATTTCTTGGTGTTATTTTGCAGCAATCGGTTAATTTCAAATTGTGACAGTAAAAATGAGTAACCACCAACGTATAGATGATGGAATGAGGTGGCGAATTGTTGGGAGGCTAGAATCAGGCCAATATCAAGTCTAAATTTGTAGAGATTTCAATTTAGCGCCCAGCGTCGTGTGCAACTTATGGAAACAGTTCCAGGATACCGGATCCATCGAGAGAAAGCCTGGGCAAGGTCGTCGAAGAGCTACGACGGCCAGACAAGATCGCCATTTGTCGATTATAGCGAGACGTAACAGGAGTGCTACAGCTTCTCAGCTCTCTCGTGACTTGTATGCAGCCACAGGAACCCGTGTATCAAGGGTGACTGTTTCCAAAACACTTCGTGAGAGATGGTTGTTTGCAAGAAGACCTACTGTTTGCGTCCCGCTCACTTCGACGAACAAGAGAATCCGTTTATCATGGTTCAGAGAGCATAGAGATTGGAGTATGGATCAATTGGCGACCGTTCTCTTCACTGATGAGTCCCGGTTCTGCCTAAACACCGATTCTCGCCGTACGTTCATATGGAGAGAACCAGGGACCCGCTACCTACCCTCCAATGTTCGTGAAATCGACCATTATGGCGGAGGAGGTTTAATGGTCTCGGCAGGCATCGTGTTGGAATGCCTCACACCTCTCCATGTCTTTAAAAGAGGCACTATGACTGGTGTGAGGTACAGGAATGAGGTCGTGGAGCCCTATGTTCGCCTTTTTCAGGGGTGCAGTTGGCCCTGAGTTCATTTTAATGGACGATAGCGCGAGGCCACATAGAGCTCTTCTCGTCTACGAATTTCTAAAGAGTGAGGATATTCGCCGGATGGAATGGCCAGCCAGATCTCCAGACCTTAACACTATAGAGCATGTCTGGGAAGCTCTGGGGAGGGCAATTGCAACTTGCAACCCCCCTTCGAGAAACATCCGGGGAATGAAAACAGCGTTGCTGAATGAGTGGGACCAATTGCCACAGGAAATGATAAACTGCCTTATTTCAAGTATGAAATCACGCTGCGAGACCTGTATATCTGTAAGAGGTGACCATACACCCTATTAACCGATCTATTAACCCATTCTGCAACCGCTGTTTCATACCTTCCGACTCCAACGAGTGTTACGCTCGATCATGCGTGTGTATTACAATTATTGAATGGTTATTTGTTTTGTATTTTATCAATGTATATGCATATCAAATTTCATTAAAATCTGTGCAGTAGTTCTAGAGATAATCGACCAATTCTGCAAATTCTCTTAATTTCTTACACCAGTGATGTGTTTTAGTCATCTCTAAAACTCATTAGCAAAAAGAAAAAAGAGAGAGATATCCAAACATAACTACAAACTATTAAAAAAAAACACAAACTTTCGTATTTTGGAAAATCCCAATCGAAAACTTAATATAGAAACATAATGCACCTCTAAGTGAGAAAGCAAATCTATTTTCTTCGACCAGTAAATATATTAGTACATTACTAAATATATTTTCCTCCTATGAGAGTTGTGATTCATTGTAAATCAATATGATGCATCATAAATCATCTAGATGCTATATAAAGGCAAAGCCAGGGGATTTTACTGCAATAGTGTTCACTGTATCTGTAGGGATTAAAATAGAATGTTAAAGCAATTCCCTGTATAAGTGTTTATATAGCTGACCTCCAAAAAGAAACTTTTTCATTTTATTAAATTTTTAAAAATCTTAGATCGATCTAGAAAACACACAATGTATATATTATATGCATTACTTTGATATAATCCCATTATTACACAGTATCTGAGATCCATAGAAGTTAAGTAGTTCTTTTTCTCTATTTCCGGCAATAGGTTTGCTCTTTTCACTTTTATGATATCATCGAACTAAAGACATATAATCGATCAAAGTGTCAAATAACATTAGAGGCCAGTTATATCCACAAAACTTCCTTTTGACATTTTCCGATGACAATGTAACTCCGCCCAAGGTTGACACGTTGACGAAGCACTTAAAACTCAGGTGCATTTAGAGCAAAGATAACTATAATACATCATTCTTATGTTCGATTTTTTTCATAATTTATTTCTCTTCTAAAGCGGTTGCAAAGGAATTTTTAAGCTGTCATTTTAAGGTAAACTTGCATCTGGAGAAATTTTGATTATTGAATAAAAAAGTCACCCTGTATTTTTCAGAAAATGTTATGCTGAATTAAAAAAAATAAATTTCGAATACTGGCTTTTTAAAATTCCTCAGTGACAAAGTATCAGTACCACTTTGATTGAGTAAAAACATCATGACAATGTATCATAGATGAAACATTTTCACTCTAATAATTTCAACATTCCTTTAACTATGATTATAGATGGTTGTCTTTTTATTAGTGACTTTTTAATCTGTCTAATTAGCCCTTTTTGTGTTCACGTATAAAGATTTTAAAAGCATAAAGTTTTCACAACAAATGCATACTTTATTGCACCGTAATTAAAAGTGCTTATAGCATTTTTGGTTGCATCATTATACAATAAGTAATTTTACGACCATCTAAAAGAGCGATGTCTTACCCTCATATTATATTATGCTAGCAAAAAAAATCTTTTTAAGAGTTCCACTGCACGCTGGTAGTACGCATCTTTATTTCAAGCAGAAAATTTCCACAGTATTATGAGTTCCATACATTGCCCCAATTTATCGAAGTATTAAAGTCTCTAAATTTGACCTAGGAAAAGATTTTACTTAACTTGGCTCAGAGATAATTCCAAGGATAACATACATGCATAAGTTAAGAATTTTATTCTGCAAGACATGATGCTAGTCGTGGTCTTAATGATTGAAGAGTTGTATTTAAATCCAGTTATCTTAAAAGAAAAACGTAATTGCTGCTCTTTAAGACAATTATAAGACCAATTTTTAAAATATGGTTCTGAAAAAAGTAGAACCATGATATAAACTCAAGTAAATATCACGAAAACCAACTTCCTGTATTTGGACTATGAAATTCTTAGATATATCTATCGAGAAGTAAATAGTAATGGATTATGGCGCAAAAGATATAATAAAGAAATGTATAAATATTATACATCGATATAGACAAAAATAAAATATATTAAAATCAATGGCATTGTGTTTGCCGGGCACACGTACCGAGGGAATTCCTTTACAGTAACTCATAAAATTTTCACTCATAAACCATGTGGCACTAGACCTATCGGGAAGACCTAATATGGTGTGAATGTGCAGAGAATGATTTTAAAATCATCCGTATAGCCAACTGGAAAACGCTGGCACAACAGACGTCTGAATGGAAGAATGTTCTGAAGAAGACCCCGACACACACTGAGATGTCGTGACAATTTTGACGACGATGATAAATTCTCTATCTGACACCAGGCTAAATATGAACACGTGAAAATCCATAATTTTTCTTTACGACATAGTTTAAGGGGCCCAGGGTTGCCCAATTGTCGGCAGATCTGTACTGTTCGACCGGCGCCCAGGCCTATATGAAACATCACCGAACGTGGTCAAATTAACCTTCGGCTGTGTATACAGAAATTGCTACGTAGAGCCAGTCTTCGCTGAATCACGGCCGATACGCGAAAGCGGAGGGGGGCCGAGGTGTCAAACAATTACTACGTAGTTTAACAAAGAAAGAAAACTTCACTAATGTCGGCTTTTGAAACAAATAGAGTTTACACACAATTTTCAGAAAATATTTTTTAGAGTTAATAGTAACTTGAGCCAAGGGATACCTAGTGATAGCGCGTCGGCTTTCGATGCTGAGGGTGATCTGATTGAATCCCGACAAGCACCATTAATTGCCTTCGTGTATAGGCAGGATATGAGCACGTTAAATCCGTATACAGGAAAGTCATTCTATGAAGTCAGAGAGTGCGGTAGAAGGTAGGATCTTCCCAGATGTCAATCCTGGGGTGTTCGGTCAAAATTAAGATGGCACCTGGCTAAGTCGGATTCTGACCCTTGTGGTACCCTCATAAACCGGAGACGCCCCCCTATGATCGTAAGCTATATGGACCTGGTCTAGAATACTTCCGGCGAGGAGGCATAAGCAACAGCAGCAACAAAAGTAACTTAAAACACACAGTTTTCGTCGTTATTAATATCAATCAAGGTTTAGGTTTTAAAGTTAACGTTTTCTAATTATGTTCTTTAACACCACTAGATTTTGAAAAAAAAATCCTTATCAGTCCTATATTTATCACCGTTCATATGGTATAATGTTTAGCCTCGTCAAATTCCACGCTGTGGACATGAGTTCCAATCGCAGCTAAGGGTTGGACGTTTCCGTATTGTCCCACATATGGAGCAACTAGCTGAAAACCCGCGCTTCGCTACGGAGTACATTCAAATAAAATACAACGGTCAGTGTATGCAATTAATGCCAATATATATATATATATATATATATATATATATATATATATATATATATATATATATATATATATATATATATTTATAGTAAATATGACGATCAATGTATACAATTGATGTAGAAAAATATATATATATATATATATATATATTTATAGTAAATATGACGATCAATGTATACAATTGATGTAGAAAAAAATATATATTTATAAATAAATCGTAAGGGATATTTTTAAAGACAAAATAATGTGCAATCGTCTGCCGCATTAGCAAGAAATTTTTTTTTGTCTATTTAGTTGTTACGGACGTGACGATAATTTTATTTAAAGTACCAGAAAAAGAAATCACGTGATCGGCATTTAATAAATTAAATTCTAAAAATGAATCTTTAAAAATTCACCAAAAATCAGAAAATGGAGGTAAAGATTCGAAAAAGATGTCATTTTAAAGGAATTTTTATGATCTTTCTCGTGATATAAATGTCATAACCCTCAACGTATTATTTTAAATGCAAACGTAAAAAAAGTTTAAAAAACAGCTTAAAAATTTAATTTTAAAAACATCTAAGAAGGATTTTTGAAAAATCTTTCTTAGTGCACCCTACACTATTAGAAGAATCGCATTGAAAAATTACAGCCCTTTAGGTCCAGCGGTTTGGTCTGTGCGTTGTATGTCAGTCAGTCAGTGAATGAATGAATGAGTCAGTTACGGAACTGTTTTATATATATAGATGATACCTTACGTATATGGTGCTCTCATAATAAAGTAACCAGAAAGAAAAAGCAAATATTTTCATCGACAAGTGCCCCGCATTGACAAATAACGACGAAAGAATTCGCGATGTTGTTGGGCGGATGTCGTCAAGAGAAATGCCTTCCCCGTGCGGAAATTGTTTTAATCATCAAAACAATGTGGTTAATAGACTTAAGTATAGGTTTTGTGAAGCAGAAAAATTTTAAATCCAGTTACAATAATTGCTTTTTGGAGCATATTTTCACAGTTTTTAAACACGTTAGGTGTTTTAGAGCACGTTCGTATTTTTTCTGGTTTTTTAGTGGGTGTAATACAAACGCTAGAGATTGTTGACTATTAGTATTGGGTTAATAGTCAACATTCTCTTGAAAAAGTCAGTACGCTTTTGAAAGTTTTGATTACGGTTTGTTGTACAAATATATTACAGATCGGGCTACTCTTTTATAGAAATTTGTAATTGATGTGTTTTACTGTAGCTTCGGACGCAATGATATACTTCTATTATACACTTTTTTTCTGTATTCGTGTGTTCTAAGTCTGTTGTGAATATAGACGAAATCTGTTATATTTTTATTGTAGTTATCATTGTTAATTATTGCCATGAAGTTGAAAGAAAATTTTGGAATAGTCTGTTAGATTCGATTTTTTACTTCCCATATCTGTATACACAAGAATAAATGTATTTGAAGTTTTCACTGTATTTTAAATGAAAAGCAAAAATATGTTTTTGTTATTGGAAAAGCCAAATTACTTTTCTCAGAAAATATCATCCATGGGAATTCATTATTTTAAAACATATTCTACCAGTTGGATTATTATATATATATGGAGAATAAAACTGTTCACTCTTCTCTTGCTTTTGTTACTAAATTCTTGCATTCATCCTTATATTTCGAAATCTAAAAAAAATAAATTAAATAGTATGAGAGATAATTGTTTTTAGTTCATATTTCAATAACTGTGATATTTGAATCGACAGAATTTTAACTTATACTGCTAAAGGCTTTGAAGAATGGAAACTTTAAATAACTGAAATCATACTACTTAATTCGATGTACTACTCTGGAAATATTCTTAAAAAATTAAAATTTTTCAAACACCGGTGAATCAAATAATAATTTATTTATAATATTATTTTAAAATATATGGTAAATATTTCAAAACTTAAGGAAGGAAAAAGTGTAATCTAAATTACATAACATAAATAAAATATCTAAATGTTTACAATTAAAATAATACAAACGTAAATAGGCAAAGAGTTTTGTTTTGCTTAAGATACAATTTTAGGCTTAATTTAGATTAAATTTTAAAACTTTTAAATGCTAATGGTTACCTAATAATTTATATTTTACAAATAGTTAGTAAAAGTTAAATTTTCACTGTACTTCTTTCCAAATTTGCATTGTTACTTTTTATATAGAAAATTATATAAAATTACTTAAAAAAATTATATATAAAATTACTTAAAAAGATTTTTTTATGAAATTGCAACAAGCAAAGTTTTTGCTAGAAATTCAGGAACTCTGAAGTACAAAATATTAGTTTTAAAATCTTAAAATTTATTTCAGAAAATGAATTTTCTAGCACAGTCTTGGCAGGATTTCTTTTTGAATATTTTTGTGTCAAATATACCTCATATATGATTTATCAATGTGTCAAACTCAGCAAAAGTTCTTTTAAGTAAATTTCTTATTCAACAGCTTACGTTACAATATGTAGGTGAAAATCGATATTTTACAGGCAAGCTCATAAATCTTTAAAATATTGAAGTGAAATATTAAAGTGAAGTGGCACGTGCTTGCACGTACTCTGTTCGGGCAAGGCTCGACCACAGCGGCTTGTGCACGGCTGTTTTTATTTATGTTTTTTTTTTGTTCCTTTTATTAGTCATTCCCTTAATTTTTTACTGAAGTTTGGGCGGGAAAAGACTAGTCGCGATGAACTAATTGTGAGTGAACGAGAGACGGGCCCGGTGTTTACTCTGTCGCCTCCAGAATTGGCAAGTTACCTTTTTCGGCTGAGTTGGTTCCTAGATAGTTGCAGCTTCGATACTGCAAATTTTATTTTTGTTTGTTGTGTTTTTCTGGACTCGCGCCACCCTCACTAATTGCTCGTCGTTGGGTACTTCTTTTGGCTAGCCACTAAAGCATCCATTTTTGGACTTTTTATTCTAAATTTGCGTTATTCTAAATTCTCTTCGTGTCATCTTGAATGGCCGTTCAGCCACCGGATTTGACGTTGATTTAGATTCGCTGATTTAGATGGTCGTAAAATTACTTATTGGATAATGATGCAACCAAAAATGCTATAAGCACTTTTAATTACGGTGCAATAAAGCATTCATTTGTTGTGAAAACTTTATGCTTTTAAACTCTTTATACATGAACACTGAAAGGGCTAATTAGACAGATTACCAAGTCACTAATAAAGAGACATCCATCTATAATCATAGTTAAAGGAATGTTGAAATTATTGGAGTGAAAATGTTTCATCTATGATACATTGTCATGATGTTTTACTCAATCAAAGTGGTACTGATACTTTGTCACTGAGAAATTTTAAAAAGCCAGTATTCGAAATTTATTTTTTTTTAATTCAGCATAAGATTTTCTGAAAAATACAGGGTGACTTTTTTATTCAATAATCAAAATTTATCCAGATGCAAGTTTATCTTAAAATGACAGCTAAAAAATTCCTTTGCAACCGCTCTAGAAGAGAAAAAAATTTTGAAAAAAATCGAACATAAGAATGATGTATTATAGTTATCTTTGCTCTAAATGCACCTGAGTTTTAAGTGCTTCCTCAACGTGTCAACCTTGGGCGGAGTTCAGCCACCGGTACACGCTTCTGTCTCTGTGGCCCTGTGTTGGGTGAGCCACTGGCTTGTTTCGGTGAGCCATCGTCTACGGTCTAACCCCACCGGTGGGAATACATACCCAGAAGGCCACTACATGGCGGGTACCATTTGGTTCCTTGGAAATCTTTAAAATATCACATTTTGGGTTTTAATATATATTTATATTAGCTGAATACCCATGCTTTGCTACGGAGTACATTCAAATTAAATACAACGGTATTGTGCAATGTATGCAATTAATGCCATATATATATATATATATATATATATATATATATATATGTATACACTGCTGGCCCCCCAAATTGCAACACCAAGACAGACAAGAGATATCAAAACAAAATTTATTTTGTAGATAACATGTTGACCAAGTATCAAATGATTAAATTTATAGACTTCTGTGAAGTGTGGTTCCTGCCAAAATCAGTAGCCAGAGTAGTCGCCATTGTTGGAGATCACCGCTGCCACACGCCTCGGCATTGATTCAAAGAGACTTTGGATGAGTTCTTGGGGTACAGAAGACCAAGCAGCTTCCACACGTTGCCAAAGTTGATCTGCTGTGGCAGCTGGGGATGGAATCTGGGTCAATCGTAGAGCAACCATGGACCACATGTTATCGGCGAAAGATCCGGAGAGCGAGGCGGCCAGGAAAGCAATTCAATCTGGCGATTGACGAAGAACCGGTGGACAATGCGTACCACGTGTGGTCGCGCATTATCCTGTTGAAATATGGCTGTGGGCACGCCCTGAAGGTAAGGAAGGACAACTGGCTCCAACACCTCGGAGATGTAGCGCTGGCTGTTTAAAGTACCGGCAATGCGTACTAGAGGTGTGCGAGAGTGATATCCAATACCGCCCCATACCATAATACCCGGTGCAGGACCAGTGTGGCGCTGCATAACGCAGCTGTTCAGAATCCTCTCTTCACGGTGTCTCCAGACTCGATTTGCGACCATCGTGGTGTTGCAGACAGAAGCGTGACTCGTCAGTAAAGACAATTTCATTCCATTCTGCCGTCCACATCCTTTTGTCATCGCACCATTGGCGGCGGAGACGTCTGTGGTTCTGCGTCAAGGGTAGACAAAGCAATGGACGTCTTGCGGATGAACTCTGCTGTAATGAACTCTGCTGTAAACGGCGTCGAATCGTACGCGCAGACACTGGATGATGCGTTACAGACTGCATGTGCTGTGCTATGGTTCGTGATGTGACTGAGCGATCCGTCACTGCCATGCGCACAATTTGCCTGTCATGACGTGAAGTGGTGCGCTGAGGTGGATGCTATCGAACACGCCGGTCCGTCGTACCCTCATGCATCCAACGATCACATATCCGCATTACAGTTGTTTGGTTTCGTCCAACACGACAACCGATTTCTCTGAAAAATAATCCACAATCTCGGTAGGCCACTATACTACCTCTGTCGAACTCGGATACTTGATCAAAAGATGATCGCTGTTTTCGACGAGGCATAATTGATCGTTTTTTTTGAAAAACCACAAGAAAAACACAATTGCCGAACTTGAAATCGTCGAAATCTCCAAGCTTTAAATAGCGCTTTGAAGTGGCGCCACAGGCGCACGTGATGTCGTCTGAGTTGAAATTCTAATCATTTGCATATCCCACCTCCGCTAATGCATGTTGTAAATTTCATGTTATTTGCATGTTTCCTTCAGGGTGTTGCATTTACAGTGGCCAGCAGTGTATATATATATATATATATATATATATATATATATATATATATATATATATATATATATATATATAAATCACAACGTATATTTTTATATTTTTATAGACAAAATAATCTAGAAGAAAATATTCGCATTAAATACAACGGTCAATGTATGCAATTAATTTCTATGTTTAATATCCATAAAACATACCAGTGTGAATTCAATTCATAAAAAGCTTCCACCTCAATCAGTCTAGTTGTTAAATTTTATCTTTTTTCTTATTTTAATATTTCTTTTGTCAATTTATTTCGTTGTTATGCACGTAACGCGAAATTAATTTCAAGTATCACAAAAAGAAACTAAACCACGTGATCAGCATTTAATAAATTAAATTCTAAAAATTAATCTTTAAAAATTCACCAAAAACTGGAAAAGGGACGTAAAGATTCGAAAAAGATTTAATTTTATAGGAATTTTTATGTTCTTTCTGGTGATATAAATGTAAATCCCCGATTATTCTTTTAAATGCAAATTTAAAAAGAAAATGTTATAAAAATGGCTTAAAAATTTAAATTAAAAAAATCTAAGAAGAATTTTTCAAAAATATTTCTTAGTGTCCCCTTACACTAGAAGAAGAATCGCCATGCAAAATTTCAGTCTTTTATGTCCAGCGGTTTGGTAAGTGCGTTATCTGTCAGTCAGTTATTGAACTGTTTTATATACCGGGTGGGAGAAAATCCGTATAAACTTGAAAAATTCATTAAAACCGGGAAAATAACCAAAATAAAAAAAAGGTTTGCAGGGTTAGCATCGGTAGCTCATGGGATTTTTTTTAAGACAGGAAAAAATAACTCAAAAAACAGCCGACAGGTGGCACTGGTACGAGCGAATTCTGTGGAAATATGCAAATGAGACGGTTATAAGAACGTGTGCTCCTAATCCACAACCTGTTCACCTTTGTTCCGCGATCCGCCGAGAGTTGTCATGTATACATCCGGAACTGCTGCACTCTGCCGTTGCTGGATTTGTGACTAGCCTGCAATGCCTTATCCCCTGTGGCGGGGGTCTTGTGAAACACCTACTGCTGTAATAAACGATTTAGAAGCATTCTTTTCGTTATTTGTGTACCTTTTCTTTAACTTGTGTAAGTCAGCGCCACCTGTCGGCTGTTTTTTAAGTTTTTTTTTCCTGTCTCAAAAAAAAAAAAAAAATCCCGTGAACCCTGAAAACCTTTTTCTATTTTTTTTTATTTTTCCGGTTTTTATGAATTTTTAAATTTTATACGGACTTTTTTCCCACCCGGTATATAGATATTAATCAGTTGAATATTGGAAACCCTTGTACCTAGGGGCACCATGCTTTATTTAAATAATTATTATTTTACAGCATTTTTACTCATTGGAGTGAGTGACAACATTGTTTCAAATCATAACAGTTCATTTTAAATGAAAGAAAGAAGAAGCTATAGTTAAATAGAAAAGAAAGTCTTGATTTGATGATCAAAACTAAATTTTTTCACTTAAATTTGAAGTTTTATTTTGTGAAATTAAGTGCAAACTTATGTTTTAATGTATAGCAGATTTTTTTTTGTAATCATTAAAGGAAAAAATGATATAAAAACAAAGTTTGGTTTCTGCAGGTCTTTGGCTATGGAAGCTATTTTGCCAAAATCAACAACATCCTGTACCTAAGGCCATAATCTTGTCTTGTACCAAGGACCATGGCCTCTGGTAGAAAAGAGGTGGACGAAAACTTGGCAAGTGTAGAATTCTCACTGATACCCCCGAGAAAAATGAAAATCAAGCACAAATACTGAAAAATGTAATTGATAAAAAAAAGGTTACAAGGTCTGTGTTTGAAACAGAAAATTTATGTGGGATCATCAAGAAGACAATGGAGAAAAAACATACATTAGACAGTGATGAAATAATAAACATTTCCTCCTTTAAGACATTGCCTACAATTAACATTTCTTCTTTACGAAGATTTTAGAAGTTGTGCATGAAAGAAATAATGCATACAAATTGTTTTTTTTATTGTAAACAACAATTTCCGTGTTTGGAAATAACTGGCCCTAGTTACAATAGTGTTATTGTACCTAGGGCCATTTGCAATTTTTTTAAAATTTTCAATATCATTTACAAGTTTTTTTTTCTACACTAGATGTGATTTTAATTTAAAGAGAATAAAGAACGTAATGTATACAAACTATTTCTATTATTGTAAGTTAGTTATAAGTAAAGATACTGACATTTGAAAATAGCCGACTCTAGGTACAAGGGTTTCCCATATTATATAAATTTTAGATTAATTTTTTACGAAGATTTTGCTTAGGTTATACTATATTTCGTCCTATAATCAACGAGAGGACATGAACTTTATCCATGCAATATCTTGCCCCCCTCTACCTCCAGCTTCAGTGTGGTAGAGATATTAGATAGCTAGGGGACGTTTTAGTTGTTATTTGTTTGCTTGTTCTTTTTTTGTATAGTCTTGTAACCCGCCATTGAAAATTTGAAAAAATAATAATTCGTTCCTGAATTTACTTAAACATATGAAATTACAGGAATGGGGTTGAAGCAAAAATTTCCTGTATCTCAATAATAAATATTCTTAGTTTATATACTAAAACTATTGAAAATAATGAAAGTTCTAAATAAATTATTCATTTTGTCAGAAAAATCCAACTCAAATTTATTATAATTCAAATTAATATTGTATGTCCTAATTAGGACATACAAGTTGAAAAATTTTATTTTCAAACTATTAACAACCAAAGAACACTTTATTAATTTCGTTTTTCAATCCTTTTAAAGCAAAAGAACACTTACAAATAATTATTTTAGTTAATTTTTAAATTGTGTTGATAATTGGATGACAATGGGATAGTTAAAAACTCACTTTTTTGCAGTCGCTACATAACTTAATTTAATTTCGATTCCACGCAAGTTAATGAATTTCCTTTTATTTGATATAAGAAAATTAAAGTTTTTAATTAGTCAAAATATATTTAAAAACTGAAATTTTCTTTTTATTCGTAGGATTAAAGCCAAGCTGTAGGTATGTATATGGGTAGAAATGAAGCAGTCTGTTTGTAAAATACGTATTTTAAACTATTAGAAGCATATCAAAAATAATAAAGAAAATAAAGTTGATTTTATTCATTCTAAAACGCGGTAAAATTAATAAAGCACCATAGAATATTGAGACGTATTCAAATTGAAAAAAAATTTATTCATTCTTATTTTTATTTATTAATTTTAAAAAAATAAATCAGGATGATTTTTTTTTCGTTTTATATGCCCTCATATCCTCATTAGAGATTAGGTCAAATGTTCTCTAGAATAACTATAAATTTATTTCTAAATGTAGGCACGTTAAATCCGTGGACCAGAAATTCCTTGTATGAAGTTAGTGGGTGGGAGAAGGTACGAACCCTCCAGATGTCGTCCCAAGGTGTGATCGATCGAAAATTAGGTGGCACGAAGGGCAAATTGTTGATACACCTCTATATTGTCTCTCTAAAAAAATAGTCAGCAAATTATTGCGGTTTAAAGTGCGAATGCTCCACAACACGGCACTTCGCATGTTCTTAAAACGTCCAGTCTTAACTTAAAACACGAACTTCCTTTATGTAAAACTAGCTGAAAACCCGCACTTCGCTACGGAGTACATTCAAATTAAATAGAACGATCAATGTATGCAATTAATGCCAAAAAAATAAATATATATATTTATAATAAATATGACGATCAATATATACAATTGTTGTAGAAAAATATATATATTTATAAAAAAATCGTAAGGGATATTTTTATAGACAAAATAATGTCCAATCGTCGGCCGCATTAGCAAGAAAAAAATTTATTTTGTCTATTTAGTTGTTATGCACGTGACGATAAATTTATTTAAAGTACGAGAAAAAAGAAATCACGTGATCAGCATTTAATAAATTAAATTCTAAAAATTAATCTTTAAAAATTCCCCAAAAATCAGAAAACAGAGGTAAAGATTCGAAAAAGGAATTTTTAATGATCTTTCTCGTGATATAAATTTTATAACCCTCGAATTATTATTTTAAATGCAAACTTAAAAAAAGTTACTAAAACAGATTAAAAATTTAATTTAAAAAATCTAAGAAGAATTTTTCAAAACTCTCTCTTAGTGCACCCCTACACTATAAGAAGAATCGTCATGCAAAATTTCAGCCGTTTAGGTCCAGCGGTTTGGTCTGTGCGTTGTATGTGAGTCAATAGGTGAGTCAGTTACGGAACTGTTTTATATATATAGATTAATAGGAGATAGTCACAGCGTCATATTTGATAAGTTGAAAGATTTAAAATTAGAATGGTCTGATTTTCATTGCAAGGAATATTCATCTTGAATAATTACAATGGAAAAATATCTCCCACCTATCGACACATAGGAAATATGAAAATTTCGGATCTAATTTTCTTCCTTTTTAAAAAAAATTCTTTCTAGATATCCAAAGCCCCTGTTCAACTCGCATATGGATCGCATCATTCTTTTTGGCTGGCTATTTTACAAATGAGATCCAATCCTGTTATCATTTCATTCTTACTGCTTTAAAATTACGATATTTATGCAAGATATACACCCAACCTCTGACACACGACAATCACTTAAATTTGGCATTTCCATTGTTTTCACTTTTCTTTTACAAATTTGATAAACATCACAATGACTTTCAGTCAATGTTATTAAGAAAATCATCAAAACGTTAAAGTATTTTATTTCTTCATTTACATAAAAAAGGAGACTGTCACTCAGTAGAAAAAAATTTACTGCTTTCTAAACCGTTTACATCTGCAGAGTCATATGATCGATCAACGTGTCACATAGCATAAGGTAAATTATGGCGACGAAAGTGCCCACAGAAATGTTTTTCCGAGAAAAATGATACATTATTCTTGAAAGGGTGTCAGATAAACTATGAACTACCACAAATAAATTTAATTTAGAGTATACGGTTTGACAGAACATACAGGTGGTTCGTAGAGACGTAGACAGGCTGAGGAAGCCATTTCTTTAGAAAATACATTTTATAGACTTCACATTTTTCTTTATACGAGGAATGGAACATTAAAGTTGGCAACACTGTTGTAGAGTCCCCACGAAGCAGAACCCAGGAAAGCAACTTACACCATACGAAGGTCGCATACCTGCTACTTGATGGGGCATGGGTGTATTTCAGTGACTGTAATAAAGAAAGATGAATTTTCTGTTGCTAAAATGATGACAATGACCGTACTAAATGGCGTCGCCAGTGTACAGAAAATTTCCCGAAGGGATTCATGATAGTTGCAGGATTTTGTTACAACGGCAAATTAAAAGTCAAAAAAGTCTCACATAAAGCCGAAATTAATTCACTGTACTATAAGCAGAATATTTTAGAACCAATTTTTGAAGAAGAAATACCAGCCTTATATGGAAAGGACATTAATAAAGTTGAGCTTCATGAGGACAAAGCCTCCAGTCACACGTCTAATTCAACTGCCGCTTAGTTAGCAAAGAGAGAATGTGAAACATGAATAACGTGTATCCTTTTGAATGAAATACCTGTAAAATGCCCTGACGCTTCTCCAATGGACTTTTTAGCTTTTGGTTTATGAAATCGATCCTTAGCAGAACGGCATCCAAAACCCCTGAACGCACTTTGGAAAACGGTCCAAGAGGAATGAGGTAAAATTGACATTGCAGTACTAAGAAAAAGTTTACTTTCTGGTAAAATTCGAGCTAGAGCTATAGTAAAAATCCATGGCTATCAGACAGAAGAAAATGGCCTCAAAAATAGGAATTTATGCATAAAACTTAACTATCAAAATCGTTTCAATAATGTGCGAACGACCTTCTGTATATGCTTTAATACGGGGTGGTCTCCCACGTGTTTCAATTACACTAGCAATCCTTCTGGGCATACTTTCAACAAGATTTTGATACACAGCTATGGATATTTGTCTCAATTCCTGCTGCAAGAATGTCGCCAACTCAGATGTGAATTTCGGACGTGGTTCCCTGGTCCGTAAGCGTCGTTCTAACTCGTCCCACAAATGTTCTATTTGGTTTAGGTCGGGACTTTGAGCAGGCCAAGGAAGAGGTTTTACATCAATATCTCGATACCACTCCTTAACAGAGACAGCAACATGACATGGTACGTTGTCGTCCATGAAGTAACATTCTTCCATTCCATAAAATTGCCAGAGCGCAGAAAGTACCTGATTGTCCAAAACGTTCACGTAGGCGTCGGCGTTCAATTTACCAGAAACTACATGCAAAGGTCTTAGGCGATACCACGAACCCCCCCCCCTCCCAACAAGTACACCACTACACCGAACTTGATATTTGGAACGATGCACTCGGGTAACCGACGTGCGCCTGACATTCGCCAAACCCAAGCACGCCCATCCACTGGAAGAGCGTGAAGCGTGGCTCATTGCTCTAGAAATCAGTTTCCCAGTCGTCCACAGTCCAGTCGCGACGGTGCAAACAACGGCGAGTCAGTCAGCTTTGTTGGGTGGAGTGATGTTTGGTTAGTGTGCGGCAAAACATCCGTGGATATTCAGGGCGTGAAGTTCTTTTCGTAAAATATCGGGGTGCACCGTAACCCCTGCTGCCTGTTATAACTCACTGTTGATCATTTGGAGTGGTTTCTTGAGGTACTTACGAACCTCAGGCATCAGGGTACGCCGATCCTGTTCGGTCAATTTAGGGAGACGACCAACGTTTGCAGTTCGTGTCCCAACTCTCGTAGTCTTCCACTTTTTCACGACATCACCATTAGTTGACCTTGACTGTGATTACTCTACTGGAATTGTGCGAATAGACTTTCCACTAATGTGGCAACCAACTACATCACCTCTTTCAAAGTCACTAAGTTACTTTCGTATCGACATATTGTCAAAGTTTCACACAGAACCAACGACGTTACAATTACGATATATAGTTATCGTATTTAGCTATCGTATTTAGCCTTAACAGGTCACACGCAAACCCGTGGCTTCCGGTCCATTATTGTAGGGTACATATATATATATATATATTAATTAAAATATTTTCTGTCATTTGTGAATTAAGATTTTTTTAGTTGAATACTAGGATTCCTACATTAAAATATTCTGAAAATCTAATCATGGTGTTTCAGCTGAGGTGAGGGTCATTTTTTTTTTTCATCTGCAGGAAATCATAATGCAATATTTCCTTCATTACCACTAATGTATTCAGACTAAAATACTTTATTAGGATATAAAAATATGCAATATTCGCAAAAATATAAACTGCGCATGAATACAAGTATAAAATAAAGCATAAGGATTATTCTTTCTTATTATAGTCTTGTAGTTCAATGAATAAAATAAAGCATTTTGCTGAGCCAGTATTTATGTTTGAAATCTTTGCAGTATCTTATATTGCAATTCAAAATTTAATTAACTTGTCTTTACTATCTTGTAAATGTTTTTCACGTTACGCAGAATTCCGTGATTAATAATGAGCAATCACTGCGACCCAAACTTTATGTAACATGGATTTATTCAACAAAATTTAAAAAAATATATATTATTCTTAGTTGGAAAAAGTTTCAGCACCGCTACAAATTATATACGCATTTAAAAACAAGATTTAAAATATTTAAAATACAAAATTAAACATTTCTTGGATAAATATTCAAATTCAAACATAATAAACTAGGTTGTTGTAATAATTAAAAGGAATTATTTTTACAGAATTACAAACATTATATTTTTTTCCTTGGAGTAGAGGTTCATAGAACAGATTCGGTGCAGAAATTTTCTAACAGTATATATCGACAAAAAGTGTTATATGGTGCTATATGTGTATGGAACAATGCCTTTAAAGAAAGCTCAAGCATTGTGGAGACATATCCATGGTATTAAAATAACTATTTCTTGAATGGCATCATGTTCGTTCTAGCTCAATTTTTTAAATGTTACAGCCTAACCTTCTCAGCATTTCACCTTAATGTATTTTTATATCAAAATTGGACTTAAAATTTGGCGACTGCAGACTTTTATATTATAAATAGACAGAGGGTTTGGTGCAATATACCCTATGGGCAAAAAAGGACAAAGGTTTGTAATCCAGTTATTAAAACTTTTGTGATTATTATTTTTTTTAAATCACATTTGAACTCTTAAATTTTAATAAAAGAAATTATAAGTAAAAAATATTTGAAATAATTGTTGCATGTACTTGAACACTAAGAAAAAACTTCCTTCAGAAATATTGTGTGAGACATTTAGGTGTTTTCCTTTAAAAGCTCCCATTATGAGATCCCTATCTCTCGAAATGGTAAAGGGTGACCTCAGGAGAGGGAACACATAACCTCTGTACATGAAGCATCTATAATCTTCTTCCTTGCTTTTATACTGATATTTCTATTCAGATTTTAAAAAGTTGTTTCGGGGTCTCATTTAAAGCCGTACTTCATTTAAGAAAGTGATACAGTGTTCGTATTTTAGATGATTGACTGGAGTTTATTATAATTAACGAATCAACCATAGACTAGACGCTCGAGTACTAAAATTTCCTTAGGACATGCTAATTACTAAAGATATTTGTTTCTAAACTTGGCCTTTATTTCAGGAGGATTCACTAGTAGTCAATAATTTGTTAAAAAACATTCAAAGTATTACTCTAGAGAGCTTTGCCTCTAGATTGGCTCTAGGTTGGTTGAACTTAAACCTCTCTACAGCCTCTGTAAGTCCATATAATTGTTCTAAACAAGGCCCGTGTGCAAGGATATTGATTTTGACCATGAATGCAGAAATTTTGAGTTTCATTTCATCTAGTTTGCCCTGTAACTAAACATATTATATTTTCCTAGTGAATGAAAATTGATGCATATCAAAATTTTAGTTTAAAGTAACACAAAAGTTGATTATACAAGAATATATAAATACTTAATTTCAATGTGCTATACAATATTTAGTTATATATCTTTATATATATATTTCTTCTGTTCGTGTGTATGTCACTGAACTCCTCCTAAACGGATGGACTGATTTTAATGAAATTTTGTGTGTGCGATTAAGTTGATTCGAGAATGGTTTAGATTCACAATTTGATCCGATAGAAAATATTTTTTTAATTAATTAATTTATTTATGTGTTATTGTTGATCTTTGGTTAGTTTAGGTACACAATTGGATCCGGTAGGCAGCGCTGCAATCGCGTTTCAAATTTTTTTTATTTTCATGAATTTTAATGATGTATACACGTGCACTTAATAACAATTAACTTAATATACAAATTTAAATTGTCAATTCTCATTTGATTCTATGCAACTTATGATGTATTGAACAGCTCATTGATTAGTCATACTAATAGCCATATTAATGAAATTTCGCCCACATTCTTGCTAACTTTAAGATAGGTCGAGTGGTTATGGACCCAGGTCCATATTACCCACAACCGGTTTCGATGATGTAATAATAATGTTTCCATGAGAAAATGCGATTCCACATATGAATTCATTGTGATACATTTTATTTTCATATTTTGTAATCCTTTTCGGTTATTCTGCAAGATAAGACTGCAAGTTGAGATGAAATCTCCCGCTAGCAAGGACAGTGTAGTGCGCAGAAGAACATGGGATAAGGTGAATATGATTGAGGCTATCCAAAAGCTAAGATGCGGAGAAATGGGACTAAAGGAGGCTGTCAGAATGTTTGGTGTATCAATAATAACTTTGAGATTATTGCCTTCAAAAGTGGATAAGCCAGCAGCAGATTAGGTTATACAAAAACTAGGGTTTGGTTTTAATTTGGAGCGCTACGGTCAACTTTTGTTATACAAGGCCTAATTAGATTAAGACCTACAGTTTAAAGCCGATTCCGAACGGCTACAAACATCCATGCCATCAGTGGGACCCGAACCCACAAGCTCCGAACCAAATGCCAGTGCCCTAGCCCATCAACTTGCACAAAAACTAGGGAGGAAGTCTGTTTTACCAAATTACACTGAAAAAGAGTTAGTGGCCTATTTGCTAGAGGTGGAGTCAGTATTTAACGGTCTAAATCGACAAGATGTGAGGAAATTGGCGTTCCAATTGGCTGAACGCAATAATATCTCCCACACTTCCATAAACGAAGCAGCAGGGAGAGGCTAGCTAAAGCCATTCCTCACTCGTCAGATAAATTTTGATCACAATACCTACAAGGACGTCATATGCACGTGCAAAAGGATTCACACTTGAGCAGGTGTCTGGGTTATTTTTATTTCCTGGAAGGTTTGTGTTCTGGGAATCATTTCCAGCATCTTCAATGTAGGTGAGACTGGTTTAAGTGTGGTTCAGTCAAAAGTTTCCCAAGTCATCGGGCTGAAGAGAAAAGTCAGGTAGGAGCTCTGACTACAGCTGAACGAGGTTCTCCGGTAACTGTGATTTGCTGCATGAGTGCTGGGGGAACATATTTTCCACCAATGATGATATTTCCTCATAAAATCATTACGGATCCGCTTATGAATGGAGCCCCATCCGGATCAATTTGAAGAGATCATCCCTCTGGGTGGATACAAGCTCATATGTTCACAGAGATGGTCCAGACCAGCAAGAAGCATCGTGCATCTTCTCTGAAGGTGCATTCAAAGATAACACATGAGGAGAACTTTGGATTCGGTGTGTTATGAGCCTATACTGGACTCATTATGTGTGCACCGGAACCGAAGCTGAATTTTTTATTTTTTGTCTTTTGTCTCCAAAATTGAAGTTTTTTTATATAGTTAAAATATAGATGTATAGATTTGATGATCCAGCTGTTTAATAATATATTATCTTTCTTTCACTTTTCTATTTGAAAACTTTCTCTTTTTTGTTTCCAACTGTTTAATAAATAGATAAAGGATTTTTTTTTTGGTAAAAAAGGTTGGGGTCCATATTATCCTCCACTTTTGGTCACCTGCAAGTTTTGACTTTTTTCACTTATGTGATTGTATACATCTTAAAATTTGGTTTAACTGCAAATCCACTTAAGGATGTTTAGATGGTGAGTTATGGAACAGGTTGGAACCCCAAAATATGAAAATCAGTCTTTGGTACGACCACGGTGAGCCAAAAACAAAAGGGAGGTCCATAATCCCACTTTCTCCTCTACTAAAAATCTTCAGACTACGGATTTTGAATTTTAATTTATCTCTCATACCTTATTATGTTTGATTTCAATATTCAAAGGATGTCATAAGAATATTGGCTATAAAATTATAAGAAAGGGAACAAAAATTCCCTCTATTCTTAACGTCTTTTTATATATTGTTTGAAGGTTTTTGACAGAAATTATGAGCTAAATCTCCTTTAACTTTCTCCTAATTGCAAATGAAAATATTAAGGTGGAATTGTTTTGAATTATCTATCAGTGCATAAATTTATCATTATAAATTTCAATTCTCTCCATGAAATTTGTTCGCTTGCATTTTTTTATTTCGAGGAGGATAAATAAAACGTTAAGGAAAAGAAAATTTATTTTAATTACATAAATATTATGACAAACATATTTTGATATTCTCCGTGCAACATGTTTATTACTTCCCTACTCATTTATTATTGAAATAGATCATGGAAATTAAATTATATCCTATTCTGAAGAAATAGTACAATACGTTGCCATAGAATGAGATAAATTTACTTAAATTTATTAAACTCTTTAATGACCTTCATTACTTACTTAACATATTAATACTAATGTTTATTATTACTTTATTATCGCATTTTCAAAATAATATCTTAATCAAATAAGACAGCTGTTATATTTTTCCTACGAGATTTATTTTCATGATATACTTTTGAGGCAGAAACAATGAATAAGCATTACCTTGATAATTAATAAAGTTCTGACAGAAATAATATTTTACGCTTTGTTATTAAGGCTGCAATAGTAATGAATGTATTTAAATAATATATTTAGTTTCATAAAGATTCAAACCTATCATTACACTTGCTATTAAATATTAATTAAAATTCTTGAAATTGAACACCCAATAGTTACTGCTTAAACATTTATTAACTGCCTTTGAGGAATTTTCATTTCATTATGGCAAGTAAATTCATCCGAACATTTACATTTCCGAGGCATTGCTTTTACTATTACGCACACTTGCTAACCATTTATGATTCCTTGAGGCAGGTAAGTTCATCGGGTATGTTCAAGCAATGTGTTGCAACCACCCTTTTGATGAGCTTTAACAACATTCAGACTGTACTATTCAGACTATATCAAAGTTTCAGACTGTATATTAAAGAAAGATATTCTATATTAGAACCATTACAGAATAGAGAAAATTCCAAAGATAATTCTTGTGAATATACCTGTATTGGATGATAAACTATTAGATACAAGGATCTATGCTGTGGGAAATATACGTTTCTGATTTTTAAAGTAATAACCCTTTTAAAATCTGTAGATGGATGTAGATGTTACTGATAGTATTAATTATAAAAACTCCAAAGCATTTCTAAAGAAAGGGAAACAAAATCACTGTTTTTTTAACATTGTGTGATGAAAATTCAAATGATTCATTTGTATGAAACATTTTATTAATAATCATAAAAATATTTTTGAACTTATAAGTAATATTTATGATAGGTGATTCCTAATTCACGGTACAAACTTTAAGGGTTGGTACAGTACTCTGTAACTAACATTTATTGTACAGGAATGTATGGCGGCATGTGAAACGTTGAAGCACAAACGCAGGAAAGAGACATGAAAGGAAAGAATAATTACAAGATAAAAGAACTTTTTATATACCATGATTTTAAATTTTCTGTTGAATCCTATAAACTCGACAATTCTATGTGTTAATAAATGTTTTTTAAAAAATTTTTTTGATGAATCATCCCATCAATTTGAAAGAAATTGAAGTCAATTTTAAGTTAAATTGCTTTTAACTTTTCGTTCCCGTTCCTGCCGATAGATGGCTGCACCAGTAACCGAAACAAAATTAACTGAAAATGGATTCAAGTCGGCTTAAAGATGGCTAAAAGTATGTAAGGTATACACAAGATTCGATTCCCAAGAATCGAACTTTTGAGTGAATTAAAGAAGCTGCTTTAGATATGCTAATTTCGGCATACGCGCTTAGTATAAATACCACGCAGCGTCATTAATGAAAAGGGGAAGGTTGTTAAGGTTGAAAAGGTGTTATCCTGCGCTAGTGCTTAGCGGGCCAGAAGTTTACATGGCAGTACTGCTGGTTTGACTTACTGTTCGTGAGTATAAAAATATATTGTTCTTGAAAGCTGTATTTATATTCCGTACAAGTAGTACGCATGCTTATTGCTGTAAAAGCCAATTATATGTGCAACGAATTCAATAAACATTGTTTCATGTATAAACTGTGTGTGGTTCAAATTCAAATAGAGAGCCACTTCAAATTATATACACCCAGGTCTGGATAAAAGTGAGCATAGAATCTCTATACTGGCGCCCGAAATTATATATACCCTAGTAGTTAGCGTTACATTTGTAACGAACAACATAATTGAAATTAAAAACTGTGTACTGTGTACTTATATTGATAAAATTGTTGCAAGTACTTATATACTATTTAAAAAAATGAGTGTTGTAGAACAAAATCCTGCTGGAAATTTCCCTCGGGTAATTATGGTTCAGCAAATTGCGCCATTCGAAGCCACCTTCAATGGCGGCCCCTCAAGCCAATTCCTAAAGAAAATTGAGCATTACTTTCAGCAACAATGCACCCCAGAGGGGGATAAACTTAAAATTGCTCTAGCCGCTTTAAGAGGTAGTGCATATCAGTGGTACACGTGTATGAAAAGCAGTAATCTGATTTTTGACTATTCGTCATTCAAGCAACAGTTTCTTAGCGTTTTTCCAAAGACCTTTAATCAAAGTGAAATTGAAGCGGAAATTTATTCGCTAAGGCAACGTGAAGGTCAGAGATTTGCTACAGAAGATTAGATTTTGCTACAGAAAAGATTTCCAAGTGTGAGGAATATTTAGAAGGGGTAACGGAAGCGGTAATCTTAAAAATAGTTATCCAACGTTTGAAGCCAAGTGTTCAAGATTTTTTAGATAATCAAACAATTACAAGCAAGGTTACCCTCCTTCAAGCTTTAGCTAACATGACAATAGGCATTTCTTCGCTACCCCGTACCGTCATTCAGGTACGAGAAGTTTTATACAGCCGCGCCAAAATTTTTCGCGAGTTTCAAACCAGCAGCGTAAGCAGTACCGCAGGCAAAATAATAGAAGCGCACGGCGTTATAATGAAATTAGTGCTCTTAAAGTAAATAATATGGAAGCACCTTACTTGCACTGGCAAGTTGATTCACATGATATGGTTCAACCTGTTGAAACTGTGTGGTCAAATGTATTATTTTGTCCGAGTAGTAATCATTATTTTGAGAATAGTGAAAGTCAGGGTATTTTTGTGGCTTATAAAGAAAGTGAGTCTAGCTGGAATAATGCGGTAATTCCAGTACAAATTTCTGAAAATAGTGCCGATACTAATGCTAGTGGTTTAGAAAATAAATCATCGGACACTTCTATTAATGCTATACCTGATATTATCAATGCTATACCTGATATTTTAGATGATATTCACACATCTGTTAATGAAGGAAGTTTAGTAGATGACGAAGTATGCGTTACGGAAGTTAGTGAATACTTATTAGTTGACGATAATAAAAATTCTTTAAACGATAGTAGGAACTCGCTAGGTAATGATGATATTATTTCAAGTTTCCATCCGAATGAGGATTGTGTAGGCCAGGTTGATAATATGGTTTTAAATAAAGTACATGAAAACCATACTGAGAGTCAGGATGAAAAGTTGACACAGAATTATACTGTAAGTAGTTTAGCTGATGCTTCGGAAGTTATAGACGTAGGTTGTATTAAAACGCACCAGTACGAAAAGCTTAATCTTCCTAAAACTGAAGCAGTGTTAACGAATATAACTGATAACGATTCTGATGTCGCAAGTTTCAAAGAGACTTTTTCGTCAAAAGAGGATAAAACTAAAGTTAAGGGGGATAAAAAACGAGAAAAAGCGCCTTCAGGTTCCAGCATTAAAACTGCTAATACTGAAGTAATTAAGGCGGTAAACAAGAAGTCGTATAAGCACAAATACGAAAAGCAGAGTCAGGTTGTTGAAAAAATAGAATCTGCATTAAAATCTAATACCGATACAAGCAAAAGTACGAAGCAATGTAACGTGTGCACTACAAAAACTCTATCAAAGGATGAAAGTGGCACACATAAGGTACACAAGGTTATGAAAAGGATAGATGACAATTTTAAAGCTCCTTTGCATAAGTACAGGAAACGCAAGATATCAGCCGCCCAGCAAGGTTGGCCTCCTCCCAAGAGACCTCCTGTCCATCGTCAAGCCGGACCAGCGCCTCAGGACCTACGACCTGCTGCACAAAGGATGCCCACACGGTCAACGAACCCCTTTACTAGGACTGCGACCATCAAGAGAGGTTCCACGGATTGGATAGACTGGTGCAAGGAAGTTGCTGCATTCATGAGGAACAAGTCTTGTATCAACTTTCTTATTCTAACTCCCACCCTTTAATAAAACCGAACCAAATTGGTTTGAAATTTCCCATTGTATATACTGTGTAAACATTTTGAGGGGAAGGAGTGAGCCACTGAAAAAAAACGGCATACTGTTGTTTTATAAATTTTTGAAGGGGACATGTAGTGACTAGGAAAAAAACATACTGCATAATATAATAATTAACTAACTAACATACTAACTTCACAAAACATAACAAATATGCATTATAAATTGGGGGAGAGCAGATACAAACAGTCAAGAAATGTCATGCTGTGCAATTGTGTTGACACTTTTAATTAATATAGATCTTCTAGGGCGCAGTTGGCAGCCCAGTATCCGCAACTCTGCAAATCCACTGTTTGATGGTGTCACCTGGACCCTTCGGGGTTAGTTTTGTAAAATGGTAGTGGCGTTTTTCCTCCACACAACGTGTGGAAGGTTTTTTTGGCTTTGCCACCCATTATGTAAAAAGTCAGACCAGCACGCGTTTTCAATTAGTTAACTGAAGCCGTTCAGACCTCAGTTACCTAATTTTTTTTCGAGGGAGGCCAGTGTAAGGTATACACAAGATTCGATTCCCAAGAATCGAACTTTTGAGTGAATTAAAGAAGCTGCTTTAGATATGCTAATTTCGGCATACGCGCTTAGTATAAATACCACGCAGCGTCATTAATGAAAAAGGGGAAGGTTGTTAAGGTTGAAAAGGTGTTATCCTGCGCTAGTGCTTAGCGGGCCAGAAGTTTACATGGCAGTACTGCTGGTTTGACTTACTGTTCGTGAGTATAAAAATATATTGTTCTTGAAAGCTGCATTTATATTCCGTACAAGTAGTACGCATGCTTATTGCTGTAAAAGCCAATTATATGTGCAACGAATTCAATAAACATTGTTTCATGTATAAACTGTGTGTGGTTCAAATTCAAATAGAGAGCCACTTCAAATTATATACACCCAGGTCTGGGTAGAAGTGAGATTAGAATCTATATAAGTATGAAAAGAATGCATTGTAATCGTGTTCTTAGCTATTCTAAAAGTTCCAAATGTCTAGCTAGTCGGGAAGTTAGTTAAAAATCGATTGCAAGATTTGAACTGGACACAAACACACAAACAAACGAGAAAGCGAGTTAATGAAAACATGTAAAAAATTGACAGCGACGTTCACAAGTGCTATGTTAACAATAAGTGCTCAAAATTACGTACAACAACAAAAATACATATTTGGCAGCGTCGATGGAGCGAGTTTCAAAGTACAGTTTCAAAGATGCCAGGTATTTCACGCACACTTGCAGCATCAACGAATATTCGTGCGACGAAATCTTCAACAGAGTGAACTGGAATGGCATATAATACGAGACTCTTCAGATGTCCCCATAAGAAGTTGTCGAGGGTCAATAAATCAGGCGATCGGGGTGGCCAAGGGACTGGTCCAGAACGCCCCAAAAGTGGCATCCATGTAATTGCACACAACAGTGCTAAAATGGAATGGCACCCCATCATGCTGACACCACAGTCGGTAGGAACTCGTCTATGAGGAAAGCGCTCCTGATACATCTCTGCCGTTATCATTTGCACAGCCGTACATGAGATGCATGTCTGCTGTTTCCCATCACGGACGACATCACAATTTAGAATGACATTTTCCCGAAAATGCATAACGTTTATGAGCGGGAATCCACCACCTTCTCTCTATCGTCAACGGAACCAAGCGATCATTCCATTTTCACAATGTTTTTATTAACTTGCTTTCTTGTTTGTTTGTGTGTGTGTGTGTGTTTGTCCCTTACAAATCTTACAATCGATAACTAACTTGCCGACTAGCTAGACATTTGAAACGCTGAATAGCTCAGAACACGATGACAATGCATTTTTTAATACTTTTAGCCGTCTTTAAGCAGAATTAAATTAATTTTCAGTTATTTTCAGTTAATTTTGTTTTGTAGACTGGTGCAGCCATCTGTCGGCCGGGACGGGAACGAAAAGTTAAACGCAAGTTAACTTCCAATTAACTTCATTTTCTTTCAAGTTGAGGGGATAATTCATCAAAAAAAATTTAAAAAACTATTTATTAATACATAGAATTGTCAATTTTATATGATTCGACAGAAAATGTAAAAACATGGTATATAAAAATTTCTTTTTATCTTGTAATTATTCATGTATTTTTCCCGTGTTTGTAATTCAACGCTTCACCTTCCCCTATAAATTTCTATTCAATAAATTATTGTTAGAGTGTAGTGTACCAACCCTGAAAGTTTGTACCATGAATTAGTAATCACCCTGTCTATGTTTGCGTTCTTGTATGTGTGTAATTTAATGCGTATGTAATAGCAAACGTTGCATCAATGACAGAACAGAATATTTTCATTGAAGAAAATATCACTTTTTTGCTGTCTAAACCCCATACGTAATTCGTATTCGTTCATTCTGACTGAGTAGCAAAATGTTATAGTAGAGTTTCAAATCAGCCAGCAACTCAAGCGTAATTCTTTTCATATCATTCATCTTTTTCGCTCTAAATGCCACCATATTTCAAATGAAAATTTCAAAGGTAAAAATATCAATGCGGTAAGTTTCATTCAAAGTCTAATAAAGAAAAAAAATCTGGAAATTTTATATTTGCATTCGGTTAACTTAAAAAGGAAGGTTCAGGGACTTATGCATTTATTTTATATTTGCCAGTCAAATGTAAAAATGGGATATATTTTGAACAAATAAGATATACTTTTTGGTGAGAATTAATTAAAATATTATTTAGAGTACTTTTGTAATTTTTAATTTTAATTGCCCTTACACGCGCGCGCACACACACACACACACACACACACACACACACACACACACACACATATATATATATATATATATATATATATATATTCTAAAAAGAACTAACTGCCGCCGCCGCCGCTGTCAAAAGCTTGTCACTCTATCTCCTCCGAAACCGCTGGGGGTATAGGGTCGAGACCGATACCAATCGATGCAGAACAATGTGGGGAAGAAAGTAAGACATGTCTCATATTCGTCGGACTTTAAGTTTTTTTTTTAATTTTATGTTTTGTGGGAAAATATTGACTTTTTCATGTTCAGATTACGATAACTCGCCAAAAAAGGATCGTATAATTTTTTTTTTTTACAATCTAAGACTACAGACATTTCTCCTTCAAACAAGACCTCATTTGTTTAAAAATAATTTAAAACAGACTGATATTTTTATTGAAATTGAAAACCCTTTTTTTGGAAAAATTTATGCGTTTCGAGATATATAAATTCTATGCTCTCAGACTTATTATGTTACAAAGAAAATATTTATATCAACTGGAAGATGAAAGCTTTCTCATTCATATAAACTTCATTTCAAGTCTCTATCTTAAAATTTCGATTTTTAATTGAATTCTAAAGAAATACTTCAAAAAAAATCTTCTCATTAGCTTCCTTTGAAAGAAGAACCAATTTTTCACCCATTCATTCATTTCGTCTGGCTTCATCCATTTCGTCGGGAGGGGGGGGGGGTGGAAGCTTCAACTGTAAACAAATGAATGACTCAATCGCTGTAAAAAACTATTGAGTCATTCATTCACTTGATTCACCAGAGGAGCGAGCGTAGCGAGGCTAGGGGCGAAGCCCCTAGTATATATATATATATATATATATATATATATATATTGGTGAGGGTGGTGGTATATTTAGAAAGAAATATTTAAATTGTGTATCGTGAAATAGTCCAATATTTTGTAAAGAAAGTTCCAAGTATAAAAATGTCTTCACCTTGATCGAAAATCATCATCAGATGACTAGAAGTGTGTCTCAAATACATGGGTTTTAATAAATTTAGTCGACACATTGCTATAAAATGTAAAAAATGGTATTTTACAATATTGTAAATCATATCTTCCACTATTTACATATTTATATATATTTTAACAGTGTATATTTAGAAGTCTATTTCATTATTTGCATTTCAATTTTTTTATTTAATATTGAAATTTACTATATATATATATATATATATATATATATATATATATATATATATATATATATATATATATATATATATATATATATATATATATGTGTGTGTGTGTGTGTGTGTATGTTAAAATTTTGACGCATATTTTCACTTTTCTGTCTAATTTTTTACTACTTGCCCAAGCGATACAGACTGGGTTTGGTGCACTGCCAAAATTATAACCCTCTGCGCTCGACATTTGCTTTCCGGAAAACCGTTATGGAGGAACGTAATCCTACGTTAAATTTGAAAGTATAATTTTATATGATTATAAAATAAATTTTTTTTTTTTTTAAAAACACTGCAAAATAAAAGGTAGTGGATTGTTGAAACTGTGCGAACATTTAGTTACATTAAAATAGACAATTGTTGTTTTATAACCAAAGCTAAATTTCGATATTTTTTTTTCTAATGTAGTGAGCATTTCTCCTTCGACATCCCCCCATTCCCCACCATTAATTTCTTTGTTTCTTTATTGTAGATGTATCACCGTATAAGTCACTCCCTATGAGCAGTCAGCAAAAGAACATCCATCTCAGTCCTAATTTAAACACGAGCGATCTCCCTGAACGCTTGGGATGGTACCCACGATGCAATGCTTATAATACAACGTCTGTTTCAAACTCGTCCCTAGAGTAACGTTATAAATCAATTTTTGAGAGACTCCAGTGGAAGAACCAAAGGATTATTTAGCATTTGAAAATGTACAGCCCGCACGAACATTACATGCCGAGAGATACTGGAATGATAAATATAGATTAGTCCATTTCTCAATCAGACAATTCATGGATATTTATGCAACACAATAGTTTGCAACTCATTATCTTTACATAGATCGATACAAATAAATATGGCACAAGTAAATCCATTGATCATTCTTTAAACTAATTTTAGTCGCCTTGTAAATCAACTGTTATTGGAAGTGATAAAAGTTTAGCATTTTAAAGAATAATGTTCTAAATTGTTTTTAAAAAACTGCCATGAGTTTGGATTACATTTTACCTCTAGAGCAGCAATATGTTTACACAGACATTATCGCGGAAAGATATTTAAAACTAGGATGGAAACAACAATTAATTTCTTTAGAATTATTCAATTTTTAAAAAGGACGTTTAATCCTTTAGCTCTATATACATTTTCTTCTTGTAAGATTTTTCTAAAAAGGGTATTAAAAAGGATTTTTTTTGCAATTTGTTTTGAATCTAAACATAAAAATGAAATAATATTCAATTAAAGTTTTACATTAGCGAAGGAAATCACAGACGTTTTGTATTAGGCAACCGGTTACAGTTTAATCCCCTTAGAGGGAAATTCATTTATATTGCGTAAAACAATACCACTTTGAAAATATTTTAAAACATTTTTGATAAATTGTGTTGCTATCTAAAGATCTTATTTTGCTATAGTTAATTTTTAAGCTAATAATATAGAGAAATGGATTAAATATTTTATTATTCTTAAAATAATGCCTCTTTCCTAAATGGTAGTATATAATTTAAGATTCGAGTTCTTGGAATGTGTATTTTTGACATAGGCATGTTTACAGATGGAAATGATAAAACAAATTGTAACGTAATTTCATAAAAGCTAATGAATATAACTAAAGTTTGCAAATCAAAATTTAATGCAAAGCTTTAAGCGTTTACAACAACAGTATTTTTTGAATGAACAAATCATTTTCTTCTGAGTAAAGAAGATTTATAAAGTTAAATTAATACTTACATGAGTTTCAGGAAGTTTATGGAAAACTCCCTCAGAGTCAACACTTCTTCAACTAACTTCACAATAAATTTAAAAAAAAAAATTAATTTATTCAGCGGTTGAAGAAGTGTTGATTATAGAAATACTTACATATTTTTTTATTGAAAGAAGTCTCGGTGTAAATATTGCTATGCAGGAGCAGAAATAACGCAGTGAAGCAGCGTTTCGTCCTATTTTATCACGTTGCGAAAGTTTGTAAACGAATGAAACTGTAGCTCTGAAAGACAAATATTTTTATATTTAAATGTGGTTGAAAGGCTCAGTTCCTCGTAAACATTGAATCAAAACGAGAGAAAGAGGTAAAATCTGCTGATCTTCCGTTCTTACACGTGTTGAAGTTGACCGAGTGTTTGCAAGCTATTTCCTGGAAAATGATTTTTTCTTTTGATAGGAAAGTTATGCCTTCAAAGCTATTTTGTCGTATTAATTTATTTTCAAAAATCTAATAATTAGTATTTCTTACATGGCGTTAAAATTTTGGGATTTTTATAATCCTCTCATAAAAAAAAACATTGTTGAGTTTCATATTTAAAAAAATCCAAATCTTTACCAACGATATAAAAACACTGATATTTAGGTAATGAAAACAAAGTTTCTTATAAATTTCACAATCACCCCAGACTTCAAAAATAATTAATCATATTTTTAAGGGTACAATATTTTCCAATTACAAAACTTAAAACCTGCCACAAAGAAATTTAATTTATTAATGATAATTAAAAAAAGTAAGGTATTTTTCTTAGATTCTAAGCAAGTAAAGTTTAAGGAATAATAAAACTGCAGTGTCTGGTCCCTAAAAACAATACAATATTTCAAAAATTCGAGTTATTTTCTTAAATGTGTTTAATTAATTAGAAAACATTTTTTGTACTAAGTATTTCTTTTGTAAAATAAAAATGTTTTTTAGTAAAAATTCTTTTGAAAGCAACGAGATCAAGAATAATATTAACTAAACACGGGAAGAACACTTGACTAATACCAGAATAAAATTTTTAAAAGCGGTTGCTATGTGTTTCGAACTAATCAATGATTCTTCATCAGGCCGAACAGCATTCGTGTGGTTGTCGTAACAACAATGGACTAATTTGTGCAATCATTTGCCCAAATTTCTATAAATTTAACCATCTATGAAAATTTGCGCTTCATGGTTGTAATGTGGTATTGAAGAATTGTATTTTACCTAATTATTTTCCACAAATATCTATAAGTCATATGAACTAAACAATTTATGAGTATACATTTTTTGAGCTGTTGAAGCTAACGAAATATTAATTAAAAAGTAATTTTGTATTTCTTAAACATATTTTACTAAGACATATATGAATAAAAAACGCAAAATATTTATACAAGTCAAAATGTTTAACTCTGACATTATAATCAAGGTAATGAGAAAGAAATACTGCTTCTTATTTATGCCCATGGCATTCCACAAAGAACATTATACAGTGGTCCCCGAGAAAACTAGGGGATACGTTCCGTGGCACAGTAAACCACGTTATACGAACCACATGTGTTATGTATGATCTAAAAGCATCCCCCGAAAGATTATGTACGATTTTGCTTCTGCAGACGGAGATGCGTTTATACAGGTTTAAACATGTCTCAGGGCTCAACCCCTGATCGCGAATTGCTAAAGAAGATGAATCTATTGTTTACCGACTATTAATTAAGTTCTATTAAAACTTAAAAGTTTTAAATAAATATTCTCTATGTAAAGAAAAAAACTTGGGTACTGAAGTAATATATATATATATATATATATATATATATATATATATATATATATATATATATATATATATATATATACTGGTGTGCAAAACTTAAGCAACAGGTGGGTTTTTTGCCATAACTCGACGAGAAATCATCTGAGAGACATAAAATTCATAAATCAGGGAGAGTATTATGTACGTAAAGGATGACGAAAGCATCGGCGCTGAAAAAGGAATACAATGCATACGGTATGGAATCAAACAAAAACAAGCTTTATTGAACGCATAGTATCGTGACTCATGATTGTCTATCCAAGATGAAGAACAACAATCAGATGTTCCTTAATTTGGGATATGCCCTCCCCTCACTGCAATGGTTGCTTCGCACCGTCTCCGCATACTCAGAACCAGCTGGTGCAACATTTGTTGCGGTAGGAGTGCCCATTCCTCAATCAGCATCTGTTTGAGTTGTTGGGTGTTCTCCGGAGGATGTAAGCGTGCTTCAATGCGTCTCCTCAAAGCATCCCACACATATTCGATGGGATTTAAATCTGAGGAGTACGCTGGCCAATCCATTCGAGTGATATCTCCGCTTTCCAGTAGCTCCTCAACAGCAAGAGTCCGATGTGGCCGTGCATTGTCATCCATAAAAATGAAGTCTGGGCCAATGGCACCTCGGAACAGACGCACATGGGGAAGGAGTACCTCCTCACAATAGCGATCCCCGGTTACAGACCCTCTGTCGAAAACGTGGAGCTCAGTTCGCCCGTTCAGCATAATGCCTCCCCAGACAAGAACTCCAGGACCACCGTTACGGTGTTTTTCCGTGATGTTACTGGGATAAAACCGGGTCCCGACCTCTCTCCAAATGAAAACGCGTTGAGAATCGCTTCTGCTACTGAACCGACTCTCATCCGTAAGGAGGACACGACTCCATTGATCAGTTGTCCAGTTTTTGTGCTCTGTGCATCACTGTAAACGGTGGCGTCGGTGGCCAACTTTCAACGGGAGGCAGCGTTCAGGACGGCGGGCGAATAGGCCCCCTTTGTGAAGGCGTCTAGCCACAGTAAACCGCGACACTTGTCTCCCCGTTACTGTATAGAGTTGCTGAGTAATGGCGCTTGCTGACTGCTGTCGGCCTCTTTTCGCCTGCAGGACGATATATCGGTCATCCCCTGCAGTTGTCGTCCTCGGGCGGCCACCACCAATCTTTCTAACAGCTGTACCTGTGGTTTGGAACGCTTTCCAAGCGCGCGAAACGACACCTTTGTTGATTCCGAACTCTGCAGCTACATTGGTAACAGTACGCCCCTCCTCCAGCTTTCCGATCATTATTCCACGTGTTAAGTCGTCCAGGTGATTTTTTCTAGCCATATTTAACGACCTGACTCATTGGCACTTGTATCGAATATGTTGAATTGCGTCTCCGTCCTTCCTTTTATTCTACTGTTGAGCTGCGCGCGCCGACATCACGCGTTTTGCGTACGCTCACGTGGCCTCTGATGTTTCGTTCCTGATATTTGCATACGCATAACGTTTCTACTGACTTACGTGTTCATTGTACTGATCTCTAGACCTTCTTTTCTGCAATTTCATGGCTATTTGCTAAATTTTTACATTGTTGCTTAAGTTTTGCACACCAGTGTATATATATATATATGAAACGATAAACATTTCCCTTCATTAATTTTGTCTTACCGCAACAGGACATTATCCCTCAATTTGATTTTGATCTAGATATACCAAATTAAACTATTAGTTTCCCCCCTAAATGCCACTTGCAGACAACAATTATATGAGATCAAATGTCGTTGAACATTCGAAATCCATCACCCCATATGTCGCGTTAAAGTCAGGTGTCAATTTTTTTACCAATTAAAAGTCCAGCGCTCCCGTACTCAGGGCGTGAAACTAGGGTTTTGGCGGCCTTCTGTTGTTCGTCTCTAGTCCGACAAGCATGTAGTTTTGAGCTGCGGGATTTTCCCGTATGTCTCGCGATTTCTGCACGATATGTTGAGCTGTGTAGATCTGCGGTACTGTAATGTCGAGTAAAAGATGTCCAGCAACATTTCCAAGAATAAAAATCTGTACTATGACCAAACCGCCTCTTTCCTGGCGTCGGATTTTATTTGACTCTACATTGTGATTGCTTCCACTCGTCGACCACTTTTACCGTGTGATGCTCCGACAACTACAACTACTATGACTTTATAACATGAATTGAGGTCTCCGACCTGATACCTGGATTAGTTCGAGTTCACCGGCCTGTTGAGCATAGATTTGTTTTTCCTTTCGAACATAGTATATGAACATAATAGAAGGAAAAAAGAATAAGCCTATTCAAAGGTTAAAAACAATGCTTATTAAAGACAAATATACTGATAATTTTATCAGTAAATTAATTAGTAATTTTAGACTTAGAGACTAATATTGCTCTCTTACTGCATTAAAATATACTGCATTACATGTAAATATTACTGTCACAGATAGTCTCAAACATGTATAATTAATTAAAATGTTATTGATTGTTATTAAATAAATGTATGTTATTAAGTAAAATTAAATGAAAGAAGTAAATATTATTGAAATATAATAAGTGAAAAATTAGTTTTAATACACAAATAGTTTTAATCTATTCAGTATCTTAATTTAACCTTACGGGCTTACGGGGCCCATTTTTCTGGTTCCCTCTTTAGAACGGGAAATTTCCTACCCCCTTTGTAAGACCGGCCATTAAGGGATATATATATATATATATATATATATATAACACACTAAATAGTCAACCACTAAACATTGAATTTGATCATTTCAAAAAACAATTTTGAAAATATTGTTATCTCCATTGATGATATAATTAAATCACCCTCTGAAAGGTTATATTACGAAAATATATATATGCAAAAGCATAAAACTCTCATTCCATATGGCTTTAATCAAATTTATAAACAGAAAAATATAGTTAAATTTAATTTTACTGATGGGTCAGCTCATCCTATTTACCCTCAATTAATTGAAGATACTAAGACATCAAAAAGAACTAAAAGAGGTAAAAGTTATAATAAAAGTAAGACTTTTAATTTAACTTATATAAAAATACTTTAATAAGTTTTCAAGAAAGGTTTATTATTGATTATCAACATAAAAAATTAAAAGCTTGGATTTTTTTCTATCGTTAAAAAACATATCATTAAGCTTAGTATATCAACTATTTTTAAGTACTAAAATAAAGAATTATCATTATCAGCATCTGGTATATGATTTAATATTAACACGGGCAAATCATTTAAAAATAAACTTATATAAAAAACAAAATACAGCTAATAGCACTTATTGTGTACTAAATTTTACTAACCATAAACTAAATAATATAAACTTCAATAGTATATTTGATAAACTTCATGATATGTTTCCTATAAATGACATAAAAATAAAACGTGCATTTAAATATACTCTGCCTATGGGTAGACGTATATTTAACTATAATCAGGTATCAAAATATTTTTCTCAATCAATAAATTTAAAATGTGTTTGTCATCTGCCCAATTACAATATTTATGTTGATACGACACATGGTCATGTAATACCAGGCAATTTGGATATAGTGGATGATGTAGCACTGCGAGAGTTGATGAGTTTCGGAACTAAGTTTTGATTACCTAGTACTACTAATAATAAGAAAATAATAATTTTGTTAAATGCTGATTTGGATAAATTTATATACAAAATAGCAATTAATTACTCTATACCTACAGAAGCCTTCAACCCATGGAAAATTAATTTACTAAAACTAGTACATGCTAAACTACCCAATAATAGTAATAACATTAATAATTCCTTTAAACACTTTAAAGCTGCTAATACAAAATTACAAGAAGACTTTATAATCACTTATGTAGATAAATCAGCCAACAACTGTGCAATTATTTGTAAAAAATATTTTGCCATAAGTTTAAAAAAACAGCTAGAAAATAGTGATGTTTTTCAGCTATTAAAAGAAACGACTAGTATTATTATTAAGAAAATAATAGCAAAATATAAACTACTAGGTATATCATCTAACAATTATCTTTTTCCTTATATTACTTTAGTTCCTAAATTTCAGAAAACACCTATTGCTTTTAGAGCAGTAACCTGTGGTCACAACACTTATGCTACTAAAGCAAGTGTAATATTATTAAATTACTTTAAATTTATTTATAAAAATAT
Organism: Dolomedes plantarius; assembly: GCA_907164885.2. Classification (NCBI taxonomy): domain Eukaryota; kingdom Metazoa; phylum Arthropoda; class Arachnida; order Araneae; family Dolomedidae; genus Dolomedes; species Dolomedes plantarius. The sequence goes on from OU015492.1 coordinate 198,223,778, forward strand.
AACATCTGGTGTTTGTGGTATAATTGATAATAGCTTTAGTCTAATTAGAAAACTACAAACATTAGATAATTGTAAAAATGTAGTAACTTATGATTTTAAAGATCTATTTAATAATATCGATATAACTGATTTAAATAGAATAATCATAATGTTAGTACAAAATAATATTCAATACTTAGGCAACGAATTTGAACTAACTCGTATCAATAGACTCCTAGATTTAATAACTAAACATAATTACATAGTTCATAATAATAGTATATACTTACAGTCCAAAGGTGTACCACAAGGTGGTAATGCTTCAAGTATGCTAGCTAATTTATACTTATATTATTTAGAAATTAATAATATTGAAAATTTCAATTACAACATATTTAGGTATATAGATGATATAATAGTAATTAATAAAAGTAATAACCATATAGACTTAAATTATTGTAGTAGCCATGGTAATATTAATGTAAACTTTTTAGATATTAACATTAAATTAAATTCTCACAGCAAATTTACTTTTGACTTATACGACAAAAGATCTGACTATAATTTTAATATTGTTAAATTTCAAAATTATCTAACCTGTTTACATAAATCTGTTTTTAATAACATTATTGTAAATCAGTTAGTTCGTATAAATAGGCTATGTTCTAAAGACAACAGGATTAAGCATATTTTAGACTTGAAAGCTGTGCTAACACGTAATAATTACCCCGAAAGTCTCTCCATTAACATAATTGGTTGTTTTAGTTTTAATGAATAGTTTGTTCTGTTCCATTTAATAAGTTAAGCATAACAATAAGATATAATAGAAAAATAACCACTGAAAATAAAAAATAAAATAATAATCATAAGTAAAATTAACAATAATAATAAAAATAACTCTTAGTATTAATAATTAAAAACTAAATTATTAATGGAATAATAGTCCTAAAATACAGAAACCATAGTAAGTCAGTAACTGAGTATCCAATATCTCTGTGGTTGCAAGTTTTGTGACGTCACTCATCTTGCGTTTACATGTTCTTAATTTCCACTCTGTCTAGCGCCAAGCTTGGTGTTCTTTGGTTAAGTAACTTTTATTCAATTTTTAATCAATTCTTCTGTTTTTCATGGATTGTACGGTGTCTGAGTGTGTTTATTGTATAGATCATACTCATCGGAAACAATCTATTGGTTTTTAGACAGTATTGACACCGCTGATGAAGAGAGGCTGTCTAAAACCTCTTGAATACTTGTCTTTTCCTGTTATTTGTTCCTGTCTGCAAGTAGTTTTAGGGCTATTACTGGTTTTCTCTACCATCTTTTTCTTATATATATATATATATATATATATATATATATATATATATATATATATATATATATATATATATATATATGAGACGAATTCCCTCCCGAGTGCTCGAGAATCGCCCTACCCGACTCCTGGCAGAGCTGAGATGCCGACATGCTGGAGAGGGCAATGAACCCCGAGCTCGCCAACTCCTTTTCGGAGGGCAGAGATTTTTTGGAGGGAAGGAGAACTGTTCGCGGGCTGTTGCGATATAGACGGGCGCTGAAACGGACTCCCGACGACAAAGGAGTCAGACGCTTAAAGACGAACTGTAGGCGATATAATATTTTAACCATCTTTTAAATAGATATACATTTGTTATTGTTACATAATTGGAGTGATTTCTGCTTTAATGAATGCAAATACTCCTTCACAGAAAAGGTATCTCACATTTTTGGGCGCTTGACCCGGGATATTTGAGAAAGGAATTTAAGAGAGTTAGGTGGATACCGTAGTGATAAGGAGAAGCTAAGTTTCGCTTTGTTGTGGAGCTAGGACGGAGCAGTGGAAGGGAAAAAGACTGTGTTTGTGACATCGAACTGCTGTAGAAGACGTTGATAATATTTCTACTCTCGTGAAAGTGAATTATTCTTCTGCGACGCCGGAATTAAAGGTGAGCGTATCTTTATAATTAAATATGGAAAATCTGGAAGACTGTCCGCAGATTTCGAAAAATTTGAAGTCATTTCTATTCAGAGACATTAAACTTGTTTATCGTATAATATTTGAAGACAAAGATGATAGGACGAACCGCAAAAAATTAAGGTCTTTTAGTGGACTAAAATATGAAAATGAAAATGATGCAAGATTTAAGAGGAAAACTGAATATGTTTCTTCCAATTTTTCCACAAGTGATTTAATTACTGTATGCAATATATTGAGCTTGGATAATAAGGGTAGCAAACCAGAACTGGTTAGGAGAATTGTTATTAATTTGAATGATATGAATATTTTGCAATAGAATGTTATTGTTGATGATGATGATGATTTTGAAGACGAGGACGAATTAAGTGAAAGGGAAAATAGTAATAGTGTACAAATAAACAATGCTTCTGCCATTAGCGCAATGAACAGACCCGTGATAAATTTTAACAACGTAGAAGCCATAGTTAAACCTTTTGACGGTTCATCATCTATGACCGTTCGTAAATGGGTTGATGAGTTTGAGGATATGTCGGATTTGTTCATACTATCTCACTTGCAGAAATTTATTTTTGCTAAGATATTGATCTGTGGGAGAGCAAAATTGTTTCTTGACAGCGAAAAGAATGTCAAAACATGGTCGAGAATTAGAAAGACGCTTATTTAACAATTCGCCGAGGAGACGAATTCAGCTGACTTACATTCTGCTTTAAGAAGCACAAGACAGGGCAGGAATGAACCAGTCATTGATTATTATTTTAGGATGAAGGAAATCGTGTCTCATGGATGTATTGAAGACAGTGCGATTATACAATACATTATTAATGGAATTAAGGATTTAGATGTAAACAAACACATTTTATACGGATGCGGAGACATACAGGAATTTAGAGACAAATTAAAAGTATATGAGAAAATTAAAGATAATAGTCGGAGAAATGAAGTGAGAAAAGATTTTAAAGTTGGATTTCAAAATGTAGTGAAGCAAGAAACAATTAGAGACACAAAGTTTTTATCGAGAAACCAAAAACATGTTTGATTAGGAATCAGAAGTACACACAACCTTTTCCTAACACACGCCAGAGAAGTGATTCAAACTTTAAAATTATCTGCTACAATTGCAATGAGGAAGGACATAAATCATTTGATTGTAAATTTAAAGACAATGGGCTGAGGGGCTTTCGATGTGACGAGTTCGGGCACATGGCAAATATATGTCCTCAAAAGAAGGTAAATAAAGTTACGATTTCACATCATCGTCCTAATAGAATTCAGAAATGTGTCGAAGTTCTGGAAAAAAAGTAGATATTATTTGGGACACCGGAAGAGAAATTTCAATAGTTAATCAAGAAGCTTATGTTAATCTAGGATCACCAAAACTAACCAACAATAAAGTACAGTTACTGGGAATCAGCCCAGATCAAATTTCTCCTTTAGGTTATTTTAATGCTAATATAATAGTTGATGATTATTCTGTGAATACTGATATTTATGTTTTGAGTAGTAATTTGTGCAACAAAATGGTTATTGGAATGGATGTAATGACTCAATTTGATTTTTCCATGAGTATCGAAGGTGTAAATATAACGGGTTTGTGTAAGAATTTTCGAGTTAATTATGTTTGTATTCCACGTAGAAAAGTAAATGATAATGAAATATCTCCGGAAAACAAACCCGAAACGAGATTTATAATGAACATTAAAAAAGTAGTTTACCCTAGACAACCAGCTGTACCAGCTGTACCAAAAGGATAGTCCCGCGTGGAAACAGATATGTTACCATCCGACTGACGGTGAAGAGGAAAATAGTGATGATAAAACCAAATAAACTGAAAATGAAAGTGATGTATGTGAAGAAAGAAATATTAGTGGAAGTGGTTTGAATAAATTAGACGATGAAGCAAATAAAGCTGTTGGAGTTAATGAGAGTGATTTTAATGACTTAAATTTTGATAAAGAAAACACGAATCTTGGAAACGAGTGCAGGAATGATCAAGACTCTCAATCCAATCAGGAGAATGTTGTGACGGAAAAAGTCTGCGATGTAGAGGAAGTTGAAAATCAAAAACAATTTCTGGAAAATGAACTTAAATGCAACAAAAATTCGAAAGATTTAACCCTTGAGAAAGGTGATGTGCCTGACGAAAAAAATGACGATAGAAGAGAATTAGGAGATCAAGAACTTGTCACAACTTTTAAAGACGAAAATGGTACATTTCAGAGCTCTTATAATCAAGTAGAACCACAGAAAGTCGAAGCAAAGTTATTGTCAGATGATCATTTCAGTAATACTGACGACCGGGTTACAAAACATCAGAAATTACTGCAAGAAAAAAAAAAGAGCAGAAAAAGGGCTAAAATGTTACAAGAAATGGATGAAGAGTTTGGTGTTGGTGCATTAGTAGAGGAAGAGTTTCAAAAGAGCAAGGCTTATACTTCACGACATTTAGAAGGACTTACAGTTGCTCATGATGTTGAAGTTTTCAAGGAAGGAACACCAATTATTCTAACGTTAAAAGATAAAGATGTCTTTGGAGAGGAATAGGATGTTTAAAAAAATATAAATATTATTCATAGTGAATGCTATTCAAGGAATGTAGAAAATAAAAGGAAGAAACGTTATTATCAGACCTATGAAGAACCAGAGTATGACGAATTTGGAATATTGAAGAAAAAGAATATGCTTTCAAAGTATGAAGAAGTAATTGATGGTGAGAGAAAGAAATTCTTTGAAGTAGGTTCTGAAATTACACAATCTTATAATACTAGCAGAGAACAACAATTGGAGTTTATCATAATGAAATTAAAGCAACGAAATAAGATGTCACTTGAAATGCCTGGACCGAAAGTGGCCAATGAGTACTACGCTCCCGAGGATATGATGCAGTTCAAAAAACAAAAGAAGAAAAGGAAGATTCGAAAATCTCTTCTTTTGAAGCCAAACAATTTGCTTACAGAATTGTTGGATGATGGAAAAGATTTGCGATCACGGAAAGGAAGAAGAATTAGGGAAGTTGATGAACCAACTTTTACAAGTGATGCCCTTGAAATGAAAGTTGTTGAGAAGCCTTATTTGTCCACTGTTATTGATGAAGAAAATGGTGGAAAAGAACTGTGCAGTGCTTTAAACGAAGCAAAAAAGTTGAAAGAGAGGAAAATTAAGAGCACTTTAAAATAGCATATTTTTTAAATATCTATTGATGTACATCAGTCATATGTAGATGAAAACTTCAAGGTGTGCTCCCTATTTCACCTTGTAAATGAAATCTTAACTGTAATTATGCCTGTTGTGCGACGTAATCAGATAGGGGGTTCACATATGACTTTTTTGTATCTGTTTTTTAACTTTAATTTTATTCCTGGTTGATTTTTTTTGGAAGGATTGTTCAGTGACATGTTTTGTCAATGTAAAAGACCATAAATATTCAGAAACAATATTTGACAGTTAAATCTTGCTTGGTTTGATTTAATTTACATTCACGTTTTGATTTTCTGTTCCAATTTTTTACAGTTTTCTTTTTTCATAGGAAAATACTGCAATATGCCCTTTACACTCTGAATTATATTTACTTTCCAATAAAATGTATATATGTTAGGCATGCAACTAATGATTTACTTATCGCCATTAACATACTTTATTTACATAATAAAAACACAAATGGATATTTATAATGAAAAATATTCAATCTTGAGTTAAAATAAGATTACCCCCAATTTACTTAATTGCATAAAGGCAGAAAATAATTTAGTTGCCTGTACGCCATCGATGCATTACCGTGAAACTTTTAAAATTGGATGTTAAGTGAATGCATAGTTCCGGGTGACAAGAAAAATTAATCCAAGAATTACATAGGTAAAACATTTTGTAGATATTAAAAAAGCAAAAACAGCTGTCTTATTTTAAGAACATTTCCTATAACAGCAGATTCGAGAAAAAATACAGTATTTATCAAATGTTTTATATATCATTCAATTTAGTCTCTCGTGGGAATATTGAAAAGCTTTTTTTTACATTACTTTATCAGAAAGAGCACAGAATGTGTCAAAGAGCTATAACGTGTTTCCTTACCTCAAATTATGTTAATGTCTTGCTCAGATAAGTGTTAATGTCTTGTGGGAAATTACATACTGGCAATCTGTAATGAAGGTAAAGTGGTGTAGAGGTATAGACAGCAAATGACACTACTCAAGCAATATTAAGAAATTTTACTTGACAGAGAGAAATGCGAAACATAGGATATTTAATTAGGAAAGCACTTAGAGGCTCTAAAAAGATTTTTCCCTTAGATGGTATTTAAAATTCATAATTAGAAAAATGTATACTTCTTCTTTGGAACTACCTAAAATCTTGAATTCATTCATTTTTTAAAACTGCGACGTTTTCTCTACCCCTCTAACTGTGAGAATAAAATTTTAATGTAGTTTTTGCTAAATTACCTCAATGTCCTAATTTATTTAGACACGTATTGAATGCATTTTTAAAAAGTAGTAATTAGAACGATATGTATAAATGAAATATTGTGCGTTATAATTTGACTTCTATTTATGTAATAAATGATTCTTAAGAATGTACAGACAGTGAATGACCCCTACAATATAATTAGCATTTCCTTATTTTTAATTTAACTAAAATGGTGGTTTTTATTTTGAGCCAAAGTTATGCAACAAGTGATGGAAATTGATGGATTGAATTTGCTTGAGCTATCTTTTTTTCTCTCCATACTTGCAATGCTGAAACTGAAAAAAATTCTTTAACCAAACGAATTTTTACGGAAGATATACGAGTGTTATGAATAGATTTTGGAGGATACCTTACGAAATAAATAAAATAACTGTCATAGACACAATTCATGTTACAGATAAGATATTTTTCAAATGCAGAGGCACTTGTTCTGGATACATTCGCTCGGTATACATCGGAAATTGTTGCCTACTTTGTATCTGGGAGCATTATACTGGTGAAACAAAATTGCCCCTTTGTGCTACCTCAATTTTGATCGAACACCGTCATGGAGGACTTACTCCATCGCCCACCCCTTTCCTCATGGAAGGATTTCCTATCGACAGATTTACAGTGCCCATATCCAGCCTAGCAACGAATGTATTAGAGTTTGGGATTCGAACTCAGCAAATCCCCAGCTCGATTGTCAACGCACTACTACTAGGCAATCTAAGGTCACTATAAATGAGATTCAGTATGTCTATTTTTTAACTCATCTCCTAGATATGATAAGAAGTTTTGCTTAATAAGTACATTTTCTGTGTTTGGTTAAATCAATATAAACAACTGATATCGATATGAACTCAAGATCATTTTTCAACTTTTAGAACATATCTAGTGATGCTAATACTCATTCTTTAAAGATAGTCAGTTTTATTATGCAGACTGTCTTCTTAAATTTCCTTATAAGGTTGCCTTAATTCAATATGATAAAAGCTAAGAAAAAACAATAAAATAATTTGAAATGGTTGTACAGTAAGAATAAGTGAAATAGTGAGATGATTCAAATTAATCTATAATTGTTTATGAAAAAGATAACATATATTACTGACAATTGTAATATCAGTTCTAGTTGTAAATATTTACAGAAGTAAATCATACGTTGCAGACTGCGAGATGATTTCATAGATCTAAATATTTTACATATGCATTCTTAGATATGCATATTTGAAAAGAAATGAAACACATAAATAATATTATAAATCGTAATTACTTCTTTTCGCTATTTTAATTTAAAATTTTTACGTGGATAAGACAGATCCGTTTTTTTTTCTAAATAAAATGTACATACCTTCATACCAGTGCTATTTTAATAATCTTATATCAAACAAGAAAAAAGAAGAAAAGCCCACTGGAGGAAACTCATGTCAAACCTTGTGTTATGCAAATCCCAAGACAATAGCGAGTGTCTAAAGTATGAGTCAAAAGAAGAAAAAATCATGTTTGTGACATAACAAATTAAGCTCAGAAAAATTCTGTGTTAGATAAGTTTTTTATAACTTTCGGAAAAAGTCATTTTCTTTGTAATAAACAAAAAAACTCCGTTTTAGTGAAAAAGCGATGGCATGTGATTCTAAAAATGGTTAAGTTTTCCGTAGAAAGTCAGTGTTTTTCTCAAGTATTCGTTCATTTGTAACATTTGTAAACGACAGTGACAGATTATTTTAAATCAACCAGTCAATTCTGTAAATTAGTCAATTGAGTATATACAGGGTGTCCCAGTTAAACGTTTCAGAACTTCGACGAGGGGTAGGGTGCATCCTGACGACTCGAAATCATATAGCAATGTGGGGTCGGAAGTGCTTTCCTGAAGCGGTAGATGGCGTTGCGGGAAAGTTCCGAGCGTTAGTGCATTGAATCGTGATTTCGCACAAGGACTCAGAGTTAGTAGAATGGCTAATTATACGAATTTTTATTTATGGGGGCATATGAAAACACAGGTTCATGACACCCCCGTTGACAATGGTGAGGAGCTGGTTGCAAGAATCTCAGTAGCTGCCGGAGAAATTCCATATGAGCCTGGATTATTTCAGAATGTTCGGAATTCCATGCGCCGGAGATGTGAGGTCTGCATTGCAGTCAGTGGAAAAAACTTCGAACATTTACTTTAACCCGTGTACCTTTTCGTTTTGTACATTTATTGCTAAAACGATTATCCACTGACGGACTCTTTCTTTAGGTTTTCTGTGTGCATCAGGAAACAAATAACCAATGCTTCAGGAAAGCATTTCCGAGCCCACATTGCTATATGATTTCGAGTCTTAGGATGCACCCTACCCTTCGTAGAAGTTCTGAAACGTTTAACTGGGACACCCTGTATACAGGCGATTTAGAATCTAATTGCAATCAAGCTTCTTTTGAAATGTAAGGTTTATTTATTCATCATACTGGTGATTAAAATCTTGAGAAAGAGATTCTACCCTTCCAGATTGAAATAGCATCTCAGTGAGAGAAATTCAGAAAAACGTAATTTGGATAATTTTACTCTAGAAAAAAAATGTGCAAAGCTCCACTGTGAACTCACTTCAAAAAGATGAACAACAATGTGACAAAGTGGCTAAATACACTATTTTTTGAGTAAATGGCTCAACGTTTTAGGGCACCTTAGGTTTGTTGTAAAAGCAGTAGTATGTACAGGTTATATTAGAAGAATTGCTCTATTTTTCGTAATATCTTAATTTTATTCTTTACAAAACTGTGCATGAAATTTGCCAACATAATCAATAAACACTTTTCAAGAGATTATAAGTAATCAGGAATGCAAAATACAGTTCATAAAAGTCTTGGGATACATAAAAATAACTGCTATAAAAGCAAAAAGTGTTGAACTTACATAAAGTTTAAAACCTGGGGAATAATCTCCTTGGTTTTATTTCGCATTTAAAGTGGATGGCATTGTGTGAACTTATTATTTTAAATCTTTCGCCGCAATATTATTCCATTCTTGTTCCATCACTTCTTATAGTTCATCTTTTGATGAAACGGTTTGTTTTTTTATTCGTACCTCTAATTATTTCCAAACATATTCTAGTGGAGTCAAACAAAATTATTAGGGTGGCATTTTGAGTGCTTCAAGAAAATTACAGTAAAAGGAAAAACAACCATTTAAAGAAAAATATTTATGATTTCCTTGAAACAATTTGAAAACGTTTCTGACATCTAACGTATGTCGGACTGATTTTGCCACGTTCTCTATAAAATTGTTCAAATATTTTAACCCCTTAATGATAGCATAATTGTCAATAAAACAGTAAAAAAGTGCTTATTTTTTCCGGAGGATTCCATTTATTTCTCCATCTGTCACATCTAGTTTTAATAAAAGACAATACCCAATTACATTATAGACTGGTGCTGCCATCTTGCACGTAAAATAAGAAATAAAAATTTTTCAGGGTAAATGAAATGGATTGTTTTTAATCTTTTTGGTGTGTTATTTTTTAACACTCCAGTCCGAAAATATCACGGGCACGAGAAATGGGGGGGGGGCGATACTTCACCCCGTAATTTTGACGGGAGTGAGAAGGAAGGGGTTAAAATTAACCATTATGGTTTCAATAGTTACTAGTTTACATATTCCTTTGGCAGACATGCAATTCCATACAAACACACGTCCACTGTCAGATTTTGCTGTTGATTCGTGCCTCTGATTCAGTTCTTCCTTTTTCCTTCTCCAGGCAATAATGTGACCATCTAAACCTAAGATATATAACTTGCGCCAGTACCCAAAGATGTTCTGATACCACTATGATAAAGTACTACTTAGCATTGATTTTGCGACAAACAGCCTAATATTTTAGTGTTTCTTATGAAGAATTTTCTTTTTACGGAGCGAGTAAAGAAACTTTTCATCAAAGGCTCAGGCAAAATAGTTAATGAACAAAAATGGAACACTACTAGAGCAAAATTTACGAAAAACTTTTTCACCCACTATAACGCCATTTGAAATATCTGATAAAAGCAAATAGATGACTCACCAGGTATTAAACTTTTTAAAATTTGCACATTTTCGGTGTCTAAATCTGCTATTTTTCAGTGGTATAAGACTTTAGTGAGCAGTTTTAGATAGTTGATTACTTTTAAATATTTTTCTGTAAAATTTTTCAATCATGATTTAAATAAAATTGTTCAGTCATTATTTTGATAAATGCCCTGAAAAGTTTTCTATGGAAAAGAATAAAAAAAATTACTAAAACTATATAAGAAAGAATAATCTAATATAATCTATACGTACAACAGCATTTACAGATATAGCATCAAAACTTGTTTCAAAAACTTTATCTCATTCCTTAGAGAAACGCATGCAATTTTTTTGGTGGTCCCCAATGAGTAAATTTTAAAAGAAATAAAATTTTAAAATTATTACATTTTGTCATTCATGAAATATTTAATCAGCTGTCTGTTAAATCAAGGGTTAACAACAAAATTTTTTGTTAAAGATAACTTTTATTTGGTGAGTTAGTTCATTGGAAGTTTAACCTCCCTACCACTGTTATATTTTCGTTCTTATTAAATAAGCAATTATTTTTCCCACTCAGAGTATTATCATCAATTATTTTTCCTCACTACATAAATGTAATAAATGTCAAAAAAAATACAGCACAAAATTCCTATAGGTGTTTCAACAGTAATATTCTTAAATATAATCATCTAAATAGATTACAGTATTTTTTTATTTTATGTGGAAAATATCGTGTATTTGTTTTTACCATGTCTTATTCATTAGTGATTTCTTACTTCTGTAACTTAACTCAAAAATATTTAGGTACTGTTCCCCAATACCTGTACTCCCAAGTATCAAAAGTTTCAGTTACTAATACATACACAAACACACACACAAATATATATATATATATATATATATATATATATATATATATATAACTTTTTATGCATGTTGAAATGTTTCTCAATCTTAAAACATTTTTTCAACAATAAATATGTGAAAAAAAGATAAGAAAAAAGTTATTACATTATATTTCAATATTGATATCATTGTTCATATATTTACAAAAAAAACTGTCAATAATAAAAACAATATTCATTGCTAAAAACACAAATAATCACAAAAAATATGTACGCTATAAAAAAAGAATCAAAATACATGTTTCAAAAAAATTAAATAGTAAGAAATAATCAGTAATTTTAAAAGAGAGGCAATAAAATAGTTTCTTCGATGACTGTTTATCATTTTCTCTCAGGTGTAATAAATTTAATACTACCTCAACTTCAAAAGCTTTGATTTAACCAATAGGTATTTAATTTTTTATCGAATGGAGCTTCAAATTACTGATATATTGCTTGTTTAAAATAATGATAAAACAGGTTTTGAAAAAAAAGTAACTCTGTTATAATCCCTTAGTTAAATTCAGCGCATTAATTTTGAGTTCTTACGCATTCAGTGTTCAGAGAATAAAAAAAAATAACTGAAATAATTTTCCTTTTGTGAATGTTTTTAAATCCCTAATGTAATCATTTTAAACAAACTAAATATATATTTTTTCAGATAATTTTTTGGGGGTGATTCAACCAATAGTAATCACATGAACCGTAAGTGCTGAGGGAAATTAATGAATTATTAACTTTCGAAATGGTTGATCTCTAATTCATGAACATTTACACTTAATTCTTTATTACTGTTCTTATTTTGTAAGAATATGAAGGAATTAATTTTTTCACATTATTCTAATTAAACGTTTTTTACAGCCGTTTTTTACAGTGTATTAAGATTTTGTCCTTTTATGTTCTAGTAAGGAAAACAGGACTTATTTTAACAGCATACGAACAATAACATTTTCACCTTATTCTCATTAAAATACTTTTATTTGCACAGCCTACTGAAATTTGGTCCATGGATTTGCTAGTACTGAAAACATGCTCTCACTAAATTTTCCTACCTCTATTATTGCATGAATACTTGCTATCAATTACACTAGAGTTGTCGGCATGTGTTGATACTATGTTACGACAGGAATTTGTTATTTAGTTATATTTATGTTTAATGGATATGGTTTTGGAATCTTATACAGTTTTAAAATCCTATATTTATTCTTATTTAACAATTTTATTCTGTTTTTAGAATTATATGGTTTTGGTTTAAATTGTCATTAAAAAGTACAGTCCTACACATTCAAAAATAGTTTTTTCATTCTCTATAAAAACCAAAATTGTTTAATAGCAGTTTTATCAGTTTCTGTGGTTTAAGAAATAATTGCATTGATTCCTTTTCTAGAATTACTTAAATGAAATCATTGTGAAAGAAGTTCAGTATTTGTGTACATAGAGACAATTACAAGCACAGCCGAAAATAATGATAAAAACTGCCAGACGTTTTCAATACTTTTGTGGTTCTGAGTCAGATAAATGTACTAAAAATTATCTGTTTGAAAAATTTTAAAATACATTTAAAAGTTAATTTAAACGTGGTTTAGAAAGCAACTTAACATTCTAGTTTTACGTAATCTGTGTACTACTGCATTTTTATTTTCATTTATGAAGTTAATTTAATGCTAGAATATAAGTATTACTATTTATTACTTGCATGTGTTTTCAAAATACTGAAATTAACTGAAAATGTCATAATAGTGAAAATGTACACTTACTTACACACAAACTCATATATATATATATATATATATATATATATATATATATATATATATATATATATATATATATATATATATATGTCTACACTACATATATATATATATATATATATATATATGTAGTGTAGATAAACACCTACTGTAAATACAATATGAAGTTTGAATTTTAATGAGTATAAAGGCAAAATATATATACATATATATATATATATATATATATATATATATATATATATATATATATATATATATATATATATATATATATATATATATATATATATATATATATATATATATATATATATATATATATATATATATATATATGTATATATATATTGTATATATATTGTATATATATATTGTATATATATATATATATATATATGTATATATATATTGCCTTTATACTCATTAAAATTCAAACTTCATATTGTATTTACAGTAGGTGTTTATCTACACTTGCTGGATTCGAATATATGTTTATTACTCTTAGATATAGATTAGGATGCTTTCACTGGAATACATGTTTAGATAAAAGTAATAGCACAGAACTGTTTATTGAAGTAAGTAAAAATTTAAAGATTTTAAAAATTTGGGAAGGTAAGTAGACGAAAATTTATAAACACTGAAAAATTTACAAAAATCCACCTATTTATAAATTTGCTTGAAATAAAGTATTTTTGATATAAATGTGAACAATACCAAAACGTTATCATCATAAATTTCCAAAGATTTATTTTTATTTTTAAAACGATATTAACTGAATATTTGAATTCGTGTGATTTAGTCAGTATCGCATTTAGTTTAACTATATTCGAAGAGATTAAATCGTCTTATACCTTAATAACACGCAGCAAGGCTATTAAATATTATTGAAAAAATTTTTTCAATCACATTACCTTTTATTATTATAAATAGTCTGGAAATTTCCTATAAAAATATTATAAATAGTTAATTAAAATAAGTAATTTCACTTCACGATTACTGGCTGTTGAATATTATCCCATAACTCGTAATGAGAATTGATATTTTATATACTCTCATCACGTATGACATATAAATGCATAAATGAAGTGAAAGAATGTATCCCACTAAAATATTATTGAAAGCAAGAGAGGATTAATAGCATATTTTTGTAGCTACTCCTGTAACTGATAGCGCTGAGCGTCCACAGAGAAACCCATTACTATGACACGTGACATAAATATTACGTACGGCGGAATTTTATAAATGACTTCACCTTCTCCTCTCTAGGTACATGCTCTAAGATTAAAAGGTATCTTTAGCATAAAATTCTGGGACTCCAGAGCCTGCTTCATTTGTAACATCATAAAACAATGAAATTAATTTTGCGATCCGCATACAATTTTGCTGGAGAATTAAATATAACAGAAAAATACAGTTAATCTTTTCCGTACGGGTTGGGATAGAATGTATCCAAAGAATACGGGCCCAAGAATGAATATACGGATATATATATATATATATATATATATATATATATATGTTATATATATATATATATATATATATATATATATATATATGTATATGTATATGTATATATATATATGTGTATATGTATATATATATATATATATATATATATATATATATATATATATGTATATGTATATGTATATATATATATATATATACAGAGGCTGTTCGCACATTTTTTAGACGATTTTGGTAAGCGGTAATAAAAAATCGTTTGCTCCAAAAGAAATAATTGCAATTGTACTATGTTTTTAAAAATCAAAATTATCGTCTGCGGCTTGAAAGTTTTGTTTTTATTCAAAATGGCGTTTTTAACAAAGCAGTGGTTCGAAAGCTACATTTATGCTCTTTCCGAAGAGAAATATGCATACTCCGTTATCCAAAAACGATGTGAGAGTAATGGTTTTGTGATATCTAAAGCGTCGATAGGTAATATCGTCAACAAGAAAGAAAAAAAAAAACGTCAAATTGGAGCCTCAAGTGGGACGAAAATTCCAAACAAGTATCCAAGGAAAAAACGGACATCTTCGACTATTGCAAAGGTACGCTGTTTAATATTAAAAGAAAATCCCCCTAGTCAAAGGACAGTTGCAAAATCATTAAAATGTTCGGTGTCCACTGTAAACAAAATGATAAACGTTGATTTAAATCTTAAGAAAGCTATAAAACGCAATGTGCATCGTCTTCTTCCAAATCATATCGCTGAACGCAGGACGCGCTGCAGAATTCTATATGAGAAACACTTATCCAAAGAAAAATGGAAAACTATTGTCACAATAGATGAATCATGGGTGTATTTAAATGATTGCAACAAAAAAATAACCATTTATTATCATAAAAGGGGAGAAAAAAATTAAGTACATGGTTCAAAGAATCGAAAGAAAGTTTTTCTAAGGGATTCATGATTGTTGCTGGTTTTTCTTATAATGGCAAGTTAAAATAAAGAGAGTGGAAAAAATGTCAAGATTAACTCCAAATACTATCAGGAACATATTTTATCGCCAATTTTTCTGAATGAAATGCCACCGCTTTACACACAGTGTCATCAATCTGTGAGACTCCATCAGGACAAAGCTAGCAGTCACACATCAAAATCCACTGTAAATTTCCTAAAACAAATGGAACAAAAAACTGGTATCAAGGCCATACCCTTCACTGATATCCCTACTAAATCTCCCGATGTATCAGCTATGGATTTTTGTGCTTTCGGACTTTTAAAATCTGCATTATCCAAACGTCGTCCCAAAACCCTTACAGGACTCTGGAAAGCTGTTCACGAGGAATGGGATAGAATACCTCTTCTGACACTTCAAAAGGCATTATTATCCTGGAAATTGCGGTGTCAAAAGATAGTTCAGAATAAAGGATGTTAAATAGAACATTTAAAACACAAGAATTTTATGTAATTTAGTTTTGTGAATACAATATACATCGAGATATATATATATATATATATATATATATATATATATATATATATATATATATATATATATATATATATATATATATATATATATATATATAAATATATATATATATATATATATATATATATATATATATATATATATATATATATATATATATATATATATATATATATATATATATATATATATATATATATAAATATATATATATATATATATATATATATATATATATATATATATATATATATATATATATATATATATATATATATATATATATATATATATATAATGTTAAGATATTCCTTCATTTTCCGTTAAACAAATATCACAGCCATCTGCTGCAAAAGGATCTATGCATATTTTTATTAGATAAAGAATCAAAGTAAAATTCTATTAAAAAGTTTGAAAACTTGCTCGTAGAATTCCCTCAGAAATACATAACCGTATGTTCTGGACGGGTCTTTATTTGATTTGATTTTAAAATGCAAATCATTATATATCAGCATGATTGAATTTTCCTTAGATCCAAGTAAAAGTAAAACTTTCCTTAGATCCAAGTAAAAGGAAAAGGTAAAACAGACTCTATCTCAAATCTTATGTATGACGTAATAATTCACGCAGTCCTCAATAGTTCAGAAAATTTATCGATATTATCATGAAATTAATTTATAAAATTTGCATTTTAATATGCCTCTAAGTATGCTACTAGGGAGAATAGCAGGCAGAGAATGAAATGGAGAACAATTATCATTCTTTTATAGAAAATCCGGAACATATTATCACAGAGCAAATAAATGGTTAATTGTAATGAAAGACTAAATGATCAATTAAAAATTACCCATAATACTAACTCTAGTATCACAGTCATTAGTGATTATAATTATTTTTACTCTTTCAACTATTATTTAACCGAAATTTAAAGTATGAAAATAATTATAAACAATGTTAGTTCTACTTACCAAATTTTGGTAAAGGATTCTAAGCGAAAATGCAATTAAAAGTTAAATTGTCTCTCATCGCTGGGGTTGTTCGGATAGTAGAATGTAAGTTTGAATGCCTGTTAGTTTGCATGCTCAAATTCAGGAATAGTCTCTGACAGGCAGTTGGTGCAATGTTAATTCTTATTGTGATCATACAGGAAACTCATTAATAAAAAAAATGTTCTTAAGCTAGGATCTTACTTAACCGTAGTTACCACAAGTTTATAAAGATTAGTAATTATACAAAGGAAAAATAAGCTAAATTAAAGAGGTTTAGGTTTTATGTATTTTCTTTTTCAAGTGTAAATGAGAACATTTATGATATATGCGCTTTCAGAGTTTTATTTTCTTTATTGGGTTCTTTAATGTCTGTATAAGTGTCAATGACAGTATATTTTATGATAAATCTCTTTTAATATATAATTTGATTGCAAATGGATCATTTATTAAAAATACTCATACATGAAAAGCATGTAAACTTATATATCAGATACTTTACTTGCCTAATTAGTAATATAAATCTTTTTATTTCATGTATTTGTCACTTAAATCTTCTAGACACAGTACTTTGCTTCCAAAATATAATTCCTTTAGTGCATAATTTAAATAACTCGAAATTTAAAAAAAGAAATTTTAAAAGGAATTTTCATTTTCGCTGAAAATTTCTTTAGACGCATGTCTTTTTTCGCTGTAAGATAACGTGTAAGTATTGCGTTTATAGAATATTGAGCATTATGAAAATACTAGAAGGTAACCAGTCATTTTTACGTCATAATACTAATAATGACGTCATAATGGAAAAAGTATATGAAAGTTAAAAAATATCCCGAATTACCTAACAATATTGCATTTAATCCACACCTTGTAAAAGCAAACCCTTTCATTATTATTTTATTTATTTAGTTTTTCATGCGATTGGAGTAGTAGACTGCCATCCAACCCGTCATTTTGATGTCATAATACTAATAATGACGTCATAATGGAAAAAGTATATGAAAGTTAAAAAATATCCCGAATTATCTAACAATATTGCATTTAATCCACACCTTGTAAAAGCAAACCCTTTCATTATTATTTTATTTATTTAGTTTTTCATGCGATTGGAGTAGTAGACTGCAATCCAGTTTTTTACAGCCCACTACGCGATATGAATGCTTGAGCTACTTGATTCATTCACATTCAAGTTTGTGTACTTTCAGAGTTCATCGCAAAAGTAAACAGATTTTAAAAAACTGTTAAATATACAGCTAAAAGCATCCATTTTTTTTAGTCCTGAATGTTTTATAGAAAAATAGGCTGAACAAACGTGATTTGATGGAGAAGATATTAGATTTTAGGTAAGAAAAAATTCTGATCCACATCTGAAATTGAAATTAGGCCTAACCGTCCGTTTGTTTACTGAGGGCTTCAATTAAAAGATGAGTACAGCCCGGAAGTGTTATACAGAGACAACGGCTATTATATATATAATACTTGTAGTCAAAAATATTTATTTCAGTTAGATTTCTTTTATTTTATAATGGAATTTCATAGTACGCAATAAAAATCTTTTAAGTAAATTAAATTTTGTTTAACCTTATCAGATAGTATGTATGACTGTTTTTCGAAATGCAATGGCACGTGAAAAGAAAATGTTTGAGGCTCAACATATTAAGCAGATCAACTGAATTTTATAAATTAATAAAGTCAAGTAATTTTGTTATTGAAATTTTTATACCGAAGTGTCTTAAAACAACAGTATAAAATTGTAAAAACTTTAAAGATAGCGGAAGAGATATTTTTGTTGTTGAAATATCTCCGTGTTATGTCAAAAGTGTCTGACAAGTTTAGTTTCATCTCAATTTGTCTTTATTACTGTGCATCCCTGGAATTAATATTTTTTCTTAATCTTGCTAAATTTATGTATCTGTGTAGTTTCAAAGGAATAATATTTTTTAAATGTGATTGGGCCACATGCAGAAGTAATTTAGTACATTTTAACGTAGAATTGTTTAATTACTTAAAAAATAAATGAGTAGAAATACCTTTTTTAAACCATATCTGTTATTTAATGAAATTAGTTATTATACTGTGATATGTGTTTAAAATAGTTAGTATATCTAAAAATGGAAAATAAGGATAGTTATTTTTGTAAATCCTTGGTAAAGGAATTGCGCAGATGATATTAAACGATGTTGTTCTCTAAAATATTTTTTTTCAGAACTTCGTTAAATTATATCAAAATTACAATATCTTGCGCAGTAACAAATGCGTTAGATAATTAAATTGAACAGTTGTTATATAATTGCTGGAATGTGTAAAAAATAGCAAAAATTTATAATTTTTAAACTGTTGAGTTTCGAACGTTGATGCTGTTATACCTTTAAACTAATTTAATTTAAACTTATATGAGTATATTCATCCCATTATTATTTCGTCTAAGGCCCTGTTTACATTCAAAATATTTTAAAAGAAAATTTTTCCTTTGTTAGCAGATGAAGGAGTGGTCTTTGGAAGCATACATAATGGCCATCAGATTAATTAAGATAATTTTCTCTAGTATTTTCGAAGCTTCAAATAGTAAAAGATAATATTATTTCTAATTGTCACAAGTATTTGAAAGTTAAAATTCAATTACAACCAAACAGTCTCGTAAAATTGCTTTTAGTATGCTCTACATTTATGTCAAGTTCCGGATTTTCGGTTTCCACCTGGAAACGTCAGTTTACGAATTTTAATAAACTCTAACCGAATGCTTAAAGCTGCATTCAGTGTTCCAAAATAGTTTCGAGCATGAGATGATGAATTCAATATGAATATTCTGAGATAAATTATATTTACAGAGTTTCCAGCGTTTAGGAAAATGTTATGTTACAGCCGTAACCTTTGCGAACTAAAATCCAAGAGAATCGAAATAGATATCTTCTATATACATAATGCTTATTTTTTTTTGCTTAATATTTTTGCCTCTTTGTAGATAGTCAGTACATAATTGATGATTAATATTTGTTTGTCTGTGATAATTGAATAAAAATTGAAAGAAACTGAGATACATGTCTCAGAGATAAAGGTCAACTTTAGTATACGTGAACGAACACACAAACACACTCACACACGCACACAAAATTTTTAAAAAAAATCAGATCTCTCATTATTTTTTTATAATAGATAAGTTAAAAATGCAATTTTTTTTGTGATGAGAAGTTAGACGGTATTATTTAGATCAGGCTTATCAGTTCTGTTTAATGCAGAAAGGTGATACAAATCAGCGAAAAATATGAAAATAGAAGAAACTTAGAGGAAACAGACATTAGAAGCTGGGCTTAATTTGTTCTTCTTCTAATTGCTGAATATGTTTCATATGTCATTCATTCTCGATTGATAAAGGGTAAGAATGATTAATTGATTGTGAAGTGTTTGAAATTAAGTTATTTACAATGTTTGAATAACCTATATTTTTGTTTCTTTGGATGTTAAGTAGCTCATAAAGGTGTTGGTCAGAAAAAAAATTTGTACATTGACTAATAACACAAAATTAAAAATCAAGGGATAAACACAAAAGAAATGCAAATTTAGGTAGGAACCTGTTGAATAAGGATAAAGAACTGTACAAGTTAGTCATGGGATAAAGAGTAAATTATCGGGAAAACAAAGCGGATGTTTTCATTTACATATTATTAAATGCACTAAATACCGCTGCGAAATTTTGCTATTTCTCATCTTTTGAATTGAAATAATTTTGTTGCTTCAACTTTTATAAACTAGAAAAAAAGAACAAAAATCGATCTTTCGCTTGCTGTGTGAAATAAACTGAATCTATTTATTTTTATATTCATTAAAATTTTAAGAGAATTAATTTTTTAATAAATACATAATAATTTTATTTAAATACTATTTTTCCAGAGTAACTGCTTGTAAGGCTTTTATTCTTTCTTTCTGGGCTATTCTATTCAGCTTTAACAAAATAATTTCCTTCCAACAATTTTTGAAACACGTCTACATCTCCCGAACTGTTGCATGCAGCACAATAGTATTCGCAATCATTAAAAAGCCAGACATAGAACAATCATTAAACATATTTAGAACAATCTCAATCATGTAAATTACCTTTATGTAAAAAACTATTTTCATCGCATAAAATCTTAAATTACATCTTTTCTCATTTCAAATTCATTTTACAAATAAAAGTGGATATTATAAAAACTGGGGATATCATAACTATAGATGCAAACGCAATCGGAAAATTGAAGAAAAAATAAATCGCCAAATGTTTTTCTCAAGAGATTATTTTTTTTTATTTTCATTTAAATTTCAGAAACTTAGTTTTTTTTTCGAATTATTTATCAACAAAAACATTAAAATCCCAAACGTTATTTATTTAAAATAAACCGTATATCATTTCCACTGAAAGATCCAAGTCTTGTGTGACGAAGTCATTTGTGTTGCCTATGGCAACACAAATGCCTACTCAGACAAACAAAAAATGACAATAAATCATTTTTCTATTGCTACATATTTAAATTTATCTTCAAATTTTCAGTTTCCGTCTGCCAATCTATGCATGTTATTTCCTGTTTTTTAATTCTGATATTACACTCTCGAAAATTTAGAACACTAATCAATAAACATTTAGTATTTTACAAGAAATTCTCTTCCAAACATGTACAGTATTTTATACTTTAAAAAAATAGATCGTCTCTTCTAACGAAACTACCGTGGGTTATAAACGTACGATTAATTATCGGTTTCTTACCTCTTTTGTATGTACCGGGTGGCCATAATTAAACTGACAGTGCTCACAGTGTTCTGTAGCGCGATCTATTTGCGAGAATGACGCCACATTTTGTAGGAAGATTAAACAAGACGGGGGACGAAGGATTCCGCGTAAAAATAAATTAGTTCCAAAAGTCACCGCTAGGGGAATATTTGGCGCTGTGTAATAGAAAATAGAGTGTTAACAAATGCAAATTAATACGGAATAAAATTGCCTTTTATTAAGCACATTTTATTATTTAGTTCAAGTGCAATATGGCAACACTTTTAAAAAAGCGTAAAATCTACATAAACACCGATAAAGTCTCGTGATCTGCAATATCACGTACGCTGAGCAGAAGAAGAAGTTCTTTATTCCAATTTCCCGTTACATTCATTGGCACAGTGCCAGCTGCTTGGGTTTTAAAAGGCAATGTGTTACGTTTCGAATCAATCGGATTGAAAGTTTATGTGCAATGTCTCCATCTTTAGTCGAGCATGCGTTACTGGTCAAATTCTTTTACCTCAACCAGTGCAACGCGTCAGCCGCTCTTCGTGCTTTTAGAACGCACAAAAAAATGCGTAAAGGTAACGGTCCTGTGTCAGCTAATGGGCTAAAAGCAATGGTTGCGACGTTTGAGAAAACAGGTTCTCTGAAGGTTCAGTCAGACAGAGGACGAAAACCTGTACCACAGGATACAATCGAAGCAGTTGCCACGGCGATTGTCGACAGAGGACCAGACAATATTGCTGCCACCTCTAATGCTCGTGGATTAGCTCGGAATATGGATATGCCTTACAGTACGGTATGGAAAATCTTACGAAAGATTATCAACTTCTATCCGTACAAGATCAGCCGTGTACAGGAGTTACTGTACCCCGACCATGATAAGCGATTGACTTTTGCTCTCACCTTTCTTGCCAGAATGGAGGTGGATGATGCTTGGCCGTGGAAAATCTTATGGGGAGACGAGGCCCACTTTACATGCATGGAACTGTGAATACCCAGAACTGCCGAATTTGGGATGACAAATCACCACATGCAGTCACAGAAATTCCCTTACATTCACCAAAGGTAACTGTTTGGTGTGGGTTCACAGCGGAATTTATCGTAGGTCCATTCTTCTATGAGAACATTACCCCGACAGGACCGGAAATCTGTTCTGTTACCGGACAGAAATATCGCCACATGTTGAACAGCTTTGTCATTCCGGCACTTCAGCAAAGACAATGCCTGTGGGAAATCATTTTCATGCTAGATGGAGCCCCTCCACACGTTGCTGTACGGGTGCCACAGCTGCTACGACAGAAATTCACAATAGAAAGAGTCATTAGCCGCTACTTTCCAACTGCTTGACCACCTCGGTCGCCTGATCTTACCCCATGCGACTTCTGGCTATGGGGTTACCTTAAGTCCAAGGTCTATCAAGGAGTGGTCCAGGACCTGGCTACGTTGAAGGATGACATATCACGGACTGTACGGGAGATTCCTGCAGACATGTTACTTTCTGCTGTTGTGCATACTGTGCACAGAATGCAATATGTGGTCCACAACAACGGCAGTCACATTGAACCTCATTTGAATGCTAAATAACAGGTAATTTCCGTATTGATTTGCATTTGTTAACACTCTATTTTCTATTACACAGCGCCAAATATTCCCCTAGCGGTGACTTTTGGAACTAATTTATTTTTTCGCGGAATCCTTCGTCCCCCGTCTTGTTTAATCTTCCTACAAAATGTGGCGTCATTCTCGCAAATAGATCGCGCTACAGAACACTGTGAGCACTGTCAGTTTAATTATGGCCACCCGGTATATATGTATGTATGTGTTATATATATATGTATCTATATATATATATATATGTACGTATGTATATATATGCAAACATGTATGTCAAAATTTCGACTAATTTTGGTACTTTTCTGTTTAACTATTTATTGCTTGTGCATGCGATACAGATTGGGTTTGGCGCGTTGCCAAAATTATAACTCGCGAAGTACGGACGGGAGATTTTAGCGTCTGAAATTTTTCTTTAGCTATGGAGTTCCGCTATGGAGTATCGCTATGGAGGAACGTAATCCTACGTTAAAAACATATGGTAACTTTCTAAAGAATTATACATACAGACTTGTACTAAGATACGATAATAATTACTGCTATAATTAATTCAAGCAAGTGTAATCTCTTTTTTAATCAAATCTAAGCCTGTGTTCGGTATTTTGTATTATGATCATTAAAACCGTAGTAAAATAAGAACAACCATTTGAAGAAAAAAGTGTGCATAAGTTGTCTACTTTAATTCAGTATTGAAATGCACGTTAACGTTCATCGGAACAAACAAATTTCATGTGCAGAATCGACTTTTTTATATCGTACATTCTAAAACATTGCACAACTGTTATACGAATTAGAATTCATATACAAATTAAAGAATTGTCTGGAAAGAATATATTCGCTGGAATGGAATAATATATTCAGAGATCTTCTAGAGACATTTGCATATTCCATACCACAGTGGAAAACGATAGAACATCTATATCACCAAATCTTTGCAGGAACGTTTCAAATATATCACACTTTCTTAACCTTCTATATTTTCAATCTTTATTAGTATCATTAAGACATGATAGTACTGTGTAGAAACAACAGTAAAGCGCTGCCACGTAATACTAATTAAGGACTAATTGTATAGGTACTAAAACAAATATCTGATTGCTTCGCAGCTAGACAATTCTTTATTTAGTATTAGTATTTCCCTCTTATATTTGTTATTTCTCATATAGAAAATTCTAAGGATTAAATTTATAATTATGACATCATGTCGTGTTTAATTTGTATATAAGATTTTACAGAAACAAATATTTTTTTTCAGTGGCTGAAGTTATTTTTAGCTCTATGACGAGTGGATTAACTAGAAAGTATTAATGTTAAGTTTACCTTTCCTTGCCATTCCGATTTTTAGAAAACATAAAGTAATATCATGAGTAAAAAATATGGACATCTGATAAATCGTAACTGTCTGCGTTTTTTCACAGCCTTTCCCAATAGTTTGACAAAAGGGGAGGGGGGAATAGAGCCTGATTTAAGTAATGAAAGGGATTAAAGATCGAAGAAATAAATTTAAAGTGATATCATGGTTAAAAAATTTGGCATTTGATGAATCGTAACTGTCTGCGTTTTTTCATAGCCTTTCCCAATACCTTGAGAAAAGGGGGAGAGAGAATAGAACCTGATTTGAGTAATGAAAGAGACTAAGAATCGAATAAATAAATATAAATAGGGGGGGGATAGAACCTTATTTTAATTAATAATCGAAAAAATAAACATAAAGTAATTGCATGAGTAAAAAATTTGCCATCTGATGAATCGTAACCTTCTGCGTTTTTTCACAGCCTTTCCCTAGTATCTTGAGAAAATGGGGGGGGGGGGGGTGTGATTAGAACCTAATTTGAATAATACAAGGGATTAAGAATCGGAGAAATAAATATAAATTATTATCATGAGTAAAAAATTAGGTATCTAAAAAATCGTAATTGTCTGAGTTTTTTCACAGCCTTTCTCAATACCTTGAGAAAAGGGGGGGGGATAAAACCTGATTTGAGAAATGAAAGGGATTAAGAATCGAAGAAATAAATATAAAGTAATATCATGAGTAAAAAATGTGGCATATGATGAATCGTAATTGTCTGCATTTTTTCACAGCCTTTCCCAATACCTTCAGAAAAGGGGGGGGGGAATAAAAACTGATTTGAGTAATGAGAGGGATTAATAATCGAAGAAATAAATATAAAGTTATATCATGAGTAAAAAATTTGGTATCTGATGAATCATAACTGTGTGCGTTTTTTCACAGCATTTCCTAATACCTTTAGAAAAGGGGACGGGGGATAGAACCTGATTTGAGTAATGAAAGGAATTTAGAATTGAATAAATAAATATAAAATAATATAAAGGGTAAAAAATTTGTCATCTGAGGAATCGTAACTGTATGCGTTTTTTCACAGCCTTTCCCAATACGTTGACAAAAGGGGAGGGTGGAATAGAACCTGATTTAAGTAATTAAAGGGATTAAGGATCGAAGAAATAAATATAGAGTAATATCATGATTAAAAAAGTTGGCATTTGATGAATCGTAACTGTCTGCGTTTTTTCACAGCCTTTCCCAATACCTTGAGAAAAGGGGGAGAGAGAATATAACCTGATTTGAGTAATGAAAGAGACTAAGAATCGAATAAATAAATATAAATAGGGGGGGAGTAGAACCTTATTTTAATTAAGAATCGAAAAAATAAGCATAAAGTAATAGCATGAGTAAAAAATTTGGCATCTGATGAATCGTAATTGTCTGCGTTTTTTCACAGCATTTCCCAATACCTTGAGAAAAGGGGGGGGGGGATAGAACCTGATTTGAGTAATGAGAGGGATTAAGAATCGAAGAAATAAATATAAAGTTATATCATGAGTAAAAAATTTGTCATCTGAGGAATCGTAACTGTCTGCGTTTTTTCACAGCCTTCCATAACACCTTGAGAAAATGGGGGGGGGGGATAGAACCTGATTTTAATTAAGAATCGAGAAAATAAACATAAAGTAATATTATGAGTAAAAAATTTGGATCTGATGAATCGTAATTGTCTGCGTTTTTTCACAGCATTTCCCAATACCTTGAGAAAAGGGGGGGGGGAATAGAACCTGATTTGAGTAAGGAGAGGGATTAAGAATCAAAGAAATAAATATAAAGTAATATCATGAGTAAATAATTTGACATCTGATATATCGTACTTGTCTGCGTTTTTTCACAGCCTTTCCCAATACCTTGAGAAAAGGGGGGAGAATAGAACCTGATTTTAGTAATGAGAGGGATTAAGAATCAAAGAAATAAATATAAAGTTATTTCATGAGTAAAAAATTTGGTATCTGATGAATCGTAACTGTGTGCGTTTTTTCACAGCATTTCCTAATACCTTGAGAACAGGGGATGGGGGATAGAACCTGATTTGAGTAATGAAAGGAATTAAGAATTGAATAAATAAATATAAAGTAATATCAAGGGTAAAAAATTCGGCATCTGAGGAATCGTAACTGTCTGTGTTTTTTCACAGCTTTCCCCAATACCTTGAGAAAATGGGAGGGGGGGGGTGATAGAACCTCATTTTAATTAAGAATCGAAAAAATAAACATAAAGTAATACCATGAGTAAAAAATTTGCTATCTGATGAATCGTAACTGTCTGCGTTTTTTAACAGCCTTTTCCAATACCTTGGGAAAAGGAGGGGGGGGGAGGGATAGATCCTGATTTGAGTAATGAAAGGGATTAAGAATCGAAGAAATAAATATAATGTAATATCATGAGTAAAAAATTTGGTATCTGATGAATCGTAACTGTCTGCGTTTTTTAACAGCCTTTCGCAATACCTTGGGAAAAGGAGGGTGGATAGATCCTGATTTTAGTAATGAAAGGGATTAAGAATCGAAGAAATATATATAATGTAATATCATGAGTAAATAATTTGGCATCTGATGAATCGTACTTGTCTGGGTTTTTTCACAGCCTTCCCCAATACCTTGAGAAAATGAGGGGGGGGGGGATAGAACCTGATTTTAATTAAGAATCGAAAAAATAAACATAAAGTAATACCATGAGTAAAAAATTTGGTATCTGATGAATCGTAACTGTCTGCGTTTTTTAACAGCCTTTCCCAATACCTTGTGAAAAGGAGGGGGGGGATAGATCCTGATTTGAGTAATGAAAGGGATTAAGTTTCGAAGAAATAAATATAATGTAATATCATGAGTAAAAAACTTGGTATCTGATGAATTGTAACTGTCTGCATTTTTTAACAGCCTTTCCCAATACCTTGGGAAAAGGAGGGGGGATAGATCCTTATTTGAGTAATGAAAGGGATTAAGAATCGAAGAAATAAATATAATGTAATATCATGAGTAAAAAATTTGGCATCTGATGAATCATAACTGTCTGCTTTTTTTCACAGCCTTTCCCAATACCTTGAGAAAAGGGGGGGGGATAGAACCGGATTTGAGCAATGTAAGGGATTAAGAATAGAAGAAAGAAATAGAACAATTGAACAATTGAATGCAAATATATTTCCATGGTGTGGATAAAACATGTAGTTGCATGCATATTTTCATGTAATTGATGTATTTCATTAATTTTTTTTCTATTTCTTAATCCCTTTCATTACTCCATCTAGATTTTGTTTTCTTCCATTTTATCAGTTTTCCTGATTTATCTGTTAACTTCGTTAACGGGTGTGTCCTGTGTGTGGACTCAAGGTCATAAAAATCACCCCCCTTCCTTTTCACCCTACATATATCTTTAGCTCTCGTCCCGCCACCTTACCACGCAGTTCGTTCTAGGGTTTTCGTTTCTCGCCCTGATATCAAAGAGCGCCCGTGACAGTCGCATTTCTGAATTGTTCAAAGTTTCATGTATTGGCAATCACTCCCGTACCTACTCTGCCTGGCGGTAAACGAGTATTTAACATACAACCACATGCAACGGCTCCTTTTACTACATTATCGAATTTCAAATGCTTCATTTTTCTGATTGTGTTTATCACAAGTTTACTAGATGTACAATAATTAGATATTTATCACTATCTCTTTTTAAATTCTCTTTACTCTTAAAGTAAGTGAATCTTTTGGCTTTAAAATACCTTAAAAATTAACCACGAAAAGGCCATGACAAGATATTCTACGAGAAGATAATTGGTTGATTATAATATTTAATATAAAAATTAATGAAATTTTATATTAAGATTTCTTTAAAATGAGATCCAATTTCAAAATTTAGTTTATAAAGGTAGCGTAAACCCTGTACTTTGAACAGCTAGTTTAGGTATAAGTATATATTACTTCTTCTAAAAGGTTCAAAGTAATTTTTCATTCTTTCCTCTAGAGATAATAATTGACGAGAGTCTGGATAAACCTTGTAATAGGGGAATACGCTACGGCCATTATTTATTTTGAGGCATGTTTATTGGCAGATGTAGCGCTGGAGAGACATTCTTTTAAAGAATTCTAGTATGGAACGATAAGAAAAGACGTATTCTTATTGAAACTTATGTGAAATTATGGGTCTGACAGGTATTCATTAAATTTCTGTAAAGTAATCATATCCACGAAGGATCCATATAATTATGAAAATAAGTAACACACAAAATAGATCGCAATTCAATATCTCACAGAGGATGTAATTAGTTATCAAAGAGGCCAGGCGTTTCGGAAAATCCAAATAGACAGGGGTCAGAAATATGACACTAAACATGATGAGGACGGACGTAATTCACTATAATGACTACTTGCTGAGTGCTTTGTCGGTGAAAATCCCCTTTGCTTACAAAGGACGGAAACAAGGAGTTCGTTTTATCATACAAACAATACTATATGCGAGAGATATGATAGAAATATGTATAAATGAAAATGGTGACTATCGGATTTAAGAGAAAGAGTTGTGATTGTTTGATTTAAATATTATAATATTATCACGAATAAGTCAGAGAAAAGTCAGAAATAGCGTAAAATATCAATCCTTGCAGACCTTGCGAAAAGGGCAAATTTTTGGAGCGCGTTAAAATTAGAGTATCTGTTACTGCAACCCCCAGGCTAATGGGTGTTTTTCGAGCTATGGTATCGAAACTCATGATAGCATACAGAGTGCACGGAAAAACATCCTTTGCCAAACAGAATAGTGGACGATAGGGAGAGTTGAGTGAAAGAGACGGACGAGGCATTGTAGCGGATTGGGACATGAATAAATAAAAATCTGCTACCAAAATGACCGAAGAGCTCAGTCTGCATCTACATGTTCCGGTATCAACCACTAGAGGTAGAAGGGAACTTCACAAACAAATCTTTCCGGAAAAGTAGCTATTCCCAAGCCACTTGTAATAGATGCCAATACAAAATATCGCCCACAATGGTGCCATGAGCGCAAATCCTGGTCGAGAAATATGACGAAAAACGGCATTTGGTCCGACTAATGATTGTTTACATTGTTCCTCGCAACTGGACGTGCGTAAGACTGGAGAACACCTACACAAGCGTAAGATTCTGGCTGTCTCATCTCAACTGTCAATCATGGAGGTAGATTTATCAGGGTTTGGGATGGCATGTCATGGTTTTCTTCAGGACCAATTGTAACCCTAAAAGGGAGATAGTATGGGAAACACTATGTCGAAATTTTAGCTCACTAGTCCATCCTATGGTGGAAACACTGTTTCTTGCAGGAGAAGACTTTCTCCAGGATGACAATCTCCATATACATACAGCTAAATCTTTCAAGTATTGGTTGAAGAGCATGAAAACCAAATATCTTATCTTGCCCTGTACAATCCTCCTACTATATATCATCCAACCCCTGTGATCTGTATAAGCGGATAGATACAGGTATCGATATCCACCAAAGCATCTCTACAGGAACTTTCAGGATTTTTTCTTGAAAAATGGTATATATTCTTAACCACTATTCATGACTTTTATAATCCAATTCCAAAGTGAATCAGGTGGTATTACATGACATAGGTGATCCTGTGCCGTATTATTAAAGGTTTTCATGATGTTTCTTAGTGTTTCCATTATTTCGATAACCACCTGTGTATATATATATACAGTCAAACCCGCTTAATGGAATATCGGTTAAAAGAATATCCCGTTTAATGTAATAAATTTTCAATGTCCCAAACCGTAGTAATTTGTTTCTGTGTTAAATTTCCCGGTTAATGGAATATATTGTTTTGAAGTTATCCCGCTTAAAGGAATAATTCTTAGCCATGACGATATCGATCTTTTTCTATTTCGCACACTTCTTTTCAGATTTTTTTTCTGTAAAGTGCAATAATGAATGTGCAGTAACTGAATGTCTTTCAAAGCAATTTTGTCACTTCGCAGAAAGTGTCGGCCGCTGGCCTACGTTTCCCTATTCAGAGAATGAACAATAAGCTTCACCCCCAAATGAGAGCTAGAAAATGAGTGGGTCTGTGTGTGAAGGAAATGTGAAACTTCAACAGATCCTTATCTTGAAGGGGACGTGGATTACCAACTGTAACGAATCTCTTCGGAGAAACGCAACGTTTAACTTGGGGGTCTCTAGCCTTGAACATTTAACTGTACATTTTCTACGGCGATTAGTTCGACAGTTCGCTTTCGTGAAATCAGTAATCTTTCTTGTGCTTTACAGTGTCTTTGAGACGAAAAGATCTTGCTTTAAAAGAAAACGTAAAAGTCATAGAGTTTGCAAAACTAAATAAGTGTACGCAATTAGAACTCTCAAAAAAGTTTGAGATATCCCAAGCTCAAGTTTTGAAATTGTTAAAAAATAAAGAAAAAGTCTTCAACGACTGGAAATGAAATAAAAATCTTAATCAAAAACGAAAACGTACAGGAAAAGAATCTGAATTTGAAGATGCTCTTCTTCAGTGGTTTGCTGAAAAACGAGCTTGTAATGTTCCTATTAGTGGATTATTATTGAATCAGAAAGCTGAAGATTTAGCACAACAGTTAAATATAACTGATTTTAAAGCTACAAATGGTTGGTTGTGAAGATGGAAAGCAAAAAACCAAATTTCTTTCAAAAAAATTCACGGTGAAGCAAATGATGCTGATGAAGCCGCTGCCAGTTCTTGGAAAAATGTAGTATTACCTGCTTTATTACAAGACTACAGTTCTTGTATCTATAACTGTGACGCAACAGCAGTTTATTACAGAGCAATACCTTATGGGACTTTGTGCTTAAAAGGCAAAAAAGTTGTTGGAGGAAAAATCCCGAAAGACAGACTGACAGTTTTATGCTGTAGTAATGCTGACGGCAGTCATAAAATGCCTCTTTTTGTCATCGGGAAATCCAAAAACCCAATCCAAAAAAGAGGTGTAAAATCCCATCCAGTTAAATACGAAGCGAATGCAAAAGCTTGAATGACTGCTAATTTCTTTCAAAACTGATTAGTGTCATTTGACAATGAGATGAATAAGATGAAAAGAAAAGCTATCCTTTTTATCCATAATTGTCAAGCCCACAAAGTCGACGTAAGACTAGAAAATGTAGCACTTCATTTTTTGCCTCCGAATACTACAGCTATTTTACAAGCCAATGGACCAGGTAATTATATCACTTTTTAAGAGGAATTATAGAAAAGAAATCGTTAAAACGATCATAGCTTGCATAGATGATACTAGTGGATTTTCAATCAATAGCTCAACTAGTAAAATCATTAGAAACATTTCCATTCTTACAGCTGTTCATATGATGAACAAATCCTGGAATAATATTTCCTCTGACGCAATAAAAAGTTGTTTCGTAAAATGTAAATTTTCAACACACGTAACAAATGATGAATTAAATGATGAATCAATTACAAACGCAAATGATTTACCACCAGAAGGAATGACAGAAGAAAAATTTTCCAATTTTGTAAATTTCGACAGTGACTTGGTAGAATGTGGTGAAACTTCAGACCCTCAATTTGATCAAGCGAAGTCGATGAAGATGAATTTGATGAAGAATGTACCATTAAAAAGGTTCCGTCACATGTTGAAGTTAATAACGCTTCTGATATTTTAAGACGTTTCTTGGAAACGAAGCCAAATGCAGACTTTCATTTGTTTTATAAACTAGAAAATCAAATAACAGATTTGCTGCATTCACAGAACAGTAAACAGTCTAAAATATTTGACTTCTTTAGCAACAAATAAGTAAGTAACATTGTAATTATTTCCAAAAAATTAAAGGAAATTTGTATATTCTACAATAAAATTAGCTCATTTTTCATCAATTTTCTAAATTTTAATGTGTTTAAATTGTTTCTTACTTTTAATTAATAATTGTTTGTTAGTTATAATAGTTTAAATATGCCTATGGTTTAGGTAATTTTTAATGCTTTCTAGGTTTAACTGTAACTTTAAACATTGTGGGCGTGTCAATGTGATCCCGTATAATGGAATATCCCGCTTATTAGAATAATTTTTCGTGGCAAATTGGCTATTCCATTAAGCGGGCTCGTATGTATATATATATATATTCACCTGCAATACTGGATCTAGATCTATAGACGACATGTAATGACGAAATATGGGAAAACAGACGAACGCGCATACGGCTTGGTAGTCTGACCTTGGACACATAACTCCAAATCAATTCATTCAGTTAAACTACTGAGTAATTCTTTTAACTTTAGACACATTATGGTAATCGAACAGATCAACATATTATACAAAATATAAAGGAGTAGAAGCTATGTACATATTTACAAGTAGAAAGAATGGACAATGCCGTTCACTCAATTCGTCATTCAATCTCAAAGTCCATAGAACCCACGCTAACATCAGCATATATTAAATTTAGTTTATGTTTACCATGTGCCCCCCTGTGGTGCCATATGCCCAGGTGACCTCCAGACGCATATTGAAAGAATGCGGAAGTTAGTTATATAATGTGAAAGAAAACATGGAAATAGCATTAAAATTGGTGTGACATTATTATTACTTACACACACACACACACACGTATATATATATATATATATGTGTGTATGTGTGTGTAATTAAAATAGCCATTTATGAATCATCATTATAATTACTAATATCTTGATCACAGTCTATCTTTTGAAATAAACTTCTGTTTAATTATGGCTCATAATTATATTTTGAAAGTGCTCATGTGAACTATAATTGACTTAAAATATATGTATGATATGCGAAAATTATTTCGCTACTTAAAACCTTTTTGCATTTTTTTAATGTAGTAATATTATTTAGTATGTATGTTAGAAATTTACAGCTCACAATTTTTAAAAAAACTGTTTTTACATTACTGAGCACTGTTTTGAAAAAGTGTTCAACTGAATTTGTTATAAAATCATCTATAATTTTAATTATTTTAAGTCCGTGGAAAAATGTGCTGTTTGGATAAATTTTCGTTTCATATAATTAAAAAAATAAAATCTTAGTAAATATGTTAAATGAAAACTCTGTCGTAAATGTCTTGAAATTAATAATTTTAGAAGAAAAAATTCCATAATTGTTAAAAATAAAAACAAAGACTGCAAAATATGTCGATTTTTTTTTGCGAATTTAGATAAAAAAGGGATTTTACCTTAGGCCCTCTTGTTTTTGATAACCTTTTTGTATTTCTTTTGTTATCTTTTTTCGTATTTAAAATATAAATAGTTAATCATTTATACTATTGCTGAAATCCTTTTTTTCTTCTGTGGAGAATCATTTCGTCCAAAAAGGTTCTTATTTATAATTTTTTGCAGTACATTTTCGATTAAAATTAATCCCCTGAAAGTATTCTAGCGATGAAACTGCGTAGTTGTATATTAAAGAATTCTCGACTCACTCACATGTATATTTTATCTGAGTGTTTATATGAATGTCATGAGCAATAGTTAAAACTCCCTGAGATGCATACCTTATTAGTTACTTCAATCTTGATGATTAATCAATGCAAAAAGGGAAAAATAAAAGGGTAAAGTAAAAGAAAGAAACCTGATTATTCTGAATCGATGCATTCTTATACAAAAAAGTATTCTTATGATTCAAATTAAATTTTATTTTAAGTTTTTATCTTAAATGTAATAACATGGGAGAGGAATTTCAATAAACGTGAAAGCTCTTTTTAGATTTTAATCATAACATAAATATTTATTATAATTTTGATAAATGAATTTTTGAAATGACTATAAATAATTGAACAAGAATTATTTATACATGGCAGCTGGAAATTTTTTTTCTGCTAAGCAATCACTTTAATGTCTTCTTGAGAACATGTATATCTTAAAAGAAACATTTTCCCTGAGTAAAATAGACTTTTTAAACAGAAATGCATGTAAAGAAAACCTCACTGTACAAAATGTATGGTGTAGCATACATATCGTTCTTGGATTAATGGAAGAATTTTATATCTAAGACTTAGTCCCGGAAAACCCCGGCTATCATTGTTATTGTATATACTATACTGGGAACTTCTTGTCAAACGCAAAATAAAGTGTAAACAATTTCTCTTAAAACAAACTTTGATAGGCACTGTCAAATATCGAGTTTGATAAGTACCGTCAAATCTTCGAGTTTAACTGTCCCAATTTTGATAGTTAGAGAATACAATGAGAATTTTTTAAAAAAGTTTTGTAACACCTAGACCTCTAAATATAATCATTAATATGTATAAAATGAAGTTCCCTCTCTCTCTGACGTGTATTGTACTATATAAAACTGTTTAAAAACGTTCTAATAATTCTTTATGGCATATAGGCAGTACTTGGATTGCATTGCGTAGAAGTACTGCATTCCCTCTCTCTTTGTGATTCTGGTAGCATACATCGCTGCTTTTCATCCTTTTTCACGAACCGACATAAGTAATTTTTTACCTCCTTTTGAACAAGTTTAGTTTTTGGAGAGTATAATTTAATATTTTTACAATGTCACACAAATAATGGCTATCAAATACTGGAATATCTTCCTTTTGTTTTTTTTTTAAAGGAAAGAAAAAAACTCCACAGATATAGTATTTTAAACTAAAACGGTTTTCTGTATATAGTGTATCGAAAGAATAAATGAATGACAAAATGAATATACTGAATAGTTTTTGATTCATCTTGAATAGAATAGTATTATAAAGTTAAGCTATTTGTAAGGAAGTTTCCGCCCAATGCCAGCTGACAACAAGTAAAGAAATGATTGATTCATTTTTGAAGAAATAAGAAATTATGCAGGAGATTTCAACAGCAAAAGTGTAGAAGTTTGAGAATTTATACCAGAAATAACCAAGGGACTGAAAATGTAAAAGAAGAATTCTCCAAAGGATTTAACTAAGAATTGGTATTTCAGATAGTCAATGATGGATTTTGAATACTTTTTATTAAATGTCTGTAAAACTAGCTCCCGTTCTTGAATATTTTCTTTTTAAAAGCGTTCCATAAAAGGCTCCATAGAACAACGAAAATAAATGTAAAGGTATTTGTCGACAAGTTTCTGTATTAGTCATGTGAATCTAAAAATGATTGATTCCTTTTCATGCCTACAAAGAGTCATACAGATTTCAACGGTTTAAGAAATAATACCACAAATGGCTGAAGGGCTCAAAAATGTAAGAAAAGAAAAACCACAAATTCTTTATCGACGAGGCAGCAAAAATAACTGAGACAACCACCGATAGATATTGAATATATTTTTTTAAACTTCAATAAAGCTAGATTTCAATCAACCAAATAGAAAAGAAAAACGTCTTGGAATTGTCCATGCGTGGCATGTTAAAGACAAAATTTTATGTCTACTAAATTGGAGAAATTTGGTTTAAGTGGAAATATGAATAACTGGAGATCATAAAAATGGAATTTAAAGATTTTCATTTTATTTTCCTCAACATATTGTACATCTAAGTTTCGTTTTCAATCTAAACATTTTAGAATTCTCCGTGTTTGATTAAAGCGTTTATTAATTGTTAAAATGACTTTAATTTTTATTGTTGATAGTTTTTTTAATTTTCTTTTCTTAATGTTTAATTTTAGAAATTTTGAATATCGAAACCTCAGTACCCTTTGAGACATTTCTACCACTTACCAGGGGTTGCGACACATAGTTTAAGGAACTTAAATTTATTTTTTAATAATATATTTTTATGCTTATAAAACTTATGCTATAGATTGCAATGTTTAACTTTTCGTTGCAGTTTTAACAGGATTAAGAATCAAGATTTCGGGGAAAGACGTTATTTACAGTTTTTACACTCTTGGGTAAGTCTTTCGCTTATTGCACTCAAAGGAGGTATGTTGATAATAAGGAAATTTATCTCTTCGCTTTTGCTAGTTAACAGAACTTTTGATGGCTCATGATAGAACAAAATCATTAAATAATTTCATGAAAATGGAAAGATTGGACGATACTTTCATATTAAAAATGTTAGACTATGAAATATTCATAGTAGATTATAACTGCCGTTGTTTGCGAAATCTTTGAGTCTTTGCGAAAAATGAGTTTTTTTTAATATTAAGCCTTCAATACTGTGTTAAGTAGTTTTCCTTCATCCATAAACTATAACTCTAATGTGAAATACAGATTTCATGAAGTTTAAATTTCCAGTGTCTTGCTGCAATCTAATACAATAATTCTACTCTCGATTATGTTGTCAGATTCTCTGTTGTGATAATACGTGTAATACAAAAACTGCATTTTTGTACTGTTTCCTAGATTCTCTACAGGTGTTTCCGTGGGTAAGAGTTTATGAAAAACATTTTGACCTCATATGTGGTCACATGATAATCAAGATGTGTGCTTATTACATTCGCAAAAGTTTGAAAAGATAGAATGATAATAAGTAAATTCATTAACGGTATCATACTTCAACCACGGGTTCCTATCTTCAACGAATAATGCAAACATTTTATTCTTAAGCACTGCGGTCTTTTTTCAATCCTATTATACCATTTCTATCATTTCTTAAATTTTAAGTAACTTAGTTATCCTTCCGTTGTGCTAAATTTGTAACACTTAATTACCTCTCCTCTTTTTACAACATTTTACCCACGTTTGTTTGTTTAATCCGTTTACCTGAAAGCTGTTTCACAGCTCTCAGCTTTTTGCTTCGCTTACAAAACGTTGCTAAAGATGCCTTATTAGATGAGCACACAACCACTTAGTCTACTTATTTAAGCTTTTATGCAATTACACAACAACAGTCTGAACTGCATTTTTCTTTAGAAATATGAGAAAGTATAAACAACAGAGGGTTTCGCAACACTGGTCCTTGTTGTCTGACGACATTCCGTCGAGAAAAATTCTGTTTCCTTTAAATTTATTTATTTTCGCGGTATGTCACTAAATTTATCTGACCCATAAGTCTTCTACATTTAACCATTACGTCGGCTCATCGTTCTAGGAGACCGCTGTTGCACCTTTTCTGAAGGGTGGGGTGGTGGTGGGGGTGATCAGACTGTTAAGGGTTTGTGAGTTCTTCAGTCGGGTCCTGACCTTCAAGTAGAACCAACACATCGGAGCTTTTCACCCTCTCGTATTTTGTCGGTAAATTTAATCTGTGTAAAACATGGTCGGTCTTTTGGACCGATGACCCTTGAACTGATTTAAATTTTTACCGGTCTGTATGACCGATAAGCCTTGAATCGTACTAATTATCTGTCAGTCTGCATGCATTCTATATCCAAGATCTTTGTTTTATTGTTGTAGCTAGCATACCTGGAAGAATTCCTCCTGTTTCACAACGAACCAGATATTTTTCTTTCTCGCACTATCACAGATTGAAGAATCGGATTCTGAAATTTTTGTTGAATAATCTATATTTGATTTACCCTTTTCAAGAACGAGAGGTGGCAGTAGCTTCGCATTAATGACTTATAACTGCGAAAAACTTATTAAAATAGGAAAATATCCTAATTTTATAGCGTGGCGGTCCGAATTTTATAGCGTGACAATGGACGAAGTGCTAGGACATTCGGTACCAAAATAAATGAGTGCGAATGGGTTTTGGTATGTACGTTTGTAGACGTTTGGAATCGGCTTGACTATTTTTGGTCTAATTAGCCATTGTGTTAAAGAAGCTGACAGTAGGCCTCATAACTGGAACCAAACAACTTAGACTTACATCATTTGACGTTATGTTCCAGAACATAAGGTCAAAACATAAGGTCATCTTCATCAATTGGACCTTATGCTGCAGAATATGTATGCATCGAAATCCCTGTAATCATCGATGCCAGAGTAAGTTTGTATCAAATTTGAGTAAAAAGAAAAGATTCTGCCTACTTTTACGTTCGGAATCATTGTTTTTCTTTTTGGCTAATGTCCCTGGGGGATGACGACATTACACCCCAGTCCGGTGTACATATGAATACAAGGAAATAACAGACAAACGACACAATCACAGAAGAATTTTATTGGCAAACGATGACACCGACGATGGACGATGGGTTGCAGCTCCCCTTTCTAGACGGGGCTCCATTTGCTGGCGGAAGACTGACCGGTTCCGCAGAATACAGCCAAGTCTTATGCGGGAATCGAACCCGCACCCCCGGCGTGGTAGGCTGATAGTTTAACCAAATAGACACGGAGTCATTGTAAAATTACTAAATGAAAAAGTTAAGTATTCATATAAAATATTTTATTATAAATTTTAGCGTTTAAACTCATTAACCTCGTAAGGTTTACATAAGATTCGATTCACAAGAATCGAACTTTTAAGTGAATAAATTAAAGAAGCCGCTTGAGATATGCTAATTTCAAGGCATACGTGGTTGTTATAAATAGCAAGCAGCTATATTAAAGAAACGAAGCGAGAGGAGATGAAAGGAAGTGTTAAGAAAGTGAAAGGAAGTGTTGAGGGAGGAGCTAGGTTGATGTTAACCTACGCGAGAGCTTGTTAGACCCAAAGTTTACGAAGAAGCATTGCTGGTCGACTTTCTTTAGAGTCTGTGAGTATCTCAAGTTGTATTTTTCATTGCATGTGTAGTAGTTATACCAGAATATATATAATTGAATTGCCCTGCATGAATGTTTATATAGCTCGCACTAGTAGTACGCATGCTTATGTTGAAAAGCAAAGTAATATGTGTCACTGTGATATAAATATTTTAATTAAATTAGAAATGTGCTTGAGTCTAATTTATTAGAGTGTCACTTCAAATTATATACACCCAAGACAGTATAGAGTATTAACACTTCTACCCTGACTTGGGTGTATATAATTTGAAGTGGAACTCTAATGAATTAGATTCAAACACAGTTCTAATTTAATTAAAATATTTATATCACAGTGACACATATTACTTTGCTTTTCAACATAAGCATGCGTACTACTAGTATGAACTATATAAACATTCATGCAGGGCAATTCAATTCAATATATATATTCTGGAATAACTACTACACATGCAACAAAAAATACAACTTGAGATACTCACAGACTCTACAGAAAGTCTACCAGCAATGCTGCTTCGTAAACTTTGGGTCTAACAAGCTCTCCCGTAGGTTAAAATCAACGTAGCTCATCCCTCAACACTTCCTTTCACTTCCTTAACACTTCCTTTCATCTCCTCTCACTTCGTTTGTTTAATCTAGCTGCTTGGTATTTATACCAACCGCTTATGTCTTTAAATTAGCATATCTAAAGTGGCTTCTTTAATTTATTCACTTAAAAGTTCGATATTTGTGAATCGAATCTTATGTAAACCGTACAACCTCTAATAGATATGGCATTATACATACTGCAAAACATTGTTGTTGACAAACACCAGCCCACTGACAATCAAGCCTTTTGCCCAAGACTCCGCAAAGTGATATACGCTCCGTTTCCCGTTTAATACCCTACACAAGTCCAAATTTTCTAAACGTAGACGACGTTCCATAAAACACGAGTTGGAGCATATCGCATCATCTGTATATATAAAACAGTTACGTAACTGACTGACTGACATACAACGCACAGACCAAACCGCTGGACCTAAAGTGCTGAAATTTTGCATGGTGATTCTTTTTATAGTGTAGGGGTGCACTAAGAGAAATTTTTGAAAAATTCTTCTTAGATTTTTAAAAATTAAATTTTTAAGCTGTTTTAGTAACTTTTTTTAAGTTTGCATTTAAAATAATAACTTGAGGGTTATAAAATTTATATCACGAGAAAGATTATGAAAATTCCTTTAAGATGAAATCTTTTTCGAATCTTTACCTCCATTTTCTAAATTTTGGTGAATTTTTAAAGATTAACTTTTAGAAATTAATTTATTGAATGCCGATCATGTGATTTCTTTTTCTGGTACTATAAATTAATTTATAGCCACGTTCATAACAACGAAATAGACAAAAAAATATTTTTTTCTCTCTCTAATGCGGTAGACGATTGGACATTATCCAAAAAAATATTAAAATACAGTAAAAGATATGTTCCTCAAACTGTATTCCTCAAACTATATTAACTGTACTATATTCTTTAGTATGTTTTATTAGATTTAAATTGAATATTTTCTTCTACATTATTTT
This sequence comes from Dolomedes plantarius, assembly GCA_907164885.2. Taxonomy (NCBI): domain Eukaryota; kingdom Metazoa; phylum Arthropoda; class Arachnida; order Araneae; family Dolomedidae; genus Dolomedes; species Dolomedes plantarius. The sequence goes on from OU015492.1 coordinate 198,264,514, forward strand.
GTCTATAAAAATATCCCTTACGATATTTTTTTATAAATATTTTTTTTTAACATCAACTGTATACATTGATCGTCGTATTTATTATAAATATACAGTGGTACCTCGACTTACGAGTTTAATTCGTTCCGTGACTTAGCTCGGAACTCGAAATACTCGTATCTCGAATCAATTTTCCCCATTGAAATGAATGGAAATGCCATTAATTCGTTCCAGGCTCCCCCAAAACACCGCAATGTTCTGTTACATGTTTTTAAATAAGAAAAACATGCTTATAAACGACGAACATTGTATAAAAGCGCAATACAGGATAATGTACTGCAATAAGTTTGTTTTATTAAGTGTAATGTACAACATTTACCTTGGATATCAGACTTGAAGATGCTTATATAAGAGGAGGAGAAAAGTTGAACTGAAAAATTAAATCTTATTTCTGGATTTTTGATCTTTTCGCCCCGCTTTCCTCACTTTCGCTTTTATCGTTCACTGTGGCTGTAATGTCCAGATTCTTTTTTATGAGAATCCGAAGAACGTTTTCTCAGAATCCAATCTCTCAGTTTAAGACTGGATAGTAGTCTCAGAATAATATTATACAATTGTATAATAATTGTACATAAAGGTTGTAATTATTATATGCTTCTTTTGCTCTCATTCGATGAGAACGTGACATGGCATCCGCTGCTGAAACTAGCGGTCTTATATGTGAAGCATGCTCGTAACCCGAAATTTAGCTCGTAACTAGAAGCAAAAAATCTACCGAGAGAATGCTCGTATCTCGAAAAACTCGTAAATCGATATATATATATATATATATATATATATATATATATATATATATATATATATATATATATATATATATATATATACATATATATATATATATTTATAAATATTTATTTTTTTGGCATTAATTGCATACAATGACCGGTTTATTTAATTTGAATGTACTCCGTAGCGAAGTGTGGATTTTCAGCTAGTACATTATATAAGCCAATCCGACAGAGACGAGAAAGCGGTAAACGTGATCTGCTGAAATGCGAAAGATCGCCAATATTTATTTAAGATCTCATTTTTCTGGATCCACATCGACTTCCTTTCACTCATTGGTGTACAAGTCATATTGGTGTACAGGCCGAGTATCAAATGAAGCAGTCATCTATGTAGACAATTTTCTTTCTTGAAATTTTAGTTTTAACGCGAAACCGGTTTTGGGAACGTGTCAGTTAATGAAAATACTTGTAAATCAGAAATTCAGCAAAATCTCATGAATAAAGAAAGACGAGACCTTATGAATAAAGATACCTTATAAATAATGCGTAAAATAATTATATGTCTATAGACTGATGGAACTATTCTTGGAAACAATCAAATTTGTTGTTTTAAGAAAATAAGTTCCGTGCTTGAAAAGTTATGAAGAATAAAGAATAGAGTATTTTTTATATGTCGTCTAACATTATTATGAACAACGTTGTGGAATATTTTTATTAGTTGAAACATTTACCGACATGTACTAAAAGGTTTTTTATTATTACTTTAGCCAATATTATGACAGAATAGATCATAAAAGAGTTATTATACTGTGAGCAAAATAATATTTCATTGCGAAAGTTGGTCCTATACTATACGTTATTTCATTTTAATACTATGAAAGACAAATTGAAATGCATATGCATATACTTATTTCTTAAATGAAAATGGTACTGATTGTCAATGATTTATCCAAGCTTATTTAATGAATATTGTAAAACGAGAGTCCATACCCATACATATATGTTTGAGGTAAAAAAAGGGAAAATTGAAATTTAACGATTGGGTAAATATTTGAAGAAAATTAAAATTTCGTCAATGTTTCTCATTCAGTGGCACGCTGATAAACAAAAATACCTGTTTTTGGATAATGCGGATCTAGAAAATTCTTTATAACTTAAACGAACTATAAGAAAAAATAAATCTCATAAAAATTCTAAGCATTTGAAAAAAAGAGAAAACGAGAAGCAACTTATTAAACTTAAATTCCCGGCATAGGGGAATCATGTTAAAATTGCTTAGTAAAAAAGTTTCCACTTTTACAAACACAATAGTAAGCCCGTTAAGAGCAAGGAAAATTTTTAAAAAATGCGTAAACAACTTTGGGGGCATTAATTTCAAAGTAATTTACGACTGCAGGTACAATTTGAACTACATATAGGTGAAGCTGGCATTAATGATTAACATAAATATAAGTCATAATATATAACTGTATTTGAATTCTAAGCTTGTTTCGGGAGCGTGCCAGTTTTAAGAAAATATATGAGATATTTTGCTGATTCAACCTGACTTTTTTAGAACAAAGAGATCTTGTGATAAAATCTTTAAATAATTACTTGCCGTCTAGACTGAAGATTTTTTTAAAGAATGTCCTCTTTTATTTTTAGCAAATAAGTTCTAATAACGAAAAAGATAGAAAATACTGTTGTCTTAAAAATAAATACTTCAAATTATCATTTAGAATGCCTTTGGGATGATCCAGACTATGCTTTAGAATGCATAAAATGATATCTGTTAAAAATAATAAAATAAACATCCCTTCGTGTAAACAATATATTCTTTTATCTGTTTTAATCTTCTAATATAATACTTCCAACTACAAAAGTGGACCTCATAACTAAAAACAGAATTATGATGGAATTTTATTAGAATTTTTTAGAAAAAAAGTATACATTTTCTATAATACTTTCCTTACTTTAACTAGTTATAAATTTTTAAACGTATTTTTATCGCAGCTAAATTTTGAAGGAAGCATAGTCAGCTAGAAATTGTAAAGGAAAATAAGTTATGGAAGCTTTTTTAATATCAAATTCTTCATTAAAATACACTGAAAATGTTTTCAAAACATGTCAGTATTAGTTGATATAGATAGCTATAAAATGTATCATCAATAATATATTTCTACAAGAATTCAGTTTTAAATGTAACTATAATTGAATATAAATCGCCGGAGACAAATAGTGAACACTGGAAATAAACTGGGCACAGATAAACGTCGTCGCTGCATCGTTCATGGACTCCAGCCAACTCAGTAGATTGTTCCCTTCCTCAACTTGTTTATTAAAATGTCAGTTTTATGAAAATACTAGCTGAAAACCCGCACTTCGCTACGGAGTACATTAAAATTAAATACAACGGTCAATGTATGCAATTGATGTAAAAAATATATATATATATATATATGTATATATATATAAATCGTAAGGGACAATTCTATAGATAAAATAATGTAGAAGAAAATGTCCAAATTAAATCTAATAGGACATACTAAATAATATAGTACAGTTATTATAGTACAGTTTGAGGACCATAATATCTTTTATTGTATTTTAATATTATTTTTGGATAATGTCCAATCGTCTGCCGCATTAGCAAGAAAAATTGCTTTTTTTGTCTATTTAGTTGTTATGCACTTGACGATAAATTTAAAAGAAATCATGTGATCAGCATTTAATAAATTAAATTCTAAAAATTAATCTTTAAAAATTCACCAAAAATCAGAAAAGGGAGGTACAGATTCGAAACACATCTCATTTTAAAGGAATTTTTATGATCTTTCTCGTAATATGAATTTTATAACACTCAAATTATTATTTTAAATGCAAACTTTAAAGAATGTTACAAAAACAGCTTAAAAATTTAATTTAAAAAAATCTAAGAAGAATTTTAAAAAAATCCTTCTTAGTAAACCCCTACACTATAAGAAGAATCGCCATGCAAAATTTCAGCTCTTTAGGTCCAGCGGTTTGGTCTGGGCGTTGTATGTCACTTAGTGAGTCAGTCAGTTACGGAACTATTTTATATATATAGATAACACAATTATTACAAATTCTGATAAAAAAAGCCATGCGAATTGTTTTGAAGGAAGAGAGCTAATGAAAACTACGTAAAATAATTATTTTGTCTACAGACTTTTCTTCAAAAGATTAATTTCTTTTCTTTTGACAATTAGATCTATTTAGGAAAAAAGTCTGGTTATATATGTTTCTAACAATCTTATGTGCGTCGCGGAAGGTTATTGTGTTCATTATTAAGGGATGTCTCTATCAGTAGAAATATTTCAAAGCATGACAAAAGGCATAGATTGTTTGCCCATCTGGGCGATCCTAATTGCAAAAATAAATGCGTTTAGCGTACCTAGATATCGCCCTTGTTATGGGATCCTCAACAAAGCATAAACGACGACTATGGTAGCAGGAAAGGATTTTCCAAAGCGGAAGTTTAATAATATTCCAGCCCACTTCGAAAAAAAAACCGTCTTCTATCACAAATTGTGGTACAATATTTAGAATGCACGAACATGACACAATGCATATATCATTTCCAGTTAAGGGATCCTAGTTGCAATTTCTTTTTTCTCTCTTGGTGGTTTTTAGCAAATACTCCAATTTAAGACTGTTGCGAATTCATAGTTTGTTTGTGAAAGGGTGGCGCTGCCGTCCGTGCAAAGGATTAATGTAACTTGTGCGGCTGCTCCAGAAAGGACTGTGCTGTCTTGTTAATACAGTAACCACCGCTTATAGTGATCAGTGGTTATAAGAATCAACCATTTATAAGAATCAATATCGAGAAAAAAAAACAAATGTATTATTTCCATGTCAAAAATTTTCGCTTTAAAGAATCAATTCACCGGTTTTAAGAATCAGTTTACACTCTTCGCTTTCCTTTCATTTTTCCAAAAAAAAAAACTAAAATCCTCAAAAGGTATGAAGTTCTGTCTTTTTTTTAAAGAAAGATTAATAAGATGGGATGGAATATAGTCATAAAATTCATCCCTTTCTTTGTTAGACGTAACATAATAGTTTCCTCTTAAAAGTTTTAGCACAACACTGTCCTATTAGCTTGACCCAGGGGCATCTTTACCTGTTCGGGTCCGATTTCACTTTTCTCCACTGACAAACAAAAATAAGGACTCTTTTTTTCTCTCCTCCCACATCCTGAATGCGTCTTCCTGGACCCTGAAACACAGAAATCTTCGGCGAAGTGTCCACGTCCACTATGACTTAGGGAAACGTGACATTAGTAGATTCAGCACGTTATCAAACCGTGAAACGTAAGCTAGAAGATGAATCTTCGTCTGAAACTATTAGTATTGAAAGAGTATTGAAACAGCCTCCTGAAAACTTCATTACGTCAAAATGCCATAGAAAAAGTTTTCTTGCTCCCTTCCTATAGTTGAAATGTTAAAACTGTTAAGAAGGTATGTGGTAACAAATGATGGATTTTTTTCTTCTCTTACTATAATCATGTGTATCTACTTATAGGTCTAGAAATGAAGTTGTATTTTTAAAATTAAAAAAAATAATTTTATTAAAAGATAATTAACGAAAATTAAAGAGTATTTTATGGTAAATTATATAATATATGTATACAGAGGCTGTTCACACATTTTTTAGACTATGCATATTGTATTCACAAAAATAATTACATAAAATTTTTGTGCTTTAAATGTTCTATTTGACATCCCTTAATCTGAACTATCTTTCGACACCGCAATTTCCAGGATAATAATACCTCTTGAAGTGTCAGAAGAGGTATTCTATCTCATTCCTCCTGAACAGCTTTCCAGAGTCCTGTAAGGGTTTCGGGACGACGTTTGGATAATGCAGATTTTAAAAGTCTGAAAACACAAAAATCCATAGGTGATACATCGGGAGATTTTGTAGGGATATCAGTGAAGGGTATGGCCTTGATACCAGTTTTTTGTTCCATTTCTTTTAGGAAATTTACAGTGGATTTTGATGTGTGACTGCTAGCTTTGTCCTGATGGAGTCTCACAGATTGATGGCACTGTGGGTAAAGCGATGGTATTTCATTCAGAAAAATTGGCGATAAAATATGTTCCTGATAGTATTTGGAGTTAATCTTGACATTTTTTTCCACTCTCTTTATTTTTAACTTGCCATTATAAGAAAAAACCAGCAACAATCATGAATCCCTTAGAAAAACTTTCTTTCGATTCTTTGAACCATGTACTTAAATTATTTTCTCCCCTTTTATGATAATAAATGGCTCTTTTTTTGTTGCAATCATTTAAATAAAACCATGATTCATCTATTGTGACAATTGTGTTCCATTTTTCTTTGGATAAGTGTTTCTCATATAGAATTCTGCAGCGTGTCCTGCGTTCAGCGATATGATTTGGAAGAAGACGATGCACATTGCGTTTTTTCGCTTTCTTAAGATTTAAATCAACGTTTATCATTTTGTTTACAGTGGACACCGAGCATTTTAATGATTTTGCAACTGTCCTCTGACTAGGGGGATTTTCTTTTAACATTAAACAACGTACCTTAGCAATAGTCGAAGATGTCCGTTTTTTCCTTGGATACTTGTTTGGAATTTTCGTCCCACTTGAGGCTCTAATTTGACGTTTGTTTCCTTTCTTGTTGATTATATTACCTATCGACGCTTTAGATGTCACAAAACCATGACTCTCACATCGTTTTTGGATAACGGAGTATGCATATTTCTCTTCGGAAAGAGCATAAATGTAGCCTTCGATCCACTGCTTTGTTAAAAACGCCATTTTGAATAAAAACAAAACTTTCAAGCTGCAGACAATAATTTTGACTTTTTAAAAACATAGTACAGTTGCAATTATTTCTTTTGCAGCAAACGATTTTTTTACCGCTTACCAAAATCGTCTAAAAAATGTGCGAACAGCCTTTGTATATAGGTATGTGTGTGCCTGTCCAAAAACCTAAATTTCGGCTATAAGAATCAACCACTTATAAGAATCGAAACAGTAATATCAAACGTGATTCTTATAAGCGGAAATCACTGTATATGTAAATAAGAGCTTGGTTTTTCTTCTCACAATGTTGTTATTTTTCGTCCCATTAGAAGATAAAAATCGATCGATTGTATTCATTCGTGTCCGCAAATAAAGACTGTAAAACAGTGGTTCCCAACCGGTAGTCCGAGAGAACCCGAGAAGTATTCCGTGTAGTCAGGGTTGATAAAAAAAATTGATTTTATTGTTTCAAAACGACCGCGAATTTAAACTATTTTTTAAAATTGGGAACAGAAAAATTTTTAGTTAAAATTTTTTTTGTTGAAATTCTTAAAATTCCTGTATTTTTTCTGTTTTCTGATGTTTTGAGTACAAAAATGTCTCTGACGCGGAATAGCTCCATAATAGCCATTTTACAGCATTTTTTTCAGCTAGTAGAGCAATTGCAGGCTGAAAAAATGTCTTTAAGTTTTAAGTTTTCGTTGGTTTTTATGTTGCTATTAATTTCTCTTTTACGTTAAATTCGTTATTGTTACTAAGTTTATTGACAACTTTTTAATTAACGTTGTTTATCATAAATAGTTTGCTTATTCAGGAAAATAAAACCCATTTTTGCCTCTTAAGGGAGTGTTGGGAGATGGCCCCCAACGATTTTTTTTTGACAAGTGCTCCCTCATCAGCAAAGGGTTACGAACCACTGCTGTAGAGGACTATGCACTCATCAAATTCCTGCTATTTATGACGTATTTTAGTTGAACACGAATCATATTCCCCGAGGATATGTACCGTTCATGGAAATTCCTTTTAGAGGTATTCCTCTAGCATTTGATAAAATATACCAGAAATTATCCAATAGTAATTTATTAATTAGTGTAATAGAAAATGTTCACCAAAATTAATAGTAATTTCTCCGAGAAATTAATAATTTGGCTGAATATCAATTGCTTCAGAAACACTCCTTTATTATACTACATAATATCTCTAAGGATTTTAATAGTCAAAACGGTGGGTAAATAATGAATATTCAGTACCAGATTAATTTGCTTACCTCCCAGTCACAGATTATGAGTTAAGTAACTAGTCATGTATCATTCAGGCAAAGAGAAAAATAGCCGATAGTCTGCGTCGCGAAGGCAGACGTTTATTTGAACTTAGAATACGTCTTGGGGCTCAGAATTCAGACATATGGGGGGGGGGCTTGAGAAATCGAACGACGGTTATATTCAGTAACTGCATTTATTTATTATCAGATAAGAAAAGTCAGCATGGCTTTCCTGAATACAGGCCTGTGACGTCATGCCTTTACGGGGGTGCATTCTCACACCCCACGGACCTGCTGCAAAATTTTGGGGAATACCATTTTCCAGTTCCCACCGTTTTTGAACACGTGGGGTATTAAAAAACGATACCAACAAATTCCGCCAGAGTTTTGGCCTAAAATTTAAGCCCATGCATATCGGGTTCTAAAACAAGCGTCTCCCAACATGGTCGTAAAGCTGACTTTCTTAGCGATAGCTCTATGCGACTTTGTCACTGGAATGTAATAAAGTTTCTGCGTTAAGAAGAGCTGTCAGCAGATAATCGGCCGACCCCCCCCCCCGATTTTGGGAAATCATTTTCTAAGAAGACGGCCGCCACCGAAGTTTTCAAGCCGAGAGAAAGAGAGACTTGGTGTTTTTGAGAGAGATGCCTCATATGACGCGCCCCAAGCAGACGTGATTTTTAAGCTCCAGTTTCGTACTAGCTGGATCCCGGGGCGTGCGTTGTAAAACCTGCACTTAAATTAATTGAATATGTTGTAATTGTTTAATGTTTATTTTTTTTGTAAATAAATTTTCATGTTAAGTTTTTGTTTTAAAATTGGCCTTTGCATTTTAATTAGGACTCTGTCTTTCTTAGCCATGGATTCAGAAATAGTAATTTTAATAATGCTTCAGAGATTAGCCTAAAAACCTACCGTGATGCCACAGGCCTGTCGTATGAAAAGCATGATACAAAGGGTATACCAAATATCTTGAGATACCTTACAAATGTTAGATATTCCGGAAACTTTTCGTTGTATTGATTTTAAGAAGTAGAAGATTCATTACTGTTAAAATTTCCTCGGAGTGGCCGCTAGGTGACGCTACAAATGTACTATCCGCTTGCTCGTCAAACATATTTCGGCATTTACTCATGTTCTTAATACATGCGGTAGCGATGAATGGCACCTTTCTGGATTTCCCAGTCTCTGCTGTTTTTATTTCACTCCGCTTTGTTTGGTCTTCATTGTATTAATGTTTCTTATGTGCCGATACAGTCGAGCAAAGATCACTTTAGACATTTCAAAACGGCTATAGCTTTCAGAAAACGTAACGGATCTTTACGATTCAAGTGTTAAACATAGATCTCATTAAACAAAAGCCGTAAACACCTCACTTGGCTAGCTCCGTTACGTATTTCGGGCGTTATGAGGGTATATGAAGGTCACACACTGATGTAGTTTAGACTAATGCTACTCCGCACCTCTCCCCGCGCGCCCAGCACATCGCACGCATGCGCTCAGTCTCCTGCTCATAACTTTGGAACTTTGGCTTTCAAACAGGTTATCCTTGGTTTCTATCCGGTGATTAGTAGCTGAGTTATATATACGTACGTTACTATTCATTTTGCTACAACCCAACTCCAGGATAACATATATATATATATATATATATATATGATAAAATTGCGATGTTTTGTGTAATATATGTACTTCAATTTATTTCTATTGAAATCCTTAAAAAATACACTCTATAAAAAAATCGACGCACCAAGAAGAAGTTGTCCGACTGCGATAAAAATTGGTGGATGTGGACAACATGTATAGATACAAGATTAAAATTTCAGAATAATTGAATGATTTTCCCCACAGTTTGGTCGTTACAAAGGAGGTTGCCAAAATGGCGTTGGTCCACCTCTGGACTGCATACAAGCTGTCACCCGGCGGGGCATAAACTGATAAAGCTCCAGGATGTTGGGATGTTGTCCTGTGGGATTTGTTGACAAATTGTCTCTAACTGTCGGGCTAAATCGGCAACATACCGGGACAGTTGCAATCGCCTTCCCATCGCTTCTCAAATGTGCTCTATGGGGGAGATATCAGGCGACCTAACTGTCCAATGAAGAGTTCGGCAAGCGTGCAGCCAAACACTTCATTGGCTCGAGCCAACACATGCCGTATGTGGCCGGGCATCATCTTGTTGAAAAGAAAGTTCGGCGTGGCGCAGGAAGAATGGTAATAAAGCGAGTAGCAGAATGTTATCTACATACTGCTCTGCTTTGTATCACTAATGACTACCAATGGGTCCACACCGTAACACCCTGTTGTGGCGTACGATAGTAAGGGTCAAGATCCCTACGATGCCCTTGACGTCTCCAGATACGTCTTCGCTGGTCATCAGGACGCAGCTGGAAATGGGACTCGTCAGTAAAGACTATACCTCCCCAGTCAGCACAATACCAAGTTGATCGAGTCAAGTACCACTGTAATCAGACTTCATGGTGAGGGGTAAGCGGAATAACGGTCGGATTCCGCTCTGTTAGTCGTCTGCCAATGGGCATGTAGGACACTTGTGTACTGGTCACACGTCTCATGGTTGATAACAACGAATACCGTTCTGACAGCTGACAATCACTCTTTCTTCTCGTTCTGTGTGGTATAGCCCGACCTCTGCAGTCCTGGTGCTTAAATCTGTCGTTTTAGACGCACACTTCCATCATCGTCTAATCGCTGCAACGTATCGACCCAGATGTCGAGCTATTCTTCGATTTACCCAACCAGCTTCTTGAATCCGATGACACGACCTCTTTCAAACCGGGATATATGCTTGTTATGAGCACGAATCCTTCGGCGAGGCATTGTTACAGTCGACGTAAGATATTCGCACTCAAAATGCAACAGAAATTTTGAACATCAGATCGAGAATATCTCCTTTTCAACACCTGGTGTACGCGCAGTTTTGATGCGCTGGAGCTCTCGCTATTCATTCGTTGGACATCATACTTTAATCATTTGCATGTTCGGTCAAAACAACTTTGGATACGAAATTTCATTACAATCAGACAACTCCCTCTTGGTAGGCCGATTTTTTTTATTATAGAGTATGAGTAATCCTATTTTCTACTAGAAACTATTGTATCAATGCCAACATATGAATGGAAACTGTTATCAAACTTAGAATCAAACATAATAATTGCAAGATAAAAAGAACTTTTTACATACCATGTTTTTAAATTTTCTGTTGAATCATAAATAATATAAATTTGACAATTGTATGTATTAATGAATAATTAAAAAAAATTTTTTTGAGGAATTATCCCATCAACTTGAAAGAAAAGGAAGTTAATTGGAAGTTAACTGGCATTTAAATTTTCATTCCCGTCCCGGTCCATAGATGGCTGCACCAGTCTATAAAACAAAATTAACTGAAAATGGATTCAATTCTGCTTAAAGATGGCTAAATGTATTAAAATAATGCATTGTCATCGTGTTCTGAGCTATTCTAAAAGTTTCAAATGTCTAGCTAGTCGGGAAGTTAGTTAAAAATTTATTGCAAGATTTGTACGGGACAAGCACACACACAAACAAACAAAAAAGAAAGGGAGTTAATAAAAACATGGTAAAATTTATCACCAGTCTGTCATGAATTACACTTTTAATTACGCTATAAAAACTTTAAAGGCTACCAACGTTTTACGGATGAGTGCTAGTTCTTAAAAGAGGATGGAATGGTATGGTTTACGGCTTTTTAAGGCTATAATTCTAGGAATTTGGAACAAAAACGTCTACTGATTTTCAATAAAAAGTTAAAATTCCTTAAACAAAACTTTTAGTATAATATTAAAATTCGTTTTGATCTTTTCATATCTTCATATGAGGTGAACATAGGGTCACAATGTTTGTTTATTGGACAATTCATACTATCTTTATCGGCATTTCGGGAGACTATAGAACGTTAATTTATTCCTTCTAGGACTTCGAAGTAATGGAAATTATCAAAACCTTATAGCATAGACACATTATATTCATTCTTGCCCTATGTCGTTTTTATCGACATTCAACATAGTTTATCAACATCGTATCCCTCTGCAAATTATCAAAGGTACTTGAATGACGAATTTTCGTATCTGCCAGACCATAAAGCAATAAAAGGATTTAATTGTACCTTCTTGTTTATCCTCAATGGACTCATAACAAATTAACATCACTACAAATTGAATTCAGTGCTTGAAGTTATTGGAGTTTTAATTTCGGCACATAATGCATTAACATTAAATATGGATAATAGTCTCGTTTCTATAGATATCTTTCACTTGAATAACTTCTATATGTGTTAAAACATTATTTTCCGCAGTTCCGATGAAATTGTTGCGACCTTTACCGTGTAAAAGACTTAATTTTCTTTTAATTGCGCGATAGAAACAAACATTAAGTGGCCTGGATATAAGTTCAAATTTTCCTCGTGAATTCTTGGCGTAATGGGTTAGAGATAAAAATGATAATTCTAAGAGGGATAATTAAATTAGAGCAGGATAACTTTCGGTATTCTACAGAAAAATAGTGTTCATTCAAAAGAATTCTAAAAATATTTAGAAATATATATTTAGTTAATTATATTTTAGCAACACTCTACTTCTGATAATTAATCATTATTTTTGTAATACTTTTAGTCTAATGGCGGAAATATTTTAATTTTGGAGAGCATACTTTAATAAAATTTTGCATGTTAACCTTTAGCATACGGGGCCCATTTTTGCAATTCCCTCTTTAGAACGGGAAATCTCATGTGTATATATATATATATATATATATATATATATATATATATATATATATATATATATATATATATATATTCATTCCTGGGTTCGTATTCTTGGGCTACATGCTATCCCAACACGTAAGGGAAAGGTTAACACTAGAAAGACGGTTGCCGTCATTTTGACGGTTTCGGACATACTATTGAGCGCTATGTCTGTATTTATGTCCTCCGGGTTCTGAAATTTTATGACTTTTTCTAATTTTACTCGAAATATGCACACATATTTACAAAATAATATTCGATGGTAAAGTTGGGGAGAAAATGTGTTGAATACCTATTAAGACTAAGCCCGTCTGCACACGGAGCAACTCAAAAGAAACTGATAACTGACTCAAATCACAAACCAGTCCGTGATGAGACGCAACCTATGTAATTGAATGGAGCCACGCACACGGCGCAACTGGTCACAAACCCGTCCGACGGGTTTGTAACCAGTTAATTACATAGGCTGCGACTCATCACGGACTGGTTTGTGATTTGAGTCAGTTATCAGTTTCTTTTGAGTTGCTCCGTGTGCAGACTGCCTGAAAGCCGTCCATTTATCGGCAATATAGAAAACAGGCAGAAATCTTTAAAATAATACCGGAAAAATATTAGTTCCTTTACCTCTCTTCCCCCATTTGCAAATAAGAGAAATATTAGCTCTTCGGAAATATTGGTGTTGAATAAAAAGAACTGAACAAACCATGCATACATTTTTACTGATAAACGATACCAGGTTGTCAGCTCGGCATACCTGCAAAATAATATACCTAAATATATACTAATTTATTATATATTGGTATGAAATAGTTCAAAATTTAAAGCATTTAACCATTTAAGAAACATTAAATATTTTAAATTCTTGAATTTATTTTTAACTGTCAAAATTACGGAGTTCATTTTTTTAGTAAGAAAAAATTTACCGTCTTTCTAGTGTTAACTGATTTCAAGTACAGTGGAATCTCGATCTATCGTTTTTCAAATGATCGATTGAAATGAACGATAAATGCGAGAACACGATATATGCGAAAACATAACAAAGCAATATGATCGTTGGGACTGGATAAAATGAACGACACATACGGAAAAACGATGGTTCCGAAAACGATCGATCGAGATTCCACTGTATATATTTGTCACGTCGTTGTGAAAGGAATATTTAGAGAGGTACATATTTTTTAGTGGTTGAAAAATGTGTGTTAGGTATGTATATTATAGGCCATAAATTGAACGGAAGAACTATTACAAGATATAATTTAGCCTTTCACGGAAATGCTTAAGATTAAAGAGTCTTCTAGAGCAGAATTCTTATATCTTTGGGCAAATCAGTTAACCACATAGTATTTTACCTTGAAAAGTATCGTTACATATTCCACTTTCTGCATTTAATACACTAACAGGTGTTTCCAAATTTAGGTTATACAGGGTGTCCCAGTTAAACGTTTCAGAACAACTACGAGGGGTAGGGTGCATCCTGACGACTCAAAATCATATGACAATGTGGGCTCAGAAATGCTTTCCTAAAGCGGTAGATGGCGTTGCGGGAAAGTTCCGAGCGTTAGAACAGGGAATTGTGATTTCGCAAAAGGACTCAGAGTTAGTAGGATGGCTAATTATACGAATTTTTATTTATGGGGGCGTATGAAAAGACAGGTTTATGACACCCCCGTTGACAATGGTGAGGAGCTGGTTGCAAGAATCTCAGTAGCTGCCGGAGAAATTCGAGATGAGCCTGGATTATTCCAGAATTTTCGGAATTCCATGCGGCGGAGATCTATGGTCTGCATTGCAGTCTGTGGAAAAAACTTCTAACACTTACTTTAACCCGTGTACCTATTGATTTTGTACATTTATTATTAAAACGATTTTCCACTTACGGTCTCTTTCTTTATGATTTTCTGTGTACATCACCACTTCAGGAAAGCATTACGGACCCCACATTGCTATATGATTTCGAGTCGTCAGGATGCACCATACCCCTCGTAGAGGTTCTGAAACGTTTAACTGGGACACCCTGTATATTGTACATGCATAATAACAACAATTAACTTTAACATCTTTTAATACTAAATTATTATTACAGTGAACCTTATGCTTAGTAAATTTCTTAAGTAGAAAAGTTCTTTCTTTTAATCAAATTTCTGTATTAAAGTTATTTACAGATTTGGTTTGTACATTTTTTAGTTATAACAAAGCATCTTTAACATCAGTACTGCCATTCACACAAATAATATAGTCAATATCATATTTTGTAACATCAGGAATCATATTTGCAGTAACAGCTGCGCTATTTTTGTGAAGAGACATTCGGGAAAGAGTTATTTTCCTACCTCTTATGATTATTGACTCTATAAGAAACAAATTTGCTGAAAATATTCCCTACTGAGAATAATTGATGTAGCAATAACGATTTACAAAATTCTTAACAAACTAACTTAATTTAATGAAAAGAATTAAGTTTATTAATGAAGGTTTTATTAATAAATAAAGTATGTAAGAAAAGTGTACTGTTGAAGAAGGCATTGGAGAAGTGGAAGAAGGGGGCGTCAGAGAACAAAAAGATGCAAGCCCTGCCAAAAGAACAAACGCACTAGGAACACGAGGTTCAGCTGTGAGGTTTTCAACAAATTTATATGTTTGGAACACTCTAAACACATTTTCCCAGACTGCAACGCTACGACTCAATGACTATAGAGTCTAATTTCTTCCTTTTTATATCTAAGTTTAAATTATTTTTCTTTTATTTTATGTTCATACCTATATATATTATAAATTTAAATACTTCCGTATGGTTATCCGCAATTTTATTTATTTTATTTTCCCATCATTTGAACAATTCTTTAGTCGTTTTACATTGTTTTCATGATTTATATTTACGTTATTTCTGTTTCTTTAAATAAAGGTATTATTTTGTAATTGAAATAACGTTTGTTTAAATAACGTGTCCTTATTAACTCTTAACTATTTACAGCATAATTTAACTAATTAAACTCTTAGAAATTTATATTTTACAATAACGTATCTGGGAAATACACGCGACCTTTCACCTTGGAATAAAGAGCGCGACTGCTGGAATGTTAAAACAATTTATACTCTAATTTCTGTACTACCCCGGAGGATTGCATATAAACCATCGTATCCTGACCTCAAACCTGGTATTCTACCCGCCGAATTCATAATATGTAGCAATAAAATCAGATGTTTCTCCTTACTTTACTGAGATTTATTTAATACACTGAAGTGCCACTGAATTAGGGATATCTGCCTAGTAGCGGGTTGGGCCTCCTCTGGCCTTGATAACGGCTGCCACACGACGAGGCATAGATTCAATAAGTTTCTGGAAACGTTCCACGGGAATGGCTTGCCAAATATTGGCTAAAGCTGTCCATAATTCAGTAAGGTTCTTTGGTGCTGTGTGATGGCCTTTCACGCCGTGTTCCAAAACATCCCAAAGATGCTCAATAAGATTTAAGTCTGGGCTTCTAGGTGGCCAATTCATGACAGAGAAGTCAGAGGAATGCTCATCCAACCAGCCAGTAGCCAACCGGGACTTGTGAGAGGTACAGTTGTCTTGCTGGAAAACTCCATTACCGTGTGGATAACAGAACAGCATAAACGGATGGAGGTGATCACCCAGCAACTCTACGTACCGAATTGCATTGAGGGAGTTTGGTACACGCACGAAAGATCCCAAACTGTGCCACGAAAAAACACCCCAGACCATGATTGAGCCACCATGCCCTCGTACAGTTCCAGCCACGCATGCAGGATCCATGGCTTCATGAGCCTGACGCCATATTCTCAGCCTCCCGTCGGCGTTAAGTAGTCGGAATCGAGACTCATCACTCCATGCTACTCGTTTCCAGTCCTCTATACTCCAGTCTCTGTGCTCTCTTGCCCAGGCAAGATGTGCAGCCCGATGGCGAGTATAGAGCAATGGTACTCTCGTAGGTCGACGGCTCCAGAAACCCATACGGTGAAGCGAGCGTTACACAGTCCGTTTACTGACTGTACGACTGGCACCGTCATTAAACTGGGTGGTAATTTGAGCTAATGTTTGGCTTCGCTGGCTACGTACAATACGCCTGAGCCATCTCTCACCACGCACTGTCAAGGCTAATTGTCCTTTGCAGTTTGCCCGATCGGTAGTTTTATTTCCACCATCCGTGTATTCTTGGTATACTCTTGACACTGTCGACCTTGAAAATCCTAGCTGTCTGACGATTTCGGAAATTGAATGACCCATGCATCGCGCACCTACGATTTGCCCGCGATCGAAGGGATCTAAATCGGGCAGTTTACCCATACTGGCAATTCCAACAACTAATTCATAACAACCACAGTACACGCTATATATGCAGTTACCACAGCGTCCTCACTTGCGCATACATGATGCGCACCGCTACACAATTTGCATAGGCTTTGCTATCCCTAATTCAGTGGCACTTAAGTGTATTTGGTAGATAAGGGGAATTAAAAAACTAAACCCTATCTGGTATTATTCTTTTTTTTTACGGAATACATCATTCTGTTCATTTCGTAATAAAAGCATATGCTTTTATTACGAAACTTTTAACTTTAACAAGGGGTGTCTAGACGCAGCTTAAGTTCGATGGAAATGAAACTAATGTTGCTTATAATGTTGCGAGCGTAACGTATAATGGTATACTTTAACATACATACGCTTCTCGTAACCCATAATTTGTATCTTCGTTTTTATACTGGTGTTTGAAAGAAGAACGAGATATCAGGTTGAAGGTTATTTTAATCCAGGTAATCACTATTCCGAATTTGAGAAACAACAAGGCCGTTTTTTCCCTCATTACTCTCCAACCGCTTTTATAATAATACATAACGATACATAATTGTTATAAGTATTGTTAATTAATTTAAAAAATTTGATTTTTCTAGAGCTCTAGATTTTTAATAAGAAAAATTAATGCATTGATTTTTAATAGGAAAAATTAATGCATTGATTAAAAAAAATTAATGCAGTTTTTTTTTCTATTAGTATCATTTAATATTATGATTACCACCAATAATCATTCAAAGAAAGGGCCAATAATCATTCACTGAGATCTGATAACTTCCTCAAGATTTCCATATAATTATACTATCTTTAAAACAATTCAATATAGGCTGATATCGTTAAGTCCATTTTATCAGTGATGACCAAAAAGTGTCCTCAAACAAAGTGTTATATTCGAAAGAGGTTCCAGTTGGACATCTGCAGATAGCAAAGGTGCTTGTCTTCGAAATTTGTGTTTTTTTTTTTAAGTTTCGAACCCAATATTAGAACCCAATATTAGAAAGATATTTGTAGCCGTCCAGGATTAGCTTCAGTCAGTTTTGTCCTCGTGTTATAAAAATAGACTGGTGAGCACCCAGCCAACCAAGATGCTTCGACAAACTTTTCTTTCATTCCTACCAATAGTTCTAAGCACATGCAATAAATTTACCCAAAAAATAAAATATTCGAAAATTATTTTTATTAAGATATCAGCTTTATGTTTCTATATATTCTAATATCGTCTGTAATTATTCTTATTGTTGTAATTTACAACTGACTGATATTAGACTCAAGCTGAAATATCTCTTACCGTCTGCATTACGTGTCTATCCTAACGAGTCACACTCAAAAATTAAATATATCCTCCTTCCATTCAAATGAAGCTATTATTTTCTCCTTTTACTTTAGTAAAGATTCTTGTTTTCACATCACTAACAATTTTTATTTGGGATGCTTTCGAAGCAACTTAATTCAGTTCTATTATTTTAAAATTAAACTTGTTGAATAATAGGAATTTTAATGTTATGTCTCAAGCAAATGTACCATGCACAACGTTTGGTATGCATTATTCATATGCATAAGTCCTGAATTTTTTAGGGATTTGCAGGACTTAGATTCAGAAAAGTGTCTTCAATTGCGCATACACAAATTCAAGTAGTGTTCATTATTACGATAATAATTCAAGTAGTTCTAATGTTCATATGCAAGTACACTCATGGACAAAAAAATTAGCGCACCAAGAAGGAGTCGTCAAAATGAAACGAAATTTTACATACGTAATGACTACTTTGATATAAGTAAATGATAAGAACATCAAAGAAAAAGGATAATTTATTTCAGAGAAAAAGGCAAAAGAACGGAGGAGTTAATACTCCGTTGGACCCCCTCTAGCGCGAATGCACGATGCGATACGATCGGGCATTGAGTCATACAAGTTCTGTATGATGTCTTGAGACATTTCGTTCCATATTTGCTGTAATCTTGTCTCTAGTTCGTTCAAACTCGTGGGATGCCCAACTCGTCGTCCCAAATGATCTCAGATATGCTCGATTGGAGACAAATCTAGGGATCGGGCATGCCAAGGAAGGGTAGTAACAGTGCGGAGACAGTCTTGTGACACCCTTGCCGTATGAGGCGAGCATTGTCTTGTTGAAAAATGACTCCTGGTAGCCGTTGCATGAGTGGCAACACATGTGGTTGCAGGAGTTCATGAACATACCACTGGGTTGTCATGGTGCCACTGAACAATACTAGGGGTGACCGTGTATCGTAGGCAATGACACCCCATACCATCACACCAGCTGTGAGAGCGATGTGTCGCTGTACAGCAAAGGCAGGATTGAAGCGTTCACCACGGGCTCTCCACACACGAACACGATTGTCATAACTGCCGAGGTTCAATCTGGATTCGTCGCTAAAGACGACCTGGTTCAATTCCGCTGCAGTCCAGTTTCCTCGTGCGCGGCAAAACTCCAAACGGAGGCGTCGATGGGTGGGCGTTGTTAGATAAAACACTTGCGAATCAAAGTAAGGCAAAAATACTCTTACCTTATTCTGTGTAGCACGTCAGCGCTATCATCACAGCAGAGCAATGGAGTTGTAGAGAATCATGATTTGGATGATAAAGAGCTGAGGCTAAATAATTTAAGTTTAAGTTTTAATAAGCATCTTTTACATTAATATCTTAAGCACGACACAAGACAACACGCGACATTGAACAACAGTGGAATTACATGAATTCTGAACAAGTGGTGCCATCTGGTGTGGCATGTGACGGTTTCTCGTTCATTAAGGAAAACACAAATATATCTAACACCCCTACTTGTTTTCTGAAGAAGAAACAGTCTCTAAATGTAGATTAGTTCGGTGACGTTCAAAATCAGGACGTGGCAATGGCTTGGTCAGGATGTCAGCTATCATATCTTTGCTTTATATTCTAAATGCTTTGCTTTATATATCTTTGCTTTATATTCTTTGGCTTATAATATCTTTGCTCTATATAATATCTTTGCTTTATATAATATCTTTGCTTTATATTCTTTGGCAATATTCTAAATCAATAGTACCAGCTTCCTTAAGTTGTCTTAAATGATGAAATTTCACATCAATGTGCTTTGTTCTTGAATGATGTTTATCAGATTGTGAAAGCTTGATGCACGACTGGTTATCTTCAAACATTGTTACTGGTAAAGCTTGAGGTAAGTCCAGATCTTTGGTTAGATTGATCAGCCATATAACTTCTTGCGCAGCATTAGCCGCTGAAACATATTCAGCTTCTGTGGACGAGAGTGCTACACAGTTCTGACGTTTTGAGAGCCATTGTATCGGACTTTCACCGAGTTTAAATAAATTCCCACTGGTTGACTTTCTGTCTAACTTGTCGTTAGCCCAATCCGCATCACAAAAAACAGTTAAGATTGGTTCTTTATCCTTGCTAATAACTAGTTTTAATTCTTTAGTTGTTTTGAGATATCTTATTATCCGTTTCACAGCATCCCAATCTCTATCTCTTGGTTTCTCATTCCTTCTACTCAAAATGTTGACGGCTGCTGCAATATCGGGTCTTGATACTGTGGCAATGTATAACAAACCCCCTACTGCTTGCCTATACTTGGTATTGTTTGGCAGCTGATCTTCATCTCCTTCTTGTCTCAGATAATTCGGGTCCATAGGAGTATTGGTTGATTTGGCATCTTTCAGGTTAAATATTTCGATGATTTCTTCTATCTTATTTTTCTGACTTAAAGCAAAATTTCCTTCTTTGGACCTTTCGATATTTATTCCTAAATAATAAGTTGCTTCACCAAGATCCTTCAATTCGTACTCTTTTTCCAGCTTGTTAGCAATTTCTCTAATATCTCCTGTTTTTTCCTGCTATGAGTAAGTGATCTACATAGACAATTATGTACATAGTATTTCCATCTCTTGCCATTTTAAATAAGCATGGGTCTGTTTTACTTTGTTCGAAACCACATTTCGATAATGATTCCCCAATTCTAATATGCCAGGCTCTTGCGGCCTGTTTTAACCCGTAGATTGCTTTATTTAATTTGCAGACTTTCTGTTCTTTACCCGCTTCAATGTAACCTTCTGGTTGTGACATGTAAACATGTTCTTCTAAATTCCCGTGCAGGAAAGCAGTTTTTATATCGATATGCTTTACGTTTAGATTTTTGTATGCAGCATTAGCTAAGAATGCCCGTATTGTCGTATATGTGACCACAGGAGCAAAGGTTTCTTCGTAATCTGATCCGAATTTCTGTGAAAAACCTTTTGCGACTAATCTTGCTTTATATCGTTCGATATGACCTTCGGAGTTATATTTAGCTCTGAATGTCCATCTGCATCCAATAACCTTTTTTCCTGGAGGTGGTGTCACTAATTCCCAAGTTTGGTTCTTACGAAGAGACTTCATCTCTTCTTTTGTTGCATCTATCCATTTTTGTTTTTCATATGGATTTTCCATTTCCTGGACATCGTTCCAGCCTTTTGGTTCGTTAAGTCTTCCCGCGGTTGCATAAAAGGCAAATCTCTCAGGAGGTATTCCTTTTGTTTCTCTTTCTGATCTTCTTAGTTGATTGGTTTGTATCTGCGAATTACTTTCGTTTTCGTTTTCATTGTGCTCTTCTTCGTCATGTTTGAATTCTAACTCAACTAGCTGTTTTGTTTCTTCTTCCTGGTTCCAAGGTATTTTTCCTTCTTTACAAGCATATGGAAGAGAATTTTCAATGAACTTAACTGTTCTGCTTATCACCACATTATTATCACCTGTATAAATTCTATAACCCTTACTTCTGTTATCATAGCCCAAGAAAATACCTTCAACGGCTTTATCGTCGAGTTTTGAGCGTTTCTGTTTTTGTATATAAGCGTAAGCTATACATCCAAAAACTTTAATATGGGATAAATCTGGTTTACAATTCGTCCAGATTTCGTAAGGTGTTTTCTTATTTGATTTGGTTGGGAGCCGGTTCTGCAAGTAAGTTGCTGTGCAGATGGCTTCACCCCAAAATTTATGTGGTAACCCAGCTTCTAGGATCCTGCATCTAGTCATTTCAGTTAAGTTCTATTTTTTCGTTCTGCCACCCCATTTTGGGAAGGACAGTACGGCACAGTCAATTGATGGTGTATTCCCTGTTCGGTTAAGTAATTTTCCATCTCATTGCTAACATATTCCCCCCCGTTGTCAGTTCTAAGGGTTTGTATTTTTCTTCCAAATTTGTTCTTCGTTATTGCAATGTATTCCTTCAATTTTGAGAATACTTCGTTTTTCTTAGAGATCAAGTAAATTATAGTGAACCTGCTATAATCGTCAATGAGAGTAAGAAAATAGGATTTCCCTCCAATCGAATTTTGAAATGGACCGCAAACATCAGAATGTACGAGTTCTAGAGGTTTATGCGCTCTGTACGTAGTTGTTTCTGGGTATGGTTGATCAGTTAGTTTTGCTTTTATGCAATTTCCACACACGGTTTCATGCTTGCAGTTATCTATTTTTATACCGTTTGCCAAATTTTCGGAAATTAACTGTGTAATTGAACTGTAATTTTTATGTCCTAGGCGTTTGTGCCAAAGATCTATACAGTTTTTATTTTTGCAGTGATGTGCTATTAGAGCAGGGGTTTCGGTTTCGGTTTCTTCTAAAATTACCTCGTATAGAGAATCGTTTATTTTCCCTTCTAAGTAGGTTCTTCCCCCTTGCTGTATTTTGCATTTATTTTTCTCAAAAATTACACTGCATCCGTTTTCCGCAGCTTTTCTAACAGAAATCAAATTTGTTTCTATTTCTGGTACATATAAAACATCGCGCAATCGTACATCATTAATATTTCCATTAGAAGTCAAAGTTCGAAAAAATACATCTCCTATTCCCTGAGATTTTAAAGTGTTTCCATTTGCAACGATCACCGAATTTTGGTTCTGATGTTTTAACTCTACGAAATATTCCTTATCGTGAAATATGTGACAGCTACTTCCTGAGTCAATGATGAGCTTCTGCTTTATTTTCTTTTTATTCGCAATGAAGGAGGAGGCATGTGCGTATTCAGCTATACCGCTAACAGCTTTCGTTTTAGTCTCAAAACAAATCGACGCGTTATGCTGTTTCATTTTAGTCGATTTTTGTTTTGAAATGTAGGCGGATTACGATTTTTATTTTTCAATTGATAACATTCTGATCTCATGTGATTCTTCTTATGACAAAAGGAACAAAATTTATTTTCGCGATTTGGTGCTGTACTTTTGGTTTGGGTTTTAAACACTCTATTTGAGATATCGCTTTGACCTGTTTCAATTCTACGGTTATATTCATCGATAATTTTTCCTCTGATAAAATCTACACTCAGTTCGCTTTCTGGTCTCGCTTCTAGAGCAGTTATTAAATTATCATAGCTGTGAGGCAGTGAACACAAAAGTAAAGCAGAAATGTGAGATTCGTTAATGTTTTCTCCGATAGCACGTAGCTTATCAATTATTTCCATTAAATTACAAATGTGATTATTTACGTTTCCACCTTCTTCTAATTTCGTGCTGTATAACTTTCTAAGTAGAAATAATTTACTTGTTAGATTAGATCTTTCATGCACTTTCTTTAATGCATCCCAAGTATCTTTTGCTGTCGTAAGATATTTTACATGCATAATTTGGCTGTCTTCAATAGACAAATTTATCAGCGTTCTAGCTTTCTGATCCTGTTTTAACCATGCTGGTGTTTTTGGCTCGGGTGGTTCAACAGTAACGAGATCATAAAGATCTTCTTTAATGAGAACCATTTCGGTTTTGAACTTCCAGTTTGCATAATTATTAGAGTTCAGTTTTTCAACAAGATAGTTATCTCTAAGAGCCATTTTGTGATCAGGTTTGTTTTACACTACAATTTAATTGCCGCTGTGAGATCTCTCAGTCTCATAATCTTTGTTGGATAAAACACTTGCGAATCAAAGTAAGGCAAAAATACTTTTACCTTATTCTGTGTAGCACGTCAGCGCTATCATCACAGCAGAGCAATAGAGTTGTAGAGAATCATGATTTGGATGATAAAGAGCTGAGGCTAAGTAATTTAAGTTTAAGTTTTAATAAGCATCTTTTACATTAATATCTTAAGCACGACACAAGACAACACGCGACATTGAACAACAGTGGAATTACATGAATTCTGAACAAGTGGTGCCATCTGGTGTGGCATGTGACGGTTTCTCGTTAATTAAGGAAAACACAAATATATCTAACAGGCGTCAAGGGCAGCACACGTAATGGGCACCACGATACCAACTGTCCTTCAGCCAGGCGCCTTCGTATGGTTCGAGAAGACACAGAGGCCCCTAGTGAACGTGCTACCTGTACCTGGATGGCGGCCGATGAAGCAGTTGGCAGTACGCGTGCATTTCTTGCGATGTGGCGGTCTTCTCGACGACTGGTCTGTCGAGGGCGTCCTGAGCCTGGTCTTCGTGTACATGACATCTCTCGGGACCACTGGTCCCAACACCTCCTCACAACACAATCAGAGCGGCCTAATTGACGAGCTACTCGCCTAGCTGACCACCCAGCTTCCATCATCCCGACGATTCTCCCCCTCTCAAACTGCGACAACTGCTTATATTGTCTTCGAACACGGCGTAATGGCATGTCTATCTCAGCTCTTCCTTTGTAAATGATTCAGCACACTCAAACAAGCTTTGGTTACCTGTTTTATACTCCACAGAGTACGATGTTCAACGCCCTCTACCGGCTATACGTAATGCGCAATCACGCTGCATTTCTAATCATTTGCATATCTCCCAGACATGTAACTTCATTGCAAGTTTCGTTACGATCCAGCAATTATTTCTTGGTGCGCTAATTTTTTTGTCCATGAGTGTATTTCATTTATTGTATTCCTGCCACACAAAAGGGCAAAAAGCATCAAGAGAAGACATTCATTTGTATCAAAATTTAAGTCATGACACGTTTCATCAGGCTAAAAAAATAATTTATTACTGCCGACTTCTCAGAAAGTAATCTTGTGACTCTTCTCTACCAGCACTGATAAGGAAATCAGTTGGAGATGCTCTGAAATATTAAAGTAAAATA
>OU015492.1:198294459-198404459 GCA_907164885.2 Dolomedes plantarius
GGCGCTATTGAGCACCATTCCGTACATCGTCCTGGACACGATTAACAACTGCTCCTCTTGCAACATTTCTTCATAATCTGTACCTGTTTCTGCAAACTCAACTGTTTTTTTCCCTTAAACAGCAAAGGCGTACTATTATTTATTTCCTTATCTTTATTTAATGTGGTTCGATGACAAGGTGATCAAAAACTATTCAATGAATGTTCAAATTATTTATGTATTCCATTTTAGTCGTTTCTTTTGTTGAATTTAATGTTTTTCATGAAAAGTGCCATCTGGTAGACAATTTTGAACTTTTTTTTTTTGAAATTCCGTGAGCGCATCTCATGTATAGTCTATATACCAAATGTGGGTACATTCCGTTCACCCGTTTGAGCTGTATATTGCTGTTTATAGGGAAAGTTTGATTATAACCACCGTGTATATTACCTTAAACCAAATAAGTTTTAAAGTCGTAACTTCTCAGCAATCTGCAACTTTTTATATTATATCTTCCACAGCTGTATCCAGAAACCTGTAATGCGCTTATTTTGCAATTATAACAGACATAGCTTTAAAAACTTTTTTATGTATCTTAAATTCAATTAAATAATTCCTTAAGCTAGACATATTTGCGTTGCATGTGAATATCCTGCAGACGCTTAATGGACTTTTATGAAGAAAATGTACATTAAAAGAATTCTGATATTTTAAAATATTTTAGAAATATAGAAAATCATAATTAATTAAAACAAGTGGTAAATGGATTTAATTAAAGTCAAATAATGTATAAGACAATTATTCTTACGCAAAATACCCCAAAAATTGGTTCAACTAGTGTCATATACAAAATATTCTCTCACGTGGAAGTTTTATTATAAGTTCATTTTTACATGTTATAAAATTGCAGATTATAGACATAGCACCCATGAAGCTTATTTATGTATGCTATAATTAGAAAATTTTAAACTACTTCAGAATAAATTAGGCATAGTCTGCTGAGCTGTACTTTTAACTGAAGCATGATGAGTAGCTGATATAAATATTACAAAGTAGGTTAAAGCTAATCAGGGTCACAAAAGCCATGTATGATATTAAAATTTCCAGAGGGGCTCTGGGAGATATGTTTATGTTAATTATAGACACTTCGTATTCTATAGAAAACATTTTAGCAATTTTCTTATAACAAGGGATTTCTCTGAAATATAATAATCTCATATGTAAATTTATAAAAGAAAGGAAATGTTTTATAAATGATTCTTCCTTTGTCATGTGCATTTTCTTCTTTGTTTGACAATTTTAATAAAAATGACAATTTTAATAAAAATAAAAGCAGTAGTGACTTAAATTGTCTGTTTGAAATTAAAGTAGCAGCACGTTTTTAATTTTTTGTTTCAGTTGTGTGGCAAACTTTTAAGCCGATTGTTTAGGTCAGTTATTAACCAACTGTTTTTTTATTATTTTAAGAGAGCAAGGAATAATTGAAGTTACTGTTATGATTATTTGTTTCGTATTGGTCAAAATTTTAAAGTTTAGCCTTTTTACAATCAATTAAGTTTTAATTATTACCATTCCTACCGCACACATCAATAAAATTGGTTAGTCAGAATAGTTCCACATAAAGCTGAATATTTAGTTTACTGATTATAATTTCCATTCAATTTTTTATAAAAAAAGATTGTTTGCATTTCAAAATACATATAAAAAATAAATGTGTACGCTTATAATTGTGGAAAGTTACTTATTCCAAATATTCAGTTATTTCAGTTTGTATCGGTTTCATTTCAACTTTTAAAAACTCAAAATTATAATAAGCCGAGAAAACGATACGAAAAATTGCGTGGTCGTTATTCTTAAGAAATTCCGTATCTCTCTCAGTGTTGCAAAAATGTACTGTATTTTTACTTAACTGAAACTACACACACTAATTAGCGTAATCTAGCAATTCTTTCTAGACCTTTTTTGGGACGTTTTAAACGAAAGAGATGCCAAGAATTCCCTCATAAAAATCTCGATTTCATTAGCTTTACCATTCTTTTATTGTGTTATTTCTCTTTTACCGTTGACTTCCGTTGTTGAATTCGCGTGATAAATATTTGCATAAATTCTCCTTCGAATATAAATTCTCCTTTTTCGCTTTAACTTAAACAAGATTAAACTATATGCTTTTATTATCAAATTCTTTGAAGTGCTTATGACAAATTTACTGAATTGAAATGAAAAAATTGCTGACAAAGAAATCAAAATGTGTGCATTGTATTCCATATCAGTTCACTTTCATTAACTGGAGTAAAGTAAAAAATAAAATGAAAATTCTAATAATTAGCGAGTTCCTTTGTCTAATCATTGTATTTTTTTGTATAAATTGATAATAATAATTAATGAATGAGCTTTTTTGTTCAGTGTTAATATATAAAGTGTCATAAAATTTCCCCAGATCCTCAAATATAACGAAAAAGGGGTACATTTGGGAAATATCTTTGTTTCTTAATATACGTTTCATTAATATACAGGATGATTTTTTTTTAAACTTACACTATTCAGAGCTATATGTAGCGCGATCTAACAGACAGAATTCCACCAAAATTGATAGAGAAACTAACGACGACATGGGAAAGAGTTTTCGCGAAAAAAAAAATAGTTCCAAAAGTCACCGATAGGGGACGATCTATCGTTGTTGTTGTCGGTGCACCCGAGAATTCGCATCAAAGGCAAGTAAAACATCAAAATGCAAATTCATGACTACGTTGTCTGCGCCGGTATTTTGGGCGCTGCTGTCGACTTTTTTCCTGTAAAGATCGGTGCGGAATCTGTTTCGCCTTCATTCGAAGATCCAGGAGACCTCCAATCAGAACTGCCCTTTTTCACCCTCCTATGTACAGACCAGAAGACTCATTGCTTCACTTTTTGTGTAGCACTTCCTGAACTTTTGACTTTCCACAACGAACTCTTTCTACTTTCTGAACATTTCCAGCTCTTCGTTGTTAAAATTATGAAATATCTGAGTTTGAAGTCATTGGCCTAGGTAACTCAGTTAAATCACTTTGTCCTATGGTCCTATGGTTCCGCCTTCGCTTTACAGAAGAAAGGGTCATCAGCCGCTTTTTTCCACTGGTATTGCTACCTCGCTTCCCGAACGTAACCCATGTGACATCTTTCTGTGGGGTTATTTAAAGTCTAAGGTGTATCTTTATGGAGTCTCCAACTTGGCGGCTCTAAAAGACAACATATCCCGGACTTTGATGCCATTCCTGCAGACAATTTACACTTGGCCATTGAGAATGTAGCGTTCAGGATACAATGTGTCGTCCACCAGGACTGTGGTCACATTGAAGGAGGGAGAAGTGAATTTGTTGCATTAAGTGGTGTTGCAGGGAAATTTCATTAACTGGAGTAAAGTAGTTGTGTTATTCACTTGTCTGCTTACAACTTTTTCGGTATTCATCCCTTATCTTTATAGCCCGAAATACTGCCGCTGCTACACAGTCGTGAAGGTGTATTTTGATGTTTTACTTGCCTTTTATGCAAATTTTCCGGTGTGCCGACAACAAAAGCGCCGTTTCTTTCCCTATCGCCGACTTTTGGAACTAATTTTTTTTCCGCGGAAACTCTTTTCCATGTCGCCCTTAGCCCCTCTATCAATTTTGGTGGAATTCCGGCTGATAGATCAAGCTACAGATGGCTCTGAGTAGTGTCAGTTTTAAAAAAATCAGCCTGTACTATAATATATACAGAATACTAACAAAAATCATATGAACGCAGTTCATTTCTAAGATGCTTTAACACCAACTTACAACACACGTACGTACACACACACACACACACACTAAAAGCTATGCCAAATCTATTAAATACTAACCAGTATATATCGTTTGGTGTATTGGATATATGTACAAATATGAGCTTGTAGTTTTTGCTTGCATTCCTTTTTAAAAAATACCATTTGCTTATCGAATGTCATTTTATACTTTTACTATCTATAGATAATATATAGTTGATCAAAATAAATTTATAAATGACTATTAACCTTTTTATAACTATTAGAAACGTTCAAAAAGATTTCGTTTAATTAAGAATGTTTTACTGTGTATGTCATTGCATAAGTTTTTTTAGCGAAGAATGTAAGTTTATATCATTTTATCATGCTTGACAAGGGATAATAATAATACACAGGGTGCTTCAGAACTGTTTGTACAAACTTTAAATCGAGATAGGGCACAGTAAAAGAAACATGCAAGGTTGCAAACGTCATACTTTAGTGCTTGAGGGCGTTGTTGTGTAGTGACTATAGCTACAGAAGTTCATTCGCACTCTCAATTTTAAGAGGCATTTTTAAATTAAAGCTTTTACTATTTTGACTTGCGGTCAAAATAGTACTGAAAAATACAATTATTATTGAAAATTTCGCATCGTTAACCGAAAAATATTTGCATGTAAATGATCTGATGTATTTTCGTCGTCATTCTTCCGTACGTGTAACATGGAGAATTTCATAAATACTGAGGTTTTGGACAATCATCAAGGTTATGAAGCTACCAGCGAGAACAGAAGAGTTGCTGTATCCCAATAGACGTCTGCCGAACCACCAAACATCTGTGCGTCTACTCCGAAAACTGCTTCAGTGTAGCATTCAAAGTACTAAACTTGCAGGATACCGGTCGGCAGAGGAATAAGCGTAGTCCTGAAGTGGAAGAAGGTATCCTAAGGGCGTGTCCTCACTTGTGCGCTTTCCCTTTCCCATTCTCTTTCAACTTGCGCTTCATCATTCCTTTTAACTTGCCTTTAGTGCATGCCTTGCGGCATGCCTCTAGTGGCATTCAATTTGTTGCCCACACTTGTTCAACAGTTCATGCCCCACGAGATGGATGAGTTGGACGCGAGTTTACTTACTGCGGTTACTGCTGCGTCTCTTGTGATTTCGCGGAGAAACAGGAGAAGAAGGAAACGTCAACGAGCGATCTGGCAAAAACAAAAAAGACTTTTCGCCGATAATCCAGAAACATGCCCTCGAGTTCTTGCAAGTGCCTGGGTGTCGGCCGTGTCCCCGTGGGGAGAGTATTGCAAGAACAGCATTTACATCCATTTCATCTTCAGATAGTTGAGCTATTACATCCTAAGGCCCTTACCCTTTGCCCGTAGAATCCACAATATGGTTTCCGCAGAAAAGCGCAGTATAGTCTGATTTTCCAGATCATGTGCTCCTTTGCCTATTTCTTGAGCCTATTTCCCACGTTAAGGGGTGCTTATTTCCCCCAATGCTCCCGTCAGGGCGTAAACTATTCACATGCTTATCGACAACGGTTCGGCGTCAATGTTTGGGCTGGTATCGTAAATTACTTTGTGATTGGACCATATCTACTGCAAAATCAACTGTACGGGGGATTTGCCTTATGAAATTCTGCACCAATTGCCGCCGCCTAACAACGCCCTCTGGCACCAAAGTATGACATTTGCGGCCATGCATCCAAATGCGAAAAATGTTTCTTTCAGTGTTCCGTATCTCGCATTAAAGTTTGTAAAGAAAATTTCTTAAGCGCCCTATACAGTTGAATAATATAATGTAAGTAAACAATTATATTTTTGTGTTTCTACTAATAACTTTGAACTAAGTCTTACGAATAACTTTGCTCCTAGTGATTAACGTAGAAATTCTTTAGAAAATCAACTAAAATAGATATTTGGATATTGTTCTGATGAGAAAAAAATTATTTTTTTGTATTGTGTTGATTTTATTTTGAAAATTTAGCAACACAATTATATTTCCAAAACTATGCAATAAGCAAAGGGTAAATATTCGCTCAAAAAAAATTTCCGAAAATTTATCATATTTCGTCCCTAGTCTTGCATACCCAATTCATTACTTTTCTAAACTGGAAGATTTTATTTAAATATCTTTTTATTCTCCTTCAAGTATATTTCGTTGTAAAAAGAGGAAATGCACTTTGGAATTTTTTTGCCATAAATATTGCTGTAATGTACGGGGATTAAGATTTTATCCAAATCATGGTATTCAAAACTTATTATTTGCATGTTTTCCTTCATAGGCATTAAGTCATGGAATTCTGACAAGTTCACGCCATATCCATTTCTAGGGAAGCATATCATCAGCTTTATTGGAATTTACGATCCTTCGTGATATTATTAATGACGTTACTATAGTAACTATAAATTTTCTCCCTAGCTAGCTTTTTCATAATGATATATATGAAGAATATCAGTTTTTTTCTGTCATAGAATTTTTTACTCATATTTATGTATGAGTTTTCTTTAAATTTACATTATTAGCCAACGGAGGAATATAAAAATTATGCCTGAAACTATTAAAAGCCAATCAATATGATCGGTGTATTGGACATTTTAATTTAAGACATTGGAGTAAGCAGTAATTTCAACAAATTTCTTCTAAATTTTAAAGCTAAGGGTTGTGTCATTTAATTGTGGGGTGTTTCAGAAGTTGACAGATCTGTGAGATTATTCGGAAAATGGTTAAAAACTTCAGTTTTTTTAATATAATTATATATATAATAGCCATTGTCTCTGTATAACACTTCCGGGCTGTACTCATCTTTCAATTGAAGCCCTCAGTAAACAAACAGCCGGTTAGTCTTAATTTCAATTTCAGATCTGGATCAGAATTTTTTCTTACCTAAAAACTAATATCTTCTCCATCAAATCACGTTTGTTCAGCCTATTTTTCTATAAAACATTCAGAACTAAAAGAGTTGGATGCTTTTAGCTGTATATTTAACAGTTTTTAAAAATCTGTTTACTTTTGCGATGAATTCTGAAAGTAAACAAACTTGAATGTGAATGAATCATGTAGCTCAAGTATTCATATCGCGTAGTGAGCTGTAAAAAACTGGATGGCAGTCTACTACTCCAATCGCATGAAAAACTAAATAAATAAAAAATAATGAAAGGGTTTGCTTTTACAAGGTATGGATTAAATGCAATATTGTTAGATAATTCGGGATATTTTTTAACTTTCATATAATTTTTCCATTATGACGTCATTTTTAGTATTATGACGTCAAAATGATGAGTTGGATGGCAATCTACTACTCCAATCGCATGAAACACTAAAGAAATAAAAAATAATGAAAGGGTTTGCTTTTACAAGGTGTGGATAAAATAAAATATTGTTAGATAATTCGGGATATTTTTTAACTTTCATATACTTTTTCCATTATGACGTCAACATGACGGGTTACCTTCTAGTTTCATATAAACGTAGAGAAATGCTTAATTATATAAACTCTGTCCAAATTTCGAACTTGAAATCCCCAAATCTGAAAGTACCCCTAAAATGCTTGCTTTGCCTGGACATATTGAACTACATGAAAGGTGCGAAAAAATGTAAAGCAAATAATACATCGCAAGCATATTCTCTCTGTACCATATTCCCTCTATACCTCAGATAACATACTTTGTCGAAATGAAAATTCGATGGATACTCTTATTATAACATCCTAAGAGACATTCCGTGTCTCAGAGATATATTTAGAACGTTTTAAGATTTTCTTAAGGAATTCGTCCAGCTAAAATGCATTGCGCCTTAAAATGTATTTAATACATCATGTAAGCGCAGATGACGAGAGAAATCTTCTCATGTGTTCTCAACTTCCGCTGTATGTGGACAAATAAACATTGGGCTAGTAGTTTTTGCTCCTTAATTGCTGGAATCCGAAAAATGTTTGAAGCCTTCCCTAGGGGCAAACTCATTTTTTATTTTTTTATGTTTTTTTGCGTGTAACCACAGTTCATAAATATAAGACTTATTTTCAGTCGTATTACATTTCTGCTTCTTTTCTTTCTGCTTCTATATTTTTTTTCTTTAGACCAATTTGGATGCATTTTCATAGAAAAATGAATGTCATTTCAACTGTAATTAAATTTTAGCTCACGTTTTAGACACATAATCTTTAAAATACAATTTGAATTTTGGTATGTTTATTTATAATTTCATATATGTCTGTTGTTTATTTCTTTCAAAAACAGCAGCAAAAGAACCTTTACCGTCAAAAAGAAACATTGACTGTGAATTGAAGTGAGATCCCCTTAGTCGCTAGAAGGAATCTTATTGAAGCGAATAACTTTGGACTTCAAACAGACTATTTATAGTAAGAAGGAAAGGTAAAATAAAAACTATTCATAGAACAATAAAAAAAATATGGTTATGCTCCATAAAATATTTTAAATTTTATTTTATAAAAGGAAGAATAAAACTAGCAGTACTTTCCTATATCTAACTGCAGATAGACAGTGATGGCAGATGTCTTCTGGTCTGGTGAATCAGGATTACTCTTCATATTATTTGAGAATTTGCTTGCAGCGTCAGAAAAGCAAAATAGCCAAGGATGCAGTTTGCTCACTTTGGTTAACACAGGTTTCTGGGGGAATTTTAAAACTCTTTTTTTGCCCACTATACCAAGTATTCTACTCGCGAGTTTCAGGGGAAAGAAAATGTCACTGAAAACTGTTAAAATAAAAGCCTCTTTATGATATTTTCCCTACAATGACATCATTCTTGAATCTAGCCTCTTCTCGTTGTGCTGTGCATAATTGCAACCAAATTAACATTCATAGGTATGGATCTTGAGTGGCCCTCTAACTGCTTACACTTTTATTAACACAGATGAATTTAGCCTGCCAACTCGCAAATGATATCGTGTGCTGGAGCGATAAATGCATCTGTAATGTATCTGACTGAGATCTAATACCACATTCCTGTTATTAATGTTTCAGTCAAATCATTACCTATATATACCAATGTTGTTGTGAATGTTAAACATATACGAAGTCGTTAAAATGCAGGTTGTGATATTTTGTCCTTTCATTGGGCATCGCCCATTACGGGAACATCAAAACTTAATACAATTAGAGGTAATACAAGCTATGAAATACAATTTTGTGACTTACTTCTTTACCCATGATTAATTTTTACTTCTGTACATAGTAGCATTGATAAATTGTACTTATAACGTATTGGAAAAGGCATTCAATTAACTATTCAATAAGCGTTAGAACTACTTTTATCAGTGTATATTCATGATATTAGTTTTAAGAAAAGGATGCTGTTCAGAATGTATCGGTAATCCAGTTTGCTGATTATCATACATTGCTGGCTTATGATTATGCATATGCTTTGAAAAGATTTGGCAGAAAATATCTGCAAAGTACTTTTTTTTAATTTCTAGATTACAATCCTTTTTATTTCCCATTTAATATACGTGTTTAATTTTCACCATAATAAAACGATATACAAATATTTCATTCAGTGGAGATCGTGTACATGAAAATATTCATATGAAGTTAAATATTATTATTTTATTTGATATACTATGAGTCTAGCAATATATTTTAATGCAAATAGTGTTCTGAGGTTTTAACAAGCGCTTTGATTCTCATTTCTCAGCATTAAAAAAGTCAAATTATACATATATCTATCGCAACTTAAAAATTTTCTCCCAGATTTTATTTCACCACAGAAGATATACTAAATTTAATCAGATTTTCATACTTCTTTTGACTTATGACATTTACTTCAGAACGTACAATTTATAAAGAATATACTAAAAAAATTTAATATAATTAAATATTTTAATTCTACTCGAATGTAATAATTTATAATTTCGGATATATAAACGGAATCTGAAACAAAAAAAAATCGATTCCAAAACAAGTAGTTATCCGATTATAATGAAACTTCGTAAGCAAAAATATTTCGTCCGAGAAAGCAAAGGATTAAAATTTGGTGTCCAACGAATGAATAGCATGAGCTCCAGCTCATAAGAACTGAGCATCCAGCAGGTGTATATAAGTAGCGATTCTGGATTGGATATTCAAAATTCCTGAGGCATTTCGACTACGGATATCTTATATCGACTGTGTCGCCGAAGGAACCATGCACGTTCAGAGTTTGAAAGCGATTGTGTCATAGGATTGAAAGAATCTGGTTGGGCAAATGGAAGAATCACACGACAGAGATACAGCGGTTAGACGATGCTGGCAAGAGTGGATCAAGAACTGCAGATTTAAGCATCAGGACGGCAGAGGGCGACATAGGACCACAACAGATCTGTAACACAGAGTGATTGTCAGATCAGCTGTCACAGCTCCGGATTACTCGTTATCAACCATCTGACGTGTAACCCACACACGTGTCCAACATGACAATTGACAGACACCGCTTGCCTCTCAGTCCTGAACGCCGTCAAGTCCTATTCCAGTGGTGTTAACTCTTTCAACTTCGAACTGTGACAACTGAGGAGGTATAGTCTTTATAGAAGAGTCCCGTTCCCAACTGTGCCCTGATAACCACCGACGACTTGTCTGGAGACGTCCAAGGATCCTTCTCTTACTATCACACGCCCCACAGGCCCACGACAGGGCGTTATGGTGTGTTGTGCCCTTTCCTTTGATAGCAGGAACCTATCAAAGGAATTTCCTTTAGTAGTCATAAGTGACACACTTATAGCACAGCGGTGAATTCTGCGATCCATTTTGTTGCTATTTCTCTTGCGGCACCCTGGAATTACTTTTGAACAACATTATGCCCGGCCGCATACTTACACGTGCTGCTATGAATTGTCTTAAAGCTTGTCGAACCCTATTTGGCTACATAAGTGGCTTGATCTCCCCCCCCCCATAGAGCACAATTGGGACATGATGAGAAAGCGATTGCAACTATCCTGGAATTTAGCCCGACAGTTGGAGATAATTTGGCAAGAAAATCACCATGACATCAACAGGGAACTTTATCAGTCTATCTAGTGCCGGATGACAACTTGCATCCCGGCCAAAGGTGGGCCAACGCTGTATCGATTTCCCCACTTTGTAACAATCAAACTCTTCAATAAATCAATCAGTTGTTCTGAAAGTTTAATCATTTTATTGAAAATTTTATCGTGTGCATGTTCTTTACATCCACCATTTTTTGTCGCAATCGAACAACCCCTTCTTTGCGCGTCATTTTCTTTTTGTTATAGAGTGCATAACAATTATAATTTATTAATTTATTATTTCGAATTATTTCGAATATATAAACATAATACACTGCTGGCCACTGCAAATGCAACACCCTGAAGGAAACAAGCAAATAACATGAAATTTAAAACATGCATTAGCGGAGGTGAGATATGCAAATGATTAGAATTTCAGCGCAGACGCACATCATGTGCGCCTGTGGCGCCACTTCAAAGCGCTATTTAAGGCTTTTAGATTTTGACGATTTCAAGTTCGGCAATTGTGTTTTTCTTGTGGTTTTTTCAAAAAGAACGATGAATTATGCGTCGTCGAAACCAGCGATCATCTTTTGATCAAGTATCCGAGTTCGACAGAGGAAGGATAGTGGCCTACAGAGATTGTGGATTATCTTTCAGGGAAATCGGTAGTCGTGTTGGATGAAACCAAACAACTGTAATGCGGATATGTGATCGTTGGATGCAGGAGGGTACGACGGACCGGCGTGTTCGATCGCATCCACCTCAGCGCACCACTTCACGTGATGACAGGCAAATTGTGCGCATGGCAGTGACGGATCGCTCAGTCACATCAAGAACCATAGCACAGAACATGCAGTCTGTAACGCATCATCCAGTGTCTGCGCGTACCATTCGAAACCGTTTACAGCAGAGTGGTCTGTCCGCAAGATGTCCATTGCTTTGTCTACCCTTGACGCAGAACCACAGACGTCTCTGCCGCCAATGGTGCGATGACAGAAGGCTGTGGACGGCAGAATGGAAAGAAATTGTCTTTACTGACGAGTCACGCTTCTGTCTGCAACACCACGATGGTCGCATTCGAGTCTGGAGACACCGTGAAGAGAGGATACTGAACAGCTACGTTATGCACCGCCACACTGGTCCTGCACCGGGTATTATGGTATGGGGCGGTATTGGATATCACTCTCGCACACCTCAAGTACGCATTGCCGGTACTTTAAACAGCCAGCGCTACATCTCCGAGGTGTTGGAGCCAATTGTCCTTCCTTACCTTCAGGGCATGCCCACAGCCATATTTCAACAGGATAATGCGCGACCATACGTGGCACGCATTGTGCAACGGTTCTTCGTCAATCGTCAGATTGAATTGCTTCCCTGGCCGCCTCGCTCTCCGGATCTTTCGCCGATAAAAAACATATGGTCCATTGTTGCTCTACGATTGACCCAGATTCCATCCCCAGCTGCCACAGCAGATCAACTTTGGCAACGTGTGGAAGCTGCTTGGTCTGCTGTACCCCAAGAACTCATCCAAAGTCTCTTTGAATCAATGCCGAGGCGTGTGGCAGCGATGATCTCCAACAATGGCGGCTACTCTGGCTACTGATTTTGGCAGGAACCACACTTCACAGAAGTCTATAAATTTAATCATTTGATACTTGGTCAACATGTTATCTACAAAATAAATTTTGTTGTGATATCTCTTGTCTTTCTTGGTGTTGCAATTTGGGTGGCCAGCAGTGTAGTTTTTCGAATTTAATAATTTGTATTTTGAATATATAATTATTTATAATTTTGAATATACTAATAATATTCGAAAGTAGAATTTATAAAGAATATACTCGTAATTCGACTATTTATAAATTGGTATTAAAGGAACAATATTATTTGCAATCTTAACACACAAGAACACAGAGAAATGTTAACACACATAATTTTCCAATATTTATTTCCCCATGCAATAATTTTCGACATAAAAGCACATTAAATAATCAATGTTACACATATTGCGTGTTCTTTATCGCACCATAATGTATCCTCATAATGGAGCGTCGGCGTCTTGGGTTATCGTCTTGCGCCGAGGAAAGCTCATTCGGTAGGACCTTGTCCTATTCGAAGTCATGATGGACGTTCTAGCAGCCAGGGGGAATGATTTGTTGCCGTCCCCATAAGCACCAGCCTCGTGAGGATGTTTTGATAAATGTACACACAGTACTTCTCGGAAATAACCTCGAAATCTGGGGAATAAATAGCATGTGAAGCAGATAATAAAAATATATAAAATAAAATTTCAGCGAAATTTTTTCAAATTAATCATACGCACAAATATATCCGATAAACCCTAGAAACCTTATCTTTTACATCAATTATAGCATTAGGAGACTGAAAAGAAATTCCCTTTTATACAAAATTCGACATTAAAAATTAACTTTTAACTAAAGTCTATATGT
The DNA here is from genome assembly GCA_907164885.2 of Dolomedes plantarius. Taxonomy (NCBI): domain Eukaryota; kingdom Metazoa; phylum Arthropoda; class Arachnida; order Araneae; family Dolomedidae; genus Dolomedes; species Dolomedes plantarius. The sequence goes on from OU015492.1 coordinate 198,307,610, forward strand.
TTTAATAACAGACTGTTGAATGCGGGGGTGAGATACTTTTCATAAAGGTTGCAGCTATTTCATATCCTTTTTTGTTACCAACTTTTCTACCATTTTTTCAAGACAAAAACCCCTATTTCCGATTGCCAAGCAAACTAAGAACCACCACTCATTGCTTAACCCTTTGAGGGGCGCCGTTTGCACACTGAAAACGCCTAATGCTAGTCTTTCTTTCACTTGCATTCAATGTATTCCAGTTAAATAAGCAGAGAAATGGTTAGTTCTGCCATCTGTTATCAGTTTAAAGAAGTAAAAACATTTCAACCTTTAATTGGAAAAATTTTCATGATTCTTAAGGTTAAAAACTCGGGGGGGGGGGGATCTGCACCATGCAAACGGTTGAGGTTGTTGCCCCTGAAAGGTTCAAAAAGCAATTTTTAATGGGGTAAACTAAGCATTGAAATTAAGTTCTGTTAGGATTTTCATCGAAAAGTGACTTATCTATGGTTCTCCCGTATTTTGGTATTGCACTCACGGCATTGTTTTTTTTTTATCAGATGCCAAATAAGATTTTTAATATCCTAGTGATCGGGTTATCGGGTAATCAACCGTGTTAACTTAGTATATTCATTTGTAAATGACAGCATTACCCCAGGTTCTGTTGTATGACGTCATTTGCATTCATCAAATAGTGTTAGTGGGGTTTGTTATTTGTTTTTCCCCATGGTTCATGGATTCTCATTTGGGATCAACTCGTTGTGTGCTTTTTATAATTTATGCAAATATTGTGTGTATATATATCGACTTCGCGGCGAGTTTGTTTGCTTTTCTTTACCTCTCACTCTTTTTCTCCCTTTTTGCCGGCTTATGTAGAGCCTGATTTAAGTGAAATGTCTTATAGACTGCATGCCTGAGACAGTTTTATTTTATTACGTTTGAATGTAAATAGTTATTTCAGTTTCTTTATAACTTCGAATAGAGAAGTTTTATTTTTATCTGCTTTTGTCATTACATACTGCCAACCACACTCTGCTAATTGTCACTATGCCTGATAAATTCTCTGAATAAATTTCTAGGCTATTAGTAAATTTACTTAAAATTTACTTAAAATTTTGTCTCGAAATGAATTTCTTTTTTGTCTCCCAATGCATACAATTTTGCAATTTTATCTCAGAATAACGCTTACAATTTTAACTTACAAATAACATATTCAAAGCGGGTTTTTATTTAATTAGCAACAATGCTGTGGTTTATTTTAATTTTAAGAAGTTATTCAAGGTCTTTTAGAGGGAAAATTTGATAAAATATTAAAATTCAACGTACTAATTTAAGTGAAATAGCATAAAATTATTACTATGTTTAAACACGTTTTTCATTTATTATTTTAATTAACCGTCATAGTGTACCTTAAGCCACTTCCTGTCTAGAAAGAATAATTAGTATTAAAACCTTTAGTTCACTGTTTCCTAACGTTTATGAGTTGCGACTTCCTTTTTCTAATAGCCAATTAAATTGCGAACCATGACGCCCCCTACCACTAACCTCCCCTCTATTTGTATAAGAAGGAATTTTCAATAGAGTAAAGAAGAAAATGCTGAAACAAAAAATAATTACCGCTGCATATCCCTTCAAAATACTTTACTATCCACAACCCAGAAACCAGAGTTTTATAAGATGTATAAAAAAATTTCTTAATTTTATTTTCGATTAAACAAATATTTATAAAATTTGAACTTATTTGTAATAAATACAATTTTTTTTTCATTTACACCCTTGATGAAAGCAATAAGTTTGGAAATATTTTTCATGATCATCAATCAGGGACTAATTTTGTTTCACTGTACTAAGGGGTTGTCAATAACTAAGTCACGAATGCCGTAATACTGAATTAATTGCGATCGTTTACCTTGCAAATCTCATTCATTATAACAGTTTCATCATCCCTATTTTTGAGACCAATTTCCCCTTATCAATTAGAATGATAGGGAGAGATTTATGCTTAAGTGATGCTTAAGTAACTCAAGCAAATCTATCGTCATGATAGCTGATCGTAGATGTCTTTAGTTTCTTTTTAAGCCATTGTCCTACTTTAAGTTTAATTTACTCGTTATCCCCACAATTTTGATTGCCAAGATGCAACAGGTTAAATTTCCTGAGGCAAGAGAGACTTTTAAGCTTAAGTTCAAGAACTTCACAGAGTAAATAAATTTTTGGCTCAATTAATCGACCCGCATGACATAATAAGTGCAAGACGACTAAATCGCTTTCCACTTACGACTTTTTTAGAGTCCTTAACAGAACTTTTTCAACTCAGTAGCATACTATTTAACGTAAGAAAACGTTTATTATCGTAAATAGGAAATTTTCTTTTAAATATCCTTTCCAGAATTTTTGCCTACTCCCAATTATTCCACAGGATCCGGCTGCTCTTTTTTTACTCTGTATCGTTACTTCCTTCTATGAGCACTGTCATCGTTTTGAAACTGAGCCAGACTTGTAATAATGTCTGCCAAACTACACTACGAGTAAATTGTAGTATACTGTCTCCATTAGAAACTACCAGTTACCATTAGCAGACATCCGATAACTATGTCTGTCCTGTTTCGAGAATATTACACGTAAAACGTACATAAAATAGTAAGAGGATGGTATCATATAATTCTGTATGTAAACGGAGTAAAAGTTAATTCAGAGGTCGAAGAATATATATTTAACTGTATAAAAGTCACGTAATAAATATTTAAGTGTTACTTCAGTGTTGCCGTATAATTAATGTGTTACTATAAGGTTTCGGTTTCTTTATTACAGAATCCATTTCAAGAAACGAAATTTGAATATATTTAAGTAAGCAAATTCCCTTTTTTTGAAGTGGATTAAGTGTGAGGACACAGAACCCTGACTACCATTTATTTTTGTTTCTAACAGAAGATTAAATTTTTTCCGTTATACTGTTTGGAAAAGTTCGCGGATAATTGGATTTATATTTGAAAGGGATGAAATTTATTACTATATATATATATATATATATATATATATATATATATATATATATATATATATGTATGTATGTAGTATATACACAAACACACACACACAGTGAAACTTCTCTATAGCGATCAGTCATGGTTCCGAAAAAAAGTGGCCGATTTGAGAGGTGGCCGGCTAAAGAAGCTTCATTGTATATATATATATATATATATATATATATATATATATATACAGTGGAATCTCGATCTATCTTTTTTCAAGGAACCGATTGAAATGAACGATAAATGCGGGAAAACGATAGATGCGGAAACATAACAAAGCAATATGTTCTTTAGGACTGGATAAAATGAACGACACATACGGAAAAACGATGGATCCGAAAACGATAGATCGAGATTCCACTGTGTATATATATATATATATATATATATATATATATATATATATATACAGGGTGTAATGAAACTCTTGGGCAAAACTTTAAGGGGTGATAGTACACATCAAGACAAACAATATTATATAAGAAACTTAGGTTCCCAAAAGTCTTCCAAAGGAGATAGACGCCATTAAAGTTTAGGGTCCGAAATTTCAAATGATTATAAAAAACGGAAAAATGGGTCAATTCGTTAGCGGTTTTAGCTAAAATTATTCTTTTTGTCAGTTTTTTCTTGAAAAATAAATTTAAAGATAAAGATTTTTTATCACATTAAATGCTTACAAAAGCTTGGCCTTAAACTTAAATTTTGAGCTCAAAATCTGATTCGTTGGGGGTGGTTATGTAGCGCAAACGGAATTGTGTTCCGGAGTTGAAATTTGAAACTCCCTCCCTCCTGAACAGAGTTCAGTTATTCCCGATCTTGGTGTCGTAGGACTTTATGTCGTAGACCAGGCAGCAACTACTACCTCCTAGACGTAAAATAAACTAGAGAGGGATGACAAAATTAAAAAAATTATTCATAATACTAGACATGAGCAATTTCTCCTCTCGAAATAAAAAAAAAAACAATTTGATGTACGCACGTCGTGCGCATGAATGAAGGTTGAATGAATGATGACACGTAGAAAATGGTACACGCATGATTTTCTTGTGGAATCACAAAAACTGCATGAAAGAGCGCCCACCAGCAAGGATGCAGGCCTCAAACCGCCGGCGGAGGGACTTTCGAACATTAGCAAATACCCCGGGCATCTCCCGGATATCGCCTGCTACGCCGGCAATTCTCACAACCAGTTCCTCGTTGGAGTCGACAGGGCTTGCGTAAACAAGACTCTTCATATGGTCCCAGAGGAAGAAGTCTAGACAGGAGAGGTCAGGCGAGCGTGCCGGCCAATTTACCGGACCATCCCGTCCAATCCATCGCCCTGGATATGCTGTATCCAATGCACTTTTCACATTTGCGCTGAAATGTGCAGGCGCTCCATCATGTTGGAACCACATACGAGCCTTATGTTGGCTGGAACACTTTGCAGCAGAACTGGAAGCACCTCTTGTAGGAATACCAGATACGTTCCGCCGTCCAGGCGCCTTGGCAGAAGATATGGCCCGATCAAATGATCGTGGATAATTCCGGCCCACACATTTTTGTCATCCCTCTCTCGTTTATTTTACGTTTAGTGGGTAATAGTTGTTGCCTGGTCTACGACCGAGCATCCAAAATCGTGAATAACTGAAATGCCTACAAGAGAGGAGGGGGGTTCAAATTTCACCTCCTGAACACTGTTGAGTTTTCGCGACATAACCACCCCCAACGATTCAGATTTTGAGCTCAAAATTTAAGTTTAAGTCTAAGCTTTAGAAAGCATTTAATCTGATACAAAAAATAACAGTAAAAAATAGTTGTTTGTTACTCCAAAGTCTAAAGCGCCCTCTATCCGCATTTCTTTAACATTTATTTTCCAGAAAATCTTGACATAAAGAATAATTTAAGCGAAAACAGCAAACGAATCGACAAATTTTCCCGTTTTTTATGATCATTTGAAATTTCGGACCCTAAACTTTAATGGCGTCTATCTCCTTTGGAAGACGTTTGGGACCCTACGTTTCCTATATAATATTATTTGTCTTGATGTGTACTATCACCCCTTAAAGTTTTGCCCAAGGGTTTCGTTACACCCTGTATATATATATATATTCCAAATTTTATTCATTTCTGTTTTCGTAAAAATGTTGATCGACGAAATCTGTAATTTATACATGAGTAAAACCTAAGAAACAATATAAGTCAGAAGCACCACTTCTGACTTAAATCAAGACTGACTGTTACAGTAAACCCCTCTGTGATGCATATATGTGGTACCCATTGAAATAATGCAAGGGAAATTTCTTCAATCTTTTTCTTTCTCTTACCTAGCATTCATATTGTAGTAAACAATGGGATTGTAGCATGAGTTGGACATCGCTAGCCAATATATGGCGAGATACACATGCTGAATGAAGTGCGTTCTGAGAATTTCTCTGTTGTAATACGTATACAAGAAGTAAATGTGGTACGGCAACCAACATATAGCAAATAAAAGCATTACCGCCACCAGCATGTGCACAACCTAAAAAGAGCAGAGGAAAAATATAATACAAGTAATTGATATAAATATAAAAGAGAAAATAATAAACTTTTTTATGATCTGATATTTTTTTTATATTTTCTTTTCATTCTTAGATATGCTTGTCGATATTGTGTTACTAAAAAACTTAATAACTTCATAAACTAATAAATGTGATTCCTTTCGCTGAGCTTTTATGGTATGTACTGTGGATTGAGATACAAAGAACGTGAATGTTATTTTTTGTGAATAAAAATTGATCATAAAACTTATGTAGAAAGCAAATACAGTAAAACAGACATTTCATTAAAAATCCATAACTACAAATGACTGAAACTGACGAGTTTATCTTGTTCCCTTATTTAAAGCATAAATTCAGTGTTAGATTTTTTTTAATTCAAAGTGGTTAAATTTGTTAATTTGTAACGAAAAACGTATTTTTTCTTTTATTGGAAGTTTGAAAAATATATGTCTAAATATACATAAAATGTACATTTCTGTTGCTGAAGTATGTTAATTGAAGGTCGAAAAAGGTCACGTTCATCATACTAATCTACACACAAAATGTACAATTTTATTATCCATTAATTAAAATTAACGTAAAAATTTAATGACTCATTCTAATTACCAAATTACACCTATCAAATACAAAATGACAAGTGTGTTAATTTGTAACGAAAAATGTATTTTTTCTTTTATTAGAAGTTTTAAAAATATGTCTAAGTATACATAAAATGTACATTCCTGTTGCTGAAGTGCATTAATTAAAGGTCGTAAAAAAGTCATGTTCAATATACCAGTCCACACACAAAATCTACAATTATATTATACATTAATGTAAATGAACGTCAAAATTTAATGAATCATTCTAATTACCAAAATACACCTATCACTAAAACAAATAATTTGCGTAGCAAGAATTAGATAAAAAAATAACTCAAAATAATACAACCCGAAATAATACTCATAAAGAAGGCATAGACAGCCGAGCAAATTTATAGAAAAACTACCCTAGAGTTCAAAAATTTTAAATTTTCAATAAAAGATTGCTAGGTTGCAACAAATCCACATACTAAAAACAAACAAATATAATTAAAAAGTAAAAAATTCAACCAAGAAAAATAATTACTAAGCGGGGAGAATTCTTCCTGTTTAGTAATTATCTTTCTTCTTGAATTATCTACCTTTTAGTTATATCAATAAAATAATTCGTATATTCGTTTCAATGTGACATACAAAAATTACTTATATATTGGGATTGACAACTCTTACTTTTTGTTTGGACTTGACTACTTGATTCTGCAGATCAGTATTTTCTCCAATTACTTTGCTTCCCCAAAGTATTAACCCAATCCATGTATAGGTCACCGTCATGCATCCCATGGGCACGACATACGTCACGACCAAAAACACTATGTTATACCTGCAGTCATAAAGAAACGAGAAAATTTTTAAATCAATCATGCGAACTAAACACCTGCAAAGAATGTATTATGCATAAAAGTAAGTTTATTGAGAAAAGACTTCATAACTCTTTTCCCGTAATAAAGTAAAAGTATCTCTCTCACTTCATGGTACAGTGAACATTGTTGAAGAGAAGTCATTTGTACACATATTTTTCATAAAGGAATCCGTAAAAATTTATTTCGTTCATAAATTTCGAAACGCCAGTTTGAACTTAATAGCCTAAGAATCACAACAGTACATAGAATTTCCATTTATTATCATCTCGATGTAATCTAAACGTTACATAATCAAGTCCACGGAAGTGGGTTTATGGTGAATACGTATTTCTATATACAGATCATATTAATATTGTCTTCCTGTTGAATTTTAAAACTTGTTCACAAAGCTGCTTACAGTTTCGTTGAGTTATTGGTGAATTCAACCACTGTGTTTATTCTTTATGATTCGTTTCATGCAAATATATTTCTAAAGCAAATTAAAGACAACGTTTTGCTTTAAAATTTTCACTTGAAAATGGTGTGATATCGTATGTTGTCATTAGGATACGAGGAAATAAATTTGATACTTGTAGTAATTTCGTATTGACTACGATAAACAATAAATGGGATGCATTTATGATGTTGAATAAAGTATTGATTACTTAAAATTAGTTTCTAAAAATTGCAGTATGCATTCTTTTCAACATAGCTAGCGTACTTTTAAAAAATTAACATGTTTTTAAAAAAATCTTACGCCGAACAGTAATTTGTTAAGACAAATTAAATAGCTTATTAAGATACCTGCCATTTTTAATTATTATGAGATTTTTTTAAAATATTTGCTATATCGATTAATTAAAAAGAATAAAACTCTTTAATTTTGTAATGTGATATATCGCAGAGGAAATATAATACACTACTTGAACTAAAAAGTATGTAACCTTAACTTGTCCTTGCTGAAGTATACTTATTAAAATTAGCTAAAAAACGTTTACATATAAATTGCGTGGACGAGTAGGAAAAAAATACTAATTAATATGCTTTATAAAAGTAAGCATAATACATTTAACAACGATTTATAAAACTGCACACAGAAGTAATTTTTTCCTCCACTATATATTTTTTCGTCTCGTACAGCAAAATAAAAAAAAAAACGTCAAACAACATCAGAAGAAAATGACTTACGTTGCAGCAGTATTATGAGATAAGTGATTAATTTTCCCTGAGCAAGCATCAGTTGTGTCACATTAATTAGTTGGGCCACCAAATGTACGTCATGTTGAAATGATTTTCTAGATGTTTTGGTCATTTAACATCCTTAATTTCTTTATTTGAGGGAACGAAACACATTTTGATGATTTGCGTTATATTAGGTTTTTATTTTTTTATTATCAAGGTGTTCATGTTAATAAATTTCGGGAAGTAGTTTATGAAGTAAAGAGTTTTAATTAACTCTTAGGGAATACGCAGGTCATTTACAAAAAAAAATTATGCTAAAATAATGTTTAAGTTAAAATAATGAAAATAGTGGATCTTTAAAAAATGTAGCTCACTGCATTTATGATGTTGTACACGTAAATAAATTTTTAATTGTTGCAAAAACTAAATGAGAAATATATTTGAAACAAATTTTTAAATGATAGTTCTAGGGAGCTTAAGAATTTTGCTTTTCTTTTATCAAATTTTGCACTGTAATGATAACTTCGAAGCTTCGAATGCAGGTCGATTTTTATTTGGGTAATACATTCTCAAGAAATTCGAAATGAAACTATGTGTTTCTTACTGTTTATCTAATCCCATAGAATATTTCAAGTTTATCAAATTAAAATATTCTAGTGTATTCCCCCACGGGGTTGAATTACACTAGTAACGCTTCTGGGCATACTTTCAACAATGTTTTGATATACAGTATGGGTATTTGTGCATATTCCTGCTGTTAGACTGTCGCCATCTCAGTTGTAGATTTCGGACGTGGTTCCCTGGTCCGTAAGCTTCGTTCTAATCCGTCCCACAAATGTTCTATGAGGTTTAGGTCGGGACTTTGGGCAGGCCAGGGAAGACATTTTACATCCATATCTTGATACCACTGCTTGACAGAGGCTGCAACATGGCATGGAGCGTTATTGTTCTGAAAGTTACATTCGTCCATTCCATAAAATTGCCAGATCGTAAAAAGTACTTGATTGTCCAAAATTTTCATGTAGGCGTTGGCGTCCAATTTGCTAGGAGCAACATGCAAAGATACCAGGCCAAATCACAAAAATCACCCCGAAAGAGGTATACCACCACCACCGAACTTGAGAGTTGGAACGATGCACTCGGATAACAGACGTTAACCTGGCATTCGCCAAGTCCAAGCACACCCATCCGAATGGAGAGTTTAGTGTGACTCGACGCTCCATAAAACAGTTTTTCAGTGTTCCACAGTTCATTTGCAATGTTGCGCACGCCAAGCGAGTCTGCCGTCTTTGTTGTATGGGTCGATATTTGGTTTTTGTGATATTGAGGACGTGTAGTTCTGTCCAGAGAGTATCGGGGTGCACCATAACCCCTGCTGCCTGTTGAAACTCACTATTGATGATTTGGAGTGGTTTCTTGCGGTTCTTACGAACCTCATGCTGCAGAATACGCCGATCTCGTTCGGGCATTTTATAGGGACGACCAACGTATGCACTTCATGTCCCAACTCCCGTAGTCTTCCACTACTTCCAACATAACAAACAGTTGACAGTGGTAGTGATAATTCTACAGCAATTGTGCGAATAGACTTGCCATTAATGTGGCAACCAACTATATCCAACTATAACACCTTTTTCAAAGTCACTAAGTTCCTTTCGTTTCTACATATTGTCGCAATTTCACACAGAACTAACGACGTTACCTCTTCGCGTATCGTATTTAACCATAACAGGTCACGTGCGAGCACTGGATTTGCATAAAATGCGACATGCAGTCGGATGTTATGCAATTCCAATGGCTGTGAGGAGGTTTTGGGACCAGTGAACCCGAGAGATGTCATGTACACGAAGACCAGGCTCAGGACGCCCTCGACAGACCAGTCGTCGAGAAGACCGCCACATCGTAAGAAATGCACGCGTACAGCCAACTGCTTCATCGGCCGCCATCCAGGCACAGGTAGCACCTTTACTAGGGGCCTCTGTGTCTTCTCGAATCATACGAAGGCGCCTGGCTGAAGGACAGTTCGTATCGCGGCGCCCATTACGTGTGCTGCCCTTGACGCCCACACATCGACGCCTCCGTTTGGAGTTTTGCCGCGCACGAGGAAACTGGACTGCAGCGGAATGGAACCAGGTCGTCTTTAGAGACGAATCCAGATTCAATCTCGGCAGTGATGACAATCGTGTTCGTGTGTGGAGAGCCCGTGGTGAACGCTTCAGTCCTGAATTTGCTGTACAGCGACACATCGCTCCCACAGCTGATGTGATGGTATGGGGTGCCATTGCCTACAATACACGGTCACCCCTAGTATTGTTCCGTGGCACCATGACAGCCCAGCGGTATGTTCATGAAATCCTGCAACCACATGTTTTGCCACTCATGCAACGGCTCCCAGGAGTCATTTTTCAACAAGACAATGCTCGGCCTCATACGGCAAGGGTGTCACAAGACTGTCTCCGCACTGTTACTACCCTTCCTTGGCCTGCCCGATCCCTAGATTTGTCTCCAATCGAGCATATCTGGGATCATTTGGGAAGACGAGTTGGGCATCCCACGAGTTTGAACGAACTAGAGGCAATGTTACAGCAAATATGGAACGAAATGTCTCAAGACATCATACAGAACTTGTATGACTCAATGCCTGATCGTATCGCATCGTGCATTCGCGCTAGAGGGGGTCCAACGGAGTATTAACTCCTCCGTTCTTTTGCCTTTTTCTCTGAAATAAATTATCCTTTTTCTTTGATTTTCTTATCATTTACTTATATCAAAGTAGTCATTACGTATGTAAAATTTCGTTTCATTTTGACGACTCCTTCTTGGTGCGCTAATTTTTTTGTCCATGAGTGTGTATATATATATATATATATATATATATATATATATATATATATGAATGTATGTGTGTGTGTGATTGTGTTTGTGTACGTTCCAGCATCATTCTGGAACGCCTGGAGCAATATCAACTAAACTTGGTACATATACATTCTTGAAAGAAGCACTCCTGGTATAAGACACCCCTATCACCACAAGAGGGAGTAGGGGGGCAGGGGTCACATAATAGATAAATTCTGATATTAGTGTCGAATCCATAGTTTTCGGTGTCGCTGAGATGATCAGTGATACTCCCCACGCCGTTTAAGTGCAAGTTGAGCCCCATTGCATTGGAGGGGGGAGGAGGGGGGAAGGAGTGAATGTAAAATGCCCAAAACATCGAGAGTAGTGTCGAATCCATAGTTTCCGAGATCGCTCAGACAATTAGGAACACTTCCTATGCCGTTTAACCCTTTGAGGGGCGCAATTTTATTATTGTAATTTTTTTGAAAAAAAAAAGGTAAGAATGAGGTATAATGATCCTATAGATAAAAGAAATGTGATTTAAAAAAAATTAGCAGCCTCCCTTAGGTAGAGGAGGCCGTCCTCACAGTGCGAACGGCGCCCGTGTAGGGCATTTGAGTTCGACCACTAACTTACCTTGTTTTACTCGAGCAAAAACAAATATAACTGATCTTATATGATTATAATAATAATTATTTTACTAAATAATTTTCAACAAACAGAAATTTGAATTTTATTTTAAAAAATTTAAAATTTAAGAAATTTTTCAAAATGTTAAAATCATTGAACTCAAAATATCAAAAATAAGAAATATCAAAAAATATAAAAATATATGAGAAAAATATAAAAATGTCAGAAAAATGTGAGAAATAGCAGTAAAATATAAAAATTAAAGAAATAAAAAAACTGGAACATATCATTTCATGGCTGTCTTTCCATGGAACTTTTGGAAAAATCGAAGTTTTAAATAAATTTTATACTAAATAAAATCAAAGCTTATTTTGTACAATTTTAAAGGTTTAAGCAAACTATACGAAACGAATTTAAAAAAATATATTTGCACCAGAATATTTAACTAAAAAAATTAGCAAATAAGACCGACTGGTCTGGAAACAGAGCAAAAGCAGAATGAGATATTTTTAAAACGCGCTTTAGCTATTACCAACACCTTCACACGTGGGGATTTCCAGGGGCCTACCCAGAGCGGTCATGCTTATAATAAGTGATTTAAATTCACTTGTACTGAAGGTGGCCGGTTGCTGTTTGGAAACAATAAGCCAGACATTTTGACAGAGGCCAACCTTAGCACACCGAATGAATTCAATAGACCATTGTCGAATGCAGAAAGGTTGGGAACTGTAGGTGATAGTGCCCAGCACGCACCATTGAAACAGATGACAATACAGATGACAATACAAATGATAACGTCTTCCTTTTCCAAAAACACCCCCAATTTCAGAGGGTTATCGACTTTTTAATCCCCTTTACCCCCCAAGAAGAAAGACCAAATCGTCTAGAGGAGAAAACATAAAGACAGCTGTGTTTGTTTTTCCTTTCCGGGGTGAGCCTGTATTTCAATGTCGTAAAGGGGCGGCGTTCTCGCTGTGCGAACACCATTTAAAAGCGCAAAAATAGAAAGAAATAAACGAATTTTTTTAAGAAGTAATGACATGTCAGTATTCGTTGAGGCATGTTTATAAAATTTAGTGGAAAAAATTAAAACATTTTAGGTTTTTAATCCTTAAAATAATTGAAAATAAAACCAAGTATGAAACAGTATTAACTTGCATTCATTGTGTTCAAACTAAATGAGCAGACAAATGTCTGGTGCTGCCATTTATTATAAGTTTAAAGATGTAAAAGTATTTTACAACCTTTAACTGAAAAAAAATTGACATTTTTTAGGTTAAAAAAATTCTAGAAAATGTGTTCGCACAGTGAGGACAGCGCCCCTCAAAGGGTTAAGTGCAAATTTTGCCGCCCCCCATCAGCATTGGGGTGGAGGCGAAGGGGAGAAAAAGGGGGGATTATAAAATATCCGCGATAGCCGAGAGTAGTGTCAAATCAATAGTTGCCGGTGTCGCTGAGATGAACAGTGACACTCTCGATGCCGTTTAAGTGCAAGTTCAGCCCCGACAGCATTTGGGGAGGGGGAAGAAGAGGTAAAAATAAAATGTCCAAAATTATCGAGAGTAGCGTCGAACCAATAGTTTTCGAGGTCTTTGAGAACAATAGTAACACTCGCTATGCCGATTAAGTGCAAGTTCAGACCCATCAGCATTAGGGGGGGGAGAAGGGGTGAAAAATAGTATATCCAAAATGACTAGAGTAGTGTCGAATCCACAGTTTTCGGGGTCGTTGAGAGGACTAGGGGCAGTCCCGATGACGTTTAAGTGCAAGTTTAGCCTCCCATCACCATTGGGGGGAAAGGCGGAAGAGGAGGTAAAAATAAAATGACCCAAATGACCGATAGTAGCGTCGAATCCATAGTTTTCGGGGTCGCTGTGATGAATAGGGGAAACTAAAAATATTGTTTAAAATCAACTTTTGAGTTAAATTGATAATATAGTGAATTTGTAATTTTACTCTATAATTTGTACATATACTTTTAAATACTTGTAAATAAATTTTTTTTAGAATTTACACTATAAGTAGAATTTATTTCTTTTCCTGCCTAAAAAAAAATTGGAATAAATAAATACCCGTGAAACTCAGGGTATTTATTAGTAATCAGCTAGTATATATAAATATATATTAAAGTTATATTTTGTGTGGCCGCATGCGTGTGCATTTTTATTAGGGTAGATATTTTAAATATAAATATCTTTGAAATAATTGAGGCTGGAAAAAATGTTATAAAGGAACAATACAAAGAAATCATTCTCTGAAATACTCCTATGTTAATTCAACGCATTTCTTTAGCGAAAACCAAGAAACACCGAACTGTTTCTACATTTTGTTTCATACAATAATGTTCTGTAACCGAATTTTCAGACTCTGTTAATCAATTATATATATACATGAAAGTCAAATTAGAAGAAAAAAATTACTTATTTAAGGACCTAAAGTTAGGAAAAGGGAAATTCCACACACAGAATATCTCAGCAGTACTACATTTTAGCAGTTTGCGTTAATTTGTTGAAAATAATTTTAAAAAATAAATTACTTTCATATGTGAAAACATTTAGAAATACTCAATGAGAAAAAAGATATTTCGAAAATAACATACACGTGGTCAAAATAAGAAATTCCATTTTGTGCATCTGGCCATAATAAGAAGCACAGGGTTCTCTGTTGCTCATCCGAGTATTTATAGGTGACAGTAGTAGCATACAAAAGAGAAGGAATCGAGAGCAATGTACTCAGAGTCCAAACGAGGAGGATAATAGAAACCGCCACGCCTTTAGTCATGCGTGGTCGAAGTGGACGAGTGACAGCAACAAATCTGAAATGAGAACAATATAGAAATAATTAGACAGAATCCAAGACATAAACTTTTTTCTTACGGAGTGGGATAGCATGTATCCCAAGAATACAGGCCCAAGAATGAATATATATATATATATAGATAGATAGATAGATAGATAGATAGACAGATAGATAGATAGTTATTTAAAATCAAGATGACTAAAAGGGGCAGATGCGCCATTTAATACTCTTATAACCTAAAACAAGATAGACATATAAAAATAAGCAAGTGTTGCCAGGCAAAAAACATGTTTAACAGGGGTTGGGGGTCACAATCCCCCCCCCAGTCGTCAACTATACCACCTCCACTTCCGTTTTTGCTTATTTTTATATGTCTATCTTGTTTTAGGTTATAGGAGTATTAAATGGTAGCATCTGCCCCTTTTAGTCATCTTAATTTTAAATATCTATATATCGTAAATATATTTGTGAGCAGCTTAGCGCCTAAAATTTATTTACTCATTTTTGTTTCCTATTAAGTAACTTACATTTGTAAACTAACTATATATATATATATATATATATATATATATATATATATAACCTCCTCAATGGCAGTTCTTAGAAAGTAGGTATGAAAATTCATGTTCTAAAGAGGGAATCGGGAAAATGGAACCCGTAAGCAAAAGGTTAATTCAATAGTAGTCTATATCAGAAACAAACAAAATGCATGAAAAAATTATATACCGGATTATTAAGGATACTACGATAGCTTGTGCAGCTATTAAGTAACATGCATATTAAAATTAATATATGAAAGGAATTTACGCAAGTGAAATCAAAACCACTTACCTCTTAATATGGAGTTTTAATTAAAAGTAGTTGCAATGAAAACAATGATGTTTTGCATAAAAATTGGAAAATCTTTTGTTGTTTGTGTAAAAACAGTCTCCGATCTCTCGAAGTTTTGATTTTAAAGTATTTTTATGACCACATACGCATAAAAAATTTTAATATCTATCTTATTCCTCGTAATTTAAAATCATTAAGCATTGTATAATTGTAATAACATTATTTACACTGTAACTTGTAATCGATTCCTTAGCAAAATGTCCTTCTAAATTAATTTTGAGATGATTTTACGACACCATATTTTTCCAGAAAAGAGAAAATAATTAAATTGGTGCTTCTGATTTCGTAACAGCAGTTGTTTTTAATAAAATGAACTTGAACAGAAATGTTTAACATATTTTATGGAAATGTAATTCTTTTAATTTTTCAGCTTTTCGATTGACAGTATTTTTCTTCTAAAATAGAAAGACAAATCTTGTGATTTAAGAACAGAAGATACATCTCATTTCAGATCGTCAGAGCATATTAAATTGCCTTTAAAGTCCTACATACAAAAAAACCCCTAAAAAATATTAATTTCGGACATACTTAATGCCTTTTCTGATAAACGCTTGAAGGAAAACTGATAGCTAAATATAATGCGATACAGAAAAAGTGCTCTGAAATTATATTAATTAATAAAAATCAGAGCTTCATATTAAGAGATAAGTGGTTTTGAATTCATTTATAACCCATAAAGTGTTTTCTATCCATAAATATATGGTATAAATTCCTCAATGGAAATATTAATTTAAATAACTACCTTATAATATTTACGAATACTGGTTTATTAGTGTTTTCTTTCATTACTTTTATCTAACTTTCTAGGCAAAATAAATTGTAGTTGCAGTTGCTTCTAAAACAAATCTAAATTCATTAATAAAGTACAGTACCTCAGTAAGGGATCCACTTTCCTTACTGATATTTGGTCTATATATAAAACCACTTACTATATTGAAATTATTTTATTGTAAACTTTTATGAAACTAAAATATTTTATTTAAATATGTCTAAGATTTGTAATGTAATTGATAAAAAAAAATTCGGATTCTGTTGTTATTTCCCCGCGTATTCATGCGGTGCATAAAAATTTATATTGAAGAAAAAACAATAAAACTATATCAGTCATTTTGAATATATATTTTATATTATATTTAAAACTAGGAAACTTAAATTTAACAACAAAATTTTCATTAAATTTATTAAATGAACTCACATTCAAAACCTATTTCCCCCCAACAGCCGAAAAACAATTTAACTAGAAACTAAACTATTACTGTTCATTTTACTCAGTAATTTTCAGAATATAAGTTAGTGTTTTAAATACTAATTTAAATTATTTTTCAATGCAGCTCGTATTTTGTTTTTTATAATTATTCAGAATATTACATTCTTAAATAACATTCGTAAAATCCATCACTGATCAGGAAATACTTTATTCATAAAAAGCATTCCTGGTGTATGAAGAGCATTAGATGGAAAAAACACTGGAATATGTCATTTATATCCCACAGCACCATTTATCCTGAAAGCGTATGCGGTTTTGCATAAAATTTCAAATGTATGAAATTAGTTATACAAGTAGGAAGCATCAGGGAAAGGAATGTTTATCGTTTACTAAAAATTATATAATACATTTTCATATTTTTAATGTTTCCACTACTTAAATAAACCTTTATTGTTATGAATATGTATCATACAAAACAGGTGGTAGTAATTTCGGAATAAACTGCATTCTGTCACTTGAAAAATGCACAGCATAAAAATAATATAACTGAAGCATAAAATTATATGCTGCACAACGATAAAAAATTATTCCCATATTACTGAACCATAAATAAACACAAGTAATTAGGAAAACAAATGGGGTCTACCAGGAAGCCCTTTTATCATAATATTTTTAATTAACGTACAAACAATTTATGCAGAGTCAAAACTATGTTTATCACTGTTTTCGTAAAACTTTAGTCTTAAAAAGCTATAATATTAACCGGGAGTATATAAATATTTACAAGAATCAAATGCGCTTACCAAAAAATATCTGAATTGCAAATAGCCTATTTGCAAGTTTATCCGAAAGTCATTACTTTCCTGGACATTTTTGGCTGCGTGTTTGTGAAAGAGATAGTATTCAGTTTTTTAAGAAGGTAATATACATGTTTTAACCGTATGTTAAGCTAATGATACTCGTATTTCAGAGGTATGAATAAGTACGGTATACGGTGGTTTTTTTTCTTTTTGCATTATGTAAACCCTTCTTAGAGAAAAGATAAAAGTAGAGGGATAAAAGTTAAAATTATGTGAACCTCTTATGTTTAAATATGTGTATATACCTCCCATTTCCACACACACACACAATGACATATATGTGTAACAAATCTCTATTCAAGACTATCACTGTCATGAAGCGCTTTAAAAAAAATTAAAATTCATTTTTTAAGAGAAAATACAAACTTATGAAAGCTTTGATTCATTACATTTTGTGTTAAAAGGTCGGGGACGTCTTTAAGGCTGAGGTAATTATAAAGCGAAGCGTTTGTCGGCAACGGTAGCATTTTTACAAAAGCTTTATGGGTCTAGAGTGTGTGCGGTCTTTTAGATGATAGACGCAGATAAGAAAGGATGGCACCATTCGTGACGTTATTGTACAATTGCCTTTTGTGAGTGAGTGATTTGGTGGGGAGCGTTTTGAAAACCACTTGGTCTGGCGATGTTGCGGGTGGTCGGTCAGCTGTTTGGTGTATTGCGTAAAAGGGGCGTTTTTGATCAAGGATGAGGGCAGCAAATTAGAGGCTTGTAGGTGTTGAGAATGAACAAATAAAAAAGTTGAGAGTTTCCTGAATGGCTAGTGAAGTAGTTCCGGAGGCGGGAACGTTTAGGGAATTAAAAATTTGGAAGAGAGTTTTTGAGAAGGAAGTTGGACAGTCGGAGATCAGGAGGCACCGCCCTGGGTCGGCTGAAGAAAATCTATCCCTGTTTGACTGCCCAAAGCCCGGTCGAATCTTCCCAGAGCTAATACCTATTTCGGGTAGCAAAATAAATAAAACGAAGGAGATTTATAAGTAGAATCTCGATGGATCCTTCACCAGAAAGAAAGCCTGTGTGGCGGGGAGACCGGTAGTTTATCCTGGATACAATATAGAGGTGTGCTGCTGAGAAGATTGCCTCCAGTGCTCCATCAGTGACGAAAGCCCCCATCATTGACGAAAACCCCATCTTTGACGTGAGCCCCATCATTCAAAAAAAGAGACTACAGTGCCCCATCTTTCGACGAGAGACTATCGTGCCCCAACTAACTTCAAGGAAGAGTCCCCTACCAGAGTCCACACCTAACCCCAAGGTTTCCCCCAACTTAAGGACGTGAGTGCTTTCTCTTGTTTTTGTCTAGTTCAGATCCCACGGTTGCTATTGATGGTTAGTGCGGGTTTTACGTGATTGAAATATAGTGTATTATTTTTTGATAGCATATTTTAGAATTTTGTTTTAGTTAGTGTTTCGCTTCCTAAATCAAGAAGTTAAACTAAATAGAGCCCTGTTTCATTTTGCTCGTGTGTTTGATACTGAGTAGATCAACTAATATGTTAATTAAATTTGATGAAATAAAATGTAAATATTAGGATAGTGTAAATAAATAAGTTTTTTATTGTTTCAAACCTTGAGTTAGTATTATTCATCTGATGTGTGTTTTTTTTATGTGGTGCAAAGTTGATTTAGTGGATCCAACTGGTTTTAAAATTGTTCGTAAATTCCTAATTACGTCCAGAGCTTTGGGTAACAAAATAAATACGTAATTAAAACACAACGCACCCAAATACCCCTTTTTTTAAAATAAATAATCTCTGTACTACCATAAAATAATCACGCCCTATAAATTAAATGGACGAGCAATACGACAATCACTTTTAACGAGATTCGGAAATTAGAAACATAAGAAAGACGACATACGATGGCTTCATGGATTTTAAAGTTTGGCTTGAGCAGCATCAAATTCTGTCAAACAGTCCAGTCGATGGGATTAATAAGTTTATTGACTCTAACACATTGCTGATATTTAATTGTTTAATATATTATAAAGAATATAATAAGTAAGAATTATTTACAAAAATTAGATATCACAGCGGATAGAGTTACGACAGTCCTGTTCACCCCATATCAAATACGCTACGTGATTCGCAGTTCGAGTTTCACACCAGAACAAAATAAAAATATTACTGTCATTTGTCCTCCTTTTCGCCTATGGTGCAATATGGATAGCGATAGCCAGGAACCACACAGATACGGAAGCAGTTATATAAGGGAAAGACAGTATTAAAAGTAGAAAATTAACGGGACAGATTTAATAACTGTGGGGTTGTTATTAAACACACACACACACATCTCTCTGTCTCTCTCAATATATATATATATATATATATATATATATATATATATATATAAAAGAGCTTGTATGTTTGTCCGCTATAGAATCATAGACTGTTTCACCCACCGGGACCAAATTCGGCAAAGTTAATGTTTAAGACCCGAGAAACTTAACGCAGCAAAAACGAAGCTTGGGTCTCAACTGGTTTTTAAAATTAATTTTTTAATGATTTTTTGTTCCCCTAAGAGGTGCGCGTACCCCCTGTGGATACAGACCGTTCCCCACAACATTTTATCAGTCAAATCCTGAACCTATCCCCCGTGCAGTTATTACTAACCCCTCTTCCACCGCGCGGGGAAAGAGGGGTTGGTAATAACCATGAAGCTACAGAGCTTCATGGAAAAAACCTTTGGCCCTGCCTAACTGACTGACTGACTGACAGATAACGCACAGTCCAGACCGTTGGACAAAAAGAGCTGAAATTTTGCATGGCGATTTTTCTATAGTGGAGTCTATAGTGGAGGGGTGCACTGACAAAGATTTTTGAAAACTTCTTCGATATTTAAAATAAAATATTTATGCTGTTTTTCTAATTTTTTTAAGTTTGCATTTAAAATGATAATTCGAGGGATATAAATGATAATATAAAATTTATATCACGAGAAAGATCATAAAAATTCCTTTAAAACGAAATCTATTTCGAATCTTTGCCTCCCTTTTCTGATTTTTGGTGAATTTTTAAAGATTAATTTTTAGAATTTAATTTATGAAATGCTGATGACGCATTTCCTTTTCTTTTTGTGATACTTTAAATTAAGTTTGCGTCACGTGCATAACAACGAAATAAATTGACAAAAGAATTAATTAAATACGGAAAAAGATAAAATTTAACCACTAGAATAACTGAGATGGGAGTTTTTTAAGAACGCAGTTCAAATTAGTATGTTTTAATACAACTTTCCCGGCTCTGCTTTGTGTCCTTCGTTATTTGCAGTTTTTCTCATCGCTTGAACCTATTTGCAATTTGCTTTTTCTACGGTTTTTGGCCTTAGGAAAATTAAAAACCGATACGGTTTTTGGCCTGTCGACAATAAAAAACCGAATCACCAAAGTAAGTAAAATAGGCTTCATGCGGAATCCCGCCTTACTTTGAATAAATAAAGGGGATAATGCATCTTGCACTTTACCTCTTGGGTGATGTGGAAAAAAACTGAGCTTTTAAGGGAAACATAAATAATAAAGGCAAATGTAAATTATAAAACTTATTTCTAATTAAACAGTGGATCAAACAAATGTAATTAAATCTAATTAAACGGTATCTAACAAATATAATTAAACGGTAATCTTATTCAATCCAAACGTGCGAATCACTCAACACTGTGTTATTAATTCTCAAGAAAATCACACGTATAATCAGACGAAGGTCCGCAGGCTCAAAGTTTCTTTCTTTCTTATTGCTTGTATATCATTTCAGTAGAAACGCGCTAAGCGCAATCTGTCTAACCAGATGAACATGAAGAGCGGGGAATGCAGCCCAGTATTTTTTTTTTATGGAATGCATCAAAATTTTTATATCTATATATCTACCCGGGCAACGCCGGGCAATAATGCTATTATATATATATATATATATATATATATATATATATATATATATATATATATATATATATATATATATATATATATATATATATATATATTGATTGTAATATCCAGAAACGTAAGAACATCGGAGTATATTATTACATATATATGCAAAAAATTTACTTATAGCCATGTATGTTTACATTATATAGAGTTTTGAACATATATTATAAGAAGACAAATAAAATACGAGTTTTTCCTTTTATTGATGTACGCAGAAGCAAATCTTTGACAAAATTATCCTCATATTTGTTGTCCAAGAATATGTTCCCTAAGTAGTGTCAAGGTAGGTAGTCTTTAGGAAAAGCCAAAAACTATATTTTAAGTGTTTTCCTCTTATAAATGAGTTGTCTTGATCCAGTTAGCATAAAAGTAATTTTATTTGTAAACCCAATTTTAGTTTTAGAAGTCCTTTTTTGAGTTCAGATTGTGTTCTACTCAGTCATAAGGATCTTGTGTTAGTCAATACCGTTAGTTTCTTATTTTGAGGAATTATAATACAAAGAATTACTTTAGATGTAGATTATGCAAATCGATAATGAAATTACTCCATATAAATTGCGATTTTAATTCTTCAAAGTGTTCGACACTTACAAGATGGAAAGTTTTTTTTTTGCCATATTGTACATGTGACAACATACAATAATGAAATATCAGGAGAGCTAAATACTGAACTTTATTTTTTTTAATCCAATGCAGAGGCAGTTGTAATCAAACATTCGCCCTTACTACGCCGCGGTTTTACTGTCCAATTTATTGTGGGGGCACCATATAGGCGGACAGCATTCCCCCTATGAAGGGACGACACGAACGGAGGCATTTTTCGTGGCGCAATGCCGGGATTCGATCTGAGCACCCTCAGCACCGCAAACCAGCGCGCTGTACCACAGAGCCGCCACAAGCCCTTAATACTGAACTATTTAGTATATTTTAGGTAGATTATTTTCCAATAAGCTTGTGAAATTCCAACAAAATTATCAATTTTATGAATTTACCACACTTGAAATTTTATCAAGAAGAAAATTTAAAAGCTTAAATAGGTACCCTTTTATCGAACCCACACTCAAAATCTTTTACATACATTTCTAAACTAAAGCTTTTTAAAGATGTATCTATTTCTCGAAGAAAAGAAATTCAAGTTTAAAATGTTAGAAATATTTTTTTGGTATCTACAGACGGCTATCTGACAAGTTATCTTTACTTCATTTAACACAGTTCTCTCTATTTACATGAAAAGATACGGTCCACCTGTTTAATGCGTTTGGTTAACATTTTTTTGTGAAAAGCAAATAAAAGTATGTAACTTCAATCTCGTTTTTGAGAACATGAAAAAACACTTCTCCGTGAAACACTTAGCCTCTAATTTGTCATGCTTTTAAACATACTCATGGCTATATAATTTAAATTTTTTAAAAGGAATTTATTTAAGTTCTTTCTTGGAAACCGATTGATTAAATGTGTGGTATTTTAAATATCTCTCTGTCTTCATCTATTCAGAAAATTTTGCGACATTACGTTTATTCAATTATTTTCTTTTCTTTTAATTGTCGGTTTGCTGCTGTGTATTTAATTGAAATACTTCCTATATAATTTCATTGATTTTAAAGGGTTTCGGAAATAAACTGTTATGGAATAGTTTAATTTGGATTGGCTACTAACAGTATAATTTTGCCGAAACTCTATCTAAGTAGCATATTAAAATATTAATCAAGTTACTTCTATGTCGCCAAAGGGAAAGAGTTTTTAAGTTTGACAACTAACGTTTACTTAGATAATATAATGAAATATTCATGGTATTTGACGATCATTTAATATTCCTAATCAACCACGTTTCTAAAGGTAATCAATTCTAATTTCCTAAATTTCCTTAAACTCTACGAGAAAGAATCATATTTCTTTTCGACTCAGAAATGTAGAGCTACGTAGTTAAAGATTACATAATCTGTTTGATTTTGAAAAACTAATTTGACAAATAGTAGCAATAGAGACTATGAAACTTTAAATACTTATTTAAAATTTTCTCTCTGAATTATAACTGAACATTATGAGAAAAAAAAATCCATTTTAATTTATATACGCATTCAAAATTCATATTTGTAATAGAAAGGTAAAAATTGTTAGTGTTCCTTATCTAACAGAAAATTATATGATATTGTTTCTAACTGCTACGTAACAGGAAGTAGCAACCGTATAGCATATTATTATCCTTATTGGAGCAGTTATGTCAAAACTGATACTCTAATAATACACTCATGGACAACAAAATTAGCGCACCAAGAAGGAGTCGTCAAAATGAAACGAAATTTTACATACGTAATGACTACTTTGATATAAGTAAATGATAAGAAAATCAAAGAAAAAGGATAATTTATTTCAGAGAAAAAGGCAAAAGAACGGAGGAGTTAATACTCCGTTGGACCACCTTTAGCGCGAATGCACGATGCGATCGGGCATTGAGTCATAAAAGTTCTGTATGATGTCTTGAGACATTTCGTTCCATATTTGTTGTAACCTTGCCTCCAGTTCGTTCAAACTCGTGGGATGCCCAACTCGTGGTCCCAAATGATCCCAGATATACTCGATTGGAGACAAATCTGGGGATCGGGCAGGCCAAGAAAGGGTAGTAACAGTGCGGAGACAGTCTTGTGACACTTTTGCCGTATGAGGCCGAGCATTGTCTTGTTGATAAATGGCTCCTGGGAGCCGTTGCATGAGTGGCAACACATGTGGTTGCAGGATTTCGTGAACATACCGCTGAGCTGTCATGGTGCCACGGAACAATACTAGGGGTGACCGTGTATTGTAGGCAATGGCACCCCATACCATCACACCAGCTGTGGGAGCGATATGTCGCTGTACAGCAAAGGCAGGATTGAAGCGTTCACCACGAGCTCTCCACACACGAACACGATTGTCATCACTGCCGAGATTGAATCTGGATTCGTCGCTAAAGACGACCTGGTTCCATTCCGCTAAAGTCCAGTTTCCTCGTGCGCGGCAAAACTCCAAACGGTGGCGTCGAAGGGTGGGCGTCAAGGGCAGCACATGTAATGGGCGCCACGATACCAACTGTCCTTCAGCCAGGCGCCTTCGTATGGTTCGAGAAGACACAGAGGCCCCTAGTGAAGGTGCTACCTGTGCCTGGATGGCGGCCAATGAAGCAGTTGGCTGTACGCGTGCATTTGTTACGATGTGGCGGTCTTCTCGACGACTGGTCTGTCGAGGGCGTCCTGAGCCTGGTCTTCATGTACATGACATCTCTCGGGTCCACTGGTCCCAACACCTCCTCACAACACAATCAGAGCGGCCTAATTGACGTGCTACTCGCCTAGCTGACCACCCAGTTTCCATCATCCCGACGATTCTCCCCCTCTCAAACTGCGACAACTGCTTATATTGTCTTTGAACACGGCATAATGGCATGTCTATCTCAGCTCTTCCTTTTTAAATGATTCAGCACACTCAAACAAGCTTTGGTTACTTGTTTTATACTCCACAGTGTACGATGTTCAACGCCCTCTACCGGCTATACGTAATGCGCAATCACGCTGCATTTCTAATCATTTGCATATCTCCCCGACATGTACCTTCATTGCAAGTTTCGTTACGATCCCGCAATTATTTCTTGGTGCGCTAATTTTTTTGTCCATGAGTGTATATCTAACTGATATCGCTATTCCCCGAGCAGTTGTAAAATTCCTTTGTCATCATATTAGTATAAGACTTCTGTTTTTACATATGATATCCTTATTATCCTACCGTTTATTTATGTATAGGTAAACTGATATTTATCGTTACATTCCTGTAATCGTACACATCACTGTATAAACTTCCTATAATTAACCTCTAGCGCCATGAAAATGCAGTCCCCCCACCTATGTTCCTTTCACACCCCTTACCTTTCACCGAAACCATATTGTCCACGATTTGCCTTTATGCTGATTTCACAGTATTACTGACTGATGGCTAGTCTTCTAAAGGTCAACAAAGTTGCCTGCCGTTAATTCATGAAGTTACGTCAGGGATATTTAATTGATCAATCACAGAAGCTTTTCAATCGATAACAAACGCATTAGGGCTTTTCTGCTCTGAACTTGACACATAGTTGACCGGCAATTTTATTTAAATATATAGGCAAGTCCCCGGGGAAAATACAGAAATTTTGGAATAAAGTACGGCTTTGTTACAATCTCAAATCTGTTTTCTTTATATGGGGATCTGAGATACACAGTTTAAATGATAAGTTGTAAGGATTTACCTAGAACTATTTCAGGTCAAATTAAAGGTAGTTTTCCAGTAAATAAATGTTGTAAAGCAGTTGATCAAAAATTTCTCCAATATGACTTTTCTTTATCCTCAATTGTCTTCGACATTTGCGTGCAAAAACACGAGTTTAAGCGGTAACGGTCAACAACATGTTAAGAACCCAATTACCAAGCCTGTCAAAACGACCGGTCTTAAACTATATTTATGTTGTCACAGACTCCATGGTTTACCATGGTTTTCACTCGTTGTTTGATTTACCTTTGTTGACTCCTGCCACATTTCGCGAGATACCTTTTTGATGTTTGGCAACACGCAATTAAATTTTGAGTTTTATTCTTTTCTTTTATTATTGTTATGTTAAGATACGGCGCATGTTGGTGAGTATATTTTTTCGGTCCCGTTTTTACGGCGGGAAGTATGTCACTTTGGTCTAAATTAATATATATAGATATATATAAAGTTGTGTGTGTGTGTGTGTCATTAGTAATCTGAATTAAACATTTTAATATTTCTCGATATTATAAGAGTACCTAAAGAATGACATCACAGGATCTGTTTCATTTAAAGGAGCTCCCCCCGGGACAATGGAGGTAGGAATTTTGCTTACCCTATAAGTTCGGTTTCACTTCGAAATATTTAATTTGAAAGTTGGGCGGAGTGACAACATATATAAACCAGTTCCGTAACTGACTGACTCACTGACTGACTCACTGACTGACAGATAACACACAGACCAAACCGCTGGACCTAAAGGGCTGAAATTTTGCATAGCAACTCTTCTTATAGTGTAGGGGTGCTCTAAGAAAGATTTTCGAAAAAATCTTCAGAGATTTTTTTAATTAATTTTTTAAGCTGTTTTGGTAACTTGTTTTAAGTTTGCATTTAAAATAATAATTTGAGGGTTATAACATTCATATCAAGAGAAATATCATAAAAATTCCTTTAAAATGAGATCTTTTTCGAATCTTTACCTCCATTTCTGATTACAATTTAATTTATTAAATGATGATGAAATGATTTCTTTTTCTGGTACTTCAAATAAATTTATCGTCACGTGCATAACAACTAAATAGACAAAAAAATATTTTTTTCTAGCTAATGTGGCAGACGATTGGACATTATCCCCAAAAATATTAAAATACAATAAAAAATATTATGTTCCTCAAACTGTACTGTATTAACTGTATTATATGCTTTAGTATGTCCTATTACATTTAATTTGAATATTTTCTTCTACTTTATTTTGTCTATAAAAATATCCCTTACGATTTTTTTATAAATGTACAGGGAGTCCCAGTTAAAAGTTTCAAAACTTCTACGAGGGGCAGGGTGCATCCTGACGACTCGAAATTATATAGCAATGTGGGGTCGGAAATGCTTTCCTGAAGCGGTGATGTACACAGAAAACCATAGAGAAAGAGACCGTCAGTGGATAATCGTTTTAATAATAAATGTACAATAACAAAAGGTACAGGGGTCAAAGTAAGTGTTCGAAGTTTTTTTCCACCAACTGCAATGCAAACCTCACATCTCCGGCGCATGGAATTCCGAACATTCTGGAAAAATCCAGGCTCATCTCGAATTTCTCCGGCCTCCACTGCGATTCTTGCAACCAGTTCCTCAGCATGTCAACGGGGGTGTCACAAACCCGTGTTTTCATATGTCCCCATAAATAAAAATCAAAACATGATAAATCTGGTGACCGAGCAGGCCAACGCGCGAAACCACCACGTTCGATCCACTGTTGGCCAAATCTGACGTCTAGGTAATACGGCGGTTGCCCCACTACAATCTTCAGCCCTGTACACCAAATGCATGTCGGCTAACTCTGCGTTCGTATAATTAGCTATCCTGCTAGCTCCTTGTGCGAAATGACGATTCCCTGCACGAACGCTCGGAACTTTCCCGCAACGCCATCTACTGGTTCAGGAAAGCATTTCCGACCCCACATTGCTATAGGATTTCGAGTCGTCAGGAAGCACCCTACCCCTCGTAGAAGTTCTGAAACGTTTAACTGGGACACCCTGTAGATATATATTTTTTACATCAATTGTATACATTGATCGTCGTATTTATTATAAATAAATAAATAAATATATATATATATATATATATATATATATATATATATATATATATATATATATATATATATATATATCTATCTATATATATATATATATATATATATATATATATATATATATATATATATATATATATATATATATATATATATTTGGCATTAATTGCATTCATTGACAGTTGTATTTAATTTGAATGTACTCCGTAGCGAAATTCGGGTTTACAGCTAGTTTTGGTATATATCGGTATATTGGTATGACATAGGCATGATACATTTAAATTGTCTGTTGTTCTAGTGTTAAATTAAACATTTCTTCTCCGACTATACTATACATAATGTTTTGTGTTTATACGAGTATTATGTTTTATATAATATTAAAAAGAGAATGGAAGAAATTAAAGCATTATAAATATGGAATATTTAGTTATATTACATAATAGTAAAAGGACTTACCGAGAGTTCGTAGACTAGAAATTTAAAAATACAACAGAAATCAATAAATGTTTCTCCCTTCCTTCAAACAAATATTATCTAAAGAAACTAAGTAAATGGAGAGAAATAAAAATGATTTAGAATAAAAAAATAATTCAAGACTACATTTGTAAATATTTATTGCTGAATTATATTTATGCAAATATGTACTAAAAATATATATAACTTGAAATTTTCTAATGAAATGCACTTCTACATTTTTATTTCATGGCAAAGTTATTTTATAGAATTAAATTTTGTCACCAAAGTTTGACAGAGAATTGAAGCTGATCTGTACAATTTATCTCTGTCTGATTTTCGAATTTTCTCAAATGCTGGTTTATCTTGATCTAGAAACCTTGGCGTTTCGCCGAGATATATTCAGAGCATCGGCAAGTAGTTAGATCTAGGAAGGCATAAAATGTATGGTAATTTTGATATATTCCTCCATTTCTTAGTGATTTATGAGTTACTAGCATTATTGCCCGGCGTTGACCGGGTAGATATATAGATATAAAATATTTCATGCATTCCATAAAAAAAATACTGGGCTGCACTCCCGCGCTTCATGTTCATCTGGCCAGACAGAATGCGCTTAGCACGTTTCTACTGAAATGATATACAAGCAATAAGAAAGAAAGAAACTTTGAGCCTGCAGACCTTCGTCTGATTTTAAGGTCATTCCCAACCCTCTTTCTCCCGCGCATTGGAATTTGACCCCCCCCCCGTCATCCTGAAACCACCCCTCTTAACGCAGCTGGTCGAGGGGAATCCACAGGGGATAGACGCATCTCTATCGAGCACAAAAACATTAAAAAATTAATTTAAAAAAAACTAATTGAGCCCCAAATTTCGTTTTTTCTGATTTAAGTTTCTCGGGTCCAAAACATTAACTGTGCCGAATTTGGTCCCGGTGGGTGAAACAGTCTATGATTCTATAGCGGACAAACAAACAGACAAGCTCTTTTATATATATAGACTTACGAAATTTTTTTTAAAAAAATCACTGTTCTTATTAAATATATAGAACTGAAAATTTTATCTCATCGACAATGATCCATAATGGTTACATAAACGTATTTTCAGTCTTCCACCAGAATTTGATTTAAGCAATTAATTTGACGATTTACCCACACTTCTTCATAAAAACCATGATAATACATACTCACGTAATATTTCTGTGAAACTTACTTGTGCTTCAACATTTTGTTAATACTAAATTATTTCACTTTTCGTAGTTTATGAAGTTTCAAAAACATATTTTACATTCTTAACATTGTATAACAAAGTTGTATGACTAAAAAGAATGACAGAAGGGGAAGAAAATGAGAGAAGGCGACATTTATATAATGACATTCAGTACACAAATATTTCCTTTTTCACTGGAAAATTCGTTTTCGTATCGTCTAATCCTTCTGTGAACTCAAGCGAAAAAATCAACCAATCCCAACTATTGATGACAAAATAAGAAACATTAATCGAAAACTTGAAGCTTCAAATAGAAAGAGTTTCGTAAGCAAGGAATTGCTTTCTATAGTTTGGCTTCATTTCATGATTCCTTCAAGCTAGGTTGAAAATAATTTCAAATTTTCAAAGTTGTGCGATGCCAGGAAAAAACCCTATACACGATATTATATAATTATGTGGGTTCCTTTCGCCTTTCAATGATTATGATAGAAAGATATTAACATCAAAGAGAGCAGTTAATATTCTGTCTCCCACTATTGAGCAAACTAAAATATTAGCTTAGATGTCCGGACGTTATGTCATTCTACAAGCTAATGTCCTGCGTAGTGCAAATAACTTCCCATTACTTTATGAACTTTTATGAAATTTCCTTTATGAACTATTTCATGACACTGTTACTTATACGATGTGCTAACAGTGCATTTTTTATGAAGATTATATTTACTTTAAATGAACTATTTATGACAGTATAACTTTTACAAAAGTGGACAGAAACGTCGTAATAATCTATGTCTTTTCCTCATTTAAAGCCAATTCAAAATGAAATACGGAAACCACTTTTTATTAGGATCGAAATTCCCTATGTTGACGCACTTCTTCTGATAAATTTTGCATGAAATCCTAATTGAATACCAATAAAAATATATGTGGATCGCATCAAATAAGGATTGACAGTTTTGTAATTTGCACAAAAGTGAAGTTTGTTTGAAACACCTTATTGCTAATACAATGACTTTTCAGAACACATAGTTTACATCTTGTGACATGCAATATATGTTATGCAATGAAAACATGTAATCTACTCTTGTTATATAGTCCTGTTTTGGTACATTAACACAGGTTCGTAAAATTGTATCCTTAACGAAAGGCTTTAATGCATATCTATGTCGTCGCAGTAAACATGTAACGTTCAGCGACATCAGTACAGACATCGCAACAACAACAACAACAACAACAATAATGTTTCGCTGCTTTAAAATATCTTAGGTTTTATGTATATATATATATATATATATATATATATATATATATATATATATATATATATATATATATATATATATATATATATATATATATATATATATATATATATATATATATATATATATATATATATATAGATATATCCACTCGCATGAGTCTATATATTTTTCAAGTGAATTAACTACACTTTGCTAAAAAACACATCATAACGTAGTACTATACCTTTTATGTCTGTATATTTTTTATCTAAGTATGAACACCCTTGCAGAACCTGAGGGTAAGGCGTGAGCGCCTTACATGGATATGCTAGTTTCGAAAAAGTACAGATTGTAACAAAAGTTCGTCGAAACGTGATCAATATTTAAGTATGAAAGTAATAATATTTTTTTTAAAAAATTAAGACTTATCTTTCGTTAAGTATATTTAATGTTTCTTAGTCTGAGAGCAAGCAGTAACGCTAACGTGTTAACTCAAGTTCGTCTCGACTAAGAATATTTTATAGCCAGGAAAATTTTAAGATACACGTTGAAGGAAACAAGCATTTTATTTTCTTTCTTAAGTGCTTTTACGTCCTATGCACTTATATGATGGCAGAAAAGTAAAACCATACACTGCATTAATCTAGCTTTTAAGTTCAGCTTTTGAGCTGAGCTGTGCGCATGGAGAAATACTGAAGTCTTATGTATCACAGTTCACTAAATGGCCGTCTTCGAAAGTGGAGACATATGAAGTACTGAGAAAGGAAAAAAAAACATTCGATTACTTATAAAAAAAACAAGTAAAATAAATTGCTTTCAGGAAATTCTGTATTTTTTTAAGAAATATATATGAAAGTATCAAAATGTATATTAGAGTTGAGTATAAAGTTCAAACATTTTTCAGTTATAAAGGTTTCTTTGTTATTAAAAAACCATATACTTTTATTTACCTTTTATGTCCAAATACCAATATTAACTGGAATGAAAGATATATTTTTCTTCTTTGCTTGTTTGCTTTGCCATTCATTAAATATTAAATTATCATTGAGCTCTCATGAGTAATAGAAAACTGTAAACTTAAGTTTTATGTCTTCTGGTATTTGTTGTAATGTTGTATAAACATAATCATTTACAATCGCAACTTAGTCTATTTCAATTTTTTTAGATTATCCTTTGTTTAATTTTATTATTATAAGTTAATGGATATTTCAATACATTCTATTATGTTACACTTCACGAAATTTAAAATGCAAAATAGTATAAAATTACATTCTCATTTGATTACGAACAACAGAAAAAACAATGTCTCAAAATTCCTTCCCTCCTTTATATTACTAGATTATACATGATGATTAAAGGCTATTATCTAATCTTTAACTTTATGTATTTACGAATTATGTGAATACTTTATTAACTAGAACTTTTTCGAATGGCATAAACACTTTAATATGCCATTGAAAAACATTCATACTTAAATAGAAGCGGGGTTGAAACTAAAGGAAGAAGAAAAGGTTTTCTTTTGTGATTTGAATTCAAAGAATTTAATATAATATTAAAATAAAGTAAAATAAATATGATTTAAATATATTAAATAAAATAGTGCATAACATATATAAATGTATATATGTATCTAACATCCATACATATATAAATCTATAACGCATAACATGTATAAATCTATATGTTGAAGAATAAATATAAATCTTTCTTACTATATAATTTTGATATTAAGTAAAAAATTATTCCACATTCCCTTAAAAAAAAAATTAAAGATTTACATAAAAAAATTAAGCATTTGATTTACTGGAGAAATTTTTAACGACAGTTTAATAACTGCGAAGTCAGCGAATTTATGTTGTTAACATTAATCTTGATAAAGTACGATATGTCAGGCTGTTAAACCTTTTTTTTTCTTCCTCTCTATGCCTTTTCGAATTCCTCACTGATAAATGGAGAAAGTTATACTTAAACATATCATTTGAAAAAAAAATCTTATACTTCTAACCATAGTTTATGACATATAGAGATATCGAATCCATAAATTGAACTTCTATTGCCAAACTCTCGGAGAATTTACACATCTTTGGAGTAGTAAACTTGCTAAACAGCAAAATTTTTAATAATAAGTATCTTAACATGTATCTTCATGGGAAATAAATGGAAATTAAATATTTCTCTGAATCTAAGGAAAGGAAGAATAGCTAATGATAAAAACTTGTTTTAGAAAAGGTGTCTTTCAGCTAGACTATAATACTCTAAAGCCTTTTATACTGCACCGAACTTTTTGCATTGTTAGAGAAAAGTATTGTGGGGAAAAGATTAAAAGTTCTAAAAGTTGAAAATAAATTTTTGGGAGAAGATTTTGGCATAAGTTGAGTTTTCGG
Organism: Dolomedes plantarius; assembly: GCA_907164885.2. Classification (NCBI taxonomy): domain Eukaryota; kingdom Metazoa; phylum Arthropoda; class Arachnida; order Araneae; family Dolomedidae; genus Dolomedes; species Dolomedes plantarius. The sequence goes on from OU015492.1 coordinate 198,340,525, forward strand.
TATATTACAGTAAAAGTTCTCTCTGACTTTTAAAGGAAATTTTTACTCACCTAGGCCTATAATGCTTCGAATGAAATTTCGTAACTGCTGCAATTTTAATATAATAGGTCATTAACAAAAATTTCTCACAAATAACACTATTCACTCTTTAAAAAAATTATTTGATATAGAATACAAAACCTAAGATTAAATCAAATATTTAGGCACTTCACATGAGGATGGTAGGATTAAAATTTATTTTCCCGTTTTACTTGCAAACTGATAGGTTGAACGCATCGAAAGTTACTCATATGTGCTTTTTATTTTCATAGCTACAAATTTTAGTTTATTTTCCATTATAAATCCATTCATTAAAAATAACATGCGTGAAAGAGATTTCTTTAAAACATATTTTCCTTTCGTGGTACTTTCCAATTTGTAGAGGCAAGCTACATCCCATTTTAACTTATTAATAATAAATAGGTAAAAAAGAAAAATAAGTTATATACTATACTCATAATAAGCCATAGGGATCATTCAGTCTAAGTGTTATGAGCACCATCTTTATCTTGATAGTGATGCTACCATCATCATAACTTTTGAGATAAATCTGTGCCGTGATAAGTCCAATAATGTAAAAATAAATGATGATATTAATTCTTTATTGCAATCATTTTTACTGTGAAAACTGAATAATTTTAATAAATTGCTTATCTGGACTTATAAGTACAAGAAAAGATATTTAACAAGATATTTATATGATCTCAATTATTTCTTTAACAAACATCCCTTAGAATTGTCACATACATTTTATTGTATAACAACAGTAATCAGAATACGTGATTACCTGAATTAGTTATTTTGAAGCTAAAAATAGGTATTCAGGATTTATTTTCTCATGTTATATATTAACTAAATGGATATGTTATATTTAACAAGCTCTCTTAGAATTTTCATTTTAATTTTATCATCTAACTATCCTAATTCCTTGAGTAGCTTACATGATTGCCTGAATTTGTTTTAAAGTTAAAGATATGTATTTAGGATTTATTTTCTCTTGTTACTTATTAACTAATTGAATAGGATAAAGTATACTTAACAGAATCCCTTAGAACTGGCACATAAATTTTATTATTTAAGAATCCTAATACCTTGATTACCTTACGTGATTACGTAAATTTATTATTTTAAACCTAAAGATAAGTATTCATAATTTATTTTCTCGTGTTAACTAAATTAATAGGAAAAAGTATATTTTGTTTTTTAACTATGATATTTTCTTAACATATGAAGTATGCACTACGGTGTCATCTCAGTATCATAATGCAAAGGTTTATGTGGATGATTTAATGTAAACGAGTGATTATTTCTTGATTCTGATCTTCCAAGATAATAATCGCAAAGCAAATAAAGTTAGAAACTGATATTTCTAATTATTTACTATATTCATAAAACTTGTATCATTAGTAACTGCTTTAGCATACATTTATCAACAATATTCAATAAAAAACTTGAACTATTCAACTTTATCGAATAAACAATTTTTATTTTTAATATTGACTATACCATTGGCAACAAATCCATTAGACTACGGGCTCTCCAATACTTTTGAACTTTACAAATAAAACTGATTAGAGCAGAACACGCATACAACTAACTAATCATCCATGACAGTTGCCCAGAAGAACACAACACGCATGACAGAGATCGTTCAGTCCGAAATGATAGAGATGACCTCAATTATTTCTTTTCTTTTAGTCAAATCGATTGCATAGTCATTAAAACACTTAACCGTAAAATCACGGTAGAGTCGTTTTCTGAACTAATTTGATTTTACTTTTGCAAACAGTTTTTTATTCAGATAGATAAATAAAGTATAGGGTAAAGAAAAATGATAATTTATTCCTTACCGTTAACGATAAAATACGCTTAATTTGAATTTATAAAGCAAATTTTTAGAAGGCTGGCAAACATAGTTAATTATTTACCTACCTTGGTTGACAGTGTAAATGATATTTTGCTCTGCTTTTGAGGAAGAAAGATAAATAAGCTTATTTTCTAACTGAGCCTCCTTCACTGTAATTATAGTGAATTAATTAAGGATTTAGTATTCACTTATTTGATTCACTTGTTTTAGTGCCAAATGTCTCATAACTGAAGTTTATTTAATTTGCACACATATTTAAGAACTATGAGATAGACGCTATTAATATTTTTTGGTAGTATATTTAATACTCACGACCATAGTACCTATAAAAGTGTTAATGTCTGCAGCAGCGACATTTTTCCTTTTAAAGCTGTACTAAAACATATATTATAGTATATAAAATTAATACAAAAGTGAAAATTTAAAATGCATGAACTGTTTGAACATAGATAAGTTTTAACGTTTCATGACCCAGACAGGTACCTAAGCAAACAAATTCCATACATTAAAGAGGAGAGAACAAAATAAATGTTGTATATTAAGTGTAAAAGTTGTTTATTACAAAATTAATAAGTTTTTTATTTTATTATTTACTGAATTTGATTTTGCATTACTTGACTATAAAACAAGTAATCTGATTAAAGGACTATAAAGAAATATTATATCTATCTATCTGTCTCTCTCTCTCTCTCTCTCTCTCTCTCTCTCTCTCTCTATATATATATATATATATATATATATATATATATATATATATATATATATATATATATATATATATATATATAACTTTAACTCGATATAATGTTACAGAAAAAATTTCTACACTAATCAGATATTAAGAAATCACTGCAAAACGTTTGCGACACAATATTTTTTTCTTTGTGTTTATACATATATTTCTTGCAAGACAACAACGCGGTGTGGCCAGATAGGTGGGGAAATATAATTTTAACATTTGAGAAAAAATACACTAAAATAGCCCTTATTTAAAAATTATAAAAATGCATTTGATTTTAGAAAAATACACTTGTTATTACTCAAAAAGAGAATCTTCCTTATATTTCTTTTTTCTTTAAAAATTAGCTTAATAAAATATAGAACAACGAAAGAGAAGTTTTTATCGCTTAAATTTAATAACGGTAGCAAAAAAAAACAGACAGAGCAAGTTATTCGTATCTCAAAAGACGGTAACATGACATTAAATTTGTAAAACTGTTATGCAAAAACTCTAACAAATGCAAATTTACTACTTTTTTTAATAAAACAGTTTCAACACATACTTGACACATACACTAACTTTTTTACGCATTTAATAATTTTGTCATTTGTTTTGTTAGGGAATATTTTGAAGATAAATTTTAGTGTTGTCAAATAATAATGAATTTAATATTGCCTTCAAAAAATTTTTTTCTACATTTCATGCCAGAAATTTATCCATGATAACAGCTGGCCGTGTGATAACATTTTCAATTATACATGGCTATTTTCCAGAAATATTTCTTGACAGTTTTAATGCGTAATTATTATAACGCATTTATATTATGGGTGTACCTATGAATTTCTATTTTGCAATTTTAATCGAAATACTTTTAATTTTAGCACTTCATTATATAAGAGTCACATGTTTGTTAGAAACATTGACAGTTTTCGTTTACAGAATTGAAAAAAAGAATTAGACAGTGATAGTATCAAATAAGGTTAAAGCAAATTTTTCATAATTTTTTCTCTTTATTTAGTGTCTCTATAAATTTACACAGAAAAAAACCCATTTCTTAAAGAAATTTATAGTTTTACAAATTTATAGTAATTAGAAATTTGTAGAGAGAGTAGTTTAGAGAAATTTGTAGTTCTTAAAGAAACTAATAGTTACTAATAAAATGAAAAATTTCTTATATAACATACTTAACTTTTATATTTCTTGAAGAAATTAATAGTTACTAATAAAATAAAAAGTTTCTTATATAACATTGTAAGGTATACATAAGATTCGATTCACAAGAATCGAACTTTTGAGTGAATGAATTAAAGAAGCTACTTGAGGTATGCTAATTTCGGCATACGCGCTTGGTATAAATACCAAGCAGCTTGACTAATACAGGGGTTGAAAAAGGTTTTGTTAAGGTTGATAGATAAGCGAGTTAAGGGAGTTACGAGGAAAGCAGCTCCAGGTGCTATCCTGCGCTAGTGCTTAGGGGGCCCAAAGTTTACGTGGTACTGCTGGTGTGACCCAGTACTGCTGGTTTGACTCTCTGCTGGTTTGTGAGTATTTGGAAAGTGTATTTCTATTGAATGTTAATATATATATTCCGTACAAGTAGTACGTACGCTTATTGTTGTAAAAGCAAATTCTATATGTGCAACGAATTCAATAAACATTGTTTCACGTATAAACTGTGTTTGTATCAAATTCATTTAGAGTGCCCCTTAGTATAATACTCTACATCATTTTAAACTTTTATTTTTAAAGATTATGAAACGTTAATGTAAACTGATGAAGAACTAATTTCTTGATGATCTTTGAAAAATATCTTCTTTTTCAATTACTTTTTTTCCTTTCTGTTTTCGGGGTTCGTTTTTTTCTTTAATATTTTAATTTTGTTTATGTGTAGCAACAAAAATATTAAGATATCATTAAATCTACTTTAAACAGTAGAAAAACTCTTAAACTAATATAAAAATTTTATTAATGGATACATTATCTATGACTCAACAAAACTAGAAAATCGAATCTTCATAGAAATAATTTAAAATTGATTTTCAGGCAAAATTACTTTTGCTTGAAATACGAAAAATGAGCTATCATGCGTTTTTACAGAGGAAATATATATTTGGGATTAAATAAGAAATTTTTTTCTATATATTAGAGGCAAATTACAATAATAATTTATTCGATATTTTCTAAAATAAGTGCTCGGGGGTAGATTTAATGCTGAATGTCATTTGTGAAAAATATATCCTCACTGATGATGTGCCCTCTAATGTTTTTTACTGTAGCAAAACTAATAGAATGGAATGAAACGATAAATTGTCTAATATCAAGTGGAAATATGAATGATGCTTCAAAGAATACTCCCATAAAAGACTATTAATTTTTTCTCTGGTGTGTGGGTGACTGACATAATAAGGATGATACTTACTATCTTTCTCAAAACGTCTAGCAAGTATTTATTCTGCTTCTGTTGAAACAGTGACCGAGATAATATTTTTTTAAGAGATATGGAAAAATATTTTATGTATTTCTCTTTAAAAACAGGAATAAGCAAGAATGAAATTAATGATTACCTCAGTATATTGTTATATTTAGCAATGCATTCTGTATTTCGCTACTATTTAAATACGAACAAAACTTTTCCAATTATCCTTGTATGTGATTGGCCTGTAAGTTTCCCTGAAAGAATGAAATTAATGATTACCTCAGTATATTGTTATATTTTAGCAATGCAGATTTAGCTACTATTTAAATACGAACATAACTTTTCTAATTATCCTTGTATGTGATTGGCCTGTAAGTTTCCCTGAAAGAATGAAATTAATGATTACCTCAGTATATTGTTATATTTTAGCAATGCAGATTTAGCTACTATTTAAATACGAACACAACTTTTCTAATTATCCTTGTATGTGATTGGCCTGTAAGTTTCCCTGAAAGAATGAAATTAATGATTACCTCAGTATATTGTTATATTTTAGCAATGCAGATTTAGCTACTATTTAAATACGAACAAAACTTTTCTAATTATCCTTGTATGTAATTGGCCTGTAAGTTTCCCTGAAAGAATGAAATTAATGATTACCTCAGTATATTGTTATATTTTAGCAATGCAGATTTAGCTACTATTTAAATACGAACAAAACTTTTCTAATTATCCTTGTATGTGATTGGCCTGTAAGTTCCCTGATTCTGAAGCAGTTGAAGATTCTAAAGCAAAAGACTTCGATAAAATTTTACTTATACTTAACTAAGTTTCTTCATTTTGTTTGTTAACAATTTGCGTAAAACGGTAAAAAGAGATGAAACATTTAAAAGAAACCATTATTAAAAAAAACCATTATTCAAATATACCATTAAGAGACATTCAATTATTATGTAAACACATTTTTAGTCATTTTAGACCCCTCCCTTCCCTTGTAAGCAAAAATAAACTGATGTCTGACCCCCACCCCCACCCCTTTGCTTACTTAAGATTTGGAAAATATCTTGTCGCTATTTCGTAAGACAAATGATTTGTTTTTTCATTCAATAAAGTTATTGTATATTTCTAAGTAAAAATGTATGGATGTAAAATCATTAACTGTAAAAAATGGATTATTGTGTAGTCCCCAGTTCTGTAGTGGTAAGTATACTATTTAAGGAAACAGACTTATTCGACTCCAATCTTGTTGATTTTTCAAGATTTAAAAATAAAAACAAAAGTTGCATTCTAACTTTTTTTAAGAAGGTCATGTTTGAGAGTATGGTGGAGTCATGGAACCAAGAGTACGTCATCTCAAATAATCGTAGTTTAACCAAGAAATTTTTCCCGTCCATTAGAATGAGACTCTCTTGCAATCACTTCTTTGCTAACTACAAATTGACTCAGTTCCTCACAGGACATGGAAATTTTAAGAGCTATTTGAGTAGATTCAAATTGTGTTCGGCAACTCCCTGTGAGTGCAGCGTTGGTGACGAGGAAAATGCTGAACATGTTCTGTTTTTGTGTTCGAAGTATCGCAAGGAGAGAAATATTTTTAAATTGGCTCTTAAGGACTTAAATATTAACTGGCCTCCCAATTTCTTTCTGCTTGTTTCTGGGAAGTGTGCTTTCGGCTTATTTTGTGATTTTATTGTAAATATTTGTTATTCTTCTTAGTTTCATTTTATTATTTTGTTTTGTCTGTTTCTTCTCTTTTCTTAGTGTTTTATACTTACCTCTGTAAGTCCCGTGTGATACTTTGTGGTACACGGGAATTTTATGTGTTTTTTTAAATTAAAAAAGGAAATTAAAACATAATAAATTTATTCAAAGTATTTAGACATGCGGCCAAGAAAACTGCCGGCACGAGTACGGCCTGCAGAAAGCGGGGGAGTAGTTGAGCTGCTGTGGACTGCGAGCTTATATTACCGTTGAGTACGTGACGTCCAATGAGCGGCGTTACAAATTTGAATGAAGTGCAAACCTTCAGCGCCACAATTACAAACGGAACAACTCATTTTCAGCACTGGCTGGTAGGGGTGTTGGTGTAGTCAGGAACACATCGCACCATATTTTCTTGTGTGCATATTTTCTGTCTTATGTAAGCACTAGCTGAAAACCCGCACTTCGCTACGGAGTACATTCAAATTAAATACAACGGTCAATGTATGCAATTAATGACAACAAAAATAAATAATATATATATATATATATATATATATATATATATATATATATATATATATATATATATATATATATATATATATATATATAAATATATATATATATATATATATATATGTTGGATTTTGATTTTCTATTTTTGCGTTTTGTTGTGTAGAAGTTTAAATAACTTGTTTAATTATCACTAGATGGCGATACTGCTGTAGTTTTTGCCATCGCTAAGCTTCCTTCCCGCGATGTAATCAGTTTGCATACAGCCTTGTAGGGAAGAGTGTCGTGTTTTTTGCTCGCCGTTCTATGGATTGTAATGATGTACTGCGAGAGCACCTTTCATGCGAATTTCTGTTGGAATGCTTCTTAAAGTTTTCAAGTGTAGAAATGCCGACATTCTTCCGCGTGAGTATCTAAACATTGCCTTGTACTAGCTGAGTTTTCGCCTTTCAATAAAGTCAGTTTGTTTCAACATGCTTGTCATCATTAACAAGTTTGAGCATTGTCAAGTTGTCATCATTGAAGGTTTTCAAACTGTTTAACATCGAATTCTTAGTATCCAGAATACAGTCATAGGAAAAACCCAGCGACCTTATGAGCTGTCTTAGAATCTTTTATCCCATAATTGCTGTGTGGTTCAGTTAGTTTCTACTAGTACGAGTTAAGTTTAACGTTAAGTGAACTGGGCCATACATTCTGTATTGGTCCGTCGTGCTGGAGACTGTGTTCTGGTAGATTGCGTATTTAGAAGTTCAACAAAAGTAAGATTGTTCTAGAGGAAATGATTCTCGTGAATTCTTCATTTCTGGCTATTTAGTATCAGTGTTATCTTTGAAAGTATTTTTATTGTGAAATGAAAGCGGATATAATCTATACTTTAGTACAGTGAATTTAGTACCAGTAAATCCAAGGACATTTTCATGTGTATATTTGAAAAGGTGTTGAAGTAATTTACAGCTTGTGGTTAAATTAGTTCGTTGAATACTGGTTCAACTTCCATAGAGGATGCATAAAGTGTTTATTGCAATAAGCGACGAATTGACACTTTGACTTTCAAAATTTAAGTTGTTTGGAGTTCACGTACAAATAAGAACGAAGTAAATTTTGAAGCATAGCATTGTGACGCATGTTGGTTTTAGATATACACATTCTAGTGAATTTTTACTTTGGTTTAATTTAAGTATTGTTTTTATTGTCATAGTTTTAGATATACATATTTTAGTGAATTTTTACACTTGCTTTGTTTAAGTATTGTTTTTTATATTGTAAAAATGGAAAGGTTGAAAATTGAAAAAAGGGTATTAAAATCCTCTGTTACAAAATTGAAAGTAACGTTAGAATCAGAGACTTTTGGTTTGGATAATGCAGAAATCACATTGTTTAAGGATAAAATTTCTGACTTAAACGGAAAATGTTCAGATATTTTCTGCAAAATTTATGAGTCATGCAAGGAGGATGAGTTTGATATGTATTTGTCTGAATCACAAGAGATTCAAGATATAATTGATAGTTATAAATTAATTGTTCTCCGTGCTGAAGATAAACTAAAACTTAGAAACAGTGAATTAGTCAAGGGGATTTCTCAAGGGGATTCAAAGGAGTTTAAGGAACCTTCAACCATAAGTTTAAAACTGCCGGAGTTACGTATTCCTAGTTTTTCTGGCAGTAGCAACTTGGAGTGGCTGTCCTTTAGCGATCTATTTAAGGCTTCAGTTGTGCAAAATAGTAAATTATCAAATGCGCAGAGACTTCAATACTTGGTAGGTGCATTAAAAGGTGATGCACTTCGGGTTATTCAGTCACTCCCAATTACTGATGCAAACTTTCAGATTGCATGGGATCTCCTAAGGGAGAGGTATTCTAATAGGCGACAATTAGTTTTTACCCTAATTAAAAGAATTGTAAATTTACCACAGTGTACTAGAGAAGATGCATCACAATTGTTATCCATTGTTGACACTTCAAAGGAAGTTACTCGTTCTCTCCAGATTCTCGATCTGCAGCCAAGTGGGTTTGCAGATAGCATTATTGTATATTTGATTATTCAAAAGCTTGACCCAACAACAAGAGCATGGTGGGAGAGAGGGCTTGATGATGACAGCATTCCTACACTTGAGGAATTGCAAAAATTCATCATCCACCATGCACGTACACTGCAGCAACGACCACCACATAAACCAGTATTCAAGCCACAACAACCAAATGTCTCAAGTTCAGGGAAACCCCAACGTGTGTCTACTTTTACAGCTCAAGTCAAGATCTGTTGCAGTTATTGTAAAAGTAATGAGCACAGTATTCACCAGTGCAACAACTTCAAGAAAATGGACACCCCACAACGTTTTCAATTCATAAAGGACAAACGTTTGTGCTTCAATTGTCTTTGGGCTCACAAATTAGCCAATTCTTCTAGCAGTTACACTTGTAGAGTGTGTCACAAAAGACACAATACCTTGCTTCATTTGGAGCCAACCAAATCGAACCATTCTACAGTGTTATCTCCACATGCCACGGAATTTTTGCCCGCTTCTGATGCAGCAACTGAATCAACAGGTGTACCGCAGCAATCCATTACTAATGTATCGTCTTGTGTATCATCTCAAGCTGCTCCGAATCAAGTGCTTTTATGCACTGCTATAGTGAAGGTACTTGACTCTACAAATGAGTATCAACACTGTAGAGTTCTTCTTGACCCAGGTTCCCAAGCTTCTTTTATAACAGAGACATGTTTCAATCGTTTAGGTCTTGCCAGAAACAAGGCAAAAGTGCAGATATCGTGCCTTGGTTCATCCAACACACATACTAATGGGGTCACAACCCTTAAGTTTACTCCTTATTTCAAGGACTCTCCTAAATTTGCGACATCAGCTTTTATCATTAATAAAATCATTGGTGATATACCTCATTTCTCCTTACCATCTGGGGCAGCAATTCCCTTCTGTGATCTCAAGCTAGCAGATCCAAATTTCTTTCATTCAGGTCCTATTGACATTCTACTCGGTGTTAGTATTGCCTTGCCAATGCTAAAAGGAGAAATTATTAAAACAACTGAGGATTGTCCTTTTGCTGTCAGGTCAGAACTAGGATGGATCATTTCCGGAAATGTAAACACGGAAACTCCAGATCCACCACTTATCCATGTCAACCACATCCAACTGGAAACGGAAGAGTTGCTTAGCAAGTTTTGGAAATTGGATGAAGTTCCGAAAGACAACTTGCTCACTAAAGAGGAACAGGCCTGCGAAGATTACTTTGCAGCTACATATTCAAGAAACGATGATGGAAGGTACACGGTGAAACTACCTTTCCATACCTCTCCAACTCTCTTAGGTGACTCATTCCGGACTGCAATGCGTCGATTCCAGTCACTAGAGAAAAATCTTGTTTCCAGACCAGAGGTTTATGAACGTTACAGAAGGTTCATTAAAGAATACATAGAGCTTCAGCACATGGAGAAAGTTTTAGACTCAGAGAGGAGTGAAAATCCCCAGTTCTACCTACCTCATCATGCTGTATTTAAGGAGAGCAGCTCTACGACAAAGTTGCGAGTCGTCTTTGACGGTTCCTCCAAATCATCGTCAGGACTCTCTTTAAATGATCTACTTTATACAGGACCAAGAGTGCAGCAAGAGCTTTATCACATTCTCCTCCGCTTCAGAACCTTTCCTGTTGCAATTTGTGCTGACGTGGAGAAGATGTTTCGACAGATCAGAGTTCACACAGAGGATGCTGATTTGCAGAGGATACTCTGGCGAAACACGCCCAGTGAACCCATAGAAACTTATCGTCTTGTCACTGTCTCGTACGGCACAGCCAGCGCTCCATACTTATCCACTAGGGTAATGAAGCAGCTTGCACTTGATGAGAGGATCAACTATCCCTTAGCTTCTAAGGTCTGCCTCAGAGACTTTTACGTAGACGATATCATGACTGGAGAGAGCTCTGAGTTAAAGGCTGAACAACTAACCAGTCAACTATCAGAGATGATGCTTCGGGGAGGCTTCAGACTTCACAAGTGGAGTTCCAATGTTCCAGCAGTTTTGAAGAGTATTCCTGCCCATTCTAAAGCCATAACCCAATCATTATCTATTGAAGACAGTGAAACTATCAAGGTTCTTGGTATCGTTTGGCATCCAGGTACAGATTCCTTTCGTGTGTCCATCACAATTTGTAATCATCAAGACCTGACCAAACGTAAAATTCTTTCAGACATTGCCAGATTATTTGACCCGATGGGTTGGTTAGCACCAGTTGTCATAAGTGCTAAAATCTTCATACAAGAACTATGGAGTCAAAATCTAGGTTGGGATGATGTTCTCAGTGAACCACTTTCTTCACGTTGGAGAATATTCCACTCACAGCTGCCTTTGCTGGGCAACTTTAAATTGCCTAGATTTGTCATGTGTACACAGCCTATTGATATCCAGATTCATGCGTTTTGCAATGCATCAGAAAAAGCATACTGTGCTGTTGTGTATATTCGCTCAATCACTCAAGATCATAACATTACAGTATCACTTTTAACGTCAAAAACTAGAGTTGCTCCAGTCAAAACTCAGTCCCTTCCAAGACTTGAGTTATGTTCAGCATTACTTTTAGCAACATTGTTGGAATCTATTCTACCAACATTGGAAATTCCTTTCAGCAAAACTTTTGCGTGGACTGACTCTCAAGTGGCACTCTCGTGGATTGCCCCAGAACCTCGCCGCTGGCTCCCTTTCGTAGCGAATCGAGTAGCCAAGATACAGGAAGCTGCACCAGACGTACACTGGAACCATGTTCCAGGTGTGGATAACCCTGCCGACTGTGGCACCAGAGGTCTTTTACCTGCAGAATTCTTGTCTTGTGACCTCTGGACTCAGGGTCCCAGTTTTCTCAGGCAGCATTCAGAGCAATTTTTTAATGAGCAATCATGTACAAGTTTTTCATTCCAAGAATCACAACTCATTGAGCAAAGGAAAAGCTTCATTTCAGCAGCTACTCAATTTCAGCCACCATCAGTTATCTTCAAGTTTTCTTCATTTACCAAACTTTGTAGAGTTTTTGCTTGGGTTCTACGTTTCCTAAACAATACTAGAAAATCTTCAGCTGAAAGAAATATAAGTTATTTAACATCAGCTGAACTTTCAAGAGCAACATTAACTATAGTCAAACTAGTCCAGCATGCAGAATTTGGAGAAGAGTTGCATTGCTTAAAAACAGGAAGAGCATTGAAGACTTCCAGCAAGATTCTTGCGCTATGCCCATTCTTGGACAATGAGGATGTGTTAAGAGTTGGTGGGAGACTTAGAAATTCCAGTCTCTCTAATGATTCGAAACATCCAGCTATCATTCCCAAGAAACATCATTTGACAACTCTTATTGTTCAGCACTTTCATGTAACACATTTACATGCATCGCCTCAACTCTTGCTCTCAGTTATAAGGCAAAAATTTTGGATCCCTTGTGGAAGAGATGTGGTCCGTAGATTTGTAAAAAGCTGTAAAACGTGCTTTCGTCTTTCTGCTTCTGCTATGAGTCAGCTTATGGGAGATTTGCCAGCTTCAAGAGTCACACCTTCCAGGGCCTTCTCAACATCAGGTGTTGACTTTGCAGGACCGTTTCTTGCGAGGGAGAGAAATGGCCGGGGGAAAAAATCCTTCAAGGTTTACATTGCGATTTTTGTGTGTTTTTCCACGCGAGCAATGCATCTTGAGGTAGTGACGGACCTCACTACTCAAGCCTTCATTGGTGCTTTGAAACGCTTTATCTCTAGAAGAGGTAGGCCTTTGGAAATCGTCAGTGATTGCGCAACTAATTTTGTTGGAGCTGATAGAGAGCTGAAAGGCTTACTTAGATCTTTTCTTTCTCAGAATGAAAATTCAAATGTGTTAAATTTTTCTTCCTCTGAGGGAATCACCTGGAAATTCAATCCACCAGCTGCTCCTCATCATGGTGGTATTTGGGAGGCCGGTGTGAAATCTATGAAGTACCACCTTAGAAGAACTATGGGAAACTCTTTGCTTTCTTTGGAGGAGTTATTCACCCTTGCGGCTCAAATAGAATCGTGTCTTAACTCAAGACCACTTTGTTCTCTCTCTCCAGATCCAAATGATTTATCGCCATTAACACCAGGCCATTTTCTCATTGGTTCAGCTTTGACAGCTATCCCTGAACCAGATTTGACTGCAATTCCATTATCACATCTTGGACGTTGGCAACTTGTCCAGAGTCTGCTTCAGAGTTTCTGGAACCGGTGGAGCAAGGAATATCTTGCCAGACTACAACAACGTCCTAAGTGGTGTGTGTCACAAAAAAAATATCTCAGTTGATGATCTTGTCCTTATCAAGAATGAGTTGGCACCTCCATTAAAATGGAAACTTGCACGTGTGTTAAAGTTACATCCCGGTAAAGATGAGAAGGTTCGAGTTGTTACTTTAAAAATTGATTCAGGTCAACTTACTCGTCCCATCACCAAACTTTGTAGATTACCTTTAGACTAGTTCTCCATGTAGCCATTTAGTTTACTTGTATAATTGACCAATGTTTTTTTATGTCTTGTAACCTTTTTCAATTGTTGTTAATATTGTTTGTTTAGATTATGTGTAATTCAGTGTTTTGAAACCCCTAAAGGGTTTCAAGGGCGGGAGAATGTTGGATTTTGATTTTCTATTTTTGCGTTTTGTTGTGTAGAAGTTTAAATAACTTGTTTAATTATCACTAGATGGCGATACTGCTGTAGTTTTTGCCATCGCTAAGCTTCCTTCCCGCGATGTAATCAGTTTGCATACAGCCTTGTAGGGAAGAGTGTCGTGTTTTTTGCTCGCCGTTCTATGGATTGTAATGATGTACTGCGAGAGCACCTTTCATGCGAATTTCTGTTGGAATGCTTCTTAAAGTTTTCAAGTGTAGAAATGCCGACATTCTTCCGCGTGAGTATCTAAACATTGCCTTGTACTAGCTGAGTTTTCGCCTTTCAATAAAGTCAGTTTGTTTCAACATGCTTGTCATCATTAACAAGTTTGAGCATTGTCAAGTTGTCATCATTGAAGGTTTTCAAACTGTTTAACATCGAATTCTTAGTATCCAGAATACAGTCATAGGAAAAACCCAGCGACCTTATGAGCTGTCTTAGAATCTTTTATCCCATAATTGCTGTGTGGTTCAGTTAGTTTCTACTAGTACGAGTTAAGTTTAACGTTAAGTGAACTGAGCCATACAATATATATATATATATATATATATATAAATCGTAGGGGATATTTGTATAGACAAAATAATATAGAAGAAAATATTCAAATTAAATCTAGTAGGACATACTAAAGAATATAGTACAGTTTGAGGAACATGTCTTTTACTGTATTTTAAAATTTATTTTCGGACAATGTCCAATCGTCTGCCGCATTAAAAAGAAAGAAAAATATTTTTTTTGTCTATAGGACCAGAAAAAGTAATCACGTGATCCGTATTTAATATATTAAATTCTAAAAATTAATCTTTAAAAATTCACCAAAAATCAGAAAATGGAGATAAATATTCGAAAAAGATTTCATTTTAAAGGAACTTTTAGGATCTTTCTCGTGATATAAATTTTATAACCCTCAAATTATTATTTTAAATGCAAACTTAAAAAAAGTTACTAAAACAGCTTAAAAAAAGTTACTAAAACAGCTTAAAAATTTAATTAAAAGAAATCTCTGAAGAATTTTTCAAAAATCTTTCTTAGTGCACCCCTACACTAAAAGAAGAATCGCTATGCAAAATTTCAGCCCTTTAGGTCCAGCGGTTTGGTCTGTGCGTTGTATGTCAGTCAGTCAATCAGTCAGTCAGTGAGTCAGTCAGTTACGGAACTGTTATAATATAGAGAGAGATTCCTCTGGTCTCCTCTTCCGCCTTGTCAGCAAAATTAAGCAAAGCTTGCTAATCTGCGAATACATTATGTACCATGCATCTTACGTTCATTGCTAGATAGATTTAAATGGCAGCAGTTCATTTGAAGTAAGCACTCGTGCAGCAAAATGTTAACTGTAGCGCTCCAAACGAAAACGAAAAAAAAATTGAGGCTGTTGGATTAATGTGTTTCAATTTGTTCTTCATTAATGTGAAAACCGATTCAAACACAAGTGTTATTAGACTTGAAGGATTTTGAAGGAAGAATACCTTACAGAATCGGAATTATTATCTGACTTTTTCCAAGCCATCCCAATCAAGAATTTTCCTGAAAATGCATTCGTATACAAAGAAGAAAAATAAATGTCATTTTAAACTATAAATATTAATAAAACTATTGATTTGATAATTGCATTAGAAAAAAAAACTAATTTTTAGATTCTAAAAATGATCGAATAAGTCTTAAATGCAACAGTTGACATTGATTTAATTGCAATCTCTGACAATTATTCTGTCAAACGCTTGCATAATCAATAGATATGACTGGTGTTAAAATAAACACAGACACCCAAGCACTCATGATGTATGAAACACTTCTGAAATCAGACATATGTTGGAATAATCCCCATTGGATGCAAGCATATCAGAATTGATTGCAGAATATCTATCTTAGACAGTGTTAAAACTGATTTATATTCTTAGACCGGAAAAAAGTAATATTCTCCATGAATCAGCAAATTCGGTTTTCGCAATTGCTAGTCTGATATTTCTGATACAGTGACCGAAGCAATATTTTGTATTAATTTGTTCATTCTTTGTAGCAATGAAGACTAAAAAAATAGTCCTATCTAGGCTGCATAGCTTCTGAATTCCACGTTTTACATTCGCATAAAATGAGATACCATTAAAGAATAAATTTTATATAATTGTCCAATTATTTTACATGGTAGACATCCAGTTACTCGGAGCGCTATCACAGCTTTGTAGTTCATGTAGTTCCTTGCGGGATGTGTCGGTAAATTTCATTATTCTACCATTGCGTCAAAAGGGAATTTCTGAGTAGTATTTTTACGAGAGAGTCTTCAGATCAGGAATTATTTGGGCAGATTAAGGGGATACGTGATATGGAAGATAAAGTTTTTTTTCTCGCTTATAGATATAAAAGAAGCGGATCATTCAAAATTCCTGGAACTTTTAGTCTTGACGTGTTCAAAAGCATACAGTCACTAAATATTCTATAATAGCAAAGCATTCTTTATGTTTTTCACAGGAGGATATAAAACTCCCAAAGTTACGCTAAAGTCTGTTTAACTAATGTCGGTAGCTTATTTCTATTACAGTGTGAGAAATGTGGTATTTTTAAGGGAGATTCTTGCCTTGTATTGTGGATCTATAACCCAGTAATCATTTACGAACAGTTTCTACTTTATTTCCCTCACACCTAACCTCTACATACTCACAAAAGTTCTTAACTGTAAGGAGTTTTTAAAGTGCTTGAATCTGTTTTTGATTACTTTAGGGTATATCGTTGTATTATATTGAATACACAGTAAGTTAACGGTTTTTAAGTTAATACATGGATACGATTAGGAATATTTAAACATTTTCTTTCATACTGCTACATGTATGAACAAAGATAAAATGAGGCACCATTTAAGTTTTACGTAAGAATACAAGAGGAGAATGACGGATGAAGCCATGTTTATTTTTACTGTGGGTGAAGCTAGCCACAGTTCAAGCCAGTCCAGTAAAAATGTGAAGATTGAAGCGTGGGTTAGAGGTAAGTGGTCGACAGAATAAAAGTAAATGATAGATTCATCCTCAGTATTGTAAGTGTACTTCTTTACTTACTTACTTTTGTTTATACTATTTACTTCCAAGGAACTAATAAAACTGTTATGTATCTGGCAGGAAAAAAAGATTGACATCAGCCAGACATGATACCAACTCGACTATCAGATCAATTTCCAGCACTCCAAATAGCAGTAGCCTTACATCTTTGTGTGCGTAATTGTGGGAAAAGAAATCAGAGCAAGCTTACGTAAGAGAAAAAACATTCATGCAAGAAAATGCTCTGCAATGTACTCCTAACTACACTAGCTACTTTACCATCCAGTACATAAAAATAGTGTTTCTTTTTGCAGTAATCGTAAGAGAGTGTGCTGTGTTTTATTCACATTTTTCAGTACACTCGTGTCTTGTTTTAGAGGCTTGTGTTTTAGGTTGCGTTTCGTGTACCAGAAAATGTCGCCTAACATTGGCAGATCAAAATTATATCAGAATTTTCTTTTTAAGTTTCAAGAAAGAACTGTGACTACATCCAGTTCGCAGAGCTACACAACTCGCCAATGTGTATTCATAAAGAGTAGAGATAAAGATATAGATAGTGGCTTCAAGAACAATGGGTAGATGACGTGGGTGAAGCTAGCCACAGTTCAAGCTAGTCCAGTAAAAATGTGAAGATTGAAGCGTGGGTTACAGGTAATTGGTCGACAGAATAAAAGTAAATGATAGATTCATCCTCAGTATTGTAAGTGTACTTGTATACTTACTTACTTTTGTTTATACTATTTACTTCCAAGGAACTAATAAAACTGTTATGTATCTGGTAAGAAAAAAAGATTGACGTCCGCCAGACATGATACTAACTCGACTATCAGATCAATTTCCAGCACTCCAAATAGCGGTAGCCTTACATCTTTGTGTGCGTAATTGTGTGCGTATGTTATGCTTTGTGTACGTATGTTTGCGAGCGTGTGAGAGGGAGACAAAGAGAGAGAGATAGAGGCAAAAATAAATGCGTAATCGGGATCGATGTTAATAAATAAAATTTGCCAAATCTCACGTAAGCAAACAGTGGGTAAGGGTTGGATATCTGCTTATTTTGGCTTACAAGGGGAGGAAGGTGGGATAAAATGACTAAAAATGTGTTTAAATAATACTCCAGTGGCCCCTAAAATCTATCTGTACTAGTGTTCTAGATAAAATTTGCAATTATTTATTTGAAGTAAATCGCATTTTAACCTTAATTAGTTTTTCTCTCCCTCGCGTGATACTGGCATTTGTTATACCGATCAAACATCGTGGATTATGTGATTTTTACATCCTCCCATCCCAAACCACTGGGCACATGTGCTAACAGTTGGATACAGAGGAAGCGCTCGAATTATATCGATTCGCAACTCCAGTGTTGCCAGCGCCATCCAAACAATTTCGCTATAAATAAAGATCAGTGAATCAATGACACTACCATTACGAAACTGGAATAGTAAAAGTTTCCTCACAAATATTATCTTAAAAAGCATATATATCATACTAGGAATCAAACTGGTGAATTAAACTGGTGAATTTTTTAACTGCAGAATTTCAGTTTGTCTGTCTTCTTTCATACATAATTTTGTCTTTCACTCACATAAGACATTACAATCTTTCCAAAATTGTGTTTCCTTTAGTTTACAATAAACTTTATATTGATGACAATTTATTGCTTTTTTACAAAATGAACTTATTTTTAGGGTTAAATAAATGGGAAAATCATATCGTACTCTGTACTATACTTGAACACAGTAGTTGCTGTCTCAATAGATTACCTTTGAGTATGTTCTGCTTAGATAAAGCTCGATCTTGAATTCAGGACTGCATTAACATTTTAGCTAAATTTAATTGGACATCTGAAATCAATAAAGCTTTCCAACATGGTTACTGAAATGTTAACCCACGTCTAATACTATTACATACTATAAATGTGTTATAAGGTTCAGGTACTTTATAGAGAAAATACTTAGGGGCTCTCTATTTGAATTTCATACAAACACAGATTATACATGAAACAATGTTTATTGAATTCGTTGCACATATAGAATTTGCTTTTACAGCAATAAGCATACGTACTACTTGTACGGATATATAAATACAGCTTTCAAGAACAATATATTTTTCAATACTCACGAACAGTAAGTCAACCAGCAATTCTGCCACGTAAACTTTGGGCCCCCTAAGCACTAGCGCAGGATAGTACGGGAGCTGCATACCTCGTAGCTCCCTATCGCTTATCTATCAACCTTAACAAACCGTTTTCAACCTTAGCAACCTTTTTTATTAATGACGCTGCATGGTATTTATACTAAGCGCGTATGCCGAAATTAGTATATCTCAACCAGCTTCTTTAATTCATCCACTCAAAAGTTCGATTCTTGTGAATCGAATCTTGTGTATACCTTGCAACTTCATGTTCATAGATTTACGCCAAGGTATCAAAACGATCAAAGGGGGATTGTTACAGTTAAACAAGAAGATAATTGGAAATATCCTTTGGGAAAAAATAATTTTGTAAACTGATTTTTCAACCATCAAGACGATGCACCCAGCATTGCTCAATTTGCAGAAAGGGACGGGCCCCCCAAAAATTTATTTTGCGAAGGTCTACAGTATTCAAGATCTAGGCTGAACTATAAATTCTACGATTATTTTCGTTGCGAAAACTTAAAAATAAACATGTAAAAATGAAGATTTTTAAAGCTGTTGTTCTTACAAAATTGAAATAGAAGATTTGCAAACTTTTGGAGGATACCTGAGAGTGCTGCAAATTATATATATAATAGCCGTTGTCTCTGTATAACACTTCCGGGCTGTACTCATCTTTCAATTGAAGCCCTCAGTAAACAAACGGCCGGTTAGGTCTAATTTCAATTTCAGATGTGGATCAGAATTTTTTCTTACCTAAAAACTAATATCTTCTCCATCAAATCACGTTTGTTCAGACTATTTTTCTATAAAACATTCAGAACTAAATAAAATTGGATGCTTTTAGCTGTATATTTAACAGTTTTTAAAAATCTGTTTACTGTTGCGATGAATTCTGAAAGTAAACAAACTTGAATGTGAATGAATCAAGTAGCTTAAGTATTCATATAGAGTAGTGAGCTGTAAAAAAACTGGATGGCAGTCTACTACTCCAATCGCATGAAAAACTAAATAAATAAAAAATAATGAAAGGGTTTGCTTTTACAAGGTGTGGATTAAAAGCAATATTGTTAGATAATTAGGGATATTTTTTAACTTTCATATACTTTTTCCATTATGACGTCATTATTAGTATTATGACGTCAAAATCACGGGTTACCTTCTAGTATATTTATAATAGTGTATAGACCTAGATAAAAATTATAGCAAAAGCAAGCACTGAACTGTTTGGTATTCAACTTTAATACAGATTCCTATACTTTTGTATAAATACTCCTAATCTGAAAATTGCAGCAATACCTCTTATTTATCAAACAGGTGTACTAAAGCTTAAACTATTAATTTATGCCATTATGTTTAATCAACTATATTCTCTTATACATGTCTTTACATGTATGTGCGCGAGAAACACATCCGAAAATATATGTGTAAGTGTATATTTATATATATGCATGTATATATTTAATTAATCTGAAATACATTTTACTAGCAAATATTTTAAATTTTAAATTTACTTGGCTATTTACAAGAAGCATAGAAAACGTTATCAGAAATTTTTCTTACTCAAAATATTCTCTGAAGGAATTCAAAAATGTTTCGAAAACCCTTTTTTTTCTCTTTGACAGCAAGTAAAGAAAATCAAAGAACCTAACACTGCAGCAGCAAAATCGTATATGTACATTCTTAACGTTCTCAGCGTATTTTACTTAAAGGGAAAGTTAAAATATATAGTTATTTTCTCGGTGCAATATATAAAAGTAGCTAACATATTTCATAATTTTTTCTCCATTAATTTCATCGTATAACGAGAGCTATTTTTTCTGTCATAATTACTCAGTGCCAATTATTGCATTATTCACCACGAGTGATAATATATTTTATTTAATTACAAGCTGCAGTTTCTTTAAAAATATTCCTTTTATAGTTTCGATAAATGTTTTAGAAAATATTTAAGATGACTCGAGATAATTTACTACAAAATATTCAAAGAAAATATTCATTCAACAAATTACAAACATTCTATTCATTTTTCATGTTTTAAAGTAGTTTTTCGCATTTATGGCTTTGCGCCGTTTATAATATAATTTTACATTATTTTATTATTGTTTTTTAATTTATTTTATGATGTTTTTCATTTTTAAATGCTTTATCAATTTTAATTTTCGGCAAGACCATTGCATTAAATTTTGTAGGCGATACATAGAGGTTTATGTTGTGTTTTATAGCTTTTACTTGTCAAGGAATTTAAGGGTTCAGTGATTAAAATTGTTTTAAATGATTTATTTTTTTAATCTCGATAAATGTTTCATAAAATATTTAGGGTGACTCTAAATTATTTACGACAAAATTTTCTAAGAGACTATTCATTCAACAAAAAACAAGCATTCTATTTATTTTTTCTTCCTTTAAAATAGTTTTTAGCACTTATGCCTTTGCTCAGTTTATAATATAATTTTATATTATTTTATTATTTTTTTAAATGCTTTATCAGTTTTAACTTTCGGCAAGATCATTGCATTAAATTTTGTATGTGATATATGGAGGATTATGTTGTGTTTTATAGTTTTTACTTTTAATGAATTTAAGGGTTCAGTTATAAAATTATTTTTAAACGTTTTACATCTTCAGAAATAATTATGTGTAGTTACATTTTTTCCTGATATAGACCAGTATCTAGATAAAGTATGACGTTGTTGAGCTATGACTGTTTGAGATAGCTGTCTGTTCATTAAAACTTCCCTAATTCATGTTTAATGATAAAAAATTTCTCAGTAGGTATCGGATGAAATCTTACTCAAGATGATGGTTTTCTAATAGTATGCCAAATCTAATTATTTAATTCAACATATTGGCCATTTTTATAATCATCTGAAATTCTCGTACATCATTAAATTTTACAGTTCAAAGTGCAATTAAGTTTTTTTTTGGCCACTCTGAAAATTTCTTTATTTCATGGGGGAAATACTTGGAAAATATTTTTCATGGGATTTCGTGCCTTAAAGCAGTTCCCATTCTGATAAAAATACATATTTAGTAAAAAAACGTGCGTTTAGATCACAAATATTTTCTGTTAGTTAAATATAAAAGAAAGTACATGTAACTAAATAACATGTCTAGTTAGCAGAAAACGCATCATAAAATTTCAAATAGAATACTTTAGATTAAATAATTTCGTCTTTCAAAACCATTTCCCTAGAAAATAACAAAAATTCATTATTTCGACAAAATTGATCAATTTTCTGAGGTATTCTATAATTCACATTACAGTACAATTTATTTTGAGTGGATCTGATTAAAGTCGACTCTTTCCTTTCTCGAGTCACAAACTGCCAGTCTTAAGCGTGTGTTAGCTTTGATACTTCGAGTATCAATTTATATGCGTTTTACTCTCCTATAGTAATGCATTGGGAATTGATATAATCAAACAAGAGAGAACTGAAGGGAAAGATAAATTTTGGATGCAACCGTAAAGATCTTAATTTTCTCCGATCTCTTATAAAGTGTCGCAATCTTAACATTAAATAAGATTTTTAAGATAAGTATTTAGTTGAAAAGAAATTAAGATTTAGGGGAAAACAAAAATATGGGATTCTTTCGTTTCCTGGGGTGCTCATAGATTTTCCCAAGATTGCGTTAGTTTGGATTTGTTGAGTATCAAAATGTGTTTATTCGTGCTTTTTAATAACTTTATAACCATTGTTAATCTTAATATTATACAACAGAAGTGGGAGTAGAAAAATGTGTAGTACAAAGTATTGAGAACAGGATTATATTCATAAATACTCTAAAATATCCTTCACCTTATCTAATACACTGTATCAGAGAAATTTAAAAATACAAAAGTTGTGCAGGTTATTTTATATATATATATATATATATATATATATATATATATATATATATATATATATATATATATATATATATGCATGTATGTATGTATGTATATGTGTGTGTGTGTGTGTATTCGTTCGTACATGTATTCATAGTGCAGTATTTCGAAGTTGGAGATACTGTAAATGAATTCAATACACACGGATTTCGAAATACAGAAGCGATATTTTATATACCAGTATTGTGTTGTATATTATAATTTAGAACACATTTTTAAAATTTTTCTTTACTGCTATTTTTTTTAAAACCCCCTCTGAAAAGTAACAAGATGTACTCTAAATTTTACTGTAGATGATTAAAAACCGGAATTGTCTTGGGAAAAAAATATGCTGAGAAATCATAAAGTTTACGTTGCATTCATTTGCATATACATTTGTGTTAAAAAGTCTCTTTGCATAATACATTTTTAGATAGATTAATCATAACAGAATAAACACTCTTGAAATCCCAATGAGTCCTAATTTTTCCCCAGAAATTCAATTTGTCTGTATTTTTTCGATATGTAGAAATATTTTTTTTGTTTATGATGACCACAGGGATTTAGAAAAATTTTACCATGAAGAGAACTATAATATATAATATTTCTATAGATTAAAATTCCACTGCATTGAATTTTCTACAGAAATATTATTTTGGTAATATTATCTTTGTTTTCTGTTTTTAACCTCATTTGTTATATGTTTCACGTTTTCTCTGGAGAAATAAGAGTTATTTTCAATAAGCAAAAGATTTTTTATTGCATGAAACTGTTTACGACTTTTGAATAAATGCAGCTTTTTCTGTAATTTGCATCCCTCATCTTTAACCTTTGAACCAAATGTTTTTCTGTTTATTCTACATCCGTTTCGTTGTCGCTTTATGTCTTTCGTTGCCTAAAATATGCAGACACTCATTTTGTTTTTTTGCTATTATTTCGCTAATCTAATAATGGATGTAGTTTTCTAACTCAATAACCTCCATAACTGCATGATTATAAAAGTGGGAACATTTCTGCAATCATCAAGAGGGAAACCTAATTCAAATGATAACATTTTTAATGACCTAAATCTACTTTTCTTTGTAATTACAACGGAAATTCACTTAAACAGCAACATAATTTCAATACAGGGGTGTTATTTATATATTTTCCTTTGTGTATATATTAATAAGGTTTGTGTAACTGTGTACTTAGCTGAAAACACGGGACATTTCTTTTTGAAAGCCTCATATTATAATCATGAAGGCGTTCAGCTTTTATCATAGTTTTTATTATACCATGACCTAAGACACGTGTACATAATATAAATTTCATTCTAGAATCACATTTACCGGAATTTTCTCGGTCTGAATGTCGTAGGGAAGTACAAATAAGGGGGAGTTGCATTAAAGGTTTAGAATCGGCTTCATAAAAATTCTATTATTCGATTGAATAACTGCATTTCAGAATTTAATGTGAGTTTTCATTTCAAATTTTAAGACAACTATCCTGTTTCTGACAGATAAATGTTAGATCAAATTTTGTCCCAGAAGGCGAAATGTGGTGAATATATAATTTATTCAACAAATTACAGTCGAACTAGAATTTTATTTTCCGATTTAAAAGCCCAAAAATAAAATACATTTCCGAGGGTAACAAATAAAATGACAGAAAGAAACTTTCACGGAAAATAATACCTTCCAAGATAACTTCAGAATGATTTATCACTCTGCAAAACAGTATTCTATAAAACTTTTAATCTCAAATATAAAAAGTAGAAAAACTCAGGGATTTTATTTTATTTTGCATGTGTTTATTTTTGCAACATTAATGTTGTTTGCAAGTAAATTTAAAAAAGAGTCACTTCAACTAATTTAACTAAATAAAATTTATGGTTAATGATTATCATAAAGCGAGTTAATAATGCAGAATTTGCTTAAGGCCCATTTCATTACTATCCATTTATAATCCTCTAAAGGATTTATGTGACGATTTTCAGTACACAATGTTAAAATGAAAATCAATAATTTCATAAAAAATTTTGTATAATAAGTTCTGAAATTTTGTGAAGAAAAAGCGTGATAAAATGGGTTGAAGTTTCGATAAAAGAGCTTAAATTTATATTTCGGGAAGGATGGTAATTGATTTTTTCGTGGGGATAGGATTAGCACATAATCCATAAACATACTGAAATGCACTATTAATTAATTAAATATCAATCGTTCAAAAGTTAGTATAATTTGAACTAATAATGTACATATATTGCTATATTTATACACTTGTCTTTTAAAATATGTTAAACATTTCTTTTAACCCATACGTCGGCTCATCTGCCTTAACCCTTTGAGGGGCGCCGTTTGCACAGTGCAAACGCCTAAATCTAGTCTTTTTTCCCCTTGCATTCAATCTATTCCAGTTAAATGAGCAGAAAAGTGGCTAGTACTGCCATCTGGTATCAGTTTAAAGAAGTAAAAACATTTTGCAACCTTTAATTAAAAAATTTTCAAGATTATTTAGGTTAAAAAAATCGGGGGAATAAATCTACATCGTGCAAACAATGGAGTTTGTTGCCCCTGAAAGGGTTAATACTCTTCCCCAGCTTATCGGTCTCACAGACCGCCACGCTATAAAATTAAGATATTTTCCTATTTTTATCAGTTTTTCGCAGTTATAAGTTATCAATGCAAAACTACTGCCGCCTCTCGTTCTTGAAAAGGGTAAATAAAAAATAGATTATTCAAAAAAAATTTCAGAATCCGATTCTTCAATCTGTGATAGTGCGAGAGAGACAAAATGTCTGGTTCGTTGTGAAACAGGAGGAATTATTCGAGCCACGCTAGCTACAACAATAAAACAAGGATCTTGGAAATGGAATACATGCAGACTGACATATAATTAGTACGGTTCAAGGCATATCGGTCATACAGACCGGTAAAAATTTAAATACGGTTTAAATTTAAATCAAGCTCATCGGTCCAAAAGACCGACCATGTTTTATAAAGATTTAATTTACCGACAAAATACGAGCGGGCGAAAATCTCCGATGTGTTGTACTTGAAGATCAGGACCCGACTGAAGAACTCACAAATCCTCAACAGTGTGATCACCCCACCACCCTTCAGAACAGGTGCAACAGCGGTATCCTATACCGATGAGCCGATCTAAGGGTTAAATATGAATTAAAGTTGAAATAATGAGTTAAATAACTTTTTGGCATGGATTTTATTTCAAGTTAAATATCTATCATGACGAGAAATTAAAAGTAGGACTTTTAGAAGCCCCTTTTAGAATAAATTTTAAATTATTAAGTACGTTTATTTAAGCTAACCATGGTAATCATTCATTCATAAAACTTACATCGCTTAAATAGTCATAGGGAAACAGGTATTCTCTGCACTCCCAATCGTACGTCGTAGTGTAATTATATATGAATGAACATTATAAGATTTGAGAATCCGTGCACCATATAAGTTGAGGTTAAAAATAGATGACACAAAATGTTAGAAAGAATGTCAGTACGGTTTGAAAACAAAGAAATGCAACAAACTATTCTAGACCAAGAGTTGAAAAATGTATGTAAGATTTATTATGTTGACAAGTTCAGTTTAATAAATATACATCTATAATGTATTTCGAAACCCCTGACGTATACATTAGTTGCTCTTTAAGACATCTATTGTATTATCCGTGTCTGCTGGCAGTGACAACACCCACACATATATTAATATGATTAAGAGTTCGAAGTTGATACTCATAAAAATGTAAGTTATAAAATAAGATTAATGTACAAAGATAGATACACATATAATGTATTGAATATAGCTACGAAACATTAAACAAAAAAAATAGAATAAAACACTGACGTATGTTTCTGGATGTGTTCGTGTTTAAAAAATATGAATTTACAGAACTTATGAGATAACGAAACCATAAAAGTTGTTAAAAATCTAAGAAATATAAAATAAAAAAGTTATGATACTTAACGTCGTTAAAAATCTCCTAATAAACTTCAATACAAATTGATTTTATTCGCATTCTGCAAATTGTCATAAATTTTTGTTATTATAAGGGAAAATATGTTTAGGTAATAAAATAAGCGTTATTGGTGTGTAAAACTTATCGTTCTTTTTCATTTCATGCCGGAAATAGCTTGTAATAAAATTTATGAATGTATTTTTTTCTTAATGGTAGTCTTTTTTTTAAATGCAGAAGACCTGCTCTACTGGTTTTAAACATCATATGACAATTATTTAAGTAAAATTTTCGTTTCCTTGATCTGTTTAACTAATTATAAATTAATGTAGAATGGTAAACGTTACAAAGTTATCTTGAGAGAAGTGCACCTATAAATAAATATTTCCATCATTTATTTATGCAAGGAAAAGTACCTCTATATTTTTATTTTAATTAGTAAACTTCTCACAGATTTTAATTATAGAGATTTAATGGCTTATTCACCTGATGTGTAAACAAATGCAACGCTATATTTTAACTACATTATTTAAAAGACAAAAAAATTATGAAAATATGGAATTTTCTTTTAATTTAATAAGAAAGAGAGGGATCTTCAGTATTTTTGCTATGTCTTTCGTTCACGGTAATTAAAATATTTATAGTTTGCTACGAATTTTATTTTCTCAAGACATTCCTTTCACAAAAATTAAAATACGCTGATTAATTTAAATTACTCTGATTAATTTATTTCTATGATTAATTTAAACTGTTACTGAAATTTTGGAGAAAAATATAAATAAATATATAAATTATTTTAATATTATTTAAACCATACAAGTTTATCTCAATGCAATGATGTTAAACCTTTACATATATCAATACGTTGGCAGCAATTTATTTTGGGATACATATTTTATTCCTAGAAATTAAAAAGTTATTTAAAATTGTCAGTTCATTAAATCTAATGTAATTGGTACAGTTTAAACATTAAAATGTGGCAAGAATATGTTAGAAATATTTTGTTCACTATTTATTTATCCATTTAATTTAACTTTATTTTTATAAAGCATAACCCAAGGTTCTATTTTTAACAATGAGTTATCATAATTTTCATTTAAATGTCTTTCATGTAAAAAAAGATTAAAATAAAAATTATCCCTCAAAAACTGAAAGTTTAGAGTTCATTAAAAGGGTTTAATCATCAAGATTAGTTTTTGAAACTGTCGTAGATTATAGAGCCATAAATTGATCTATCCTATTTACAGAAATAGTATTTAAAATACCTTAGTTAAACTTTTTAAAAGAAACACGCACAGTCACACAGTCACACACACATATATATACATACATACAAATATATATATATATACATATATATATATATATATATATATATATATATATATATATATATATATATATATATATATATATATATATATATATATATATATATATAAACATATGTATGTGTATAAATTTGCGGTTATTTTTAGTCTAAATTGCTGATGATTCATTTCAGTTGTTTATTTTAATATACTCTTTAATACCTATAAGTATGAATTAATATAAACTGAATTACTAACTTTATCCAAATACAATTTTACTAGAGCCATTAGTTGCATAAAATGTCTGTTTTGAACCCGCACTTCTGTTAAATTATTATATAAAATTTAATTGTGCAGCTGAATATCCCTAGTTTTAACTCAGCATTTAAAAATATCAAATACTAAGTCTGAATAATATATGAAAAAATAATTAAAATAAATTCATTTCATAATATCCCTTATAAAATTTTTCTTATGCATGAATCACCACTTTAGATAATCAAGAAAAAGTTGCTGAGATATTCTGTATTGTGTGAGGTGATATGAAAGAGAAAAAACATTAACTAATTAGTAATTCTTGACAAAGAACCCAAAATTTTATCTTTGCGTAATTCATAGAATTTAATCTTTGAATATATTTAAATGTTTCGATTATGTTTATACCTTTATTTGGATTAGAAAAGAAATTTGCAACTTAAAGTGATTTGAGAATTATGAGTACTTTTATCACACTTATATAATTTATTTTGCAGTTTTTATGAATCTCAGAATTAAAACATATCCTTCAAATTAATTGATTAATCGTTTATTGAGGGTAACAAAGATTTTTTCGGAGTATTTTGGTTGTCTGCGATCAAAGTAGATACATGCGAAGCTACCTAAATATTTTACACTTTCACTATTACATAGATTTTAAAAATAACGTTTCTATCCATCACTAGAAAACCAGCGTCTCTCGACATACATTCGAACCTATCATAATCCTACACGTATTCTGACTAGTACACGCTATGTTAAACAAATAAATAAAATCGATCAAATCCACACTAATCCACGAAGTCGCGTGAACCCATAATTACCTACTTTGAGGTAAACTGTCAATGAATTTCAGATATTGCGTCGTTTAAAACTTAAGTGCATCTGAGCAAATTTAAAAAATTAACTTTAAACAGACTCAGTAATTGCTCTTCACGCCTACAGATCGTAAAGAAGCTTACGTAGCTTCGAACTCGGAGCTGCGATAAGTTTTCTGCAGAATTTGAAGCATTATTTGGTGTATAGAGCATTTACAAATTTTCAGTAATTAATTTTGGCGTATACTTATATTCTAATGCATACATTAAATAATACTTAAATAATGATTCTGCATCATTTATCAGTATTCTTTGGCAGACATTTTAATGAAAATAACATAATAAATAATTAAATCTCATTAACCTCAAGATTTACAATGTAAGATTATTTACCTATATGCAAACTTCATATTTTTAGATTTATTCTCGAGGGTTTTATACTGAATAAATACAACGGTACAAAATATTCATGGCATCCAATAAGTGTGATATTAAATATTTATGGAACAAAAGTTATCTTGAACAAAATTATAACTTAAATTATGCATAAGACAAAATTATGAGAACTTTGCACATTAATAAAACAAAATTACATTACATGTAATTAAATATAATAAGTATCATTAAATATTCCATAACTAATTGCAACTGCAGAAAAACTAAACATTATATAAAGAAATTATTTCAATGTTTTTTTTATATATGGAATGGAGATTTAAGCTGATGACAATTGAAGACTGTCCGAAAATAACATAATGAATAATTAAATATCATTAATCTCAAGATTTACAATATGACAGATTATTTACCTATATGTAAACTTCATATTATTAGATTTATTCTCGAGAGTTTTATATTGAATAAATACAACGGTACAAAATATTCATGACATACAATAAGTGTGATATTAAATATTTATAGAACAAAAGTTATCTTGAACAAAATTATAACTTAATTTATGTATAAGACAAAATTATGAGCACTTTGCACATTAATAAAACAAAATTACATTACATGTAATTAATAAGTATCATTAAATGTTCAATAACTAATTGCAGCTGCAAAAAAAAACTAAACATTATATCAAGAAACTATTTCAATGTTTTTATTTTATATCTGGAATGGGGATGACGCTGATGGGGTCTACGCTGATGACAATTGAAGACTGTCCGTAAAAAATGGTTCAAATGACAAAATCCAAAATTTTCAGGAACAAAAACTTTTTTTTTCCCTACGTTAAGAGACAGTCAAGAGACCATAGCTCTCCTCTAGCAACCCAATTCAAGTAGCTCTATTTTTCCATTTGTCAGTAGTAAAACTATAGTGCTTTAAGAAGGTGCACGTCTTAATATGATTAAAAACAAAAATAAAAATTACAAAACTTTATATATATTATTGCGAAAATTCGCTGTATTAAACATTATAGGAACTTACAGAATGACGATTGAACTTGTACCTTTTACCACTGACATGAGTACATGTAACAATTTCTTTGAAAAGAAAAATGAAAAATTATTTTGGCACTTGTACCAATTTCCACTGACAGTCTTCAGCTGACTCCACACATTGCAATCCCTGTGGCTACTTAATTCTGAAGGCACCTAGTAGACGGACCAGCGTTACTCTTCAAGAGGGGACAACAACAACCTCCATGCTTTTTCGGGGATTTGAACCCGGGCCCACGAAGAGGAAGTTTGATATATTAACCACCATGCAATGTGATAGGAGCTTAAGGTAAATTACTTTAAAACAACGTATATAACACATATAGAAAACATAAACATATATGAATATTATATATATATATATATATATATATACAGTAAAACATCGTTTATCCGGATTAACTGGGACCATAGGCAATCCGGATTATCGAAAATCCTGATAATCCGGGTAATATGGGTAATAAGCAAAACAAAATCCTTAACTAAGCAGACTTATCATTTATTACGATAAAAAACTAAGTTTTGTCACAAAATTACTTAGTATTGTTGCTAAGACATTAAGGGGACAGTGGACCTTGAAACCTAACTTTTTTTGTTTTGAATGGATTTGCTTGAAATTTGAATATGTGGTTAGTACCATAAATATGTAAAAGTGGTTAAAATTTAAAAATGAAATATTAATAATTTAGGAATTATGAATTATTAATTATATCAAAAATTGGCCTAATTAAAAATGTTCCATGCGCATTTCTTTTGCATATAATATGGTAATTTTTATTTACAGGATACCTTATAGAACTAACAATGAAACTTATTGCTTATTTTAAGCATTCAGTAAAAAAATAAAGAGAAAAAAATAATAATAGTGAAAACACCCTTTTTATTACGCAAAATACCTATAAATCATCTTTTCAAGTACAAAACTTAGAAATTCTGAGCTACGAAGCATAATTTTTTTCAATAAGATTTATTTGATATACAGTTAAGTATATAAAACGTAACTTTCAAAGCAATACGATAGTTAGAAATGCGCCTGGATCAGTTTGAATATTCGTATGACACGAAAACTTTTATTTTGAGAAAAACACATTTAAAGTTATTGCTATTAGTAACCACATAATATCTAAATTAAATACAAATTCCTATAACTAGGAAAGTAATCACAGAAATTAAAAATTCTTTTTGAAACACATTCCTACTCGTCCGTATTTTCACAATGCAATAAAATAAAAAAAATCGAATTTTTGGACAAATTTCACAATTTTGAAAGTCCACTGTCCCCTTAAAAAATATATAAATAACTTTTCCGAGTCAATCCATGTCAACGCCGTGTGACACTATATTAAAGCTTTCTTAAACTCAACAAAAAAACATTTTATTACCATAATTTATTGTATAATCTATGCAGGAACTGTACATTGAATCAAACTTGGCGAATATTTGGCGTACTAATAGTTACGTTCTTGATATCATAGTTAAAAAATTATTATCTAATGTCAATATTAAATAAAAAAAAGTCTACAGATGTGATTCGGATTATCCTGATATCGTGATAATCGAGAGCCGGATAAACGAGGTTTTACTGTAATAAAATATTCATTTTATTTTGATGTGACCTTTGGAACGTAAGACGAACCCTGATGTTAACTTTTTTTATATAAAAGGTGAGTCTTACGGTCCTAAAAATACGGCATATCTTAGTAAAATGATAAAATTATAACTCAGCTATATTAAACTCAGCTAAAATCTGTAAGACATACATAACTTGAATTTGGTTACTCAAAAATGTTTCACTTACCTATCAAGACTCATGGCTAATATGGTAAACACGGATGTTGATACAGTTAGACTGGCCAGAAAATTACTGATGACACAAAACGTATTTCCGAACGGCCAGTGGCTATTCAACATAAAGACGAAATTGAACGCAGCATTCCCACTTGCCAGAAGGAAATCAGCAATGGCTAGATTTAAGAGGAAGAGGTTGGTGACTGTTCTCATCCGTCTGTGAGCAACAATTATCCAAAAGACGATCAAATTCCCCACAATTGCGACCAATATCATTACAGCGAATACCAAAGTCCACGCTAATTGCTGGTACCATGGTAAAATATACGGCTGAGTGAAAAGCTCGGCGGGGAATGTTCTGTTGAGGCACTTGTCAATGAAATTCGTATAATTGTCGTCATCGTGTTCGAAAACAGAATCTGGGGGTAAAGTTGAGTTCGAGTTTAGTAATTCTCTCCAGATTTCTTCACAATCCGAGATATTAAAATTGAATTCATCATCCTGAAAGTCAATGAATGCTTCTAAAACGTCAATTTCCTTCTCTTGGAAGTTACCCATTTCAAATTCTTAAGATCACGAAATTTTTACATCTTTCAAGTCCTGTCCCATAATTTCAAAAATTGTTCATGAAGAAAAAAATTAAATGACATCTATACGAGGAAGTGGGAAAATGATTCATAATTTAATTTTAATAATTTTTTACACTTGCATTTGTTGGAAGTTTTTTCAGCTACTTTTTCCATATTTATTTCATAGTCCTTAATTTAACAGCCTTTCGAAGTATAAAACTAATTTTTATATTCAACTAAAAGTGAATCAATAATTCTTTTATATTTTCGAAGTATATTCCAAATTCAGGAATACATGATATATGCTTATAAAGGTTTAAATAGCTATACATAGCCCAACATGTTTCTTCTTACTACGTTAAAGAACATTAATGTATTATTTAATAAACTTTCCTTTAATGGACTATAAAATACATGAATATCATTTACTGACAAACTGGATCAAAAGTTTAACAACTTCAAGCAAATTATTTTTCAAGTAAATGGAAATAGGGCTAAAAATATTTTAAATATAAAATATGCATTTAAAATTCAATAAAATTGTAAGAAACTATAAATACACAGAATAAAATATATATATATATAAATTTTTAATTTTCAGCAAGTTTATAAATAAATATTGTACGGGAATGCTGACTATTTAAATTGTCTGTATACTTGATTTAACGTGCTGCTTACCTTTTTTCCGAGTGAAGAACATTTGTAATTCGATTCACAATGTAATAAATGTTTTGTATAAGTTTAAAGACTTTTACTTATTTTACATACTTATGTAATATACAATCTTCCTTTGTAGCTTTCTTTTATATGAGAAAATCTGGAGTGTAAATTTCTCTTTTAAAAGTTTTCTGAAAGCAATAAGGTACTTTATAATTCTCCAGAATTTTGCAGTGAAATCCTGCTCTCTCAAATATTCTTTTTTGAT
Organism: Dolomedes plantarius; assembly: GCA_907164885.2. Lineage (NCBI taxonomy): Eukaryota > Metazoa > Arthropoda > Arachnida > Araneae > Dolomedidae > Dolomedes > Dolomedes plantarius. The sequence goes on from OU015492.1 coordinate 198,374,547, forward strand.
AAAATCTGTTCAAAACTATTTTCAATTTTTTTAGTTTCCATGTCGGTTGTTTTAATTTAATTAATATATCCGAACCTACATATATCTTCCAATTCTGAAGTATTTATCTTTTAGATCCATCTTAGCTACCTGTTTTCATTTGTTTCTGAAAACAAGCAAAAATTATCATCTTGATTAATTTTTGTTGTAATATGTCATTAATTAATAGTCATTTTTAAACTTCAACATTTCTCCATTAGTGTAAATAAAGCATAATAATAGCTTAACAATCACACATATTTACTAAAAAGATTCTCGCTTTACCCATAAAACATGTTTTTCTTGCTTTTCATGTTTGGAACTTAGTAAAGATAATTTTCTCATAAAAAACAAGGACTTTAATCTTCTATAAGTTTTGTAATAATACTTAAAAAACTGACTAATTATTAATTCCACCTGTACCTAACACATAATAACTTTTATATCATTTCGAAAATATGAAGCAAATACGTCTTACGTATATTGAAAAAAAAAGATCTCTGAATTAAATACGCTTTTGAAGAGTTCCACCTGTAGATCTTCAGTCGAAAAACTATTTCTCCTGTGTTGAAAAACTGTTAATACAATCTGACACGTGAATCCAGGAAAAAAAAAAACATTCACTATAACTTAGTACGACATTACTGTCTGCTACACAATGACGATGAACTTTTGAGAGAAAGTTCAGAGGGACCAGAAAACCGAGTTAGCACAACCGCACGGCACGCAAGTTCGGATGCAAGTGAGAAGTCGCGCTCTGTTGATAACCGGCACCGCTCCCTCTATCGACCTGTTCCCCGTTTTCCCTACTTTTACCCAATATTTCGAGATACGAGGCACTTTCAATCAGGAATGCGAGGTTTCGTTGTTACGCCGAATAATGCGCGTAAAAGATGTCGTAAAAGGATCGTTTTCCGCAATAAATTAAAAGGAGATAAGGTAATGATATTACAATGTTAATGTCTCCAGAAAAGTGAATTAAATTTCTTTAAAAGCTGTTAAATTTCTTCTTTGGGTCGAAGAACTTAAGTGTTCAAGCAAAATAATAGTGGACACATAAAAATAAAACGCTTTTAGTAGCCGGAAAAATATAATCATAAGAAGGAGAGATAATAGGTCGATACAATATCTCTTTTCTTCGTCACGTGAATTACGCCTGACTTTTATGACATTTGCTGTAATTTCCTCTAAAAAATGATGCTAAGTGATCAGATTAATCCAAGATTATTACCAAAGCCTATAACCGACACTTGTAAAAAATTAGTGATATATTAATATCAATATACTGCCATGTGGTCCGTCTTAACCTGAGCTGTCATGCATAAATATAAATAGAATATATTTATAGATATAAACTTTAAATCGAAAAATACGGTATACATACATTCTATAGATAATAAATCAAAACAGTTGTTGTACTGTTTTATACAATTATAGAAAATGGCTCCAAAGCTTTCAAAGAATATAGTTAAATTTGAATTCTTAGTAAAAGAGATCGAAGCCTTTGAAAATAAAATTATAAACTGTGATCAAAAACAATCACGTATAACTGTATTTAAAAAGAAAGTTGAGTCATTTCAACAGTCTCTAAAAGAGGTTTTTAATGAGTTGACACTGATCGAATGTGATGACAAGTTTGATAAATATATTAGACATCAAGACAAATTATCAAATTGGGTCATTGACCTTGAAAGCCGTTCTACAAAGCAATCGGAGAACGCAGGTTTGGTAAACCAAAATTTGAGAAATGATAAGCAAACTGTTCTAAATTTACCGAAACTTGAAATACCACATTTCTTCGGTATTTCTGAAACGTAGATTTCATTTAAGGAATTATTCAATTCATCAATTCTCGAAAATAAGTCATTAAATGAAATAGAAAAACTGCAATATTTGCAATCATGTGTTCGTGGCGATGCCGCCAAATTAATTCGTGGATTCTCAATCAAGGCAGAAAACCTAAAAAACTGCTGGGATATACTATCGAAGAGGTATGAAAATAAAAGGCAGTTGGAAGTGAGCCAAATAAATAAGATATTTGGCGTGAAAGTAATGAAAGCTAACAATTCTAAAACGCTACTCGAGATTGTGGACACTTGCAATGAAGCGGTTAGAAATTTAAATACATTGGGGATAGAGTCAAATAAATTGAGCCATTTGATGCTAATAAATTTTCTAATTTCCATAGTCGATGAAACAGTGAAACAACGGTGGGAATTAACGTTAGAAAATGACAAAATACCTGACCTGGAAGATTTCAAATCTTTTATTGAAAAGGAGGCTAGAAGCTTAAACGAGGTAAAATTCAGTAAGCCGGAATTCAGAAGGGTACAGAGTAAACCAATTGATATTGTAAATAAATCTCATATAAATAATGTTCTTGTAAAATCTAATGAGTGTATTTTATGTAAACAAAAGCATGGATTATTTCAGTGTAAAACCTTTAATTCTATTTCGGTAACTGAGCGTTGGAATATTGTAAATGAGCACAAACTACGCCAAAATGGTCTACGCCAAAATCATACTCTTGCAACATGTCGTATAGGCATGGGATGTAAAAATTGTGCAGAAAGACACCATACTTTGCTTCATATTTCTATTCCAAATGCTAACGACAATAGTGCTAATCCTATTGTTACGGTATCAAATAATTCTTATTCTGAATCCAATATGCAGTGTAAAGTATTATTATCCACAGCTATCATTAGAGTTAAAACTAAATCTGGTCAAATGATTAATTGTCGTGCATTAATTGATAATGCAAGTCAAAATTCACTGATATCAAGGAAATGTGTTGAGTGACTTCAATTGACATTAGAAAATACTACTCATCGTTTGATTGGCATAAATAACACTGCGGCAGAAACATCATTATTCTTAACTGAATTCGAATTCTCTTCACATTTTTCAGCTGACTCATTTAAGGTAAATGCCTTCGTAGTGGCAAAAGTTACTACTTCCCTACCAAATTTCAATATTCAGAATAATAAGTGGCCACACATTCAAGGCCTTGTACTTGCTGACCCATCATTCTACATTTCAAATGAAATTGATATTCTTTTGGGAGCAGATATTTTCTTATCATTAGTTAACTGTTCCCCAATAATGAGAGCTAAAGGTACGCCTTCAGCTTTGCCTACCAAATTGGGACATTTGTTATCGGGAATGGTAAATTCGCAACCTAATCAAATATCTTCTCTTGTGTGTGTCACACACTGATGAACATTGAAAACACATTAAAGAATTTATGGGAAATTGAATCAATCCCTAGGTTAATCAAGTCTACTGATGAGGAAGAAATGTGTGAATCAATATTTATCAAGTGTCATACAAGAAATTCAAAAGGAAGATACGTGGTTAAACTTCCATTTAAAAGTAATTCTAGTCTAGGTGATAGTCAAGAAAAGGCAATGAGAAGATTTTATTCACTTGAAAAGAAACTAAGAGACGAGCAATTGAAAAGTAAGCAGACGAGCAATTGAAAAGTAATTATATCAAATTCATGGAGGAATATCAAAGACTTGGTCACATGACTCTCCTTAACAATTCAACTACTGGCCAAAATTATTTCTTACCCCAACACGGTGTATTTAATGAACATAGCTCTACTACCCAACTAAGAGTCGTCTTTGATGGGTCATTCAAACCAAGTAATGGAAAGTCACTAAATGACACATTGTTAAACATAACAAGCCTCAACATAACAAGCCTAACTAAATTTGAATTTTGACCCATGAAATTAACTTAAAAAATATATTTTACGTGAAAGACTATTTTTTAACTATTGAATGGAAATACACAAATGTATATTAAAAATGCGAGATTAAATAAATTGATAATATACAGCGTTCCCACATATATCCGTTACACTCCACCCCCCTTAACTTCTAAACTGACAGCTGGGCTTGTGGCGGCCATGCGGTACAGCGCGCTGGTTTACGGTGCTGAGTGTGCTCTGATCGAATTCTGACTTCGCGCCATGAAAAATGCTTCCAGTTGTGTCGTCCCTTCATAGGGGGTAATACTGTCCGCCTATATGGTCCCCCCCCATAATAAAACGGACAGTAAAATTCGGCGTTGTATAGACAAATATTTGACTGCAAGTGCCTCCGCTTAAAAAAAAAAAACCCTTCTAAATGGTGACAGCTTAGGTCATAAAGTTGGTGTCTAGGTATAGTAAAAAGGTTATGCCCTACTCGATGAGACAACTTAGAACGCCATCTATCGGTATTCTTGGGAATTAGCGTTTTTATCTCCAAAACGGTACGAGATACGCGAAAAAAGTTACAAAGTTGTTCCGCATCATCGATTTAGTAAGAAAAGATACCGTGCGCACATTAACACTCAAAACAGAATGTAAAAAATAAACATTTGTTTGATCGTGATTTTCAACACTATGGCGCCGTGAAACGCAAGGGAAGCTTGAAAAGACCACCTCATGTACTAAGTATCAGCAACATAATTTCAGCAACATAAATAAGTGATCCTGAAGATAGGGAAGTATCTCAGTTCTTTCTTCCACTCTTTATACCATGACAATTTCTGAAATCGTGACCAAACAAATGTTCATTTTCTGCATTCTGTTTTAAGTATCAATGTGCGCAAGGTGTCTTTTCCTACTAAATCCTTGATGCTGAACAACTTTGCAATTGACTTATTTCTATATCTCATACCGTTTTAGAGATAAAAACGCTATTTCGTAAGATTGTCTATAGATGGCTTTGAAAGTTGTCCATCGAGTACGCATAGTCTTTTTGCTATACCTAGACACCAACTTTATGGCTTAAGCTGTTACCGTTTAGAAGTTAATGGAGGTGTAACGGATATAGGTAGGAACTCTGTATTTGTTATATCAAATGAACTTAACTTTACACAACTTTTATCGTCCAAAGTTTTAAATTAATACGTAAATGGTAAGCTGAGTTACACTATATACATTTATAAACCAGCTCTTCGTCTATAAAACAAGATTTGCAGACATTTGCATAGTCAAATAATTAAGAAATGCAGTTAATAAACTTATTTTTTTTTATTTTACTAACAATCGCATGGTAAAGACCAGTTATGAATTAGCAAATGAAAGAACATCTCACAATCGTAATTACATGTTATCATTTAATATTAGATCATACAGGCCAGCTTTGGAATGCTCTATGGTTTATTTAAATGTTGAACCAGACATTTAAGCAAAAGATTATATCGTTTCTTACAAATGTAAAAACATTTGTCTTATTGTTTTAAGTAAGCCATATTATTTATTCAAGAACATTTGTCTGGAAAGTTTTCTGGAGTTGTAATTTATTTCCAAAAAACGAGATTTAAATCAAATTTGTTCAGTAAAAGTAGTTTACAAGCAAATATAGAATTACCTTTTATACCACTTTTTCTATTAAGCGAAAGGCAGTAAATGCAAAAATTTTTAAACGGAAAAAAATTAAGATGAAATACTTCTTACAAAATTAAGTTAGTAACATATTTGCTTATATTCATTTAATTATTCACTAATAAACATTATACAATAGTTCTTTTAGACAGCAATTTTTTATTTAATAATCCTTATATGCAAGAAAGAGACCTTCCTAATTGTAAATAATTCTCAGAGAGACTTTCAACCTGATTTAAGATGCTTTTGGATGGAAAAGCGTGAAATATTTAAAACTATTACGTTATTCATTTGTTAAAATATTTCATGAAGATTATATATAGTTTCCTCCTTTGAACTGAGTGCTACATATTCCAATGAAATAAAATTTATGTCATTATAATTTTAAATTTCGAACGCTATGGGACTCTGGGGAAAAGGCTAAAATATTCAAACGACAAATGTACTTCCAAATATTTTTTTTCTACTTAGATAATGCTTTCTTTATTTTATGTTGCAATGATAGGGAAAATATGGCAAACAGTAAAATGTGATATAACTTTAGAAGAATATGTGTCATTTAAATGAAATAACTACTGTCGCTATTTTAGTGAAATGGTTTTATACCTCCAGAAACAAAAAGTTTTAAGTTTCCTTAATTTTTTATTTTTCCTATTTATTTAACTTTAATAACATTTACATAATAAAATAAGCACTAACGTTTATACGGTTGTTTATATATTTCACTTGTAGGAGGCTTCAGCGCTGAAAACTAACAGCCAAACCTCTATAAATTCTTGAGAAATATTGCACAATTATTGTTTTTCGTATCATGCTTCTATATTTCATAAATAAAGGACTAATGTCAATGAAAAATATTCACATTTATTTCGGTCATACATTTTGCAGACTTTAACAATTTTCTGTCATCAATTAGAAATGATTTTACAGCAAGTTTTAAGATAGGAACATAAATAATATGAGACTGAACTGTTGATGCTTCAAGATATGTTCAGTTATCTCATAACATCTGTGCCTTAAATTTTCCTCACAGAGAACTTCTTTTATTTTTTGATAAAATCACTTTAGTAAAGGGAAAAGTTTGCTACTGTGGCAATACTCGAAATCGATTGTTTTGGAGAAAGGTGTTTTTAGAGTTTCAGATACCGGAAATGAAACCAAATATTCTCATATCAAGGGGGACGTTCAACCCAATACGGTTTTATAATGTTCTAATGGTGTATTATTGACTTTCCTCTCAAACAAAGCTGACTACAGCAACTAGAACTTGAACTGGATCATTAGGCATTATGTTACTTATGTTTGAGGGTTAAGAAATAGAATCTCAAGAAACGAGTATGTTCAGAAACAAACTTTTATAAAAAATTAAGAAATTAATTCACATATCCTAAGATACCCATGTAATGCTGAAAGAGTATAGTCCATAAACTGCAAAACATTTATTTTGTTTTTTGTAAAAAGTTCCCCCAGTGTTCCTATTATCTTGATAGTTTATGGTGTTTCGAAGATTCTTATTTTAAACTAGCATATGTGATTTTTAAAATCATATGTCATTCCTATTTAAATGCTTATTTTCTTAGAATAAATTTTGATTATCGAATCATTTTGCTAAAATAATCTTTAGATAATGCTCCATAATGGTAATATCTCCAAGACAACATTAATTTTTTTCCCTTTTTCCCTTTGAATGCTATAAATAATATATGTCAGTGCCTCGTATTTTCCCTATTTAAATAGAAACGTTTAATTTCCATTTACAGCAATATGATATTAAACAATTTTTCAGGTAGTCTCTTCTAACAAAATTATCGCGACTTATTAACGTAGGATTACGTATAGTTGCTTACATCTTTTGTATGTATATATGTATCTATATATATGTACGTATGTATACACACACACACACACACACACACACACACACACACACACACACACACACACACACACACACACACACACACACACATATATATATATATATATATATATGTCAAAATTTTGACGCATCTTGTTACTTTTCTGTTCAACTTGTCCAAGCGATAGACTGAGTTTGGCACGCTGCCAAAATTATAACTCGCGGGGACGGACGGAGGGACAGTTTTAGCGTCTGAAATTTTCCTTTACACAGGACAGTTATGTAGGAGCTTAATCCTTCGTTAAAAGTGTAATAATTGCAACATGGCAGCAAGTATTTGTGTCTCATGGGATATCCGATGAAAGATAGGTCTGCACTTTACGAGCTCGATTCTTAGTAGGACGTCACAAGCCAAAAATGGGATTGCTAAAGACAAAATTGACACAGGTGACAAGATAGAAAAATAGAGGGAAATCTTAGCATGAATAATGTATGAGTCATCACAATAATAACATCCTTATATAACTAAGAAATGAATGTATAAAGTTTGACAAGGGCTGAATTTGGGACCTTTAGCAAAATTTATTGATCATCGACGGTAATAAATAAATCTCTGCTATTTTCGTAGAAATGATCAGAACTTAACTTGCTTCCGGTATTTTGACTGACTAAAAAGTAATTGGCATCCGTTCCCTTTTTTAAGATGTTTTTATTAACTCGCTTTCTTGTTTGTTTGTTTGTGTGTTTGTCCAGTTTAAATCTTGCAATCGATTTTTAACTAACTTCCCGACTAGGTAGGCGTTTGAAACTTTTAGAATAGCTCAGAACACGACGACAATGCATTATTTTGATACTTTTAGCCATCTTTAAGCAGCATAGAATTCTTTCTCACTTAATTTTGTTTTGTAGACTGGTGCAGCCATCTATCGGCCGGGACGGGAACGAAAAGTTAAACACAAGTTAACTTCCAATTAACTTCATTTTCTTTCAAGTTGATGGGATAATTCATCAAAAAAATTTTTAAAAGTATTTATTAATACATAGAATTGTCAAGTTTATATTATTCAACAGAAAATTTTAAAAATATTGTATATAAAAAGTTCTTTTTATCTTTTAATTATGTATACTATGATTTGTGGATATAAGTATTGTTTCAAATAAACTAATATCTATCTAAAAACTTTTATGCTAAACCTTCAGATCTCACATCCGATTTCTTTCAGCGTATATCCCGAACTTAAAGTCTTAGAATCAATCCATCATTCAGAGCTTGTACACTCTAAGTATACATTTTTTTTGTTCTTTATAATTAGCCTTTGTTTGGGGAACAATAGGTATGTTTCTTTGAATAATCTGTCAAATAAGGTACTGCATTTTTATAGACGAATTATTTTTTACAAGACCATCTCGTGCAAGTGTTAATTTTCATGATACCTTTTACGCGTGTGCTAACCCGAAATCTCGGATACTGACATAAATCATATTTCCAGAATTATGTAGAAGTTCTAAGAACTTTTAAACTTACGGTGACTGCCTACGTTGAAAATGTCATTTTTTGTCAATTTTTGTTAATTTTATTTTTTGTAAGAATCGTGTAAATCTTTTCTCTTTACGAAACTGATTTGATTTCCATTCTACATCAATTCGAAGCAGAGTTATAGCTATTTAAAAAAACATCGTCTGCTACAAAATTAAAGTGACAAACAACTTTAATAGCGTTTTTCTCAGAATTATGCTTTTTAGCACAAATCTTTACCGTTATCATGATATCTCACATAATAATGCATATAAATTTATAAAATTTTCAAGAAATGTTTTAGATGCTATTGTCAATGAAATGACATACAATAATTGATGTATAATAAATAGTTTTTTTTTTTATTTGGGCCTGTTTTTATAAGGAAAGGAATGACGAATTGGGGAAAATTTTTATATTGGATCATAACATTGTCTGTATTATTTTTGCATTTTAAAATTTCTCTTAGATTATAAGTCATTTTGAAGATGACTTTCATATGTATCACGCGTGAGAAGGAAATTAAAATAGTAGCATTATAATTTTGAGCATAGTGATAGGCGTTTTAGCTAAATTTCATCAAAAATTGCTTCATATTGACCAATTTATAAAAAAAGTAAGATATTTACAGGTAGGTTTTTGTTCATTTTTTTTATTTTAAAGTGCTTATTACCATGAAAGATCAAAAAAAAACTTTATTTATTAATTTATTTTTAAATTGGCTCCGAACGTAGGCAGTCACCTTAATGTTAGCTTGCTTACGTCTTCTTTTATGTTTGAGTGAAACATTATTATTTTCTTATTCTATTCGTCAAATGTAAGCTTATTTTTGCATTTTAAAATTTCTCTTAGATTATAAGTCATTTTGGAGATGACTTTCATATGTATCATGCGTGAGAAGGAAATTAAAATAGTAGCATTATAATTTTGAGCATAGTGATAGGCGTTTTAGCTAAATTTCATCAAAAATTGCTTCATATTGACCAATTTATAAAAAAGTAAGATATTTACAGGTAGGTTTTTGTTAATTTTTTTAATTTTGAAGTGCTTATTACCATGAAAGACCAAAAAAACTTTATTTATTAATTTATTTTTAAATTGGCTCCGAACGTAGGCAGTCACCTTAATGTTAGCTTGTTTACATCTTCTTTTATGTTAGAGTGAAACATTATTATTTTCTTATTCTATTCGTCAAATGTAAGCTTATTTTTGCATTTTAAAATTTCTCTTAGATTATAAGTCATTTTGGAGATGACTTTCATATGTATCATGCGTGAGAAGGAAATTAAAATAGTAGCATTATAATTTTGAGCATAGTGATAGGCGTTTTAGCTAAATTTCATCAAAAATTGCTTCATATTGACCAATTTATAAAAAAGTAAGATATTTACAGGTAGGTTTTTGTTAATTTTTTTAATTTTAAAGTGCTTATTACCATGAAAGACCAAAAAAACTTTATTTATTAATTTATTTTTAAATTGGCTCCGAACGTAGGCAGTCACCTTAATGTTAGCTTGCTTGCATCTTCTTTTATGTTAGAGTGAAACATTATTATTTTCTTATTCTATTCGTCAAATGTAAGCGAGTTGCGTATGACGCAAGTCCCATGTTAGTCTTGACTGTTTTTACTAGTCAGGCATGATATTCCTATTATGGAGAGGGGCACTTCTGAGTCTATTGAACCACATGCAATTTTTACGTGTAAACGAATACCACATTCCAAAGATTTCTACCCGAGCAAAAGCTAATCAACGAAATGACAGTAAAAGAAGTGTGCAATTTCTCATGCAGATAAATAATTGTTTTCTGGTGCAAAAGGGAAACTTTTCAGTTGTAATTACTCTACAATTCTTGTACTAATTTAAAGGGATTCCGATTGAATTGTAGAGGAAGGAGAACCAGGCATGATCAGTCAAGAGTTTGTGTGACATCGGGAGCATAGAATTATTTCTCTAACATAAGAGAGCGAAACTTCTTTCTGCAGTGCATGGGATAGTTAACAGTTACCATATAAGTGTTATAATTAAAGTTTTTTTGTTGTTATTCTATTAAAAATGAGGCATGATAAGTTTCAGTGACATGAGCAAAATAGATGTTTGAATGTAATGGAGAAAAATATTTTTTCTGACGCATTTAATATGATAATTTTCAACTGAAGTTATTATATAATTATTGTATTTATTAATAATTTCCTGATTTGCTTTACAGATAACGGACAAAAAATGTGTTAATATGTGTGAAAGGACTTTTTTGGCTCCAAAAACAAAATTATAGTAGAAGAAAATTAAATACAGTTGCTTAATAATGAGCAAACTATAATTATTTTCATAAAATTTCAAGATAATATGTACGATACAAAACTTTCCTCGGGAATAAACATAAATAATTGCTGAACTGATGAGTATTTTAAAACTTACACTATCTTGAAATTTTAACTATCTTAATCTCTAAGAAAAATTAAATAGCAATCATCAGATTATTCGCCTGTGATGAACAACAACCTCATATGCATGAAAGAACCATATCTTTGTAAAAATAAACCTGTTTACTGATACACCAAATTAAATAAGAAGGAAAGATAACTTAAGCATATGATTATACTATTCTAAAAATATTTTTAATGTTGCGAGTTTACATACGTAGAAGTATTTATACATGTCTCACCTCCCATGGGAACTGAAATTAATTTGTCAAGGGCTAGACAGAATATGTGAGGAATCTTTGGTTAAGGAATGAATATCGCATTTTCTCCTTCATGCAGTTTTATTCAAATAATATATGTAATGATAATTGCACTTACTCCTCGAACGGAACTAAATATAAGTACACATTTTCGCTTAACACTAGAACCGCGGGACTTTCGGTATACCTAGAACCGCGGAGCGGGTCATTTTGACCCTAGACTGTAAACCTATAAAATATGCACAAGCGCGTAATTTAGGTAACTAAAACTTTTTATTTTTTTTAAATAATTCAATCAATAATCAATATTTCTGAGAATTTACTTTAAATAATTTATATAAATCAAGAGAAATTAACTTAATTTTTACAAAATCTTATTTAAAATTTTATATCTTTGAGTATAAAAACATGTCTCTTTAACAAAATGACATAGATTTCCTAATTTCAATGGAAAAACAGAGCATATCTTTTCAATAAAATTAGATATGATTTCAAAAAATTTTAAATTTAAAATTTTATCAGTTACTTATTAGTTTTATGGATTATAAAATTCAATTTACTGTATGCATTGTGCACAAAACTGAGTAATAAGTTTTGTACATTTTCCACAAATGGGTGCTTTACATTTTGAACAGATATCTATAGCTTTATTTTCACATTTTGAACTGTGGCATCGGACTTGTTTCCGCTTAATTTGTGGTTGTCCGTCGTTTTGATTGGTTGCTTCACACTCTCTTTTTGCCACCTTTTTTGTCGGGAGAGAACAAACTTTTCTAGCAATTCTTCAACCAAGTCTTGGATGAATTGCCTTCTACTAATAGATTTTCTAGTTGAAGTTTTATACAAAACCAAGACATTGATTGTAGCAAGGTTCAAAATATTACAAAAAACCTGCACCGACTACCTACGGGAAGCAGACTTGACTGTATATTTCCTTACCATTTGGTCAATCACGTCCACACCGTATTTAGTTGCGTTGTAGAAAGCGATTGTATCAGGTAGTTTTTTTCGGGGGGGGGGGGGGGTTATCTACAATTTCTACGGTTGGATGGAGACTACTTAGAAACAAAACGTTTTTATATTTTTTACCTTGATAGCCTCTGCAAGCTTCAGTGTTGTGAAAAAGTTGTCCGTAAGAACATTTCTACCTTTGTTCTCATAAGGACTTATTAGTCGTAGCACTACATGTTCAGAAAGAGAAACGTTGGAGGGACATTGGTTATCTTTTCCAAGATACAGGAATCCATTTATCAGATATTTTGAGTCAAAATCTGCAGCCGATCAGAACTTGATTACAAACTGATCTGGTTTGTTTGGCATGTATTGGGTAAACCTACACCTAGATTTTGTAGGAAATAACTGTTCATCTACAGTTATATTAGGACCTGGTGTATAGTTAGTCTTGCAATTTTCAATGAAACGATTCCAGATATCCGAAATAAGGGCAAATTTGTCTGTCTCTAGATGCTTTGATTTTGTTGATTTTATGTCGAAGCGTAAAAATCACATTATTTCACGAAATTGGTCTCTTGACATTGTATTTTGAAAAAATGGTGGTCCCCAGTCCTTTGAACACAAGCTATGCAGAACACAAGTCCTTTTGCACAATATATACCACGTGCATATAAAATTAATATAAACGCATCTATTTCTTCTTATGTTATATTCCATTCTCTTTCCTGAATCTGCCGGTGAGCTTCATCTTCAGTACATTTATTTGTGCTTCAATATCCATTCATCTATAAAAAGTCTCCAAGCACTTGAAGAACTGTTGTCGATAACATTGCGTTTAGCATGTGGTGTTGGGCCCCCAGCTTCTTTCAAAATATTACACTTTGATTTTCTTCCTCTATCGCTTGTTCCTAATTGAGCGACATTCCAAACTGTCCCATCTTTTCCAACTTCATTATTTCTAACTTTGAATGTTATTGTCGATTTCTTTTTCAAATTTCTTTGCGTGTGTGTATCTTTTCTTGGAATATTTTTTTATATTTTTCACAAGATAAATCATCATCATTATTGCGATGAAAAGGACCAACGATTGTTAGAGCATTGCCAGAGTCATCTTCACTTTCATTTTCTTCATCCGAATCCAAATTTTCTTCATTAGCAGGCAGATATTCATCCTCACCACTCAAAATCGAAACTTTCATCATTATCTTCACCTCCTGAATCCTTTTCAGATAATTGTTTTAAATATTCTAAAGCTTCCTGAACAAGATTATGGCGTTGAGTCATTTTTTCATACATATACTAATTACAGTATAAAAGCAAGTTAAAAAAGCCTTCTAAATATTCGCTATAATTCTTCACTGTATTCGAACGTAGTTCGCGCTTCAAACCTTATAAACTTTATATAATGACGTTGACTGAAAACCTTCACTATTACCCCTTCTGGTACAGTTCTTTTCAGGAATTCCAGGGTGGAGTAGAAGTACCTTAGAGTTACTTCCGAGAAAATGCATCTGTTTTTCGTCATTTGTGCATTAACATTTCTTACGGGTCAAATTGACCCGCTCCGCGGTTCTAGGTATAAGTGTTAATAATCGGAAAATTATTTATGTTACGAATTTTTAAATTTGGTAAATTGTTGTTCACCTTAAATTATTAAAAGTCATAGAAGGAATTTTTTTTTCAATCAATACTTTTCGCTTGGTGATAAATTGAACATCGATTTGGGTCAAATTGACCCGCTCCGCGGTTCTAGTGTTAAATGAAGAAATTTTCTGATTCCAATAAATTAATTTAACAGCAGTTAGCTGTTAAATGAATTCTCTTAGAGGATTTTTTAAATATAAGCTATCGTTTTCCAATCGAAATCAATAAAGCATTAAAATAAACGTGTTGTACAGCATTCCTTTTTTTGTTGTACGTTATTTCCATCATTATTTCGTTTCTTAATTAAGTATATTCAGGTATGAAAGTGCCATATATTTTCTATTATGTTATGTTAAAAACTGTTTTTAACATTAAGTATTCTTCACAATACTTACATTTTATATTGAGTAATACGTCAATCAGTGCTATGAAATGTTGTTTCCTCTAGATTCAATTCTTTTTCAAAAAATTCAGGTCTTTATCTGTGTTTCTACCAAACCCTAATTCGCAGATCCTAGATTCATTCTCGAGTCTTCACTTGGAAAAAGCGTGTATTTGGGGTTCTGTATTTCTCAGTGTGTTATCATTTGGCATATTTTAATTCAGGTTCTCTAAACAATGCTCCATTCTTTAATATATATATATAATATATATATATATATATATATATATATATATATATATATATTTGTTTAATTTCGTAACGCATTCTAGAAATAAGATAACTTTTCCATAACATACAAATTTTTCCCCTCTGTGATGAATAATCTGTGAACTCAGTTGACCCTTGCAATCAATTTGCTCTGAGAGCAGGAGTATTGTAATAATTTTGTGCCCTTTCTAGAAGTGTTGGTTTCTAATTTATTTAAATTTATTTCCTCTACGACGTATAGGAACTTTGTTTACAACGTTTCCTTTTTTCCTTACCACCTTATTCTCATTCTTATTATCCCCACCATTATACTTCTCTATTTTTACAAGTGTTTCTACCGTGCTTTAAAGGTTTGGTATGATTCATCATCATGTATATCAGAAATAAAATACTTAAAATACCTTACTTGACCCGAGGATTTAATTTTTCCATTATTAATAAGGCTGTTTTTAAGTTAACAGACACGTCTGAGACAAATGGTTTGACTTCTCATATTATAGAGTTACGCTTTTCGTAATAGAGTGGTTTATTTGTGAGAAACTTTCCAGTCTGCTTCCTTGATTCAGTGTTTAAGATTGTTTCCAATCCCATTAAAAAAATCCGTTCATCGGAAGTTTCCAACCAGGTTGATAGTTAATTCTAAGTTAATAGTTTTATTCGGTATTAGCTGAAAACCGGCACTTCGCTACGGAGTACATTCAAATTAAATACAACGGTCAATGTATGCAATTAATGTTATATATATATATATATATATTTTTTTTTTAATAAATACGACAATCACTGTATACAATTGATGTAAAATAAAATAAAAAATATATTTATAGAAAAATTCATAAGAGATATTGTTATAGACAAAATAATGTAGAAGAAAATATTCAAATTAAATGTAATAGGACATACTAAAGAATACAGTACAGTTAATATAGTAAAGTTTGAGGATCATACAATCTTTTGTTGTATTTATTATTTGTTGGATAATGTCCAATCGTCTGCTACATTAGGAAGAAAAAAAAATATTTTTTGTCTATTTAGCTGTTATGCACGGGACGATAACTTTATTTAAAGTACCAGAAAAATAAATCACGTGATCCGCATTTAATAAATTAAGTTCTTAAAGTTTAATTTAAAAATTCACCAAAAATCAGAAAATGGAGGTAAAGATTCGAAAAAGATTTCAATTTAAAGGAATTTTTATGATCTTTCTCGTGATATAAATTTTATAACCCTCAAATTATTAGTTTAAATGCAAACTTTAAAAAAGTTACTAAAACAGCTTAGAAAATTTAATTTAAAAAAATCTAAAAAGAATTTTTCAAAAATCTTTCTTAGTGCACCCCTACACTATAAGAAGAATCGCCATGCAAAATGTTAACCCTTTAGGTACAGCTGTTTGGTCTGTGCGTTGTATGTCAGTGAGTCAGTCAGTTACGTAACTGCTTTATATATATAGATTGGGTGAACAGGTAAAATTATGTGGCATTTCTTCGATTTGTACTTGCTTTTCACTCTTGCACTTGCTTTTTTCTCTTATTTGTATGTATCTTCGTACTTTCGATCCCTCTGTGTTTCCAATGTTTCAGTTACTCAGTTGTTTTACTCAGATGTTTCGAATTTTCTCTGTATATCGAGTACGCAATTTCACCCTTAATGGTTTCTCTGTTACGCAATGACAATAATCCCTCGACATCATTTACCTGTCTTAGCGTACTACGATATAGTCGTTTAACTATCGAGCTTGCGAAGAACAGCTCTGGATTTGCTCTCAATTCTAGTGAATTAATTCTTAAGGGGATGGTAGACTTTCAAATCACCAAAAATCGAAAAAAAATGAGGAATTTTTTTTAGTGTATTAAAATTTTACAATACGTAAATATTGGAATAAAGTGAATTCAAAATATGTAGTGTAAATTAAAATGAAAACTGTGGCTTTAGAGAAATAAGTATTAAAGATAGGGAAAAACATCTTTTAAATGGCTGTTTCTCAAAATGCGTAATTTCTAGATTTGCATATCTTTGAAAGGCTCCGTGCTTCATAATTTTTGAGAAATTTTATAAAATTTATAATAAAGACTACTCTAATACTTCAAAATAAAGTTATGTATCCAGTTTAGGTGTCTGCAACATTTAGATTATCGAAGTTTAACTTAAGTGTAGAAAAGTACAAATATTTCACGAAAATTCAGAGTACTAGCATAAAAATATTTCCTAAAAATTAACTATTCAACGAAAGTACAAAGTAATACATAACTCTGTTCCAAATCTATTTATAAGCATTATAAATGCAAAATTAAGGGGGGGGGGGATTGTACACCATCCCCTTAATAATGAATATACCAGGTTCGTCTATTCACTAATTTCTTTCACCAATTGAGTTGTTTTGTTTCCTGTGGTAAACATATTTATTAAGTATTTCACAAAATACTTAGCAAATCAGTTTATGACTTCAAAAGAAAAGCATTTTGATTTAAGTAATACAAAAAATATTCACTAAATTCATTTTTAATTTCTATAAAAAAAGTTTGAAGCTTATGAGTATGTTAAAATAAGGACAATTAACTCAACGAATTCAGAATCTATATATTACTTTATTTCTGTTTCACTAAGCAGTAGATGAAGTTTTAGCGAATTTCGAAAAATAATTTTTATAATTTTTAACCAGAGGGAATGTTACAAACAATCATCTCGCAATACATGTTACTTCCTTACCAAAAGAATACAAAAAAGTTTAGTATGATGCATTAAGTTCCACTTTAAAAAATTCTATGAAAAACATTCCCTATTAAGATGTACTTCTAGAAATCAATGTGCTCAGAAATCACAGCGGAATCTGCTACGAGAAATTCGGTTTGAATACTTGAAAATGAGAATTTGCTTTTCATTAGTATTCGATGGAGGTTTTTCGACAGAAAGTAAAAAAAAAATATTGTCAACAGTTTTGTTTTGCTTTTGCTTTTTTATTTCATTTTAATCACAAATGTTTCTAGAAAATTGACCACTAATGTAAATGTCGTTGAAGTTTATATGAAAACAACCATAAAATTTATGTTATTTCAGATTAAAAATTTATTGGGGATATTTATACTTAAGGATTACATGTGCAAAATTTCCTCTTTGATTATTTTTTAAGCAATGAACTACATTTAAGCATGGAGAAGAATTTTAGATATGCAAAAATAAAGAGCATAATTATAAAACTATGCATTTAAATTTTGTAGCGTAGTTTTTCTATTACTACAGATAATTATTACAATGTATGCACATATTTTTAGAATAAATACGAGTTGTTCGTCAAGAATTCGTGCCACAAGGTCAGACAGTCAATATGTGGAAGTTTTGAGGTGTTTATAGAGAAAATATCTCACTTCTACCCAGACTTGGGTGTATATAATTTGAAGTGGCACTCTAAATGAATTTGATACAAACACAATTTAGACATGAAACAATGTTTATTGAATTCGTTGCACATATAGAATTTGCTTTTACAGCAATTAGCATACGTACTACTTGTACGGAATATATATATACATTCAATAGAAATGCACTTTGGAAATACTCACAAACCAGCAGAGAGTCAAATCGGCAGTACTGCCACGTAAACTTTGGGCCCCCTAAGCACTAGAGCCGGCTAACCCTTGGAGATGCTTACCTCGTAACTCCCTCTCGCTTATCTATCAACTTTAATAACACGTCTTCAACCTTAACAACCTTTTTCAACCCTAACAGCCTTTTTTCTTAATGAAGCTGCATGGTATTTATACTAAGCGCGTATGCCGAAATTAGCATATCTCAAGCAGCTTCTTTAATTCATTCACTCAAAAGTTCGATTCTTATGAATCGAATCTTGTGTATACCTTACACGTTTAAGGGAAGATATGCGACGGAAGAGGCCTGAACTATGGAAAAACCAGAGCTGGATATTGCACAACAACCCACCAAGTCACTCGTCTCTGCTCGTTGGCCAATTTTTGGCAGATAAAGGAACAGCCGACCTTCCCCATGCTCCGAACTCTCCAGATATGGCTCCAGCAGACTTTTCCATATTTCCCAAATTAAAAATTACCTTGAAAGGACATCTTTTTCAAAGTATAGAAGAAATTCAAGAGGAATCGCTGGCACATCTACGAGACATCACAGCAAACGAATTCCAGGGAGCATACGAACAATGGGAGAAATGATGGGGGCGGTGGATTGCAAGCAAGGGGGAGCACTTCGAAGTAGATAAACATTTGTAAAGTTGGAAGTATTATAATAAATATTTTATTACGAAAGTTCGGTCTTTTTTTTAAACCTCGTACATTTAAATTATAGGTAGATCCTATTCGGATATTTAAAAAACGGTATAATATATTTAAGTAATGTTGTCGTTACTTACCCTCCGGTGTCTGACTGAGTCAGACAAGATCCATAAGGACGTTAACCCTCAAAAAGTCCAGCACAAGAAGGGGACCGGAATAAATATCTTTCCTAGATAATCCCAAACGATATAAAATGTTCTCGGCAGAAGCCTGCTGAATTTGACACTTGGTGCAGTTGGCGAAGATCCTCTGAGAACGAGAGGTTCTTGATGTGGCCACTGGCAAGTCGTGTGATCGCAGTCCGGGAGCCTCTGTCGCATTAAAGGTTAAAGCCAATCCCAGCCTATTACCTAAGTACCAATGATGGGTGGGAGGTACCTTACACTTCACAACTTTTTGGGATTTTGAGGAAGGTAAGGGCGGAAGAGGAAGTGATTAGATGAATGCAACCATTCTTTGCTAGTTTGTCTGGTAAGTTCATTGCCATAAAGGTCCACATGAGATGAAAGCCACTGTAGATGGATATCATGGTGCTGTGTAATTATTTTTAGCTTGTGTAGGACGGAGAGACTGGTTTTGTCGCCTACGAGTATCCAATTACTTAGATGTACAAGCGAGCTTTGGCAATCGGATAAAAATATTTAGGGAATAAGGTGATATATTTATAGAATTATTTTAAGTGATGACGATGATCGATTAAAATTCATTCTTTTAATTTTATTATGAAGCAAAAGTTCCTTAATTTATGTGCCCCTTCGTAAAAATGTACAATTTTGAGCATATAAAATTTATAATATTCATCTTACACACTGAAGAACTTTAAATCATATATTTTGTTTTATTTCTTTATTTTAGTAATAATATCTCATTCCTTATTACCTAAACTCAATATAACTTAATTAAAAAACTTAATCTTCCTGCATCGTATACTCTTTGATGAAAATTATCATTTTTAATCTGTAATTTTGCTTCCAGAATACCCTAAACACAGGAATGCGTTTTCCTGAGCATGCAAAAGGAAATTCGGTCTCTGAAACTAACCCTTTATGAAAAAAATATTTTACCGAATTTTTCACCTGATATATTGCCGTGTTTGCTGTGAGAATGTACCTTTCGACAGTGTATCCAAACATTTCAAGGCATGCAGTCAGCGTCTATCGATTCAACTCGGAAGTATATATTTCATTTCTGATTCTTAAAGAACCATTTTCTGCTATAAAATTTTCAAAAAGTGAAAGTGACTAAAGGTATTGCGCAATGGTTATATCATCTTTCATAATCCTGTTTTAAAACAAATGAAACACAATCTGAAATGTAACGGAATCTGCCCCAATGTTCCAACAAAATATAAATAGAAATCATACATTTTAAAATGCTTCTCAATAGTTACTTTTAGAAACTGTTATGTACCTGAAGTTGAAATAAAACCATCAAACAAGAAACATTAATGAAACATGCTAACATTAAACTATGAATCTTGGAACATTAAAACCTTTTGCGCAACGCTATATTAAAATACTACTGAAACATTGAAAAAATGTTGTAAAAAGTGTCAGATGCACTTAGATATTTTATGCCAGCAAAAAAAAATCTGCTGTTTTTATTTTTACAGAGGGAGATGGGATACCGTATGTCCCATCATGCAACAACGACATTCCATACAACATTGTGGATGTTATGCTGAGAGTTATTCAGTATATAATATAAATCAATGAAAATAAGATATACACAAAATAATGTCGTCAACAACTGCATTGAAGTAAATTTTCAATACTTATTACACATATCTATATATAGTCAAAAAGGAATTGCATTCTATATTTAAAATATAGTTCAAGGGAATAAAATTTAACGAGATTTTTTTAATTAGGGGGAACAGTTTTTGACCCAGAATGCCGGAAAGGGCTAAAATTAATTTTCAAAATTAATCTTAAAAGCATTGATCACACATACCTATCTCAAAATATAATTCGAACAGACTATTATAACTACAACCTATGTCGATCCACGTTCTTTAATAATCCGTAAACATTCAATACGCAATAAACATGCTCGAAATGTAATTAATTTATTAAATTTTAAATATTTTAACTAATTTTAGAAAATATTTCTCGGGGTTCATTTCTTGAGACAAGTTTTGACTTGTATACAAGTATTGTTCTGTTCTTTTTGAAGCATATATTGAAAACGTAAGCATGGTGAGGAAAAGTATTTTAAATAGTAAACATTTTCAAAACAAAATTTCTTTTTTAATTACTTAATGGACAATTGGTAGACTCCTAGTAATTTATAATGAAGAGTTTAAAAGTTATTAAATTTTCAGTGCACATATCCGTTAGTCCATGCTATGTTTATTTTTTGTCCACCCCATTTTATCGGTAATAGGGTTTAAGTGTATCAAAGATTTATTTTTCCCTTTGTTAGTAAAAGGTATAATATCGACTGCCTTCAGTTGTACTCATCGATTTCATTATATTACCACCATTGAAAGTTAGGTTAAAAGCCCTCCTTTATGGCCAAAATAAAGAGTCTCGTTCGAATAGTCTTTAGAAAAGTATCGGTTGATAATATCGTACATTTTGTTGGTTCTTAACTTTCAAGGAAAATGGAAAAGTCACCTAAGGCAGGACGAATAGGGTGAATGCACCATAAATTCGATTTTTAAAACTAAAATAGGTTGTTGGTTATTATCGCACCATACGAGGAAGCATTATGCAGGTCCGAAATCTCTTTTACATTAGCATGTATAGGGCCCATTTAGATGATTATTTTCCTTCTTAAACCTAATGGGAATTCAGTTTCTATATTCTCGGAATAAAAAGATTCAAAGTACAGTTTTACCATAATCACTTCATTTTCTGACAAATATAGAGATGCACATTATTTCCGGAGACTGCTTGGACTTTTCTAAGATTTGAATGTACGAATGTATCCCCGAAAAGCTGTTTCGGCCGGTCTCTCGGTTAAAATGAGGAAACCCCGTTTTATCTCAAGTTATAGCATTGTTCATAGGGTGGGTGTCTAGTTTAACTTAACCTTCCCTTGATGTATGTCAAATCATCACGTTAAATTTATGTTGAAAACGCTTGTTTTTTTCATAATGTCGTTGTCGTGTCTGCCGCGTTATCCCTTATTGTTTTGTCCCTGTACTTTCCTCTCAAGAAAGCAGGGGGGTAGGGCAATGGCCCCGGCTTGATAAGGATTCGTGTGGTGTTCGGAGACGAGATCCCGGACAGAAGTCAGGGGGAGGCCGTAGAGACTGCTTGTGCTCACGCGAGAGAAAGCGAGTGGTTTTTTTAGTCTGCGGTTGTTGGCTCTTGAAAGAGCCGGGCAGACGAATACAGTGTGTGGGTGTATTGAGACCCCGAAGACGCACTAGGCCTTTGTTAGGTAACAGTCGTTGGGAGATGACTGAAGTAGTTAATTGATTGTATAATACTGTAAAATAAGTTTATAGATAGTTGTGTTTGTGCTTGAGAAAGAAAATTAAACTTTGAATATTCACTGGTGTGGTACTGAACTTTGTCACGTGAAAATTTACTTGTGTACCATTGCAAACGTCTTGACATGAAACGAACCAAAGCGAACCCGTAGAAGTGAAGGGGGTTCGACAGTCGTCTATAGAATAACCATCAAATATCTTCTGGATAATAACGATATAACACAACTTCAAATATCCACAGTGAATAAAAAGGATAGCGACTACTTTCGAAGCAATTAATAATTTATTATAAGATGAGGAGAATTACATAGGTTTAATTTTCTGTACATTAAATTCACAAAAGCAAAGATCATCAGACACTTTGACATCAAAAGAGGATACTTCAGAAAATTGCAGATGAACGTCGTAGGAGGCAGTGTAAGAAATGGACAATGAAAAAAGACAGGCGTAAAAGAAGAAACGAAAGGTAGACATTTTATGAGGATCCACTAACAAATGAAGCACGAAACAAGTGAGAAAGACGAGAAAGAGAACAGAGGAAATGGAAAAATGGCGTGGATAAACAAATAAAGGATTAATATCAAATGAGACATGAAAATAAATGAATTTATGTGCGGATATGTGTACGAATATATATTTCCACGCGCTAGAGACATACAACGTAGACATTTTCTGGACTATATCCGTGGAATTATATAAAGGAATATCTAATTCAGATGTGTCAGTAATTTAATGAACATATCTTCCGTCGGAAAATTAATGTTTATATCCGCATTACCAGGAGTGTTTGGGTATCATGGATTTAAATAATTCTTAATTTTTAACGTGCCTTCAACCTCTTAAACGCGTGTGTCAAGACGAGCATTTTTTTCCAACATTAACCAAACCGGCTCCTCAGACGAAACGTTTATTAGAAGTCGTTTGATGATCCTCCTTTTTGCATATTTTCCATAGAGACAATCACACATGTTTCCCTTCAGCTGGAGGACGAGCTATTAGCTAGTATGGAACTAGGAGCAACTCTCTAATTTTTTACCGTGGATACTAAGAAGTTGTCTTTTCCTCTTTTGTGTTTTCCACAAGTTTCCTATGCGTTATATAAGGTATAGAAGCTTTTCAATAGTCTCAAGCAATCGGGCTTCAATAGTGCTCATTCGTATATTTCTACAGTGTTAAGAATGTGGTCTATCTTACAGTTTCATTATTTCCACATCCTTTATCATTTTTCTCATTACTGCATAACATCATGTCACTTTTTACTACAATCAGATATTAAATTTAATTGCAGTGTAATAATTCTCTGGAATTCAAGTTTGCCTGATGATTTATTTACAAATGCAGTCATGTTGTCTGTGATAAAAAACATCTGCAAAAGATGCAGACTGTTGCAATAACTGCGTCACGGAAGTTTCTCTACTCCATGTGTGAAAACAGCTGTCTCTTATTGATATTTTTTACAACTATAATCGTTTTATAACTATTGCCATTATCATTTAATCTGTAGGTTTTAACCACCATTTGATCGCTTTACGAACTTATCTTTAGTTGAAATACCGGAGAGAAACCGTTTTGCTTTATTCCTATAATCAAATTTAGCTGTAAGATTCATATTAATACTCTACAGCCCATACTAAATTTGAAATTCCTTCAAAGGAGATAAATTCGAAATTTAGTATTTGTTTTAGAGTATTTAGTATTATTAAAGAAATAACATTCTTTGATTGAAATAAATAAATGTTATATATATATATATATATATATATATATATATATATATATAACAACTCTGCTCTCTCATAACCTGAAAATAATCATTCAGTATAATAAATTTTAGTTTGCACATTTATGTTAATGAACAAATCTAAGTTAATTAAATAATTTTAACTTACCTGTCACGATTATTTTTCAGATGCAACAGAACACTTGTAAAATCTTATCGCATATAGATATATAGAAAAATTCCAGACTAGCATTTCATCCCATTCGTAAAATATCATTACTTCTCTTTTATACATAATAAAAAATTATTTTCCCTAATATAAAAATCATTCAAAGAGATATTTTAAAAAATAACATACTCTAAAAGTCAAAACCATAGCTATCAATTTTCGTGTCAAAAACTGTTAAATACAATTAATATTCATACAATTTTGTAAAAAGTGAAATTTTTTTTCAGCTCTTCGGAAACAAGTTTTTTTAAGACGCACATCCTAATTTTTTCTTTTCATTATTAATGTTCCGAATCTCCGAAAAAGACATAAAATGTTTTTGCTCTTACTAAATTATTCTCTGAGTTACCAAATGTCCTAAAATGCATATTTCAATAACACTTGTATTTTAAAACAATATATTTCAACCCTTAAATGTCTTTATCATATATATACTAAATTGAATTCACACTGTGGCGTATATAGGATTAATATATTATAAAATATTATAATCCTTATGTGTTATTATGCCACGATAAGCTACAGGAAAACAATATTGATTTCGAAAAATATATTTTATTCCTTACCTGTACAATGAATTGAGAAACCTGTTAGGCTAATCAAATATACATAAATATTCAGTCACTTTCTTAGAATAATAATGTGATCATTTTAAATGTCGATGAATTTATATCAGTCGTTTATATTTTATTGTTTAACACAGCTTTTGTTTAACTTTTGCAGCATAAAAAATATAAAAACTAAAAATTGAGTGTGTCAAAGGTTTTCCAAAGTTTATGATTTCTTGGGTGAAAAGTTTTGGAAACATAATAAATTTAATGTGATAAAATGTGTTTTGGGATCCGCAGTTTTCTTTAAAATGCCATTAAGATATCATGAAATTTTATAAAATGTCATAAATATCATAAAAATCCTCATTTTTCTTTTAAAAAATGTCTAGTTTAAGATCGATACTTTTTATAAATAATATTTTCGCATAGACTTTACAAAAAATACGATTTAAAGTCGATATGTAGAAATGTGAAAAAAAAGGGAATTATATTTAACTGAATCATGATTTCTTGTTGGTTAAAAATTTGAGACGAAATGCCTATAAGTTGATATCAGATATCGGTAAAAGAACTTGGAGTATGATAATCGACAGTTTACTAGTTGTGATACTTTTTTGCATGTAAATAATTTTTTATTAAAGGTAGTATTTTTTTAGTATTTTTTAAACGTAAGTAACCCCAAAATCAAGAAGTGGTTAAAAACAAAATACTTCTGAAATTTCGATAAACTCCTTGTGTTTAATGTGGAGTATATATAACACTATTTCATTTTAAACTTGGGGGAAAAGCAAGTTTAGTAATTCTTAAAGCAATTTATTAAAAATATTGACTTAAACTTTTTAGATGATTATATAATTTTTTTCTGTTCTATATGAAAACTACAGACCTTTAATACATATTTTGTCAATTATAATCAAAAATACTTACTGAAGTTATTTATTAATCTGTAATATTATCACTGATACTTGTAAGAAAATATCTTTTCTGAAGTGTCTGATTATTCGTAGGTATTTTACACAGGGTTTTGTTTGCATTAAATTAAGTGTTTATATTAACTTTTACCACATGAATAATATCTGCAAATACAAAGGTATACATTAAATAGAGTTATTATTCTACTTTCAATGCTGAGCACATATTAATCAACACCTTACGTTGATGCATGATATTCAAACTTCAATCACGTTTGTACAAAATTTATAATTTATTTAAATATATGACAGACGAATGCAGAAGTTTTTAACTCGGTTGAACACAGAATTTTTAAAAAGAAAATCTATATCTAGTTTTACATTAACGTTGCAAAGAAAATTAAATTCGGTTAAAATTAAAGCTAGTTTAGTTTAGGCAAACTACACTCAAATATTTTTGACAGGATGGTAAATTTTATTCCCAGCTATATCGTAAAAGCTTCAAGTCACTAATATATGATTTAAATGTTCATTTAATTATATGTAAGGGAACAAATACATTTAAAGAATTATATATGACTTAATGTTAATCTATGACTCAATATTTTTCTTTGAGAAGGTAAAAAATAAATTATGATTTTGGAAGTTGAAAAAATCCGTGTAAAGTTTTACTTTGTACCTTTCTGTGTAATATTAAAAGAAAGACTTTTTAACTAAGCAATAGCTTGGGTATGAATATTAAAGGCAAAATTAGAAAAACACGTGTCTCCTGGAAAAACACGATGTGGAAAAACACGATAAATCCTATACAAAAAATAATATCTGAAAGCAAAGACGAAATTGGATTATCTCTTTGGATCAAAGATAATGCATTCGTATTATAGCAGGATATGAAACTAATCTTTAATTTATATCCTGATAAAGAAAAATATGATGAATGACGTTAGCAGCAAAGATGATATAGAAATTATGCATCACGGATATTGCTAGATTTGATAAAGTAAATAAAGATATTCTAGTATGTTAGAATGGATCATATATCAAATGGAGAGTGTTTATGAAAATAAAATATATCATTTCATTGACAGTATCTTTAAGAAAAATTTTTGACAAAATTTTACTTTAATGTTTGCCTAGCATACTAAATATATAGCAAGTGGAATACTGTAATCTATCTATTTCAGCACATATGTATTAAGCTAATTTGGCTCTAATAGAGGAATAGTTTATTAGAAATGGCTCGAAAATGAATAATGATACATTATAGGGTCTGGGGTTATTGAAGCAAAGAGAAATTTTCACTCGAGTAAACATTAATAGCGGTTTTTTTAATTAATTAGTTTGTTTTAACAACCTGTATGATGCTTTCTTCATACAAAATTTCTATTACCTTTACCGTTATTATGAAAGTTACACACGATAAATCATATTTTGAACTCTTGATGCGTAATTAACATATAATAGCCCTAAATTTTCAAATTTAATGAGGATAAATTAGTTCTCATTCAAAGCAATATATTAACTCATAAAAGTCTTATAATTTTGAATGAACCCCTGAATTTAAATATATCGATTTCTTGAGCCCGTTTAATTTATAACGTATTAGTTACTGCCTTACAGTTCACAGAGTATAAAGCTTGATAATATTTAATATATATAGTCTGGTTTACATAAATGTATATTAAAATATTTAAGTTTACGTCTCACTCAGAACGATTTATAGAGATATACGTATTTAATTAATTAATTATAAATTTAATAGTTTTAGGTGTATTATTAAAATTAAAATTTTAATTATTTCTCTCGAGAATAATATGGTATTTCCGTATGAGAAATAATTCTGCGAAAATTTAAAAATAGTTTTTCTATTTAAAAAAACTCTATAATTTCAAAAAAATAATTTTGAATCAATTGGAATATGTCTCTTGGAACGTTTTTTATGAGCTTATGGGCATGATGACGAAAGAGTTTAGTTGAAACTTACATGTAATTTTTGCAGTTTAGGGTAACTCTAGGATAGACGACCATAGAGGAGAGATGGCCAGTCTAAATATTTCCAAAACTTGATCATAAATGGCAGTTTAAACTTTTTCGTAGGAAGTGTTCAACGAGTTCATTCATTTCGAGGTACAGCTGTGTGTTTTTTTTATAAAAAGTAAGTGAAATTTTAATGTTTATTTAATTTAGTGGTTGAATATTTTTGTTGGGTTAGGTATCTGAATGTTTTGCAATACGTACGTTACATTTTTTTAATTTACTTTACTTTCGGTCTTTTAAGGCACGTATATAATCCAATCTTTGCTTCTAAGCCTAAAACAAAGACGTATAATGGCGGAGTGAAGCTTTAAATTGGATGGCCATCTGTCCATCAATTTCAGGATAGATGACCACATAAAATCGAGGAGTGATGACCACCTTTAATCAATATTTAAAAATTATACAGTGAAGATTTTAACAAAATATAATTATATTTAAAATAATTATATAACTTTTATGTTTAGAATTATATTATATGCACCAGTTCCTAATGTAACCATGAAAAAACAGTTAGAAAACGTACCAAACCGGTAGCTATGCTTATGATATCACCAGAAAATATTGACAAACGTCGGAAACTTTCATCTCAGAAACACATAAAGTTGATAAATAAGCTTAAAATCAGTAAAAAGCCTAAAATAAACGCGAGAACTAAACAAAAACAGGACACTTCCAGTAGCGAAGAAGATGAAATACATTTGAAATTATCAGATCTTACAGATTCCGAGGGAATAGAATTTTATGAGGATCACTGTGTTGGTTGTGGAGAAGAATATAATACCATAACCATAAAGGATGACTGGATAAAATGTATAAGGTGTCTGAAGTGTGTCCATGAAATGTGTACAAACTATCAAGACCTTTGCCAAATATGTGGTAAAAATTACGAAAAGTGAAGGGTTGAAATTATACTTCAAATGTTGTTTATTCAAATTTTATTCACTCTTTTCCGTGATATAATTGCATCTTTGCAAATTGTTTTAAGTTTTTCATGATTAACTATATGAAATGTGTTGTTTTTTGCTATTGTAACTTCACTTTTTCTTTCTTGTATTGGATGGCCATCTCTCCTCGGCTTGAAGGAGAGATGGCTCTCTGTCATTTTAATTTCAAACTATGTTTCTCACTTTTTGTTCTCAATGTTTATTCGTTTTTTGCTCAAAATCTGATGAGTGTATGAATAAGAATTTTAAATATGCATCAATATTTCTTGTGTTTGCATTCTACGAATTTCTATTTCAATCTTTAAAAACTATGGCCATCTATCCTAGATTTAAACTAATTAAAACCATCAATATAGCTTTATTGCCTTTGCTATTGTTTTTTATGGTGTGTACTGCATGTATGCATAGATAATTTCTTAATGTGTTTTCAGCTGACAGAAGAAAACGTTAAATTATTTAATACATATTTAATGTGTGTTTTTACTACAAACCATTTTAAATTTCAGTTTTTATGAAAACAAAACATTCATCAAAACATATGTTTAAAAATTGTATTATTAGTAAAAAAAATAAATTGATGTTGTTACATTTATTTTTGAACTTCATCATCTGAGACTTTTTTGACTTTTTTTAATCAGTCCTTTTTCTATTTTACATTGCTTCCTAAATGTTATGCTAATGCAAATTTATTTGAAAATTTAGAATTGCGTGTACAAGAATAACTGAATATAAAGCCGTCCATAAAGAGAGAGCTCTCTAAAACAATCTTTTTCAAAGATTCTGTCACATTTGTGTTAATGTGAATTTAAATAGCATCCAATTTGACAATAATCGAATACTTTCATAATACAAAATATTTTATATACTAAAGATTTAACTATAAAAATCCAGTTGCAAATTATCTCAAAAGCATGAAGTAATACTAAGTGTTCTTTCAAACCTGACAAAATCTGTTTCAAAATGCTTAAGTATGATTATATTTTTAGGACACTAGCTGTAATAAACTCTTCGTTTACAACCATATATTTTAAGCTCTTGTCCTCGTAATGTTGATGTCGAGAGATTTTAATGTAT
>OU015492.1:198409459-198689459 GCA_907164885.2 Dolomedes plantarius
TTACATTAGCCAAAAAGGCCTCGACAGAATCAAAAGATTTCAGAATAGTTAAAGATAAATTACTTGTTAAGAAGAAAGTCGACAAGATGGGGAAAGAAGCTCATATACTTGTGGTTCCTGAATGTTTTAGGGAGCAAGTCAAAAGCATGTGCCACGAAGGAACGTCGGCTCACTTAGGAGACGCTAAAACAAAGGACCGAATGTTGAAATATTTCTTCTGGCCGAATAATTACAAAGAAATAGAGGAGTTTGTCAAAACCTGTGATGCTTGTCAACGAGCCGGCAAATGTAATGACAAGAAGAAAGCCCCATTAACTTTGATACCTGTCATATCTGAGATCTTCAGAAAAATAAATGTAGATGCTTGTGGACCCTTGTCCACTACACCAAATGGAAATCGTTATCTGATTACAGCTATGCGCATGGCATCGAAATATCCAGATGCAGTAGTGGTAGCAGATATTGTATCAACGTCTGTAAAAGATGCATTATTGCAGATATTCAGTCGTATGGGTTTTCCGAAGGAAATACAAACTGATCAAGAGACCTTATTTATGAGTAACTTAATTGTAGAATTTTTCCAGAGATTTGGAATAAAAACCATTAGAAGCTCTGTACACCATTCTCAGACTAATCCAGTGGAACGATTCCAAAGGACCATCAAAAGTATTTTGATGGTGTTATGCATTGAAGCTGCTCCTGAATGGGAAAGACATGTTCCAGCAGACCTATTTGCCTTAAGTATTGTCACACATGAAAGTACTGGATTCAGTTCTGCTGAGTTAGTACATGGAAGAAATCTAAGGTCACTGGTTACCCTATTGTACGAACAAAGGTTGGAGCCATATGAAGAAGGAAATGGAGTAGTTGAATATGTGTTTCAGCTAATCAATCGAATGAAGAGAAGTCAGGAGTTAGCTGAAGAAAAAATGGAGGAAATGAGAGACAAACGAAATACATGGTATGGTCGAAATGCTGTTAAACGAGTATTTCAAGAGGGGGACTTGGTGTTTATCTTATCCACTTGTAGACCAAATAAGCTGGCGGTTCAGTGGAAAGGACCTGGCAAAATTGTTAAGAAGTTGTCAGAAACAAATTATGTTGTTAGCTCAGAAGGAAGACAAGAGAAAAATCAAGTTTATCACATTAGCATGCTAAAACCGTATTACAAACGGCCAGAGATTGTGAACATCTTATGGAGTTTAGATGACAACGAACCTTCGAAAATTGAAGATGATTTTCCGAAGATTGAATCGGATCCTAAAATATATGATTTCAATGAAATAAGAGAGAGTAAAGCTTTAGATAAGCTTTTGAATGAAACAGCAAGAACAATTGCAGAAAATATTGGTAGAATATGCCAAATTGTTTTCTAACATCCCAGGGAAAACAAACGTCGTCGAACATGACATAGAGCTAATGAGCGATAAGCCTATTCGTATGAAACCCTACCGTATGTCACCTAGACAAAACGAGGTATTGCAGTTAGAGATCCAGAAGATGTTGCAATACAAAATCATTGAACCAGGTGAATCAGATTATACATCACACATAATACTAGTTGAATCACCAGGACGAGATCCTCGACCTTGTATAGATTACAGGAAAATCAATGAAGTTTCTAAGACCCAATACTTTCCATTGCCTAACATAGAGCAAAGAGTCGAAACAGTTGCTGCAGCAAAGTACATTACTTTTTTGGATCTAACGAAAGGATATTGGCAGATTCCTTTAAGTAAGAAGGCCCAGAAAATAGCTACTTTCACAAACAACTTTGGGGTCTACCGTTGAGAATGCCGTTTGGTCTGAAAAAGCCCCATATTATTTTAGCAAAATGATGTCAGACTTGCTACATGATTGTGAAAACTTCGTAATACCTTATTTAGACGACATTGCAATATTCTCTAAAACTTGGGAAGAACACTTAGAACATCTGAAGAGGGTTCTTGACAAAATAAAAAGTGCTCAATTAACCATCAAGTCCAAGAAATGTAAATTTGCTCAAAAAGAAGTCCAGTACCTGGGACACCTTATTGGGGAAGGGAAAAGATCACCAGCAGAGTTAAAAGTACAAGCAGTCCGAGAATTTCCGACTCCGAGTTGCAAAACAGAGGTTCGAGCTTTCCTTGGCTTAGCGGGGTACTATCGACAGTATATTCCCATGTTTTCAGCTATCGCCGCCCCTTTGACGGAGTCCCTCAAGGAAAAAGAACAAAAAGGGAAGATAAAATGGAATAAAGCTTGTGAAGATGCTTTCCGTAAATTAAAAGAAAGATTGTCAAGCAAACCAGTGCTTTATGCACCTAACTACCAAAAAGAATTCCTGTTGCAAACTGATGCATCCGACACCGGTCTAGGCATAATTTTAGCACAGATCGACGACCAGGGAGAAGGACATCCAATTCTATATATGAGTAGAAAACTCAAACCATCAGAGTGGAAATATTGTACAACTGAAAAAGAGTTTGCGGCTATAGTGTATGTAGTGAAAAGGTTACAGTATTATTTAGATGGTCATTTATCGTTCATAATACAGACCGACCACAACCCACTGGTGTGGCTCAAAACTCATGCCGGGAACAACCAGAGACTTTTGCGATAGGCCCTGGCGTTACAACCATTCAATTAGAAAATTTAACGCAAGAAAGGGGAAAATCACTGCAATGCAGACATCTTAAGACGGCACCCATATACTATTTAGTTTCTATTAAACCATGTGACTTTGTAATGTGTATAAAAATTTGATCCCTTGTGTAAACAAATTTGTTTTGTATTAGTTATAAGTTGCTGAAATATATGTATTTAACTGTACTAATTTCGAGTCTCATGTTTAAGTAATTCTTTATGTAACAGTATTTTGAGGTATCGTGTTTAAAATTGCTTGAATTTGTTTAAATTGTATATGATTGCAAAGAATTATATTATGTTGTAACTGGTACATTGTGAAGTGCTCTTGAGGGTAGCCTAAATTATTAGGGACTTAATAGCCTTAGGTAAATTTTAAATAGGGACTTGGCACAGTACCTTATTCGGAAAAGAGATGTCTATGGCAAATTGGGAGCTTATTTCCTGAACATTATGGAACTGAGACATCTGTTGCCTTCAGCATCTGAACTAGTAACAAGCATGAACTTATCCTGAGTTCGGACAAGTTCAACACTGGAGGGGGGAATAATTTGTAACAACGCCAGATTTGAAAATTGAAAGCCATAGCTCGCGACTAGATGGCGGGACAGTTGACGAAGATTGTTTGCTTACAACGGCGTTGGGAGTTTTTTCCACGCGCCGAGATTTTTGTATCTCAGCTCCGTGCGCTGAGATGTGATTGTAACTTATATTTAAAATGTTGTGTTCTTTTTTTGTTAATAAATTTGCGTGTGATGTTAATCGAGCCAACCGGCCAAGTTGTTACAATATAAATATAAATATATATATATATATATATATATATATATATATATATATATATATATATATATATATATATATATCACATACATATATATATATACATACAAAAGAGGTAAGCAACGATAAGTAATCTTACATTAATAACCCGTGGTAGTTTCATTAGAAGAGTCTACCTGAATTTTTTTTCATTACCTCTGTAGAGTTAATGAATCTGTAATTAGTATATGAATAAGAGTGTATTGAAACAACAGCCCGTAAATAATGGAAATAATCCAAGTCAACTCAGTCACTCTGGTGATTTCATCATTTTTTATTCCATTTACTCCCGTCTTTCTATAGTTTCTATTTTTTGTAATTTCCTTTACTCATTTCTCTCTTTTTTTGAGTTAGCGACACTGGATTTCGATTTTGACGTTTTTTGATGAAGCGACTAAGTTTCTGTCATCTGTTTATCCAATAGCCGGCTATTATTTTCGCAACAGTCGGCCGCCTCTCTAACGATCATCATCCAGAATATAGCTCATCTCCAGCCGAACCCTCTGCAGTGCAACTATTCTAACGATGCGATGAATTCTCTTCCTATGGTGCCTTTTTCTCATCAATCATATTTATGCTTTTGGTAAATATTACATTACATCTGTTTTGTTATCAGGATTTTTGTATTGATATAAACCGTTTGGATATAAAAATAAATATTTTAGTGTTTTCTTTTCTAGAATTGAGTTGTTTGAAATTGCCAATTTCGAACGATATCAGTGTGAATAGAATTATCAAAATCAAATTTAAGATTTAAAGATATTGATAACTGATGTTATATATCTGTTCGCAGGTGGCAGAATGTTATAAGAAACTTTTCTAAAAAAATTGAGTTTTTTCACATTCCGGATTCTTGTTCGCCGATATTTTCTATTTGCTGTAACTACTGTAAGTAATAGCCAACTATTTTTCTCAAACGGTGGTACCACGATTTCTCATGTAAAACAAAATGGTGATTTTTCATGACATCTTGAATCTTAGAATTGCTGTCAAGTAAATTTCTTATAACATTTTGCCATCTGAGCACACATATATTAATCTCGGTTCTTATTTAGTACTCTAGACAGCATAAACAAAGCATGTTAACTTAAAAATTTTCTTTATGTGAAAATCTTTCCTTTTTTATTCTGAAGCGAATATAATTTTTTTTTTTTTGTGCGTTGAATATCCACAATTTTGCTATGGTAAACTAAAGCATATTTAAGAAACTAGTTTCATTTCATTAATTTAAAACCCACTCAACAAAATTAATAGATTTTTATGGCCCATATATGTTAATTGCAAATATTATATTATCTATTTCTCGTAGTTCGTGAAATTATTTTATGCTCATGATCATGGGCAATTCTCATGAATTTTATTCATAACACAAATTATTGTATTACTAGCTGAGTGACAACCAGATGTGATGCATTTTCTATTTAAAATGAAATGGATCTTTTTTTTTTGTATTTGAAATGATTATCCACCTAGTGGTGTAAAATATTTTAAAGTAAATTTTGAAAAGATAAATGTACTTTTATCAAGACAAGCCTTAATAACGTTTTGACGCAATTTTGCTTTTTAAACAAAAAAAGAAGTTCATTCAATTAGAAAAAAATATAAAGGTTTTAACTTCTGATTTCCTAAAATTAAATTATTTCTGGATTTCAATTATTAAATGACTCGTTCTCAACTAATAATTTTTACTTTTGGCAACATGGCCGAATGTAAATATTAAATCTCATGGGGGGAAAAAGTGCTAAAACAATTAGAAAGACAGTTCTGATGAATTCAAAATTGGTGGCGAAAGAATCCTCATCAGTTGCGCATTAATTAGAAAATAAATTTCACGAACTTGCTGGAATTATTAGTGAGTAAAATAATAAGTCGAAAAATTACGAACTCGGCATTCAGTACAGCGCGGCGATTGTACCGCGCTGATCGCCATAGTACATTTAGGTACTATGGCGATCAGCGCGGGAAATTTTAAAAGTGAGTTCTGTGAGTACGCATTTTTAGAATGATAACATTTTTTTTATTATATGTATTTGGTATATTTTGGAAGATGAACATCTAGCAAATGCCGATAAATCGTAAAATTGGCATTAATAGGTGCAGAAAACCGAAATATTTGTCCATCAAAATTGTGGATTTCGGGAAATTAAGAAAACTGCTATGGGGAAAAAGCTTCGTTTGCAATGAAAAACATTTTTAACTTTATAAAAATGTGTATATCCTTAAAGATTAAGAATTGTAGAACACGTGGAAATAAAAAAATTGTCGACTGGAGAACGGAAAAGTTGAAATTTGCATGCAGGAAAATAGTGGAAATTTGCGAAACGGAAAGGAGCTGGCCCATCCGGAATGTCAGCTATTTCTGTTGTTCGCTTCTTTTGAGTTCGGCGGTTTTAATTTAATAATTAAAAAAGTTTAAAGTTTTGAAAGTTGAGGATGACATCAGTGCATGCGTCTCGTCTGTCCGCGTCCATCGGTATAATTCGCGATATCCTGCTATACTCGGTTTGCGAGAATATCCCGTCTCCGTG
Source organism: Dolomedes plantarius (assembly GCA_907164885.2). Classification (NCBI taxonomy): domain Eukaryota; kingdom Metazoa; phylum Arthropoda; class Arachnida; order Araneae; family Dolomedidae; genus Dolomedes; species Dolomedes plantarius. The sequence continues at coordinate 198,415,435 of OU015492.1, forward strand.
TCTGCTCACTAACAAACATACGTTTAATTACACTCAGCTGTTTATAGTAAGATAACAGTCTGAAATATATTGCATGTTACATTAACCCATTTAGGACCGCTCCCTGTTTCTTTTATTGGAAATGCACCAAACAGGTTTTTAACATTTCTAAGAATATTAATTACACAAATAAGTTGTTTCCATAAAATTGAATTTATTTTTACGAGAATTACAAAATGTTGCGCTTACGCAACATCAGTCCAAAGCGGTATAAAAATTTTAAAAATATAAAAATTTAAAATTATAAAATTTTTTTAATTTTTTTAAAAATCTTTGAAACATTTCGCATGAAGAGGTATATTACACTTATTACATACAGTAATTGTTTGACTTTTGCAGTGTTTACATTTTTTTGTTTATTTTCACTATTTTTAGCAATAATATGGCCCATGCGATCTTTCCGAGTTTCACTGAGAATTAGATTTTGAATTGAAGATGGTCTTCCAATATGTGAAGTTTCAGGTAAAACAGAATTCATCTGCATTTCTGCAAGCCTTTTTATCAAAGATATGGCTCTCTCAAAGACATAGATCTCTGAAACTCTAATAAACTTATTTTAGAATTCATTACATCCTTGTAGAGTATCCATTTTTCCATACAATATGCTCCTTTTTCTTACTATATTGCTTACTTTTACATTTATTAGAAAGAAATGTCGATTTCACCTGCAATGTCTTTAGGTGATTCGACATTTTCACATAAAATATTATCATCAATAGCTGCTTCATCCGTCAAATCATTCGGATCTGGAGGGATAATGACAAATAATGGTTCGTCATTAGCTTCTGTTGAGGACGATTTTGAAATATCATCATCATCTAGCCCATGAAAATACTCTAATGTCTCTTCCAATGTCAAAAATCGCTTTTTTCTAGAGACAAACTTATCTGAAATGAAAAAAATATCAATCTACTGCATAAAAACTAGATAGCACTAATAATACACATTGGAATTAAGTAATACACATTGGACTGGTGTTGTGTTTTCGCAACATTTTTAAAAATATGAATTGAGAAACATAAAAACAAAAATTAAGCCTTACCTGTTGAAGCCATTTTGTTCTTTAGTCTCTAGTAAACTCGGAACAAGCATCAAATCAGAAATTTCACATGTGCTGCTATCTAAGGTTATTATTTGAAATTAGTCATTTTTTCCCCTTTCAAAACACCAGAAAAAAAATTTTTTGTAAGTGCTAAAAGCGAGCAAATGTGGCAACAAAAAATTTATTATGATCAATTAAAGTATAGAGAATAAAATAAAAATGTTACTTCAGACGTACAAAACTTAGAACATGCCTTTAAAAAATACATAAATTAATGTTGCGTTTTCGCAACGCCAGTCTTAAATGGGTTTTAAAGATGTAAAAAAATTAATAGAATGCAAGCTTTAGCTAAATATCCTCTTTTGAGGTAGTACTTACTGTACTAGGTTTTTCTATAATGCATAAATCACAGAAAATTGAGGGGGAAGGGCTACCACTTTACTTAATGCTTATATTAAGCGTTTTTGTATTAAAATTTGTTATGTAAGGGTAATTTACATAAAACTTGTGGAAATCAAGCTTCTTAATATCCTGATTAAAAAGTAAAACGGTGGTATAGAGTTTCAAGCAATTTAATATATTTTCATCAGACCAGAAGCATTAGGTGTAATTGACATTATCGACAGTTTACAAATGCGATGATCATCAAACGCTTTCATATATATAAGGGAAACAATAAGAAATTCTAGATGAGAGTTTCACTATTCCTTCTTGTAAGTTCTATTTTCCTACCTTTGTCAATTTATTTTTCCTTTATTTTATTTATTTATTTATTTTGAGTCAACGGTTGTGCCCTTGATGGCTGGTGGTCATAAATTTTTTCCCTTTCTCAACCATCTCTTCTTTAAACGCGTATACATATTCAAAATGATGACGAATGAAGTTCTTCGCTAAATGTATACGATAACTACTGAACGGTTTTCTTTGCCTTTGGTTTGTCTGAGGAAGGACCACCCTTTTATTCTATGTTGCGGATTTTAAGAAGATGCATTCTCCCGTCATCCAATTTCCACAAGTTTCATTTAAATAACAATTTTCCTTGTTCTGGTACATTAATTTTGTTTTATTGTCTCTTCTGTATCATTTTTATTGTATATTTTAACGTACGATTAGGTTCATCCATAAGGGTCCTTCAGAAAGCAATATTTCAGACGCTAAAACAGTCCATCGTCGCGAGTTATGAATTTGTCAGCGTGCCAAACACAGTATGTATCGCTTGGGCAAGCAGTAAACAATTAAAGAGAAAAGTACCAAAATACGTGAAAATTTTGACATATATATATATATATATATATATATATATATATATATATATATATATATATATATATATATATATGTGTGTGTATATATATATATACACAAAAGAGGTAAGCAACTATAAGTAATCCTACGTTAATGACCCGCGGTTATTTCGTTAGAAGATACTACCTGAATATTTTTTATATTCATTTTACTGTTCTTTATATTTCCTCCTTTTCTCTATTAGTTTATTTTTCTTTCTTTATGTATAGTTTAAAATATTCAATCAATTTTGTTATGTCCGGCATAAACATGCTAAAATTATGAAAACCTTTATTTTTCTTTTAAAGTATAGACGTTATAAATCTCTCTTAAATTGATTTCCTTATAATGTTCTTTAGGTAATTATTTTAGAAGTTCTTAAGCTATTTCTCATGTTAAATGTTTAATTTTACGCGCCGTTATTTTTCCAATCTTAGAAAAACGTAATTGGAATTCTGTCATAAATTTTCGCGTCTGCAATCAAAAATGCCTAAATAGAAATTTACCTGTCTCCTTAAATCACACACTTCTTAAAACCTGCTTCATTTCACTCCAATGCCGAATGTTTTATTATTGCTTTTCACGTACCTTAATGACATACCTTTATAACCAAAATAATGTACTGTAATTGGATATATAAAGTTTTCAAAATTTTGTCTCCCGCCTCTACGTAAACAGATTTCTCGGATCGAGAGTTTTTTTCAAATTAAGCAAAATAACTTCTCAGAAAGAGACTCTACTATATTTTAGTTGAGACTATAGCTTTTAATAACAATGGCGTCAGACAAAACTTAAATATTCTCCTAAAGTGCGCTCATAAAGAACTGGATTCCAGTTCTAACTTTATCAAAGTATTCATTACCAAAGCTAATGAAGACGGTCCAATTAGTTAACTTGATAAAGTTAAAGAATGTTCACGAGAATGTCCATAAGAAAGAGTTAAAAAACACCCCATTAATGGTTATCTCTGTAAAGTTAAAAATTTTGTGAAAAATTGTTTTACACGGGGAATCTTCTAATTGCTGCAAGTAAAATTAAGGTCGTAATACTTCTAAAACGTCTAGTTTTAAATTACCTTGGTATCTAAAAAAACTAACAATAATTTTTACCTATTGTAGGCCTATATAATTACAAGATAAAAAGAACTTTTTATGTACCATGTTTTTAAATTTTCTGTTGAATCATATAAACTTGACAATTCTATGTATTAATAAATACTTTTTAAAAATTTTTTGATGAATTATCCCATGAACTCGAAAGAAAATGAAGTTAATTGGAAGTTAACTTGCGTTTAACTTTTCGTTCCCGTCCCGGCCGACAGATGGCTGCGCCAGTGTACAAAACAAAATTAATTGAAAATAATAAAAAACATGGTAAAAATCTGATTAAAGATGGCTAAAAGTTTTTTAAAAATGCATTGTCATTGTGTTCTGAGATATTCTAAAGGTTTCAAATGTCTAGATAGTCGGGAAGTTAGTTAAAAATCGATTGCAAGATTTGTACTGGACAAACACACAAACACACACACAAACAAGAAAGCAAGTTAATAAAAACATGGTAAAAAATTGCCCAGGTTGAGCTGACTGGAAATTTTCCTAATTCTTTTAACGTATCAAAAATAATGAATATTTTTTGCTGCAGACTTACGTTCTGTCTAAAAAATGAAGTTCGTTTCTAAGTATGATACAATCTTTACCCATGATTTTTTCATTTCATTTTTGCTTTAAAATTCAAAACATTAAGGAATTTCTAATATTTTTTTTTTTGTAAATTGCGATAGGTATATTAGAATTTTATCGCACAATACGCTTCTATTACTAATAATGGCATAGATGAAAAAAATTGTACAAAACAAGCTGATTGAAATTTTCAAAGTTGTGGATTCCTTAATTTTTACTAAAACATTTCAACTAGTAATAACCTGAATATTGGCTTTTGGTCTGGGTATTTTTCTTGAAATTTTTCTTCCTGTGATTGCTTAAAGTAGTGGTACTCAATAATTTTAGCCTCACTACCCCCTCAAAAGTTATATAAATAAAATGAACACTTCGCAACTAGCCAGACGAAATCTTAATAACAGTAATAATATATAACTGCACGAGCGATTAATTAAAACTATTAGGTTGCCGTGATACCGACCTTTCGCAATCCCCCTTGGGGCTTGGGCTACATGCTGAGAAACGTTGTTCTAAGGCATTCTTTTTTTTAAGGACATTTTAAATGTTTACGACACTAAGTCTCAACAAATTTGCTTTTGCATATTTGTACTACTCCGATCCTTCAGGAAATTCAGATAAAGGTTCTCCGTATACTACATGTACAATTGTGGTAGGCAGTACCTACCATCTTGGTCAATGAATTGAATTTAAATGTCTGTTTTAGTGGGCTTGGAAACTAATTATTTAAGCTCAAAACTAACGCTAAAATTACGGTAGTATTTCGATCAATAAACCTTCCTTGGCATCGGTTCAATAATGAATAATAAATGAACTATAAACTTGCAGACCTTCCATTGGATGTTGACTCATTTTCCTTTTGAAAGACTCATCTCAATAATAATAGATAAATCCAATTAAAATATTTCTTGCATTTCTGAACTCTAATTTACACCTTGGGACAGCTTGTCAATATGCTAAACTTGAAATAATTAAAAATCAAGATACTAATAGTATTTAAAATGCTCATAATTGGTATTCTATTTTGATGATGATGAGTCTAAATGAGTCATGTATGTGTTGACATTATGTCAAGATACACATGTAACACCTAATGAATGTCATAAATCTTAGTTAACGTAACTTCGGCCCTTCAGAATTTAAAGTCTTTGCCTCCAGTCTTTCAAGCCCACATTGTTTCTTAGCTGAAAATACAGTTGATATCTGAACTTACACACCCATATTTCTTAGCAGAATTCTGTATTATATGCCTTCATGGGTCAAATTCTTTCTAGACATATTTTCTAGACACACACAAAATTCTAGCACTTGAAAAATTTAATCATCGTTTATATAAAGCACTTCTTTAAAGAATATGATTGAAGAACTCTTGAATAATCACCTAATCATTGATGGCATATAATATACTCGTCTAAAAAGAGAATCTGAATAATTACTCTGCTAATTAATGCAAAGAAATTACACTGACGAAGTTTAAGTTCTTTCCTTTAAAATTCCCTATTGATTTTTTTCATTCACTAAGTTAAGGCCAATTTCTTGTTTTATCAGATAAAACTAACTAGTACAAACTTTTTTTTTCATGAAATCAATAGAATAGGTAATTTTTTTGTCAAATACACTCATGGACAAAAAAATTAGCGCAGCAAGAAATAATTGAGGGATCGTAACGAAACTTGCAATGAAGGTGCATGTCGGGGAGATATGCAAATGATTATAAATGCAGCGTGATTGCTCATTACGTATATCCGGTAGAGGGCGTTGAACATCGTACTCTGTGGAGTATAAAACAGGAAATCAAAGCTTGTTTGAGTGTGCTGAATCATTTACAAAGGAAGAGCTGAGATAGACATGCCATTACGCCGTATTCGAAGACAATATAAGCAGTTGTCGCTCTTTGACAGGGGGAGAATCGTTGGGATGATGGAAGCTGGGTGGTCAGCTAGGCGAGTAGCTCGTCAATTAGGCCGCTCTGATTGTGTTGAGAGGAGGTGTTGGGACCAGTGGACCCGAGAGATGTCATGTACATGAAGACCAGGGTTAGGACGCCCTCGACAGACCAGTCGTCGAGAAGACCGCCACATCGTAAGAAATGCACGCGTACAGCTAACTGCTTCATCGGCCGCCATCCAGGCACAGGTAGCACCTTCACTAGGGGCCTCTGTGTCTTCTCTAACCATACGAAGGCGCCTGGCTGAAGGACAGTTGGTATCGCGGCGCCCATTACGTGTGCTGCCCTTGACGCCCACCCATCGACGCCTCCGTTTGGAGTATTGCCGCGCACGAGGAAATTGGAATGCAGAGGAATGGAACCAGGTCGTCTTCAGCGACGAATCCAGATTCCATCTCGGCAGTGATGACAATCGTGTTCGTGTGTGGAGAGCCCGTGGTGAACGCTTCAATCCTGCCTTTTCTGTACAGCGACACATCGCTCCCACAGCTGGTGTGATGGTATGGGGTGCCATTGCCTATAATACACGGTCACCCCTAGTATTGTTCCGTGGCACCATGACAGCCCAGCGGTATGTTCATGAAATCCTGCAACCACATGTTTTGCCACTCATGCAACGGCTCCCAGGAGCCATTTTTCAACAAGACAATGCTCGGCCTCATACGGCAAGGGTGTCACAAGACTGTCTCCGCGCTGTTACTACCCTTCCTTGGCCTGCCCGATCCCCAGATTTGTCTCCAATCGAGCATATCTGGGATCATTTGGGACGACGAGTTGGGCATCCCACGAGTTTGAACGAAATAGAGGCAATGTTACAGCAAATATGGAACGAAATGTCTCAAGACATCATACAGAACTTGTATGACTCAATGCCCGATCGTATCGCATCGTGCATTCGCGCTAGAGGGGGTTCAACGGAATATTAACTCCTCCGTTCTTTTGCCTTTTTCTCTGAAATAAATTATCCTTTTTCTTTGATTTTCTTATCATTTACTTATATCAAAGTAGTCATTACGTATGTAAAATTTCGTTTCATTTTGACGACTCCTTCTTGGTGCGCTAATTTTTTTGTCCATGAGTGTACTTTAAAGGACTGTAAGTATTGTGCTTAAATATCTCATACCAATCTTTAGTATCATGTTGTATTAATATTTTGAGCTTTTGTCCTTTGATAAATTTCTGTATTCATGCTACTCTTCAAAAGAGAACTCTATGTCGGTATTAGTAATTTTCAAGAGAATTAAATAAAAATACTTCCCTAATGTAGAAATTAGAAATTTGGCAAATTGAACATGTTAATAGTTTCATATCATTTAACTATAACCATGTTTATCTATTGATACCCTATTTTTGAATTATGCCTTCCAATACATTATCTCATAGTTAATGTTTATCATAAATATTTTAAATGAAAAAGGTTTTTTACAATTACGTCAAAATCAATGGTTTTTACTTTTCTTACAACTGCCTAAATTAACATTCATGCTACATTATACTTTGGATCAATGAAATGATAGTATGACTTATTAGCAATAAAATAACTTTAAGCGCCTAAGCTTAAATGATGCTAGGAATTTTCTTATCTTTCATTGGATTACTAGAAAAAATTATACGTCAGCTGATTTCTGAAAATTTTTCCTATTCAATTTTTATACTCTTAAAATTTAAAAGAAATTCAGACGTCTATTTCGAAAAAACTGAAAAACCTCGTTTATCCGGACAAACTGGGATCATAGGCAAACCGGATAATCCGGGTAATATGGGTAATAAGCAAAACAAAACCCTTAATTAAGTAGACCGTTTATTACGATAAAAAACTATGTTTTGCAACAAAATTACATAGTATTGTTTACAAGACATTAAAAAATACAAAAATAACTTTTCGCACAATCTCTTAGCAAAGAATTGATAAGTCTAGTAAAGCTTTCTCAAACTCAGCAAAATGCATTTTATTACCATAATTTATTGTACGATCTATGCAGGAACTGCACATTGAATCAAACTAAAACGCGAATATTTGGCGTACTTGCAGTTATGTTCTTGCTATCATAGTTAAAAATGATTATATAATATGAACATTAACCCTTTCCTTACGGGGTGGGATAGCATGTATCCCAAGAATACGGGTCCAAGAATGAATATATATATATATATATATATATATATATATATATATAAATTTATATATATATATATATTTATATATATATTTATATATATATATTTATATATATATATATATATATATATATATATATATATATATATATATATATACATATACATATATATATATATATATATATATATATATATATATATATATATATATATATATATACATATACATATATATATATATATATATATATATATATATATATATATATATATATATATATATTTATACATATATATTTATATATATATATATATATATATATATATATATATATATATATATATATATATATATATATATATATATATATATCTTTTTAATATCTATCTTATATCCATCTTACAATTGTTAGATCCGGATCAACGAGGCCCGGATAAACGAGATTTTACTGCACTAAAATTAGGTATACAGAGACTGGTTAAAAATTGTTTGGAGCCCTAAACAGAGCATTCTTTCTATGCCCACTTTCCAAGTTTTTATGAAAGTAAAACAAAAATACTTAACTTGTGAAAATGTTATTCTAGTGCGCAAATGAAAGGTAAGTTTTTTAATTAGAAGTTAATTTTTCATTTTGATTAAACTTACATAATCAAGATTCACAAAGTTCAAAAACTTTATATTTATAAAACCGAGGATTATGAGGATACACATAAAGTTATTTTTAAGGCATATATTATCTTGACTTTTTTGTGAATACAGGGATTTTAAATGAGGTTAAAAGTGCTTTTCCATCTGGAAATACGTAAAAATATTAACACTCTTCACATTAGGATACTTCACCGGAGATGGAGTGAGGCGAGAGAACGGGCGTAAAATAACTTCTCGCCTATGACAACAAAATAAGAAATACTGGTTATTAGTACACTAATTTAGCTGTTTTTAAATGACATATGAAGTGTTTAATGTTGCTAGTATTTTTTTAAATTTGTACTAACATCTGTTTAATAATTAGTTTAGAAATGCTTAATACTTTAACCGCTTGAGGGGCAACAACCTGCACCATGTGCTCGATGTAAATTTTTTTCCCGATTTTTTTAACCTTAAAAATCTTAAAAATTTTTCCAACTAAAAGTTGCAAAATGTTTTTACTTCTTCAAACTGATAACAGATGGCAGCACCAGCCTTTTTCTGCTCATTTAACTGGAATTCATTGAATGCAAGTGAAAGAAGGACTAAATTTAGGCTTTTGCACTGTGCAAACTGCGCTCCCGAAAGGGTTAAGACAGTTGATCTGAAAGTCTGCTGTTAAGTCAGATGTGCACCGCATCTCTGATATATCGCGATTTCTTAAACATTTAAAATGTGTCAGTCAAAAAAAAATGTCTCAGTATCTGTGTCAGTCAAGCGTAACCCTTACATTATATCACACATTTTAGATAGATTACAGTACTGTATCTCCATATAATGTTATTTTTTTCTTTTTAGCTATTAATGGATATTATGATTTAGTCTGTCAGTTTTGAGGCTAAGCTGCAGAGTGTTGGAAAATAGTTATTAGTTGGCTTTCAGCAAATTATCTTACATAACCTCACCAATATTCACCGGAATTCTAATTAGTTTGTTAATAAATATGCCATCAGCGGTTGTCAACTATTTTCGGAAAGTTAACACTCATTTTGAAAATTATTTCATAATTAAAAAAAAAACTGTTTAAAAAGCACTTTAAAAATCACTGTAATAGAACTCATAACAAATTTTTTTGTATACTGAATATAATATAATTGTTAAGAAGGAATTAAATTTATACATTTCCATGAAAATTGAAATTGCTTGAATTATTACACAATAGCAATTCTTAAAGAATTCCACAAAAAAACAAAATTTTCCTTACTTCCAACCTCAGAAGAAAAATTTCTAGAAATTTTAGGCTTTTTGAAGATGCATGAAAAGTTTTAGACTTTTTGTGTGGTAGAAGAGCTAAAGCTCATCCGTCTTTTTAAAGTCTTCAAAAATACCTTATTTTCCGTATATTGTGTATTTCTTTTCTAGTGTTCTCCTCCACTTATGGTCTTTCTAAATTTCTGGTCTGATGCCCGACCGTTAAAATAAACATACTTAGGGATTTCGTCTCGACGAGTGTTTTAAAAGATATACAGAAATATATAGGATTGGACTTTTGATCTGTATGACATAAAAGCAAATATTTCCCGAAATATTCACAGTAATGCCCAAAGAATAATTTTATGTGTATTTGGAAACATCTCGTGTATTGCTTCCTCATACATAAATTTTGAATTTCATGCGTACAAAATTTCGCAAGAGTATAATGTTTTAGTAATGTTCGCTAAAGGAAGCTTTTATATGAAAAGATGTATTGTTTGACGGGAATAAAAGTAATCATATAGTTTCATTGTGAAAAACTGCAAACCATTGTCTAGATTTGAATTTGGAAAGCTAAAACGGCTACGGGCGCAGTGGTCCAGTTAGCAAGAGCAGCGGGCTAGTGAGTTGAAAGTCACTGGTTCGATTCTCGTCGCTGACAAATCAACTGTCGTGTACACTAATGGCGGCTGGTGTATGTAAAATCTGTCGGGGTTGCAATGTCCTCCAAGATCTCAAAATTACCTCTGCAGGATCAAGTGTTCTGGTTTCGTCACTTGACTCGGTTCAACATTACGGGACTAGTCCTTTGGCCAAGTCGGACTCTGACCCACATCTGTGAAGTTGGCCCCCCGACATTGAGATATCCAAATTTTGAAAACGGCATTCGTTTGAGCGTCGTTTGAGCGCCAAAAATTTTCGTTTGAGCGCAATTTTAAAAAAAGTTATGAGCATTTCATTTTTTGGCGGGAAAATCACCTAGCCCCCCCCGACATTGAGATATTTAAATTTTGAAAACGGCATTCATTTGAGCGTCGTTTGAGCGTGTTTGAGCGCCAAAAATTTTCGTTTGAGCGCAATTTTTAAAAAAGTTATGAGCATTTCATTTTTTGGCGGGAAAAACACCTAGCCCCCCCGACATTGAGATATTTAAATTTTGAAAACGGCATTCGTTTGAGCGTCGTTTGAGCGTGTTTGAGCGCCAAAAATTTTCGTTTGAGCGCAATTTTTAAAAAAGTTATGAGCATTTCATTTTTTGGCGGGAAAAACACCTAGCCCCCCCGACATTGAGATATTTAAATTTTGAAAACGGCATTCGTTTGAGCGTCGTTTGAGCGTGTTTGAGCGCCAAAAATTTTCGTTTGAGCGCAATTTTTAAAAAAGTTATGAGCATTTCATTTTTTGGCGGGAAAAACACCTACCCCCCCCGACATTGAGATATTTAAATTTTGAAAACGGCATTCGTTTGAGCGTCGTTTGAGCGTGTTTGAGCGCCAAAAATTTTGGTTTGAGCGCAATTTTTAAAAGAGTTATGAGCATTTCATTTTTTGGCGGGAAAAACACCTAGCCCTCCCCTCCCCAAACATTGAGATATTCAGAGAACGGGAAAAACAGAGCGGCATGAAATTTCGTGTCAAGGAAATGGCGAAAAAAAGGGGGGGGGAAATTTGGTGTCTGCGAAACGGAATGGACACCTCCAAATATGGCGGGTCCCATGGATAAGACATTGAAAGAGGTGCCAAAATGAGGCAGAGTAAAAATACGAAATTATCAAGAAATAACGATAAAATATAATAGTAACTAATAATAGCAAATAGTTTCAAACTAGTTGATTTAGTTTAGGCCTCAGACAACAGTGTTTAATGCATTTATGAAATTTTTCAATACATTCAAAAATCCATTGATTCGTTCTTAATATTTCTTATACTTTAAAAAAGATGAACTTGAAAGAAAGATTTCGTATCTCTGTCCTGTATATATTTACTTACCTTTTTCTTTTTTCCTATATATATATACCTAAAACTAAATACCCGTGCTTCACAACAGAATACATTACTACCACCAATCATGTAATCGGGTTCCATTAATTTAAATTAACTTCAGTAGTAAAGTGTTGTCATTTCTTTTGAGGAGTTAACCCTATAATTTAATGACGATCCAACATTAAATAAGGGTTTTTAGATTTAGATTTATTTCTTAATTTTGGGAGCCTTATGGCCCTTCTGGATTTTTTAGCTTTCTTAGTAATTTTGCATAGTGGCTTTAGATGAGCCACTATGCAAAATTTCAGCTTCTTAGGTCTTATGGTTCCAGAGATACAGTGATCAGTCAGTCCGTGTTTAATTTTGAGGGTCCCTTTTCACATACTAAAAGTGTAGATTTTTTAAAAAATATTTCTTAAATGTTATTGTTAGGGAGAGCGGAAGTGCATCCACTATACAAATTTTCAACTTCCTAGAACTCATGGTTCGAGAGATACGGTGATCAGTGAGTGAGTGGTATTTGGATTTTATATACAGGGTGTCCGGGCTAAAAGTATTTTTTATATAGAGAATGAAAAACGCTACCCAAGGACTTTTTAAATCTTCAAATTCCAATAAATACATCAAGAAAAATATAGGAGCAGTAAAATTACGGCAAGAATTCTGTCAGCTGTAAATTACTTTCAACTACGTAATGCAATTGCTTGATGCACTTCCATAATTTGAACTTTTACAACTTTCTAACACTGTAACACAATTATTGTAAATATGGTAAAAGCAAAGATTATTTTAATGAGGAAGGATATGTCAAACTGTCTGCCAGACCATAAATGTAGTGCCAGTGACGTCTAGTTAACTGTACCTTTTCTAAACACTATATAAACGCCGGTAAGTTTATCGCAATATTCTGTTGAATACATTTCTTTTCTTATATCGACTATTTTTATTTAGCAACTGATTGCACTCACATAGTTATCTTATACAATGTTTGACCAGAAATCTTATGGTATATTTTGGATTTTAAAATTATATTTTTTCCTTCGATACATATACATATCGAACTATTAGATTTATGAATCTAAACTATACAAATATCAAAATATTAACTTTATTTACCTAAATATATAAATATAAAAATATTACAATTTAAGATAGAAGATGATTAATGTAAAATAAATTAGCCACTTTTGAACAAAAATGACTGACTATCAGCAGTGCTGAAATGCATCAATTTACAAAATTCCTCATAACCAATTCTGAATATATATACATAAATAAATTGCTTAAAACACAAAAACAATAATCGTAACCATCTCTACTTTATAAACACATTATGAAAGTGCTATACGCACATAAATGATTAGAAAAATAAAACTGTGATTGCCGTGACACTCAAAATATGTATGTACAAAAATTAAGTATAAAACTTGATGCACACATGAATACTACAATAAAATATGACTACATTAAAAATCTCAATTTCAGAACTATAATATACAATAAATAAAATGTTTTGTTTCTCGAATAGAACGGAGCAAAATATTAACATTTTAATATGATTATTAATAGATATGCACATAAATGATTAGAAAAATAAAACTGTGATTGCCTTGACACTCAAAATATGTATTTACAAAAATTAAGTATAAAACTTGATGCACACTTGAATACTACAATAAAATATAACTGCATTAAGAATCCCAATTTCAGAATTATAATATACAATAAATAAAATGTTTTGTTTCTCGTATAGAACGGAGCAAAAGATTAACATTATAATAGAATTATTAAGAGTTTGCATAAGTTGCATATCATGAATTATCGTAAAAAGTTAAATATGGTAATTACAGTGGCGTAGTGAGCATAACTGGCGCCCGGGGCACATTACCTTTTTGGCGCCCCTCGTGGTCTTGGGGACCAAAGGGTCCAATGGTCTTAGGTTGCATTTGGCGCCCCTCTGCAATTGGCGCCCGGGGCATGATAGACCACCTTGCCCCCCTCTCGCTACGCCACTGGGTAATTAAAATATTCCACATTGAAGTCAGGTAATTAAAAACAAATGGTTCCAATAGTTAGTTGATCGTTAAAACGTTTCAAATTTTAAGATTATGTTGACAACAAATATAGCTCAAACGAATGCCGTTTTCAAAAATCGAATATCTCAATGTTGGGGGGGGGGGGCTAGGAGTTTTTGCCCGCTAAAAATTGAAATGCTCGTAACTCTTTTACAAATGGCACTCAAACGAAAATTTTTGGCGCTCAAACACGCTCAAACGAATGCCGTTCTCAAAATTTGAATATCTCTTAGGCCCTAGGCAGGGCCCGACTTAGCCTAATTGGGGCCCGGGGCAAAAACTTCTTTGGGGGCCCCCCTCTGCTTCACTACTTCAGTAATAAAGAACCGAACTTTATGGAGGTATTTAAATTTTTCACCTCATTATAGATATATAACAAGAAAACTGACTAGAACCTAAAATAGCTATAAAGTCCCCCCCCCCCCCAAAGGTATGAAATTAATTAATCAAAAGAATATTTGACATTTGTGAGAATTTTGAGAGAATACAACTTATAATTGATTAATGTGATTTCTCAGTGTTGCGAAAATCCAACAGAATCCACTGAACACTATGCAACTGAATTTTTCGCAGTTGCGATTAAGATGACCTAGTTAACAATCATATCGCTGCAGTTTGTGAACTTTTCTCAAGTTTCCGAAATGCAGTTTTCTGATTGTTTACTTTGTCATCTAGCTGCGAAAATTTCATATCCTTCCTGACATTAGGGCGGAATTCAGCTAAATTTCGCCCTAGAAAGCCATGGATTTACGAAATATAGATATTTTGTGTTCATACGATAGATTAATGAAGAAGCTAACATAAAACTGACGGATTTTACACTCTATTGATATTTTGTTTAAAAAAAGTTCATTAAAGAAGGAAACGTAAAATAAACTTTCAATTTGATTTGGGGGCCCCCACTTCAGAGGGCTTTTTGGGGCACTTTCAGAGGGCATCCGGGGCTACTGCCCCGTATGCCCCTGCCTTAGTCAGGCTCTGGCCCTAGGTACTAAGAAAGCTAAAAAATCCAGAAGGGTCATAAGGCCCCCAAAATTAAGAAATAAATCTAAATCTAAAAACCCTTATTTAATGTTGGATCGTCATTAAATTATAGGGTTAACTCCTCAAAAGAAATGACAACACTTTACTACTGAAGTTAATTTAAATTAATGGAACCCGATTACATGATTGGTGGTAGTAATGTATTCTGTTGTGAAGCACGGGTATTTAGTTTTAGGTATATATATATAGGAAAAAAGAAAAAGGTAAGTAAATATATACAGGACAGAGATACGAAAACTTTCTTTCAAGTTCATCTTTTTTAAAGTATAAGAAATATTAAGAACGAATCAACGGATTTTTGAATGTATTGAAAAATTTCATAAATGCATTAAACACTGTTGTCTGAGGCCTAAACTATATCAACTAGTTTGAAACTATTTGCTATTATTAGTTACTGTTATATTTTATCGTTATTTGTTGATAATTTCCTATTTTTACTCTGCCTCATTTTGGCACCTCTTTCAATGTCTTATCCATGGGACCCGCCATATTTGGAGGTGTCCCTTCCGTTTCGCAGACACCAAATCCCCCCCCCCTTTTTTCGCCATTTCCCCGACACGAAATTTCATGCCGCTCTGTTTTTCCCGTTCTCTGAATAGCTCAATGTGAGGGGAGGGGAGGGCTAGGTGTTTTTCCCGCCAAAAAATGAAATGCTCATAACTCTTTTAAAAATTGCGCTGAAACGAAAATTTTTGGCGCTGAAACACGCTCAAACGACGCTCAAACGAATGCCATTTTCAAAATTTAAATATCTCAATGTCGGGGGGGCTAGGTGATTTTCCCGCCAAAAAATGAAATGCTCATAACCCTTTTAAAAATTGCGCTCAAACGAAAATTTTTGGCGCTCAAACACGCTCAAACGACGCTCAAACGAATGCCGTTTTCAAAATTTAAATATCTCAATGTCGGGGGGGCTAGGTGTTTTTCCCGCCAAAAAATGAAATGCTCATAACTCTTTTAAAAATTGCGCTCAAACGAAAATTTTTGGCGCTCAAACACGCTCAAACGACGCTCAAACGAATGCCATTTTCAAAATTTAAATATCTCAATGTCGGGGGGGCTAGGTGATTTTCCCGCCAAAAAATGAAATGCTCATAACTTTTTTAAAAATTGCGCTCAAACGAAAATTTT
Source organism: Dolomedes plantarius (assembly GCA_907164885.2). Classification (NCBI taxonomy): domain Eukaryota; kingdom Metazoa; phylum Arthropoda; class Arachnida; order Araneae; family Dolomedidae; genus Dolomedes; species Dolomedes plantarius. The sequence goes on from OU015492.1 coordinate 198,431,659, forward strand.
TGGCGCTCAAACGCGCTCAAACGACGCTCAAACGAATGCCATTTTCAAAATTTAAATATCTCAATGTCGGGGGGGCTAGGTGATTTTCCCGCCAAAAAATGAAATGCTCATAACTTTTTTAAAAATTGCGCTCAAACAAAAATTTTTGGCGCTCAAACACGCTCAAACGACGCTCAAACGAATGCCGTTTTCAAAATTTGGATATCTCAATGTCGGGGGGCCAACTTCACAGACGTCTCTGACCCTTGTGGTGCCAATCAAAACAGGAGCCGCACCTTCCTCGTACATAGTCTTCGGGACTTGATCTGATGTTGCTGTCGGTCAAGTGGCATAAGCAACAACAACAAAAAACAGATATCATTATCAAGAGAACATCAATATAACGCTTACACAGAGCCAGGGTAGGCAATGCCGTTCACAGACTGTTGTCTTCCATAACAACGAAACTGTATTTTTTTCTTCTTAAGCTAATTGTAGGATTAAGTCAGTACCCGAATCTTGTTAATATTTAATACATGTTTCCAAAACACTTTAAAGCTTTGCTACTATTTAATATGTTATTCTTTATTATACTTCTTTTTATGAATACTTTTGAGTTTTGTCACATTCATTATATCTTGTACTTTTATAGTCTCATGGTCATTCAAGAAACAACAAGTATTTAAAAACAAGTTTTCTTGCTTATGTATTTTTATATTTAATAATAAAATTAAACGTACAAAAATCGTAGGTTCCTGAAACTTAACCGTGTGTAGGTTTGACAAAATTAATAATGAAAAATGATTTCACCCTTATAAAGAGTAGTAATCTCTTCCTTTTAACCAGACATATATTTTCTCTTAAATGTATAAGCCCTCTATATCTAAATCCTTTTCAAAACTTCTATTCCCAATCTAAAATATTAGAAATTACACCATATTATAAAATTAAATGCATATTTCTATAATTTATAGTTGACCCGATTGTTGAAAATTGAGTTCGTATGCCTCTAGCCTCTATATACAAAATACGAACATGAAATTAAAATATGTCATCACACCGGAGATGGAGCAAACTTCCAGTTTGTCAGTTTAGTACTTATTTATTGATAGTTTGATGACCTCGACTAATGGTGTTTTATTACTTTATCTGCTACTAAAAAACTTTATAAATGCATATGAGATATTAAAATAAACAAGTGCACTCTGAAGTACAATTGAAAATGTATTTGCAATAATTGGCATATTCAATGCAGTTCTGAAAAAAACATGATCAAACCGTTCTTCATTATTTTTCAAATATTTTTACATCACCTTCATTTGAGACTTTATGAAACTAAAATAAATTAACTTTCAGACATTTAATTTATCTACTTAGAAAACACAAAACTTGAAACTTGTTCCAAATATGCTTCATTTAATATTCATTTTCTTTAAGCAATAACACATAATGTTGAGACATGACATAATAAAGGAGGTGCTAATCATGTTTATTTACTTTATAATTGTGGTTTGATTTATTTTCTAAAATTGTACAGTAAATTCCCTTTTATTGCTCTTTTAAATACTCTTAGATTTGTACTAAAGCTTTTTCCCCTTTAATTAAAAGTGATAATCTTGTTAAATTGTTTTGTCTTTATAATAATTATTTCTATTATTTTCATGAATTATGATTTCATATATAATGCTGAATAAATTGAGTTTCATATTAGCTTTAAAATATGACGCCTAACTATCTGAACCTAATTCCAAGTCAAAATACCAAGATAACTAAGCTTCATCGTGGTGAAAGCTAGTAGAAACACGAATTATCTGCATGTAATTTAGCAGTTATCTTATTCAATCAGCACCTGAATATGAAATGAAGTATTACGTATTACAATTAACGCATTCATAATGCAATACCACATACTTAACTTTATTTTCAGCTGCATGTAAATTTGAATAGTTCCCTAATTTTCTAAATTACTATTTTCTGAAAATAGCTGTTAACTACACATTATTTTCAATTAATATACTTCTCCTTATATGTTTTTAAAAAATACTTGTTTCTAGATTATTCTAACATTGTATCTTTTTTTTATTTTGTTATCGTATCTCAGTTGCATTCACAATCTGTAGAACTATGAAATATTTATTCCTTTCGTGTACTTTGAAAATAAACATTGTGACATAATAACTTCAGTTTGAAAATATAGCTTTTTTTGAAAATATAGCTTATTCCTAAGAATGTATGCGTAAAATTAATATTCACGATCGAAAGTGCTGTCAAAGACTGAAATAGTCTAGAACTTCATTTTCGTGTCTTCGAAACGTCAATTTGAATCATAAGTATTGAATCAATACATTGATACGATATACACAGCCTAGGAATATGCTTTACGTCTAGTCATTCTACACACTACAAACACACAAGTAATGCATTTTACATGTGTATTTTAGCGAAATAACTATGTTTGAAAAATATTTAAGCCTGACAGTGCATGTCCCCCAGGTTTCATTGTGTGCGTGGGTGTTCGAATCCCATCTAATTTTTGAATGTTCCTATAGTGTTCTCTCACAGATTGCAATGTTGGTTCTACCTTTGGGTATCCACACAAATCAGAACCCCACAAAAGTCACAGTGTGTACCGCAAAATGTTCTTATTTTGAGTACAGTCGAACCACGTTATAACGAACTTCAAAGGACCAAAGGTTTTGTTCGCTATATCCGAACCGTTAAGAAAAATGCTAGAGTTCACAAAATGTATAAATCATTAGTTGCAATTCAATAATGATGTATTAAAAAATGATAAAATCTATCAAAAAGGATCATTAATGAATTAAATTGACTAAATTCGATTACATTAAACTGACACAATATTAATTAAATTACGTACGGCGGGTCAAAAGTTCTCGTTCGTTATATCTTTGAGTTCGTTATATACCAGGTTCGCTATAACGGGATTCGACTGTACCCACTGCAATGACAGAAAACTGTTACATTGCATTAGAATAAATTGATATCCCTAGTAGATTTTCCCTTCTCGCGTTAATAGTAAGTTATGTTTATCAAATACTTTCTATGTAAAAAGTCTTGAAATAAAGTGAAAAACGAAAACAACACCGGTATATATATGTTATATGAAGTATAAATAAAATTTTATTTTCATGTAAATAAAGGTTAATTTATTTTAATTGCATTAAGTCCCCTAAATATTCTATTTAGTATCCCATTATTTTCATGTGTTGAAATAAAGCGTATACAGGGCGGGCACGCTTTAACTTTATTGCTCAAGAAATGTAACATAAAGTACTTCCCTCACTAAAATAGTTTTTTTTTCGGGTTCTAAAGAAAGCAAATCATCAGTTCAATTTAAAATGTTTGCTTCTTTACACTACGAAAAGAGATTTTTTTTTCTTTTTAAAAGCAGCATACTCATTTTAATCAACGCATATTAATTATTTTTTGATTTCAAACACTATAAACTTTTTTTATTTATTAGGTTAGTCAAATAAAAAGGAAAACAAGGATTATAAGATTCAATACTGGTTAAAAATATGTTATTAAAACATGTATAATAAACTTTTGAAAAATCTGAGTTTGGGGAAAATGCATTCAGGAATTAAATACATTCAATTTCATACAATAAAAGAAATCAAATTGTTTCTAATTTCCAGTAAAATAAAAGAGAAAGTTTAGAATAATATGGTAATTGCTATTTTGTTAGCTAATATCACTTTTTCAATAAGGATAACTACTTTTTAGTATTCATAATAACTATAACCGCGGAAAATGAAAATAAGTTATAAAACGAAAAATTATAATGATAGGACTCTCCTAAAATTTTACAAAAAATGCACTCATTGATTAATTGCTAAGAATTTATGCTCTTTATTACCAAAAACGTTTCTTTGTTTGTCAGTTTAAACTAATTTTATATTCTTTAAAAAAATATTTTTATTATTTCCATAGTCTTTAAAAACTTACCATATTTTTCTAGCTATCAATCGAGACACTAAAATTAAAGAAAAAAATTAATCTCCGCAAGGTTTCTAATGCAGTAAAAAATGTTTTTACTTATTTAAAACTGTAGTGTTATTGTTTATGCGCCAAAAACAAACAAAAATAAAAAAAATATTTTTCTGAACCTTAACGCGGGAGAACAGTATTCAGTATATATTAAAGGAAAGTTTTTTCCAGCTAATTAGAGTTTCAAAGATACGGAGCAATTTTCCTCTTATTAGCTTAAGAAACTCTTATTTTCATGATAAATTTGTTGTTTCTTTTACTTGCAAAGAATTCATATTAAACAATTACCATTGTTGTTGCACACATAATAGAAAGGATTATAAGGACTCAAAATTGCATAAAATATTTATCTTCCCGCACATACAGAAAATAATACTTTATGATAATTGAAATTAAAACGCTGATGAAACTGAAATATGTGCTATGATAGTCATTTTATTGATTTAGATTTGGTGACACAAAAGCGTCAAAAACCAAGGCAATTATCTCAAGAGCTTCAATAGAAACATTAGTCATGCGATGTTGCATGACAGACCGTAAAACTTTCGGTACAAATAGAAAATTGATCTGAAGAAGCATTCATTTGATGAGATACCTCCCATTTAAAAGCCAAAAATATGTACGATGAAAAAGAAATATGATGGATCAATAACATTTATATGCATTTTAAAAATATATATATCAGCTGAGGTAATAAAAATTTAAAGGGGACCTAGCAAACAAAAAATCCAATTAGTTAAATGGTTAAAAATTTCTCTCAACTTGAGTTGATACATTATTTAACTTTTTGAAAGTTGGTAGTTCAGAATCTAAACGTATTCAATACATCTAGAGCGCCGTGGTATACTATTTTTATGATTAAATTGTAATCAAAAGTTGACACCAGTTTGTCAGAACCAAACAAATCAGGAGTCGGGCGATATGGTTCAATGGCTAGGGGTTCAAGTCTGACATTTCAAATATCGAGATAAATTTGGTGTCATTCAGTACTTCAAGTTGGTGGGGCTGATCAGAGACCTCGTGTTACATAAAATGACTGCAGTACTTCAAGCCTTAGACGCAGGTCTTTAAATTTTCAAGAAAAAATGAAACTATCCAAGGGGAGCTGAGAAAATAATGTAATTAAAAGCTCTATTTATTAATGAATATATTATTGATGGATTAAAAATACTTGACTGTCAATAATTAGAGATATATAAGTTCTTTAGAATGATTTTAAGTTTTTGCAATGTTATGGGATAAAATATAAATAGTACATTCAAATATCGCTTTGAGAGCCTTACACTCTACAGACATAATTGTAAAAAGTTGGAATTACATTCGATTTTGAATCAGAAGGTCCTGAAAATGCTGTCAGCTTATTTCACGGACGTGGCTCGCGTTTGCAGGATTCCATACTGAAACCTGATCTTTTTAGTTCTTCTCGTTTTAAGATTTTTTTATTAACTCCAGCAAATGAATTGCCTAAGTTTTGTTCATATGGGGTCCATCATTGATGGGACATCGTGCGTAACCATACAATTGGTTATAAAGGATGAAACATTGCTTTAACCCTTTGAGTTGCGCCGTTTGCACAGTGAAAATGCCTAAATCTAGTCTTTTTTTCTCTTGCATTCAATGTATTCTAGTTAAATGATTAGAAAATCGTTAGTGCTGCCCTCTGTTGTCAGTTTAAAGAAGTAAAAGCCTTTTGCAACCTTTAATTGGAAGATTTTTCAAGATTCATTAGATTAAAAAAATCGGGGGGGGGGGAATCTGCACCGTGCAAATGGTGGAGGTTATTGCCCCTGAAAGGGTTAAGAGGAAACTATTTCAATAATTGTTGGTAATCGAATATTCGAGGTATACTTTCGAAAATAGGCCTAAGAAATATATTTATGTCTTGATGCGAGTAAATGCAAAGATTTACGAGATTCAGTCATTCTGAAAAGACAAGTAGAGGAAAATATAAATCGCGAATTCCCAGACAGTGGCAATATTTTGCCTTTTTTATGGTTAAATTAATCTGACGGAATTATTTGTCCTCAAGATTTAATAGTTGAATAATTAAACAAGTGAAAGCCTTTTTGATGAAGATATTTTCTCAACTGATTTCCAATTCTGATCTTTAAACAAGAAGATTCTTAGAATAAATTTTTTTTAATTCCATAATATTAAATGAAATTTATATTCCATTACATGTAAGATATAAAATCTCCCGTATAAAGGTTTTAGTATAATTACGTTTTATGAATCCGTTGATTATCGTGATACTTCAAGAAAGAGGGTTAAAAGAGTTTATTATTCCATAGTATGCAAATTAAATTTTTAGAGCTTGGCAATAAAAGAATTTTCAACTACATTAAATGGAGTTAATAACTCTCTAACGCATTCGAAAGTCCTTATAAAGTCTCATAAGCGACACTATCCCTCAATATAACATTTAAAAGTGTCTAATAGGCAGATATATATTATAAGGTGTTTTCGCGCTGTGGTCAGTCTTTGGCATACAGGGAATATAAAGAGCGGTACATCAAACGCTAGTTCCAAACGGCTACAGACACGCATATCAAACGGGATACACGAGCCCACTGGCTGAGGTGCTTAAGGCCTTAATCATTATCGTCGAAATATATTTCAGGAAGAGAAAGCTATATGCTCTAATCGACTTCAACGTAAAATACTAAAATCTATTCAATTATGTATCAACTATTTAGTTGGTACGTTCAACCCTAGACAAGAAGTTAAACCGCTGTAAATATCATTAGCGGTTATCAATATCCGAAATATAAATATCCGTAAATATCATTGGAAAATTGTTAACAAGAGAACTAAGAGGGATTTTACAAAACATTGGAATTATAAACTATTGAAAACATTTGTAAAATAGAATGTCTAAACCTTTGATTACATCTTCATATAACTCCTTTGATTATATCTTGTATATAGGGTGATACACGTTCATCGTTTCCCGTAGTGAAATGAAGTTATCATAAAGTAGTAATTTAAGGTGTTATCTGGAGTAATAATGGAAAATGAGTAGTTAAAAACTGAAATAGCAATTTCTCTTTTAAAGCCCTTTTCAATTATAGTCAGATAAGGTTTTCCTTTCCTAGCTCATTTTTCCTATAAAGTTGTCTTTCTTGGCATCGTGTAGTTAACCGGACAACTGGATTAGATCTAACCAATTTGTTGATTGGTTTACGTGTGTATCATCGTGTTAGACAACTTTACATCCTTACAATAACTAATCTTATACCTTGCTACTCTGCTATTTTTACTAAGACTAGCACTAAGTTTGTTCTCTATCTAATTTGAATAAATCACTCTACATATTTAATGAAGTAGATGGTTCATTGAATATCGTGTATCATATGCATCGGTGGGTTATCTCCTAATCCATGCTTGGGAATCCAAAGCTTTTTTAAAAATATCTGTTAAGTTAAACTTCCTCAGTACGGTTAGATAATAGGAATGCAATTGGTAAATGAAAGATAGTAAATCGAGAACATTCTGGCTTCGCATGAGTATATACGAAGTAGGATTCAAAAGTTCTCGGACTGAGTCTATAATTTAAAAGGTATTATCAATTAAATTGCTGAAAAACATTCTCCTTCGAAATAACACACTTGCGCAACAACACACTTTTGCTATAGCTTGTAAAGGTCATCGAAACATTTCCGGAATCCATATTTAGCCATGTCCTTTCATTCAGCCTGCGATGCACTTTTAACTTCATCTGCAGATTGAAATCGACGACCCTGCAAGCGACTTGCCAGTTCAGGAATTTATCTTAAGTCGCAGGGGTCGAGATCAGGGGAGTAAGGAGGAGGTGGCAAAGTTGTTTTCGTTTTCGCAAGAAAGTCAGCGACAAGCAGGGATCGGTGTGCAGGAGCGTTCTCATGCAGAAGCACCCATAACTCCTCAGCCCACAATTTTGGTCTCTTCTTCCAGATCGACTCACGCAAACGACGTAGGATGTCTACATAGATTTCTTTGTTCACATTGCGTCCTTCAGGGATAAATTCCAGGTGCACAATGCCCTGGATATCGAAGAACACCTTTAGCATGACCTTCCCTTTAGAGCGGTCTTGGCGGAATTTCTGCTTGCGTAGAGATTGTGGTGATTTCCACGTTGCCGATGCTCTCTTGGATTGCGAGTCGTATAAAAAACACCATTTCTCGTCTCCAGTAACAATTCTGCCAAGTAGGAAAGATCTTTGTCAACAGCCGATATTAAGTCTCTCGCCATTTCCATTCGAATTGCCTTTTGGTCCTCGGTTAACATGCAGGGAACGATGTGTTGACACACCCTATGCATGTTAAGATCCTTAGTCAGTATCCGTTGATATGTAGCCTCGGATATTCCAACTGATTCTGCTATTTGCGCTATTGTTTGCTGCCTGTTCTTACGTACCGCCGCAGAAACCTTTTCGATGTTTTCAGCGGTGCCGGAAGTCTGCGGACGGCCAACGCTTTCGTCGTCTTCGGCACTTTGCCTGCCTTCTCTGAAACGTCGAGGCCACTCAAAAGGTTGCTTTCGCGATAATGTATCATTGCCTTACACATGCTTCAACATTTCGTAAGTCTCCGTAGCACTCTTCCCCAAGGGAACTCAAAATTTGAAATTAGTTCTTTCCTCAACAAACGCCATTTCTTTCAATCGCCGGTTACTAAATGCAACCGCCTACAAATTACGACGCCGTGGCGAGCCACCGACCACGTGATTTGTGTCAAACCACTTTTAGAATAGGGGGAGAACACAGAAACGTTATCGTAATCGCTCTACTGCGAAACATTTTTATGTTATAGGCTCAGTTCGGGAACTTTTGAATCCTACCTCGTATGTAGCAGCATGTACTGGGAACTCTTGAGTGGTTTTGTTGGTTTTGGAAACGTTTTTTTTTATCTGAATAAAATTGGAAACATTGTTTAACTAATGAAAACGATTTCTATTCCATTTGTAAAAATGAGTCGGTGAGAGATGGAATAAAATACGTTCATGTGTAATAGTCATGTTTTGTGCAGTGATTTTAGTCTTTTTATTGTGTAAACTTCGACGAAGTTTTATTTAATATCTTGATGGTATTGTTGAACCCTAGTGAGTTACATATACATAGGTTGATGGACTCATGAATACTACAAAAATTATCTCGAAAATTCTTTTCAACCATACATAAAATACATCAATTTACATAAAGTGAGATTTCACGTGACAACAACTGTCAATTTTATTTTATATTGGTTATATTCAACTATACACGGACATATATACAGGTGGTTATCAAAATAATGGAAACGCTAAGAAACATCGTGAAAACCTTTATTAATCCGGGGCAGGATCATTGAAATTGGATTATACAAGTCATAAATAGTGGTTAAGAATATATTATACCATTCTTCAGGGAAAAATCATGAAAGTGCCTGTAGAGATGCTGTGGTGGATATCGATACCTTTATCTATCCGCTTATACAGATCATAGTGGTTGAATGATATACAGTCGGGGGAATTGTACAGGGAAAGATAAGATATTTGACTTCTTTTTCATCCTCTTCATACAAATACTTGATAGATTTAGCTGTATGTATACGGAAATTATCATACCGGAGAACGCCATCTCCTGCAAGAAACAATGTTTGCACCATAGGATGGACTAGTGAGCTAAAATTTCGACATAGTCCTTCTCATTCAATCTCCCTTTAAGGGTTACAATAGGGCCTGAAGAAAACCACGAGATGCCATCCCAAACCCTGATAGATTTACCTCCATGATTGACAGTTGAGATGAGACAGCCAGAACCTTACGGTTGTGTAGGTGTTCTCCAGACATACGCACATTCTGGTGCGAGGAACAATGTGAATAATGATTCGTCGGACCAAATGCCGTTTTTCAACATATTTCTCGACCATGAATTGCTCACGTGGCACAATTGTCGACGATATTTTGACTTGGCATCTATTACAAGTGGCTTGGGAATAACTACTCTTCCGAAAAATGCTTTTTTTGTGAAGTTCCCTTCTACCTCTAATGATTGATACCAGAACATGCAGATGCCGATTGAGCTCTTCGATCATTTTGGTTGCAGTTGTTTTCTTTCTTCGTGTCACATTCCGCTGCATTACCTAGTTTGTCTCTTTCACTCAGCTCTCCCTTTCATCCACAATTCTGTTTGGCAAAGGATGTTTTTCCGTGCACTCTGTATGCTATCATGACTTTCGATACCATAGCTCGAAAAGCACCCATTTGTCTGGGGATTGCAGTAACAGATACTCCAATTTAAACGCGCTCCAACAATTTGCCCTTTTGGCAAGTTCTGCAAGGTTTGGCATTTTACGCTGTTCCCCTCAAAACATGATGTCCTTAGCTTCATTACTGCTACCTGACGGTAGAATAATACGTACACTATATTATATAAAAAATACCGATGGCCAAACTTGTTTTTTATTGCATACGAAGCACATTCATAAACACCACTAATATTGATAGGTGTTTCTATTATTTTCATAACCACCTGTATACATATATATATATATATATATATATATATATATATATATATATATATATATATATATATATATATATATATATATATATATATATATATATATATATATATATATATATATATATTTGTATATATATATATATATATATATATATATATATATATATATATATATACATATATATATATTTATATGTATATATATATATATATATATATATATATACATATATATATATATATATATATGTGTGTGTGTGTGTGTGTGTGTGTGTGTAATATGAAGAAAGAGAGGGGGAGAAAGAGATTTAAAAAGATCAAAATAAATAACGTTTTCATCTTTCTTATACACTGCTGGCCACCCAAATTGCAACACCAAGAAAGACAAGAGATATCACAACAAAATTCATTTTGTAGATAACATGTTGACCAAGTATCAAATGGTTAAATTTATAGACTTCTGTGAAGTGTGGTTCCTGCCAAAATCAGTAGCCAGAGTAGCCGCCATTGTTGGAGATCACCGCTGCCACACGCCTCGGCATTGATTCAAAGAGACTTTGGATGAGTTCTTGGGGTACAGCAGACCAAGCAGCTTTCACACGTTGACAAAGTTGATCTGCTGTGGCAGCTGGGGATGGAATCTGGGTCAATCGTGAAAAAACCATGGACCACATGTTTTCTATCGGCGAAAGATCCGGAGAGCGAGGTGGCCAGGGAAGCAATTCAATCTGGCGATTGACGAAGAACCGTTGGACAATGCGTGCCACGTGTGGTCGCGCATTATCCTGTTGAAATATGGCTGTGGGCAAGCCCTGAAGGTAAGGAAGGACAACTGGCTTCAACACCTCGGAGATGTAGCGCTGGCTGTTTAAAGTACCGGCAATGCGTACTAGAGGTATGCGAGAGTGATATCCAATGCCGCCCCATACCATAATTCCCGGTGCAGGACCAGTGTGGCGGTGCATAACGCAGCTGTTCAGCATCCTCTCTTCACGGTGTCTCCAGACTCGAATGCGACCATCGTGGTGTTGCAGACAGAAGCATGACTCGTCAGTAAAGACAATTTCATTCCATTGTGCCGTCCACATCCTTCTGTCATCGCACCATTGGCGGCGGAGACGTCTGTGGTTCTGCGTCAAGGGTAGACAGAGCAATGGACGTCTTGCGGACAGACCACTCTGCTATAAACGGCGTCGAATGGTACGCGCAGACACTGGATGATGCGTTACAGACTGTATGTGCTGTGCTATGGTTCGTAATGTGACTGAGCGATCCGTCACTGCCATGCGCACAATTTGCCTGTCATCACGTGAAGTGGTGCGCTGAGGTGGATGCGATCGAACACGCCGGTCCGTCGTACCCTCCTGCATCCAACGATCCCATATCCGCATTACAGTTGTTTGGTTTCGTCCAACACGACTACCGTTTTCCCTGAAAGATAATCCACAATCTCGGTAGGCCACTATCCTTCCTCTGTCGAACTCGGATACTTGATCAAAAGATGATCGCTGTTTTCGACGAGGCATAATTGATCGTTTTTTTGAAAAAACCACAAGAAAAACACAATTGCCGAACTTGAAATCGTCGAAATCTCCAAGCCTTAAATAGCGCTTTGAAGTGGCGCCACAGGCGCGCGTGATGTGCGTCTGCGCTGAAATTCTAGTCATTTGCATATCTCACCTCCGCTAATGCATGTTGTAAATTTCATGTTATTTGCATGTTTCCTTCAGGGTGTTGCATTTACAGTGGCCAGCAGTGTAGATATGTTTATCTTAATTTTTCTTTTGGAAAGGAATAAAAATTTCCCTTAAGAAACTAATTTGAAATATAGTAAGTAACTTCAGACTTAAAAAGGTCTATACAGAACCCCAGTCCTTTTTTTACTATCAGTATATATGAGACAATATGTTGCTGCCTTGGAAAAACAGACACCAAGCATTAAATCCCAGTCTTTCTCACATTTAATGCACTTTATACTAGAAATAACACAAAATGCATTAAATATGTCTTCTTTTGAAATAAAGTTTTTTTGAACATTTAACTTTTTCAATGGGGAATGAAAAAAACTTTTTGGCTCACAAAACGTAATGGTCTCATCCATTTAGGCAATTTAAAAATGTAGCTATTTCTTTAAAAGCAAACTATAAGTTATGAGATTTTAATTCTAAGATAAAATATTTTCGCAGCATATACAATATGCTTTGAATAGGGTAGATTTGAACACAAATATTCGTTAGAACGATGGTGTAAAAATAGATATGATAACTCAGCAGTTTCGATTATCCTATAAGAGCTCAATAAAAAGTTATTTTCAGCTAAGATTTATATTACAAGGAGGAAAAAATCCCTTTTATAGCCAAAGGGTTTTAAAAAAGATCTTTTGCCTGGATCAAAACATCTTTTTCGTTAGCAATGTCTGTGGTAAAGGACTTTTTTCCTTCTACAAAGAATTTTATCCTCTTCAGTTTATTTCACTTATAATCTTGAAATATAAGTGCATGCGAAAGATGATATTTTATTCATTTTGATACAATATACGTTTTGAGGGTAAAACGGTTCCAACTCATTACACATGATTTCAGACGTCACTACTTTATATCCAATAAGCAAGCAACGTCTCAATAAAATAAACATATAGTTAATACCGAAATTTAAAAAAAAGTTTTTGAACAGAAAAATCGTGAAAAAATTATTTTTTAGTAATATGATGTATAGGTTAAATATATCTTTGTTACTCAGTGTCATTGATGTATTCTTAGCTATTTCTATTAGCGTTAAGGATCAAAAGTATACTATTTGAAAAATTGTGCACGATTGCCTTCGGCCCTGTTAGCCTTAAAAACATTTTAGGTAGTCTCTTCTAAGGAAACTACAGCGGGTTATTAACGTACGATTACTTATCATTGATTACTTCTTTGGTATGTATTTATATGTATGTGTTATGTATATATGTATCTATATATAGTATATACGTATGTACACACACACACACACACACACACACATATATATATATATATATATATATATATATATATATGTCAAAAGTTTGACGCATTTTGGTACTTTTCTGTTTAGCTGTCTACTGCTTGCCCAAGCGATACAGACTGGGTTTGGCGCGCTACCAAAATTACAATTCGCGACGCAGGGCACCTGAAATTTTCCTTCCCGGAAGACCGTTATGGAGGAACGTAATCCTACGTTAAAAAGGATATTTTATTATGAATTTTCAACCATTTCAAAATTTAGCATTTAAATATTAAACGCTGGATATGATATCTAAGGTAATAAGGATGGATGTTTGTAGGTATGGCAGAAGGGTATGAGAACCCTTCCCTAGATATCTCCCTGCATGTGCTGAGTTTAAAATGTTGTGACAGCATATTCACTGAGTCAGATTCAAACTCCGAAGGCCTTTCATCGGGCAATGTCTGGTGCATTGTGGAAACATTGGGAAAATAAGCGACTCTAAAATTTTGGTCACCTTGCTGAGGTCACAACGCCAGAAATTATTAAAAAAAGTCCATTACATGGTGATGAGGGATAGAATATTATAAGTGAGTGACGTTTCTAAGACTGTTGGTATGTCATTAAAACACGTACGTACTATTTTTGCATGAATACTCGTGGGTCCCGCTTAAGCTAACAATGCTAAAAACAGGAACAGTTAACTCTTCGAAGCACAATTTGGATATATTTCAATGAAATCCAGATGATTTTTTTTCTTTTTTTTTGCGTCTTTTCGTAACAGTTGGTGAAACATGATTATATCACTACTAGATAGAGGAAAGGAAGGTCAAAAGAGGTCGAAGCAATTGAACTTGTACCAAGGAATGTGAAAAAGATTCCATCAGCAGGAATGGTTATGGCCACTGCTTTTTCGGAAACACTAGTATGATATACTATATGGATTACTTCTAAAAAGGCATTTTGTAGTAAATCGCTATATTGCTGCTACGTTCTATTTTTATTGAAAAACATTTCATTTCATATTAGCTTTAGCTCTAATTTATTGAGTATAGCAAGAGAAGCAATTCATTTAAATCTTAATATGAGTGTACTTTTTTTATATATAGCTCTCAATTAAACTATCAAATGACTTGCAATTCAGTATTATCAGACAATCACATCATCCTTTAGAGAGTAATATGCAATTTTACTGGATCGTTTAAGCAAAGAAATTAAGAAAAAAAGGCCACATTTGGCGAGGGAAAAGTTTTTTTCTCGTCATTACGATGCTTCGACTCATTCATCTGCGTTTTCAGCGGCAAAGTGAAGTTTCTAAAGATTAGCTTTTAAATTTAAATTTCCTCTCCTTAATAAATTTTACTAGCGAATGTATCGTTGAAAGTTACATATGAGGAATGTTTTTAACATAAACAACTATTGTATAGAGGAAGATTTTTTGAAAATCATAAATAACTGAATAGGATGTGCAACCTATGTTTTTCGTAAATGGATTTATTTCTAAAAAAAGTTCTGTTGAAAGTGAAAGAGATTTTATGACGTCTCGTAAATTTCCAAACGAATGTTTGTAAAGAATATAAAGGTAACACTACTTTTATAAAGTGCTAGAATTTGTAATACGTGATACGTTCTTTCTCTCAGTCTGTTAAGCATTAAAGTAGTAAAGTAAAGCAGCAAGTTTGTGAGCAAATAACTTTATAGTAATCCTCTGTTATGTGAAATCTTCTACAAAAGTAAAAGGAACAAAGTTTCGAGAATTTTAGTGATACTTTCTAAAGATGCACATGTTGAAAATTGTATAATTAAAATTCTTCGCAAAAAATTTGTAGTAAATCACTGTATTGTTGCTACGTTCTATTTTTACTGAAGAACATTTCATTTCATATTAGATTTAGCTCTTAAGTTATAGAGTATAGCAAGAGAGGCAATTGATATATAACTCGATATGAGTACACTGTTTTATATAGCTCTCAATTAAACTATCAAATGACTTGCAATTCAGAATTATTAGACAAATAGCGAAATTACCAGATATAGAGCCATTTTTCCTATTTTATAAAATTTATGATTAGCTCAAAGGTTTTTTTCAAGTTAGTAAGTAAAACTATTAGAATCTAACACATGTGTTAACCAGGTTAGTACTGAGAAATTTAATACAGTAATGAGAAAATCATACTCTTATGTTGTGTAGACACCATAAGAGTCATTATGTTGTGTAGACACATTATCATTCACAAGTTGGCATATCATAAGTACGTAATAAATTTTCAACGCAGAGACCTTATACATCATTCCCTTATGTCCTGCAGCCTTTATAAGTACTTCGAAGACTTATTTAAAAAATGCTAAATTTTTACAGACTTGTGAGTATTTGGCTTGAATAACATTGATTTCCCTAGAGGTTCATGGAATGCAACATCTTTTTCAGAAGAATCGTCTTTGACAGTTTCACAGTTAAATTCAATACTTTCCATGTCATACTAGAAGACTTGAAAAGAGATTTCACGTAGCTAAAATATTTCTTTATGTGTGGTGACAGAATTATTCTTGCAGGAACACTCTATTATATATATTATCGTGTAACGCAAACAAGCAGTTTAGATACGTACTTGTTCTCAAAATTCTCCGGAAGATAAAACAGCCATATCAGCTACCTGCCTAATATATTTTCTTTAATAGTTTATCCCTTGATTCAGAGGGCTATCTAAATAATGTCTACCCACTTTCTCTACGATGTAGAGGGTGATTTTAAAAAAAATATGCACATAATTATTTCTTTTATAGTGTGAAAAGTAATATTCCATCGCCCGCTTCGTAGTGGAAAGAATTTTAATTACTCAAAGACGGTGAAATCCTGAAAAAGATGGCAGGAATATATTAATACCATATTCAAAGACATCATCAGTTAATTTATTATACATTTATATTTACTATGTGTTCCTGTTATCAATATTATTTTTTTCATCGTCGGAGTCAAGCTGTGGACAGTTGAGAAAAAAGATGGAAAATTATGTTGTACCAATTCGTTAAACAGAAATTCTACGATCATTCGAGCATGAGCTCAATCATAGAATTTTTCTCACTTAAATTTCAAAAGGAAAAAGATCATATAAACACTTTTATAACTACAATTGTTGGAAATAACTTAAAAGCATTCGTTTTTAATATGTCTTTATTCCCAATGCATCCTGCCGGACGAAGACCGAATGGCTAGGGCTCTGGCCTCCAGTACCTGAGTCAGTGGGTTCGAGTCCCACTATTGGCATGGATGTTTGTAGCCGTTCGGAATCGGCTTTCAGCAGTAGGTCTCGGTCTAATTAATCCTCGTGTACCCAAAAAATGACCGTAGCGCTCCAAAACCGAACCAGACCAGACCAGCCCAAACGAACTCTGTGCATCCAATCGAAATTTCCTGCATCATGTCAATTCTAATTTCCATTAAGGATAACAATTCGTAAACTAGGCTTTCTGGCCTATTTCTCATCGCTATTTAAATTTTAGGCATGTAAGAAAAAGGTTAATCATTAAAAAATGTACATTCAAGATGTACACATTTATCGGATTTTCATTATGTGTTGTTTTATCTGAAAACAAAAATAAAAAATTAGACTTTGACAGCAAACAAAAGTGGTATTAATCTGTATACCATTAATTGAGACTCTAAATAGAATTTATATTATTCATTCAGTTTATTAGTCTCTACGGTATTCATAATTAAATGTAACAATACTATAGTTGCAAAACACTATCATGGATATTTTTTAAATATTAAATTAGAATTTTATATAATTTGTAATGAAGAAATGATTATCGGTAAACGTATCACCCCTTCTTTTTTTCTACAAGACAACTAAGCATTAATTACTATAAAAAACTGATGTTATGATAATTCAGATTATAATTTAGAATATCGGTGATTATGCCAGAGAGTAGGGGGTTACCCCAAGGGTTCGTCTGCACTAAATATAAATATATATTTAAAATTGTTTTCCCTCCATTACGCTGATCATATTCCCTAAATCACGACGAATATATTAGGTATCAGGAGAAGACTCTTGACTTCTAAACATAAATTTGAACTGGTCAATCTAGGTTTTAACTCGTCAGATATGTTCATTCATTTTTCTGTATATTTTTACTACATTTTTCTCATAAACTATATCTTTACCTTGCAGCAAACATTTTATTTCAAAAGGATAATCATCATGTTTTCAATTTCCCTTCAACATGGCATATCCCAACAATAACTCAAAAACCAAGAATGTTATTTACGAATAAGTATTACTCCATTTTATTTCTTTTCACTTTCCAAAGATCTAGATTGTTTCCTTGAGGGAGAAAGGGTAAAATTTCGAAAAGCCGCCTTTGCTTTAGGTCATGCGTTCAGTGATTGTGAATAGTTAGATGATATTTTAAAGCTTAGAATGTGAAGAAATGTCTAGATGAAAACCAAAATATTCGCTCTATTCAAAAGGAAGGATATTTTATGTCATGTAAAAGATCAACAAAATAAAACTGTAAATAAGGGTAATATTTAGGGTTTCAGCTGTGAATGAGGATAAGAAAACTTATAGTTTTCTTGCATGGGTATTTAAGTTATTTTTTTCCAGAACATATTATTGTATATAAGTCAAAAATTTTGTTTCTGGAATTTTTAAGTTAATATTAATAGGTACTCATTTCTTTATTAGAGATACAAATATATTAAAAAGATATGATAAGATACGCTTGAAAGTATTAGAATACAATGAACATACTTGTTTCATCGTTAATTCTAATATTTTATCTCAAATAAAACAATTTTCTGAGATGAAACTATTTTAGCATATCATTTCAACATTCATAGTATTCGTGTTTAAACAGATAACAGTTCCTTCAGAGACTTTTAATATTGACTTTAGCAAATATTTAATGTATCTGATTACGTTCAATACATATGATTTGAAATCAAACAAAAATATTTGTTATTAATGGTATCCATTTGATCTATTCTTAGAAAATATATAGACTTATAAAATGACTAGATTAATACCTGTGCTGCGCTACGGAATACATTTTAGGGTAATTACAATGAAAAATGAAATTGCTTTTTAGAGGATTTCTTTATTAACAATACTTTCTGTTTCTTTACTGGGCGGAACTAATATTACAGGCTCGTCCGCGAACTTACGCGTGAGCAAGCAACTTAAAACTGACCGTGAGAGAAACAATTTTCTCTTACCTCTACGCTAGCGAATTTTAAAGTTTGGCCTTGAGACTTATTTATCGTCATGTCGAAGCATACCTTGAGGGGAAATTGCAGTTGTATATATCGATTTAATTTATATCCATAAAACATACTAATTTGAATTAAATTCTTAAAATTTTCCATATCAATTAGTCTAGTGGTTAAGTTTTATCTTTTACTGTATTTTAATTTTTTTGGTCAATTTATTTCGTTGTTATGTGTGAAAGTAATTACTTTCACAGTTTGACTCTTTTTTTCGCAAATAGCAGACTGCGATAAATGCGCATCAGCTCGGCGCATCACTCTTCCTTCATCCAGCATTTTGTCCCACAGTTTTAGCTACTGTTGTGTGGCAACAGGGTTGCTCGTTTGACCGCCTTTTTGAAAGAGAGAGGGATAGCGGGCAGTGTGTGAATGAACTCTGTTACATATGTGCTTAGAACGAATGCAGTGCAACTTCAAGAAAAGAGATAATCCAACAGAGATAGATAAAAATAATACAAATATAGGCAAGAAACAAACTCTATCTCTTTTTATCTATCTCTGTTGGATTATGTATCTATTGAAAATGTTTACTTTGCAGGATATGTTTTTTGTTAAAGTGATTTAGCAGTCTATGCTTGATTTTTATTTTTGTTTATTTCTATTGTTTATATTTTACATTCAAGAAAAGAGAGTAATATAAGTATGATGAATAAATTTGTGAAAGATAATGTGAAAGCCTGAGGCAGAATTTTTCTGCAGAGTCCCACTTTGAATTTTTCCACCGATGTGAGTGGATTGTGATAAATTCATCTCTACGCTATATTTCTACACTGATTAAGAGCTAATTGTATCCAGCATCCCTAGTTAGATGGATAATACAGAAAACTCGAGTTCTGGAAGGGAACGTGTTAATCTTCGTCCACCATTACGCTGAAAACGCTTAAAATAAATCAGCGTCGAGCGACCGCGTGTGATATGAATTTATGCAAGTGCTAACTATCTCTTGTTTTCTGTCTGGTGAGAGATTGTCTCAAATTTAATAATTTTTTTATGTGTGTTATCTGTGGTATTTTTAAAGGAAGATGATTATGATTTTGAAATAATTGTGTATTGATTGAATGATTTTGAAATCATTATGTGTGGATTTTAGTGATTTAAACGAATATGTTTGTAATTTTGATAATGTGTATTAAGTGGTTCTTATGAAGGGAACGTGTTAATCTTCGTGCACCATTACGCTGAAAACGCTTAAAATAAATCAGCGTCGAGCGACCGCGTGTGATATGAATTTATGCAAGTGCTAACTATCTCTTGTTTTCTGTCTGGTGAGAGATTGTCTCAAATTTAATAATTTTTTTTATGTGTGTTATCTGTGGTATTTTTAAAGGAAGATGATTATGATTTTGAAATAATTGTGTATTGATTGAATGATTTTGAAATCATTATGTGTGGATTTTAGTGATTTAAAACGAATATGTTTGTAATTTTGATAATGTGTATTAAGTGGTTCTTATGAAGGGAACGTGTTAATCTTCGTGCACCATTACGCTGAAAACGCTTAAAATAAATCAGCGTCGAGCGACCGCGTGTGATATGAATTTATGCAAGTGCTAACTACCTCTTGTTTTCTGTCTGGTGAGAGATTGTCTCAAATTCAATAACTTTTTTTTATGTGTGTTATCTTTAGTATTTTTAAAGGAAGATGATTAGGATTTTGAAATAATTGTGTATTGATTGAATGATTTTGAAATGATTATGTGTGGATTTTAGTGATTTAAAACGAATATGTTTGTAATTTTGATAATGTGTATTAAGTGGTTCTTAAATAGTGTGATAAGTAGTAATTAATAAGTAGTAATAAGCAGTACTATCAATAAAAAGAATGCTCTCCAATGTATGGCTAGTAATTGTGTAAAGTATCCTCACTGCTTGCACTATCTGAATAAGCTCATTAATAAGTTTAACTCATAAGAATTACACAACGCAATGTATCTCTAATCAGCCATTTAATTTAACAAAATTAATCTGCAACATCATTTGAACAAATTTATTCTAACTTTATGCACGTGACGCAAAATTAATTTGAAGTATCACAATAAAAGGAAACCACGTGATAAGCATTTAATACATTAAACTCTAAGAATTAATCTTTAAAAAATCACCAAAAAAACAAAAATAGGAGGTAACGATTTGAAAAAGATTTCATTTTAAAATAATTTTCATAATCTTTCTCGTGATATAAACTTAAAAAAAGTTACAAAAAGATCTTAAGTTACAAAAGTAAAGTTACAAAAAGTTACAAAAAGTTACAAAAGATCAAAAAATTTAATTTAAAAAAATCTAAGAGGAATTTTTAAAAAATATTTCTTAGTTCACTTCTACACTATAAGAAGAATTGCGATGCAAAATTTCAGCCCTTTAGGTCCAGCGGTTTGGTCTGTGCGTTATCTGTCAGTCCATCAGTCAGTCAGTGAGTCACGAAACTGTTTTAGATGCATAGATTATTGTTGTCAGTTTCAAATTCAAATTTTTGGTGGCAAATTAGACAATTTTTTATACTTATTGAAAATGCAGTTGCAAGGAAAATTTATATTTTATTATGGATGTATTAATAGTTATAAATAGAAAAACTTTACATGATACCGATTATATGCTTATAGCAAAAATGTAACAAAGTGATGTCTGAAACATAAAATTAATACATCAGAAATATTAAAAATGACATTTTAGAGATATTAAGATTATAACTTTTTTTTTACTTTAATTTATGCAAAAAAATATTTCATCTGTAAAGTTCAATTTATTGTATTTCATGTGCTCTAAGGTACGCAAGACAGCAAACACACATACATTGTTCGCTATATTTTGTGTGAGTTCAATATTTTTGATAGTAAATATTAAATGTTGCTCAAACTTTAAAACAAAAATAATTTATTTCATATTAATAATAATTAATAAGCAAAAGCGAACTCCAACAAAACAAATTAGTTTCGTATTCCATATTTGTTTTCCCTTTACTCATTAGTTTGTATTATCTCTAATAATATATTAACTTTACTTGGTTTGAAAAATCTTTTACGAACATTATCAGATACTTTAATCGGCTCACAACTAATTTTAGTACTCATCTAGAAAACGAATATATTTCTTTAAATTTCTGTTCATCGGTATCTTGACAGTATTTCTCCTCTAGTTAACAAAAAAGAAATAAAATAATGAAATTGTGTCGGTTGTTTGAATGAGATTTGAATACAAAAACAATTTTAAACTACTTTCTTTTCATTTAAATAATCTATGGTATTAACATAAGCTTATTTGAAATATCAGCAGGGTACAAATAATGACAAAATAAGAAAACTTTCTTTTATAAGTACTTACATTTTCAAAAGTAAAACTTCTTGCAAATACCTTTATTCATAAAAAAGCGCTCTTTTAAATATAATCTAACATTTTTTAATTAAAAACAAATCATTTGATATATTTTTTCTTTGACACTGTATTTCTATGCATTTAAAAAAAAATTTCTAGCCTTGAATGGCGATTATTCACCATAAATAATCCTGACTCATTCAATTGTAGTAAGAAATATAGTTTTTTCTACTTCTTCTGTCTTGGTTTGGTATTTCATAAAAATTCATTTTGCGCAAGTTCTCATAAGAGATATTGTCCATTCATAAAAACCGAAAATTTTGAAACCTTTTTAAATTCCATTCATTACTTCCTGTGCATCTGAGTTGTTCAGATTTCTGCATAGAATTCAAAAGGATAAAATAATCTGCTGGGAGTATTTTACTTGTTGGTTCGACATAATCAACAGTGAGTAAAACCTTAAAATAAGCCCCATACAATGTTAACGTTAGTTTCACGGTAACTGTGATTTATCGAGGACGTTATACACATAAATATTTTTTAATATCACAGGAAAAAAAATGTAGCATTGAGAAAGGTGTTTTATTGAATTTATAAACCTTCTCCAGCATATATCATTTAGTTTAACTATTGAAATTGAGTATATAACAATGAAATAACTTATTGATATTTAAACAGCTCTGTTATTACATACAACTTCAATATTCGATACTGCGTCAGGGAAGGTAGAAGTTTGGACCTTGATACCTATAGTCTATTATTTTCTAATATTATGTTCAGCAGTTTCCATTTTAAAGGCTTCTTCTAACAGATTTCTAACAGAAGTTATTAAGCATACCTTTACTTATAATACAATTTTTTTATCTAAAGGAAAACATTTGATTTAACGTAAATATTTTTTCCTATTTATTCCAACTATTAAAAAATTCAAGAGCAGTTGTCTTTTTCTTAGCGGTCATGCGTGTTTCAAAGTTAAGGGAAAGTCACTTGAGCATACTTTCAGGAGAGTGTTAGAGCTCTAGAAGATTAATGATACAACTTCGTCTCTAAGTTTCCCAATTTCTAATTCTATATAAATGTTACATCCAACCGATCTGAAAATTTTCGAATTAAATTGAATCGAACAAGGCTTTTTCTTTTATGTCTCATATTATTTCTTATAAAATATATCCTTATAAAGGTAAGTCGTATTAATATTTAAGTTGTCGAGTAGTTGTAACGATTAATAATCTCTGACTTTATTTCCTTATATACACACGCACACACACACACACACACACACACACACACACACACACACACACATATATATATATATATATATATATATATATATATATACATATACCACACCCACATATATATATATATATATAATATATATATAATATATGTGTGTGTGTGTGTGTGACTAGTTATAAAATTCACAATAGTTTTCTCAAATAGCCTAGTTTCCTAGAGGCTTATTGCAATAAGCCCATAATAGTACAGGCTTGATAAAAATGACAGATAAAGCTTTTTGTTATTTAAGAGCTTCCTTTAGTGAACGTATGAATTAGTTAAGAATTACTTAGTTTAAATAGAGGTAACTTAAAATATGCGCAACAATCATCATTGCTTGACAGATTTTAATTATTATTATTAAACAATTGTATTAATATTATTAAGTAATTGCGATAAACGAATTATTAAAAAGACAAAATTTTAGACTGGGAATGAACTTTATCCCACATCATACATTTTAACTTTATTGACTTCTACATGATGAAGTTTTCTGCAACTTCCATGATCATAGTTGATTGAAAATAATAGTGTAGTGGTGTTATCGTATAGTGGGTATTTGATAATATTAATAACAATTGTGACCTGAAGAACTTAGGCAAATCTGGTTTAAATCATAGACTGATTTATTGAACATATAAAAATACAGTTGTTCCATATATCAATTGATCTATTCTTACATACCATTTACACTTCATTATTATACCATATTAATCACCTTCTCTGTTAATTAATTACTCTCTACTTATTACACTAGTACTGCGCAAATACATGCATTTACATCATATTACATTCGCTCAACATAATCCTCATTTATGAAATTATCTCTGCACCGTGATCTACGTATTTTAATTTTTATCAATAATTATCATTTAGCTGGTGAAGCAATGGCTGACATACACTAGTGAGAAAAGGAACTATGCCTTTGCTGATGAACTTGTGTTGATTACGGTCGAATCTGTAGACTTCTAGGGCATCACTCGGCGGGCATTCAGTTAATTCGAACAAATAACAGCATTGGTGGTGTGCATCAGGCGTCGTTCATAGGGCACTCAAATAGTCCTAAGGGATGACGGGTCCGTAATGGGCATCTATCAATCGTCTTTTGATTTGGACGCATAAGATGTGGAGTCTAGGTTCTTCCTTCTCATTCGTCGTTCTACACAAGTTGTACAGAAGGTGTGGTACACTCTCTCAATGGCTTCATCTCCATTCACTTCGAGTACTAATGGTCTGGCTACCAGTATTCTATGGCCTTTGCACGAAAATCAGTTCCTCTGAACTAAGATTCTATAGGGTTAGACAGCTAAAATTCTACATGCATGTTAACGCATATCTTTAGGTCATTCCTCGACCTTCACCGCTACATACTCTTGTAGTATTTCAGGCATTAGAACTCACCTTCTCTACATCTACAGGTATATTTTACTCATATTATGGCCCAACCTTTTACGCTATCTTTTGCATATCCACTGACTTCCTACTAACATAACTTTCTCTAACTACTCTCCTTCTCCTTCTTTTCTTTTCCTCAGCATCATACTTTCATTCTGAACTTTCTACACACCATTTCTCTTCCATCTCTCACAGGTTATATTTTCTATCATTTAATTTTACCATTGGCTTTTGGTTTTCTTACATATTTGTTCCAACCAGTCCGCAGCGTGGGCGTAACCTTCTAATACTTCCCCTTTTTTCTCCGACCTCCGCTTCCGTGCATAACCACCTTTTATGACTATCATAAATTCTTCCTTCCGTCTCTTTGTCCTACGTTCCGTTGCTTACATTATTATTTATTCCACTGTCCCGTTTCGTCTCTAATTTAACTTTCTATATTTTCATCTGTTGTGGTCCCTCTTTTATTCTGTATCTGCAATTTTCGTTTTCATCGCTTCTTATTACGTTCCACTTCCGTCTTCCTTTTTCTCCTTGTATTTTCTTATTCTTCTGTTTTCTTATTCCCTATCTCCTGTAATTATTTTCACTTGCCCTGTTTGTTCTCCGACTTTCCTGTTACTATGCCGATCATGCCATGTCCCCATGACAAATACTTCAATTGTTTAATAATAATAATTAAATATTTTCCAACAATGATGATTATTGTGCAGTTTTAAAGTTACCTCTTTTTAACTTGTAACTTCTAACTAATTTTTGTGTCCACTGGAGGAAGTATTTAAGTATCTCTTTCTCTGTCAATTTTAATAAGCCTTTACTACTTCGGTCTTATTGCAATAAGCCTGTATGAATCTACACTATTTGAGCAAACTGTTCTGAATTTTCTAACTAGCTTAAAGGTGTATTTGTTCATTACAATAAGACTAAATGTATCAGGCTAATTAGAAAGTTTTCGAAATTTCGAATTAGCTTGGCGCTTTGCAACTTGCGGGCGCTCTTAATAAGCTGCACTAAGCCGGGCGGCTCTGCAATAAGTCGTATTTGTCATTCTCCTACGACATATATATGCATGGATGTTTGGATGTCTATATAGTAGGGTACGAGGGAACCAGCTCAATCATTACGTGTACAAATACACTAGACTAACTTATATTTCGTTCTCCGTGAGTCGAGAATATATTCCTCATGGAAGTATTTGCATAAATTTCCTACATTTTATGTGACTGGAGAGAAATGTACTACTGTCTTTGTAACGAGGAATTCGTTCCAGAAATAATTAATTTGGTTGGGCTCATAACGCACGTTAAATTAATGTAAAATCTCTAATTCTAACTAGTTGTCCCTTAAAATAAAATAGCGTAATTTCTATACCGTTCCCTCGACGTGTGTGTTCTTGAGAATTTAGCCGTGCCCATTTTCTCTTAACCGTAAACTTCAACTATAATGTGCTTAACCAGGTGTTAGTCTCAGGATTCCCTTGTTAAGTTTCACTAAAATGCACTTTTTATGGCTGATAATTGCAGGGTGTGTCATGTGAACATCCAACTAGCTTTTGTTCACGCATGCCGTGTAAGTTTGCTCACTAAATTGGCCCAATAAAATCAGTTGTAAGTCAGAAATATACGTGTGTGTTCCCTTCTTTTCCTTTGTCCAAGAGAGTTTTTTCCCACGTGTGAATTTGGCGACAGCTTGGCGTTAAGGCACTCTCCGAAGTTGTTCTTTCTCTCCTCGTTCGACCAATCAGGCAGAGGCGCGAATTTCGTGTATCAGGGCTAAGCCATTCACGAGCCTCCATTTTGGCGGGGCGCTGGGTGCTCTCCTCTTGGCGAGGCTTCGGCATGGCCGGGTTCTTATTATTGACCTTTAAGCGCTCGCGTAGTTTTTTTTACTATATTTTTCCTCCACGCTGAGGTAAGCTTCCGTAGGCGTGGCACGTGTGGTCTGTCTTTGTTAATTGGCGCTTTTCTTGTTATGGTAACCCTCGTGTCCGCGTTTTTCCAGGCATGTCCAGTGATGAGAAGAAAGATACCAGAGAGCCATATTTTTAGTGAGAGAGTCGTCTCTTATATATTTTTGGTTTTAAGCACCCCGGTCAGTTTTGGCTCTGCCAATTCTGCATCGAGGGGCTATTTTTGTACCGTTACATGTTATTGATCATCTTCAGTCTTTAGACCAATGCGATCAAATTTTTTATATTTCGCTACAGATCTGTATTTCATATTACTCAAGACAGGCTTCCATGTTTACTAATGCCGAATAAATCACTTGTTATTACTACAAAAAGAGACTTTGGCATATTTATTAATTTCCAGCTGCTTTCAACTTTAATTTAAGCAGATGACAGTGAATCTACTTGGTTATTGCCATAACGCATCCACAATTTGTATATATCGATTTGGCCGTAAGTGAGTGAAAGATTTCAAACCGTACTGCTGAGGAACCATCGATCTCTTCATATTATTCCGAAATTCTCGCTTTTAGTTCGTTGTAGCTGTT
The DNA here is from genome assembly GCA_907164885.2 of Dolomedes plantarius. NCBI lineage: Eukaryota > Metazoa > Arthropoda > Arachnida > Araneae > Dolomedidae > Dolomedes > Dolomedes plantarius. The sequence continues at coordinate 198,458,857 of OU015492.1, forward strand.
GCGTATTGTGAGACTAAGGAACATTTCTTACCGCACGTTAGTTTCTCGTCAACGGACAATTCCTCACGTCAATGGACAACTGTTTAATGTCCTCTTCAACTTCCATAAAGATCCGTTTCCACTGAGACTCTTAAAGATCCCTTTACAGAACTCATAATTCCCTTCACAAAACCGGCCGAATCTCAGAAAAACCTTCAATATACAGAGAGAGAGTAATTTAAAATACCAAATTACCCTATAAATACACGTTTAAAATAATAATTCTTTTCTCGTTCAGTAAATGAAAGACAAAGTTGAAATTCTATTATCAAGTTATATCTTAAAATTTATTATCATTTCGCCTTGGCAGAAGACTCCATATCATCAAACTTAACAGCATCTGGAATTTCCTAAGAATGGAATTGGGCTCAGTATTCAAAATCATACCATACTGAGAAGTTTTTACCTTCAAGCGTAAAAATTTTTTCCTTTCATGAATTTCCTGAAATTTTCTGTAACGGAGAAGCAATGTTTTTTATCAATTAATATAATTCTCCCTAGCTTCTAAACATTAGCTATTTTTTTAATATTCATAATGTTAAAATATGCAGTTCATATTGAATAGCTATTTGAGCTTAATGTTATTTTCAAATACACTGCAACAAACTAAAGAAAAGCCACTTTTTATTCTTTTCCTCATCCATGGTATAAATTAATTTGGTAATTAATGTAAGGGATAAGTTTGATTAAAGTATGTTTTGCCATTGGACTCTTGAAAAAAATGCAACATTAGTGCTTATAAATTAACTATCGTTATATACAGCTTTGTAAAGTAATTCCTTTTTTATAAGTTATACTGAACATAGTAAAAAATGAAAAGAATATATCTATTAATTTCCTTTAGTTAGATTTGTTGGATTTATAGTTGAAAATAAAATTAAGAAATTTCATTGTTTATTGTATCCAAAAACATAATTTATTATTTAAAGTTTCAAAATCAAAGACATATCAAAGCTGAATATTTCGTTAGGATTTTATATTTACACTGTTTTAGTACATTATTCCCACCATGGATGTATTTAAGAATCGATGAAAATATATGATTTTATGTCCTTGTTGCGTATATGAATAATTAAACTATAGTTATTTTCTTTTCTTGTAATATGATAGTTTGAAGCAAAATGCATTGAATTTTTTTATTCATTAATATTCTAAGTATTATAATAACAGCGCAATAATTTCCTCTATTGAGAATTCACATATAATTGTTTTTTAGGATAGAGAAAAGTGAAAGCAATTTAAGATTAAGCTTGATAGTTATCAGTGATAAAATGTAACAATTAACCTAACTTCTGGAATTCAGAAAAGTAAGTCGCAACAAAATAAAATAATCCTAATAAAATGAAATGAAGCAAAGAAGCAAGGAAACACTTTGACTTTATTCAGCCATTTGTGCTGAATGCATTCAGTATTTGTTAATAACAAATTTTGCAGACAAATAATTCAGTTCAAATTGAATTTATTAGAATCATGTGAATAACTTCTGGAATTCAGCCAAAATAAGTCGCAACAAAATAAAATAATCCTAATAAAATGAAATGAAGCAAAGAAGCAAGGAAACACTTTGACCTTTATTCGTCATTCTGCTGAATGCATTCAGTATTTATTAATAACAAAATTTCGCAGACAAACAATTAAGTTCAAATTTGAATTTATTAGAATCATGTGAATAACTGGGATATCCTAGATAAGGCTTTTAACCCAATCTTCATGCTGATTAAGTTTTAGAGTGCATTGTGAATGCTTTGTCAATTCAAAAGATATCTATTGTTTTGAATGCATTTTAAAACAATTTCTAAATCATAATTTATGCATCCAAAACTTGTAAAAATAAGAATACTAAATAATATTTCGTTTAGCTCTATGTTCAAAAGTATACATGCAAAATCCTCAACTCGCAGTTCAAAAATACTTGGTAAGAGTAAATCTATTATACGCATAATAGGATTTCTTGCTGTGGCAGCACTACACTTCTTAAGGTCAGCAAGCGCTTACTCGGCCCAGCAAGTAAAATCCGAAATCTTTCAATTGAAGATCGACTGTCACAAGACTATGCTGTTACACTATGGCAGCGAGGGTGAGCTTCAGGAACGTACATTTGCTCGGTCAGGGCTGAAGAAGTAATGACGTCAGATGGATGTCAGATATCTGTTTTTGCTGACTTTGGACGCCATAATCGACAGTTTGTTGTGGCATACCTTCAAATCAACAGCAAAAATAAATTCGCCACTCTTATGGGCTTCCAAATTATGATTTGCGTAAACTTAGGATCACTTATGTAATCTATATATATATAGATTACAGATATTTATATAGATTACAGATATATATAGATTACAGATATTTTTATCAGAATTCTGAAACTACACATTTTCACGATGTCCAGTGGGTGAGCTTGGAAGTAATACGGTTGGATTTCGTATCGCGTTATCAATCACCTTGACTCAGAAACAGACATTAACTTCCAGTATTATCACATGGTCAAGTTATAAGATGTCTTTTGAAAGACGTTTCGAAACCCTGTTGGTCACGAAAATGGGCTTGCCAAACTCGGCAGCTCTCATACCGTAAACTGATTAATGTACTAGGTAGCATACTATTCAGCACTAACATTCGGAAAAAGCCTCGCATATAACAGAATGAATCAGATGACGTCTGTTAGGAATTTTTCTCATACATATTTAAAACACCAATATTAATTTCATCTGTACCATGATAACCTTTCATAGTCCTACAGAGTTTTAGAGAGCAGGTTCGATGGTTCAGCAACTGCACACGAGCCACAATTCAAAACCGTAAATACGAAGTGTCGTCAGTATGCATTTCCCATCTAGTACATGTTTTGAAGCTGACCTGAAGAGTGTTCTTTAGAATGATTTCGTTACGCGTCTTACTTTTTTTTTACATTAAAGGAGATAAACTCGTGAAATGGAATTAGCGACTTTTGATCCCTCAACTTTTGATTCAAATTTGTTCTTTAGCTCTTAAGTTGGGCGCCGTTTCTAGCATGATATGGGACAGATTTTTGGGTGATTCCATTTCCACAATCATTGAACTCAAGCACACCTGGCATTCTGTTCAATACGTCTTACCAACAGTGTGCAGAATTATAAAATGATCCTCATAACTTCTAGCACTGTGAAAGTTCGTGTCATCCAGCAGGGTATGAAAGGTCATTTTTCTCGAAAATGACAGGGAATTGGTTGACTGGCTTTCTCAATATCCCTTTTTTCATCTCCAGAATAGAGGTGGGCATGGAATGAAGCAACGGATACGAAACAAAACAAAACGACCGTTTTCGATGCCATTGATTTTAAGAACGACTTTCGAGCAATTTCTTATCAAGACCTGCCGAAAAACATTTGAACTTAATACCTCGAAGGTTTCCCACTACTTAAAAACAGAATGGAGCCGGTAATTTTATACAAAGTCATCTTAAACAATATCGCATAATCCCCTCCATAACGGTATATACTTTAATTATATATTTATGTACATATTACACTGCTGGCCACTGTAAATGCAACCACCTGAGGAACATGCAAATAACATGAAATTTACAACATGCATTAGCGGAGGTGAGATATGCAAATGATTAGAATTTCAGCGCAGACGCACATCACGCGCGCTGTGGCGCCACTTCAAAGCGCTATTAAAGACTTGGAGATTTCGACCGATTTCAAGTTCGGCAATTGTGTTTTTTCTGTGGTTTTTTCAAAAAAACGATCAATTATGCCTCGTCGAAACAGCGATCATCTTTTTACTCAAGTATCCGAGTTTGACAGAGGAAGGATAGTGGCCTACCGAGATTGTGGATTATCTTTCAGGGAAATCGGCAGTCGTGTTGGACGAAACCAACAACTGTAATGCGGATATGTGATCGTTGGATGCAGGAGGGTACGACGGACCGGCGTGTTCCATCACATCTACCTCAGCGCACCACTTCACGTGATGACAGGCAAATTGTGCGATGGCAGTGACGGATCGCTCAGTCACATCACGAACCATAGCACAGCACATGCAGTCTGTAACGCATCATCCAGTGTCTGCGCTTACCATTCGACGCCGTGTACAGCAGAGTGGTCTGTCCGCAAGACGTACATTGCTTGTTACCCTTGACGCAGAACCACAGACGTCTTCGTCGCCAATGGTGCGATGACAGAAGGATGTGGACGGCCGAATGGAATGAAATGTCTTACTGACGAGTCACGCTTCTGTCTGCAACACCAAGATTGGTCGCATTCGAGTCTGGAGGACACCGTGAAGAGAGACTGCTGAACAGCTGTGTTATGCACCGCCACACGGTCCTGCACTGGGTATTTGGTATGGGCGGTATTGATATCACTCTCGCACACCTCTAGTACGCATTGCCGGTACTTTAACAGCCAGCGCTATATCTCCGAGGTGTTGGAGCCAGTTGTCCTTCCTTACCTTCAGGGCTTGCCCACAGCCATATTTCACAGTATAATGCGCGACCACACGTGGCACGCATTGCCCAAACGGTTCTTCGTCAATCGCCAGATTGAATTGCTTCCATGGCCGCATCGCTTCTCCGGATCTTTCACCGATAGAAAACATGTGGTCCCATGGTGCTCTACGATTGACCCAGATTCCATCCCCAGCTGCCACAGTAGATCAACTTGGCAACGTGTGGAAGCTGCTTGGTCTGCTGTACCCCATAACTCATCCAAAGTCTCTTTGAATCAATGCCGAGGGCGTCGTGGTAGCGGTGATCTCCAACAATGGCGGCTACTCTGGCTACTGATTTTGGCAGGAACCACACTTCACAGAAGTCTGTAAATTTAATCATTTGATACTTGGTCAACATATTATCTACAAAATAAATTTTGTTGTGATATCTCTTGTCCTTCTTGGTGTTGCAATTTGGGTTGGCCAGCAGTGTATCTTACAATAAAGTTAAGCTCTTAATTTTAAGCGAGTCGTTAGATTAAAATTACTAATTTTAATATTTTAATAAATCTCTCAAGAATTAAATTAAAAGGTTTCCTGAGATGTGCAAACATTTTTGTACAATCGGTTATTCTTTGTGCTATTTCTTAACGTATGATAATAGTTACAGAAATCTGATGTCATATGTAGATATTATAAAGCCTTAAACCAGTTGCAAACATCGGAAAGATTAACCGCCAATGTAATAATGCTAATAAGTTAATATTCAAGTTTTTAATTATTCCAATAACAGTATATTTCTTATAAGACTTCATTTTTAATAATTTTCGCGTGTTTAATGTGAATTAAAATTAATATTAAATATCCTTATTAAAAAAACCGTGTTTAAAGTTAACACCTATTCATGCGTCTTTCGGAGGAGCAGTCTAAGCACTGTAGTATAGAAAAACACTCTGAAGAGAACGAGATGAGAAATAAACAAAGCACATGTCGAAGAGTAGTATTACAGCGTTATTGGATTCTAGAATTGAACGACATCTATTGTTGTGGTACTCACATCAAAGAAGAGATATCAAACGATCCGATTCGTTGAGAAAAAATTAGGACTTACCGCTGATTTGGGGGCTGATAAAATAAAGAAATGGTTAGAGAAAAGTAAAAAGAACCAAATCGATAAGGCATCCAAAATTACATGAGGTGAAAAAAACAAATCGCAATAGTGAGTTCCGTGTTTAGGAACACAAGGAGAGGAAAATGTATAGTTCACAAATTCGAAATGCCTCATGAATAAGTAATTCTTTGAAGATAACCATCCGGTACAAAGAAGGAACGAGTTGTTAGGTTTCAGATGAATAAAGAGAGGGAAATGATGACCAGATATGAAGATTAAAACACAAATGAATATTAAGGTAAAATTGTGTATGTATATATATATATCTGCGGAACAAGGCATTGTAGACAGATGAAGCATACCATCAACCGGGGTTACTTTGCCCAATTTAAATTTCTAATAAAAAATCCGTGTACTTCTCTATCAGTTTTGACAGGGAAATTTTCTAAAGCTTGGCGAGGGCTTATAGATTTGATTTATGGTATTAAAATACATAGTCATTGCTTTCTATTTCAGTAATAATTCAAAAACTCAGTGAGCTAGACAACACCTAGAGAACAGGGGTAACGTTGTCACCTAGATGTTTTCTATTGAAAACTGCCTCTATAGTCACTTCTGGGCAATGTTACCTTTGCGGATGTATAATCAGCCAAATAACATGAGAAGAGTTGAAATTTTCTTTATTCTTTATTATTTTTATAAATTATATTTATACTAGTCACTCTTTAACTTGGGGCCAAAATAAACATGAGAAGTTGACATTTTTTAATTATCCATTTATTATTTTTATAGATTATATTATACTAGGCACTCGTTAGATTGTTAAATTCTCGTTAAAAAAATTGGTAGGATAATTGTTACCAGGCTAATGAGAAAAAAGGGAACATTTGTAGGTAATATAACTCATACTGTTTGAAAATATCTTGAGAAATATTCTTCAAAAAAGAATTTGCTTCGTCGTTCCCTTGAAGTTGAAGTTTTGGAAACAACGTTGTCAGAAAAATGCTGGATTAATCCACTTTTTCAGGAAATGTGAACGCTTTCCCCTTTGTCTTCGGTCTTAGAAAGTAAACTTCTAAGTCACCATCGTCACAAATGTTTAAAAGTTTTGCCAAGAAAAGCTTCAAAGTTTTTTCCGAGCAGTTTCATAACCACAAAGGTCTCCTGTTGCAAGTTTTGGGGCCTTTCATCAATTTGAATGTTTTGTTTCGTTTCCATCTTTCTTTCTTCATCAGAACTGGTTGAGTCATGAATAGAAATGTCAGCATCCTCTTCGCTGCTCGATTCAGTATGGCATTGTCGTTTTGACAGTCTGCGACTAGAAGTGGAGGGACCATGATCGTTTGGCCTAGAATAGGGTATGGCTTCTGAGCGGGATGGCTTTCCCTGGTAGGAGGTATACCTTCTTCATTGATGTTTTCTACGTTCATGTAAATACTCGTAAGTAAGGAGATTGCTCCTCATCCTTGCTCTTCTTTTAGTAGCATCCTGCTCATTACAAGCCATCCCCCAGGAATCCTTTGCAGAACTTAATATCGATTACATGGAAAAATTCCATATTTCCGGAAGCCCACTCCAGTGTTTTCCTTCAATTGTTTCAGATATAGCTTCCAAGAGTTGTTTTCAATAAACGTGGTAATTCTTCTCTTGTCTAGAGACAGGACTTTGAATTCTTTGTTTTGTAATCCTCCAAATTTTTCTCCTTTCTCTTTTAATGGACCGAACACGGACACATCAAGTGGTTGACACAAGTGTGTGGCATTGGGTAGTATCAAATTAATTTGATGTTCTCTTCTTCGCAAACCTTGACAACTTGTCGGCTGATGTGATTACGGATATGTGACCCCCTTATTAACGCTTCGAATTTTAGATGCTGACCAATTGTAAGTCAAATTGATCCTGGAAAAATAGCTAATTGCTGGCGTTCGTAGCGTCCTCTGGCCTATAATATAACATCGAATTCAATTCGAGTGTATCTCCCACATGCGTGCGCCAGATGAAAGGTTAAATGCCTTCGTAAATTTTCCCTACACAGCTAGTGGGAGGTGGGAAAAATAACCCAATTTTCCTATGGATCATGGGGTAACATTGTCCATTAAAATAATAACATGAAATTGAGGTAAAAGATTTCCACAACCATATCCCTCCGATGGTTATGATATGCACGTAATATAGAAATAATTTGAAAACTTACCAGATGTCCTCATTGGCTTCACGGATCAAAGTTATTAAGGTATTCAAATTACTTGCTCACAGTCTCTTAACAAATTGATTAGTTTCACACTGATAAACTATCACTAAATTTAAAAAACTCCTGCCTCACTCTTGCCAACATTACAACTAACAGCGCTGATTATTTGCAGAGCTCTGACTGCCATTTGAGTAACAGCTGTTTGGCGCGCAACTCCTTTTGAAATGGCCAAAGTTACCTCGGTGGGCAAAGTAATCCCGGTTTCACAGTATTTCAAATTGAACAGAAAATCTATAAGTTTCTTACGTGTTAAGCAAACTTCGATGTGTACTTCCCTTAGCTGCCCTGCAGACGTCAAGGCGATATTCACACTCTTCCCATACACGGAGAAGAACATCCGGCGTGATAGAAGAAAACAGCTTCAATAATTCTTTCTTTAAAATGGTCCAGATTTCGCACTTCAATGGAATACACTTGTGTTTTTACATAAACTCAAAAATTGAAATCCATGGGGGTAAGGTATGGAGGCCGTGTGGGCCAGGCAATCTTACCTTCTCCACCGACCCATCGCTGATGAAATGTTTTCGCTAAGGATTCCCGCACGATTGTGACAAAATGTGGAGGAGATCCGTCTAACTGGAAAATGGAATTTTCCGGCGCTTTTCCGGATTCTTTTGGAGTCTGCACGTAAGCTTTCGCACACATAAACTTGTAGTGTTTCTCTTCATTTGACGTATGACACATATCTGCAACAGGATTTGTGGCATAGCTATAACTATAACCATTTAAAACCCCACTACTATTTTACGGACACACTGTATATATATATATATATATATATATGTAATAAATTAAATTATTAGGCCCTCCATTCTATCATTTAAATTCCCTTTCCTAAATCCCATCCCCAGTAACCACGATAACTTGCTTTATCGTTTAAAAACCTAGCAACAGAACGTTGCATTTCTACACGTGTATACGTCTCGAGAAAGGCGTGAGTTCGCATCGCCAGCCCCAAATTCCGCTGACATTTCAAACAACAGCCACATGTACCCTCGCTTCTAGCGCGTAAGGTTGAAAGGTGATATTACACTTCGCGCCGAGCATCTGAAATGAAAGGACGTATGTTACTATCGCTCTAAATAAAACCAGTCGACCCGACTGCTTCAAAATTTTAATTCCTTTCAGGCTGAGTCTAGCTCCAGCCATGTAAATTTGAGCTAGTTTTCCTTTCAGGTTGCCTTTTAAGAACGATATGTAATGATTATATTACATCGAGTAGATATATTATGTATAGATATATATATATATATTATATATCTATATATATATATATACTATATATATATTATATACTAGATGTATATGTATATATTTTGTGATATTGTATAGATATATGTATTATATATATGTATATGTATGTATATATATGTATATATATATATGTATATATATTATATATATATATTATAATAATATATATATATATATGAATATATAATATAATATATATATTATATATATATATATATATAATATATATATATAGATATATATATATATATATATATATATATATATATATGTATGTATAGTGTATATATATGTATATGTATATACCGAGGCTGTTCCGCACCTATTTTTTTAGACGAATTTTGGTAAGCGTTAATAAAAAATCGTGTGCTGCAAAAGAAATAATTGCAATTGTACTATGTTTTTAAAAAAGTCAAAATTTATCATCACGGACTTGAAAGTTTGTTTTTATTCCACAATGCGTTTTAACAAGCAAGCAGTGGTTCGAAGGCTACATTTATGCTCTTTCCGAAGAGAAAATGCATACTCCGTATCCATAAACGAGGAGAGTCATGGTTTTGTGATATCTAAAGCTTCGAAAGGTAATATCGTCAACACGAAAGGAAAAAAAAAGTCAAATTGGAGCCCAAGTGGGACAAAATTCCAAACAAGTATCCAAGGAAAAACGGACATCTTCGACTATTGCAAAGGTACGTTGTTTAATGTTAAAAGAAATCCCCCTATCAAAGGACAGTTGCAAACATTAAAATGCTCGGTGTCCACTGTAAACAAAATGATAAACGTTGATTTAAATCTTAAGAAAGCGGAAAAACGCAATGTGCATCGTCTTATTCCAATCATATCGCTGAACGCAGGACACGCTGCAGAATTCTATATGAGAAAACTTATCACAAGAAAAATGGAAAACAATGTCACAATAGATGAATCATGGGTGTATTTGCAACAAAAAAAGAGCCATTTATTATCATAAAAGGGGAAAAAAATTTAAGTACATGGTTTCAAAGAATCGAAAGGAAAGTTTTTCTAAGGGATCATGATTGTTGGTGGTTTTTCTTATAATGGCAAGTTAAAAATAAAGAGATTGGAAAAAAAATGTCAAGATATTAACCTCCAAATACTATCAGGAACATATTTTATCGCCATTTTTCTGAATGAAATACCATCGCTTTACCCACAGTGCCATCAACTGTGAGACTCCATCAGGACCAAGCTAAGCCCTAGCAGTCATACATCAAATCCCTGTAAATTTCCTAAAAGAAATGGAACAAAAAAACTGGTATCAAGGCCATACCCTTCACTGATATCCCTACGAAATCTCTCGATCTATCACCTATGATTTTTTGTGCTGTCGGACTTTTAAAATCTGCATTATCCAAACGTCGTCCCAAAACCTTACAGGATACTGGAAAGCTGTTCAGGGGGAATGGGATAGAATACCTCTTCTGATACTTCAAAGCATTATTATCCTGGAAATTGCGGTGTCGAAAGATAGTTCAGAATAAGGGGATGTCAAATAGAACATTTAAAACACAAGAATTTTATGTAATTTAGTTTTGTGAATACAATTACATCGTCTAAAAAATGTGCGAACAGCCTCTGTATATATGTATATTATATATATATGTATATGTATGTATATATATGTTATATATATATATTCTGAATATATATTATATATATATGTATATATTATATTATCTATATATATATATATATATATATATATATATATAGATATATATATATATATATATTAATATATTTTTATATATATAATTTATATATATATATAGTATATGTAATATATATATTATATATATATATATATATATATAGAATATAGATATATATATATATATATAGTATATATATATGATATATAGAATATATAATAATATATATATATATATATGTATATATATATATATATGTATACTCTATATATATATATATATATATATATATATAAGATATATATATATATATATATTATATATATATATATAAATATATGTCCCGAGTCTCAGTGATGTAAAAGATGTATATGCCATATTTCAAGAATATTGGATAATATTTAGAGGTTGCACACTTGATCAGTTTTGTAAAAGTAAGCAAAAAATACGAGTTTTTCGGTGTTAGTTACTTTTATTGGGAAAACTAGAAATGACAAACTTAAAATAATATTAAAACTAGACAGTAATATTAATAGATAGTTTGATAGGCACATAATGTGCTACATTAATGCAACTTTATCCTAACTTTATCAACTATTAATAACCGTATCTGCAGCTATCGTTTACCGAGCTCGGGTGATCAATAGAAGTATATGGCAAGAAACATTCTTTAAAATCCTTCTCATTTGTTTTGCATTGGATAGTAAACTGTTGCCCTCAGTTGACCATGGGAGTGTCAAAACATTGGAAGAAAGAGTTGCAATTCTAGTGACTGGCAAAGTTGTTGAACATTTGCTTGGCATACATGTTGCCCTGAATGCCTGGTGAACAATGGCTGAAGTATTTTCGGGAAGTGGAGGACCGACTTAGGCTACTTGACCATATCATCGGGTATTCTGTAATACTACAGTAAACATAAAGGGACTGAATCGAAGGGGATGTATCAGAATTGAAAGGGAATTCGGGACGAACATTTTTGTTGTTTGCTTGTCGTCATCACACCGATGAACTAATATTGAAAGGAGTGTTGAGAAATGTTGTGGCATACCATTAAGTGGTCTTGACATCCAGATTTATTCGCAAGTTGCAAAGTCTGTGGGCTTCACTTGATAGAAAAAGCACTCATATACGGGGGCAATGGCCTGGATGAAGGATAATCGCCGCTCGAATGATTTCGAGAATAACAACGAGTGAAAATGGTTAACTACATCCAAAAATGTCATAAAAGACGGAAGTCATCCAAGAGATGACTACAATAGAGGTATTTCAACTCTCACTCCTCAACCTAGGATGTTGGTCTAAAAAATGACTTCAGTTTCAGGATCCAGGGTCTCGGTATCAAGCAAGGGTGGATGGCTAAGGCAATATAAGCCTTAAAATTGGCATCTTCTCTAAACAGTTGAATAATCCTCAACGAGAATTGAAAGGAATAACATGGGTTGCACATTATTTCAGCCTCACTATGTTATGGCACGAGGCAATTGTAAGTTGATGGGCTCCAAAGAATTATTTGGATATGCTACAGCTTCTGAAGCACTTACCCAGATGCAGACGTCAAGAAAAGTGCTCTCACAGTTGCTAAGAGACACCTTTGGTATCTGTCAGAAACAAATGTAGGATTTTTTTTGGACAAACGTATTACGCAGGCTGACAAGAAAAGTATGACTAAAAATTTAGAAACCAACCTGTAAAGAAAAAGGAAATAAACGATTAAAATGTGAAACCTATTTTTTGAAGGAAAGACCTGAACCATTTCGATACTAAAAAAACAAAGACGTCCTTTCAATTGTTTGGGATCTACGGCGTTTGGGATCTTGACAGAATACTGCAGTGATTCTCTAAGAAGCCTTGTGAACGCTCTTAAGGTGGTCAATGATACCGCAGAGAGAGGAATTGCTCTGATAAAAAGGGATTAACGAATTGGTTAGGGACGAACAAACAAAAACATTCTTGTTGGAGTAGTCGAGCATCAACAGAAAAGTCATCACCAGCAAACAAAAGAAGGATTGCATCGCTCAAAGTTGATTAATATAACACACTATTTGCCTATCATACTACCTATTATCTTAGTGTCTATTTTAATATTATTTTAAGTTTGGAATTTCTAGTTTTCCCAATAAAATTAATTAACATTGTAAAATCGTATGTTTACCTACTTTTCTAAAACTGATCAAAGTTTGCAACCTCTAAATATTATCCAATCTTCTTGAAATTTGGCATATATATCTTTAAGTTACTGAGACTCGGGGAGTAAGCAAAGTCTGCAAAAATTTTACATTTATTTTTTGCCTTACAAAATTAAATACCCTAATAAACATATATATATATATATATATATATACAGTCCAGTCCACATTAATGTGACCGCCGTCAAAATCCAGAATAACCACTTGTGCAGAGCGGACCGCTGAGAGATGGCAGGAAGAGAGTCAATTAGGTTCCTGAAGATGTTTACTGGGATGTTGAGCCATGCCGACTCCAGTGCCGTGGCCCGCTGCGCTAGGTTACGACGCGTGAGTATCCATGGCTCGAACAACACGATCAAAGTGATCCCACAGATTCTCGATTGGGTTCAAGTCCGGGGAATTTGCTGGCCAAGGGAGTACAGTAAACTGATCCTGGTGCTCTTCGAACTACTTCTCTTTGAAAGCACGTACACAGCGAGCTTTATGACACGTCGGATTGTCCTGCTGGTAGATGCCATCATCCCGAGGAAAAACAATTCGCACGTGTCATAAAGCTCGCTGTGTTTATCCATCGTGCCATCCACAATGATGAATGGACCCAGAGAATACCACGAAAACATTCCCCAGACCATAATGCTCCCTCCTCCAGCTTGGACCCTTCCGGCAATTGTTGCAGGGTATTTGCTTTCAGACGTGTCACGCCGTATACGCCAACGTGCATGGGTCCGATGGAGCATAAAACGTGATTCATCTGAAAAAGCCACCTGTCTTCACTCAGTGGAAGACAGTTGCGATACTGGCGTGCAAATTCCAGCCTTCGTCGCCGTTGAACAGCAGTCAGCATAGTTGCATTAACCAGGCGTCTGCTGCGGAGGCCCATACGCAGCAGCGTTCGCTGAAACCGCCATATTGGAGACACTGTTGGTAGCCCCTTGGTTCCTCTGGACGGTGAGTTGCTCAACGGTTGCCCGTCTATTGCCCGATCGCATATCAGCAGGCGTCGTTCACCTCTGCCATCTATGGCCCATGATGCACCACGTTTGCCGCGTCGCTGATTTTGGATGGTGCCATTTTGCCATGCACGGCATACTTTTACCACGGCGACCCGCGAACAATTTACAAAATTAGCGGTTTCGTAAATGCTTCCACCCTTGGCCCGAAAGTCAATGATCATGTCCTTTTGGACGTCGGATAAATCGCTCCGTTTCTGCATGACTGCAAGAACTGAAATGTTTTCGAACACACTTTACATATCCACCAAATTTGCTGATGACACGTGCTTTCTGCGATTGGTTGTTTAACGTTGACGTCAAAAGTAGGCGGTGGTCACACTAATATGACTGGACTGTATATATATATAATATATATATATATATACCATGTGGCAAAAAGTCCGTAAAACTTTAAAAATTCATAAAAACTGGAAAACTTATCAAAATAAAAAACGGTTGCAGGGTCAGCATCGCTAGGTCACGGTATTTTTTAAGACAGGAAAAAATAACTCAAAAACAGCCGACAGGTAGCGCTGACATACAGAAGTCAAAAAAAGATACGAAATAACGAATTCTTCTAAATCGTTTATTACAGCAGTAGGTGTTCCACATGACCCCCACCACAAGGGATAATACATTGCAGGCGAGTCACAATCCAGCAACGGCAGAGTGCAGCAGGTCCGATATATACATGACACCTCTCGGCGGATCACATCCTTCAGTTCCAACAGATTGGAAGGACCAGATAGATACACCCGGGATGACCGTTGACTTCTTTACGTCAGTGCCACCTGTCGGCTGTTTTTGTGTGTTTTTTTTCCTGTCTTAAAAAAATCCCGTGACCTAGCAATGCTGACCCTGCAAACTTTCATTATTTGGTTATTTTTCCGGTTTTTATGAATTTTTAAAGTTTTTACGTACTTTTGCCCACCCAGTATATATATATATATATATATATATATATATATATATATATATATATATATATATACATATATATATAATGAAAGGGAGAGACACGACATAAAGAATATCTACGTAGTCTCAATTTTTTCTTTTCCTTTACAAAATGTAGCTTTTTCTGCTCTTAATCTCCTTGTAATTATAATCTGCCTGAAAAGCAGAGTTTCAAAATTTATGGTTGATAGAATGCTAGAATTCTGCAATGAAATTAGTTCTTGAAATCTAATTAATACTTTGAATGTGCATGAAAACTATACTTAGATGAAGTTTGAAAATCAATCACATTTCCTTTGAAGGAACTACTTCACATACTCTTCATAGCTGAATACTATGGAATATATAATTAGTTGACTCTAGTGTCGTAGTCCCTTAATTAAGAACCTCTTAATAAACCCATATAGTTGTTGTTAAAATAATTTTCGATACATTGTTTATTATAAATCTCCCGTACATTTTTCTCCGAAAAATGTATTTTTGAATGTTATCGATTAAATATCAGGACATAAGTATCAATAAATTACATCCAAACGGTATTCAAACCTCACGGTATTCTTCAGAACTATTTACTCAAAATCTGTTCATTGAAAACAATTTTTCTTCGAGACATATGACAGAATATCATGAAATAAATACAGAAAACTTAAGTATAAGGAATTACATCCTTACAATATTCGAACACCGAACTTATCGGATTTTTACAATTTAATCCAAACTTTCAAACTCAAATTTATTTATCGCAAAAGGTTAAGAATATTACAAAATAAAATTCTACTCTAAAAATTTTTATAAAACTTTATAAAAAATTCCCAAAACATAAGTCTAAAAAGATTACAATAATAAATTGCATATTAGTTCTCTTGGAAAATGTCAAATACGAAATAGTCGGGGGGGGGGATTGCGCAACGTGAAGAAGAAAAATTTATCCGACACTCTAGGATTAATAGATTTGATTTATTCTTTTCTAATGTCCGAACACTGTTGGAATTTTTTTGTTTAGGCCTGTTTCTGAATCCAACCAATAGTTTTATAACTGTCGTTTTCCTCCCCCCAAAAAAATCATTTCGCATTCTACGACGAATAGTTTTGAATTATTCCACTCAAAGTTAGCGAAAATCGGTAAAAAAGTTTAGCTTATAAATATTAGATTTTTATTTCGGTTTGTGTTTCAATGTTCAATCGATAGTTGTATAACTTAAGGCCTTTCAGGAAAATGGTTGGGCATTCTAGGATAAACAAATTTTGAGTTATTTGGCTTGAAACGCGGGAAATAAACAGTCAAGTCTATATGTTTAATCGCGAAAATTGTAAGTGCTATTAGTTTTAAATTCAGGCAAGAAAAGTCTATATGTTCGAATTCGAAAATTAGTGAAAATTTATTTCCTAATGTTTTTATGTCTATCTTTCATTAGATACTAATGTAGCTGACATTTTGAAAATTGTAAAAATACACTCATGGACAAAAAAATTAGCACACCAAGAAATAATTGCGGGATCGTAACGGAATTTGCAATGAAGGTACATGTCGGGGAGATATGCAAATGATTAGAAATGCAGCGTGATTGCGCATTACGTATAGCCGGTAGAGGGCGTTGAACATCGTACTCTGTGGAAATATAAAACAATTAACCAAAGCTTGTTTGAGTGTGCTGAATCTTAAACAAGGAAGAGCTGAGATAGACATGCCATTGCCGTCGTGTTCGAAGACAATATAAGTAGTTGTAGCAGTTTGAGAGGGGAAGAATCGTCGGGATGATGGAAGCTGGGTGTCAGCTAGGCGAGTAGCTCGTCAATTAGGCCGCTCTGATTGTGTTGTGAGGGGGTGTTGGGACCAGTGGACCCGAGAGATGTCATGTACACGAAGACCAGGCTCAGGACGCCCTCGACAAACCAGTCGTCGAGAAGACCGCCACATCGTAAGAAATGCACGCGTACAGCCAACTGCTTCATCGGCCGCCATCCAGGCACAGGTAGCACCTGCACTAGGGGCCGCTGTGTCTTCTCGAACCATACGAAGGCGCCTATCTGAAGGACAGTTTTATCGCGGCGCCCATTACGCGTGCTGCCCTTGACGCCCACCCATCGACGCCTCCGTTTGGAGTTTTGCCGCGCACGAGGAAACTGGACTGCAGCGGAATGGAACCAGGTCGTTTTTAGCGACGAATCCAGATTCAATCTCGGCAGTGAAGACAATCGTGTTCGTGTGTGGAGAGCGCGTGATGAACGCTTCAATCCTGCCTTTGTTGTACAGTGACACATCGCTCCCACATCTGGTGTGATGGTATGGGGTGCCATTGCCTACAATACACGGTCACCCCTAATATTGTTCCGTGGCACCATGACAGCCCAGCGGTGTGTTCATGAAATCCTACAATCACATGTGTTGCCACTCATGCAACGGCTCCCAGGAGCCATTTTTCAACAAGACAATGCTCGGCCTCATACGGCAAGGGTGTCACAAGACTGTCTCCGCACTGTTACTACCCTTCCTTGGCCTGCCCGATCCCCAGATTTGTCTCCAATCGAGCATATCTGGGATCATTTGGGACGACGAGTTGGGCATCCCACGAGTTTGAACGAACTAGAGGCAAGGTTACAGCAAATATGGAACGAAATGTCTCAAGACAGTATACAGAACTTGTATGACTCAATGCCCGATCGCATCGCATCGTGCATTCACGCTAGAGGAGGTCCAAAGGAGTATTAACTCCTCCGTTCTTTTGTCTTTTTCTCTGAAATAAATTATCCTTTTTCTTTGATTTTCTTATCATTTACTTATATCAAAGTAGTCATTACGTATGTAAAATTTCGTTTCATTTTGACGACTCCTTCTTGGTGCGCTAATTTTTTTGTCCATGAGTGTATATTAGTATAGGCTTTAGTATTATCAGAATGTAATTTGTCTAGACTTACGATTAACTGAGAAATTTTACATTAGTAATCAACATTCTGTGATAAATACCAGAGACATTTTGGAAATATGGCAAAAAATCTATCAGATTGGATTCAATTTCAGTGCGAATTATTGGAACAAAGTTCTTTTACGCGGCTTACAGTAGAGTGAACTGGCAGGAATCGTCACGTAACGAAAAAAGCGTTATGGCCCCTTCATAAGAGCTTTTTCTCAAGGACTCTGTGGCTGAATGGTTTATCGCATCGGACTGCGGAGTATCGGACTATTGCTCTACGGATCGAGCGGTCCCTGGTTCAAATCCCCGCACAAGCGCTAACCGTTTCTATTCCCACTCATTCTGGGAATAGCGCGGTATATATATATATATATATATATATATATATTATATATATATTATAAAATATATACATATAAATATACATATATATGTATGTATATATATATATGTGTGTAGATTTATATATATATATATATATATATATATATATATATATATATATCTATATATATATATATTACATTATACAAGTCGTAGAGAGAGAGAGAGAGTTGGTTGAATAAAAGAGGGCTGAGCTTTTTGGCGTGACAAAGATACACTAATATAATCAATAGAAATCTACATATTAAATCATGTTTAGAGTTGAAAAAAAAAACGTAAGGAACTTCGTTCCTGACGGGGGGTCCCCCCGACCGCCCAATTTTTATGCTTAATTTAATGTCTACTAATGCAGCTTATTTTTTGAACATTGTAAAAATTCTCAAGTTTAAGGATTCCAACTTATGGGATGAAATTTGTTTAGACTTATGTTAAACTGGTTTTTATACGTATATACGCATATACCTACTACGTATATACGTATATGTTCTTGAACATTTTGTAAGAAATCAATTTGGAGATATCATATGTAAAAGTTTATATTAAATTGTAAAATTCCATAATTTCAATTTCGAATATTCTTATGTTGCACTTCGTTATACTTAATTTTCTTATGTTCAACCGATAATATTCTAACATATGCTTGTCGGAAAAGTTGTCTGGGACGAATAGATTTTGTGTTAGTGGGTTTGACGAAATTCATAAAAAGCCATAAGTGAGGGGGTTTGAATGCTGTCGAATTGTAATTTATTAATATTTATGTTTTGTTATTCAATAGAAAAAAATTTTGATGTACGCATTCAAAAAAAGAATATTTTGGGAGCAATTATTTAAGAAAAAACTAGGCAAAAAGATTTTGAGATATTAGGTATGAAAAAAATGAACTATATTATTGAACATTATTTTAATAAGACCTTTATCATTTCTACCGAGGGTCCGTCGTTACTTTATTTAATTGTATATCTGCAGATGATTGAATCAGTTACTTAATCCAATTCTTGCAAAACGACAAGTTTCTATCGATAATTCGTAAAATTGAATTATTTGCTTTTTTAAAGGGAATAAATGTAAATATTTTCCGCATGAAAGAAAAATTACAAATATTAGGACGACAGTTTGAATTCTGGAACATGGGACTTTTATAAAAACAATAACAACATCAGATGATTTTTTAAAATTATTTCATGTGGGAAATCTAGCTTTAATGTATTTTTAAACCAAATATATTTTAGAAACCCAGCCATAAAAAATATAGTATATTTTTTATATGCTGTTCATAATTTGTATTTACTTCTCTTACTCTGAGTTCATCTAATAATGGTATCTAATAATAATATCAAAAATAATATTATTCATTTAATAATAAGTCGACCAGGTGACGGCCGAATGGCTAGGGCGCTGGAAGTCGGTTTAGATTCTGTGGGTTTAAGTCCCACGGTTGGCATCGATGTTTCTAACCGTGGGGAATCGTCTTTAAAGTGTAGGTCCCGGTCAAATTAACCCTCGTGTAGCGAAAACTGAACCAATCATCTAATAATTGAATTTTCCCTTTCTTAATGAGCATTGTCACCCCGTTTTTTCAATTCCTACTATTAGTTCACACTCTCTCTATATATATCTTGTTCAAATTTTCAATCTATACTAATATATAAAGAGAGAGCAGATTTTATACGTGGAGGGTATTCTCCGGAACCACTGCAGCCTATATGGACATAGGCTATATATTATGTATATCTGATCAGTAGAAATAAAGTTAGGGGGGATACTCTAGATTTGTGTGCACGGCCGCCATCTTGGATTTTTCCGTCAGGGTTTGGCGCATTTCGCATGGCGATAATTATTGCGTTCTGGTAAAAATAACCCAATGTCAAATTCTCTAATTTTAAGATCAAACAGTTATTTCTGATGTGATCTTATAATTACAGTATAATAATTTTAGGTCAGATCTTGGCCTTGACCTGGAAATCTGAGTCAAATTGACTAGACTCAAAAGAGTAAATTATTTTTAAAACTAAGAGTCTTTTTGTTGAAACTTTTTGAATCCATTATCAGTTTTTCGTTAACTTATTAAATTTAAGTTGCTTTTAATTTTGTTTATCGATTGTCAATTAGTATACTATAATGATACACCATTTCATTTATTTGAAGTAAAAATTATCTGCCATCATTTTTTCGTGAAATGTAAAATACAGTATACAATTTAAATACAATATATTTTAAAATATTTAATAATTTCAAGTTGTAGTGGATTACAAATAAATTTAAATAACTGAAGTTCAACTTCTCTCTCCCCAGGAACCTAAGTTAAAAAGTTAGTTAAGGTTAAGTTATTGGTTTAGGAAAAGGGTTTTTTTTTTCTTATTTCCAACACAGCAGGATAAATGGTCAAATAATCCTTGTCCCGATTTTATTGTATGCACCAAATATTTGGTTAAGGTCAAATCTGAAGTAAAATTTCATTACCACAATGCCCTTTAAAAAAAAAAAAAAAAAAAAAAAAAAGAGAAGAAGAGGATCTGGTTACTCACCATAAATTTATGGGTTCATAATTATTTTACATTTTCAAAGCTGAATTTTAGATAATTTTAAATTGCAAGTTATTTAGGTGGTACGAAAATGCTGTATTTTTTTTTCTAATTAACAATATATTGGCATAATATTTTGGTGATTCATTGCTATTAGTCAAAGAGTTAGGGCAAACTGAATAGATGGCATTGAAATTTTATCTGTAAGTAAAATTCATTTGACCAAATTTTTCATATGGATCATAATTTGAAAAGGTAGTTTTTATTAAAAATGACAAAAAGAAAATCTCAGTCCAACGATTAAATGATTTTTCAAAAATATTTCTAAGTTTCACAATTTAAAAAGGTCGTTTTTATTAAAAAAGCTAAAAGAAAAACCCAAAATTTCCAATATTTGAGAATGATTTTTTCAGAAAAAAGTGGTTTTATCAAAAACCCAACAATAAATCTAAGTCCAACGTTTAAATGATTTTTCAAAAAATTTTCTAAGTTTCATAATTTAAACAGGTGGTTTTTATTAAAAAAGCTAAAAAAATTCAAAGTCCAGCGTTTTGAAAACACCGCTTAAAACACATTGGCGAGAATTTTTCCACTCCTCAAAACACGGTGAAATCGCCAAGTTGGCGCAAAAAAATCCAAGATGGCGGACGTGCACACAATTATTAAGTAACGTAATATTAATTTGAATATTATTTTAGGTGCTTAAAGTAATTAAAAAAACATTCTTTACTTAAAATCCTTTTTTTATTTTTTTATTTTTATTTCATCTCTTACTCTAATTTTGAGATACCAATGTGTATCTATAAACGTTTGTCAATTGTAAACGTTTATATTGTAAACGTCTATATTGTAAACGTTTTGTCAATTAAACGTTTCTCCAAATGACAAACGCTTAATCTATATCTATCTATATTTATAAAACAGTTCCGTAACTCACTCATTCATTCACTGACTGACTGACTGACTGACATACAACGCACAGACCAAACCGCTGGACCTAAAGGGCTGAAATTTTGCATGGCGATTCTTCTAATAGTGTAGGTGTGCATTGAGAAAGATTTTTCGAAAAATTCTTCTTGGATTTTTTTAAATTAAATTTTTAAGCTGTTTTAAACTTTTTTTTACGTTTGCATTTAAAATAATACATTGAGGGTTATATCACGAGAAAGATCATGAAAAATCCTTCAAAATGAAATTTTTTTTGAATTTTTACCTCCATTTCCTGATTTTTCGTGAATTTTTAAAGATTAATTTTTAGAATTTAATTTATTAAATGCTGATCACGTGATTTCTTTTTCTGGTACTTTCAATAAATTTATCGTCACGTGCGTAACAACTAAATAGACAAAAAATATTTTTTTTCCTTGCTAATTCGGCAGACGATCGGACATTATCCAAAAAAATATATTAAAAATACAGTAAAAGATATGTTCCTCAAACTGTTCTATATTAACTATGCTATATTATTTCTAATGCAGCAGACGATTGGATATTATCCAAAAAAAATGCATATCCCTTACGATTTTTATAAATATATATACATAGATAGATATATATTTTACATCAATTGTATACATTGATCTTCGCATTTATTATAAATATATATATTTATTTTTTGGCATAAATTGCATACGTTGACCGTTGTATTTAATTTGAATGTACTCCGTAGCGAAGAGCGGGTTTTCAGCTAGTCGTTAATAAAAGTACTTTTTATTCATCCACTCAAGTTCAAATACATTTTTTTAAACTTGTAGTGGATGACACTTGATGTTAATACAGTTTTATCAAATATTAATTCATTAATTAAATTTAATTAATCAATTTTAATTTTTTGACCTAGAGCGTCTCTTGCTCTTGAATAGTAATTTCCCTCTTGTTACTGTGTAAACGGTAACACTGCGGTATCCCGGGCTTCTCCCGTCCTGTAGATTGCGAGGTCAAATCCCCAACCTGACAAACTTTTTCTCTCTCTTTCTCCCCTCCTAATCGCGCACAGTAGGCAAGGTTCTGGCAGGCAATCCTTTTTTTTCAATTCCTACTATTAGTTCACACTCAAATTTTACTTTGTTGACCTAAGTAGGAATTGACTTTAAATTTTTTTTTATATATTACTTGTTTTCTTTTTAAATACAAATATTGCATTTTACAATTCCATTTATTTTATCAAAAATCAAAATTTGGACTGAGAAATTATTTCTCATCTAACTCAACAATCCGTAACAATACCTATTTATTCATAGTTATTGTATTTTTAATAAATATTTCATCTATTATCAGCAAAAGTTGACAGTTCTAAAATTTGTATCCAGGGGAAAAGGTTCTGCACTTTGCGAAAATCACAAAAAGGAAAATCACTTTGCCAACTGTTACTTCACAGGAGTCCTGACTCACGGTTTACTGATACATGATCACAAACATGAAGATTTGGAAATTTCTTTCTTAAACTATTTTTGAAAAGTTTCAACGCACACATATCCGTACATCTAAAAGTATATGATTTTAAGGTTAAAAATCCCATTCGAGCAGTATAAAAACTATACCCAGTGGTTTCAGTATAAGATAAGGCACTAAAGAATAAACAAGATTTTAGCGTAGGTTCAAAGATAAAAATTAGGTTTAAGGATTTAATGCTCAGGCAACTCCGCAAAAAGGAAGTTTCATAAGCAAAATATAAGTCAGAAAAATCATATTCTGAGAGATATTCCTTTCAAAAAAAGGATTGCTTTTTTATTTAAAAAGTCTTATCGATAACGGTTCTGCTGATAAAGAACAAGGTATTTTCTTCACATATGGGAGAAATTATTTTTAGATGCGTAAACTGTTTCCCTGGATATTCTATTTAATGTTAAAAAATATGATTTTTTTATCTTAACAACAAGCAACAAGTGTATATTTGTCAAGTAATGTATTGTAAGTGTTGCATAAAAAACAACATTAGCAGTTTTAAAATAGGAGACGAGTAATGATTACATTATTTTATCTTTCATCTAAAATGTCTACATATACAATTTTTGTTCACTTTTCAAACATTTTCAACTATATAGGGAAAAAGAACTTTAAAAAAAAAATTTAAATTTCTTCTTTGTATTTACTGATAAAACTTTCCTCGTACAATCCTTATAAGATATTTTAAACAGCATAAACTTTTTCTATTAGATTATTGATATTTTCCCCGCGACAGATTTCTAAGGATACTCACATTGTGTTTGGCCCTAATATGCTGTCTCAAGAGTTTGGCCCTTGAGACAGCATTAAAAGTTAGCTGAGGAAAAGTCATTTTTGACTTGTTACTTCTTTATTAAGTAGTTATTTTAGAATGATTATAAAATTATAGTTTATAGGAACTTTAAGTCTGTTATTTTCTAAGATAACCGCAAGGGCGCTTTCTTATGCATCTCTCTTTTTGTCATTAAACAGGCCCTTATATTGTAATGAATTTTTAAATTAAAAAGCAGAACGCGCTTGTTACACGTTCTGTTGATAAAAATTTTGCAAATATCTAAATCGGAAACTCGGGTATATGTCATGATTCTAGATTAGATGACATAAGCAGAATTTCCTATCTTACACTGCAATACTTTAAATGTAATATCTACAAGCTTTTGAGAAATTATATAAAACCAAGCACTATTGTACCTAAAATTAGGGGGTTTTGTGTAATGTATTTTTTGCATAGATACGCATTTTATTTTTTGAGACACCCACCTGTCAATAACTCAATCAGTTTTTTCAAATAAGGGCACACGCAGTGCAATAAAATAAAAGGACGAAATCTATAAATGGATTCAACTTGCACTTCTCTCGTCAGTTATTGATTTACAATCTCCTGGAAAGTGCGTCGTGATTACAACATTCGTTTCACGCACACTTCTTTATCTGTTAGTACAACTTGTATTTTTTTTATCAAGGCCTTCTAAAGAACAATTTGAGATAGATAGTAATGTTAAATGCAACAATAAAACTGCTATCAATATAAAATGTCATTCAGCAGTGACATTTGTATTGTAATTACATTTTGTAACAGACTGTAATTTTTTGTTTTAAAAATAAGTGTATGAAATATGTATAGCTTTGAAAATAAGTGGATGTATTTTTCTGGAAATTATTTAAACATTTGTCAAGCAATACACTGGGTTTCATTTTATGTTGCTATATAAATAGCCTGTCACGTATGATACCATCATGAGTCCACAATCATAAAATACTTTGGAACAGAAATCGTAAAATGATTACCTCCCATTTACTTATTTTTATCTTTAAAGTTTCCCAAACCCCACTAAGCTAGTAAATATATACTATATAAAGCAACTTTCAAGATGGTAAAAAATCATGTAGAGAATAAAACATATAATTCAAACCCTTAGCTTCAAATAACAAAAATTTTAAAAATCGCTTGCATCTGAAATAAGGTACGCCAAAAATTATCTGATAAACTGATTTTAAAAAAAATGTGCATAAAACACTTTTTCTGTACGAGAGTAGAATTTACAGAAAAGCATAAATTAATGTTTTACTTCTAATCTTTCGAAAACACCAAGGAAAATAATAATTTTTTGAAAAATAATTAAAAATAAAGGGAAGATAAATAAATTAAGGGGACAAGGGACCTTCAAACCCATTTTTTTTAAATTTTCGTTATTTTTCTCTCTATACAAAATGAAAATGCCTTAGGTTCGTATCCTTATTAATGCTTGAACGTTTTTGAGTTTTGCCCTTCATATTGAACAGCGTTGATTCTTCTATATATAAATCCCCTAATAAAATAGTGTACTAATTTGTGATGTGGATGAGCGATTGTTATAAGGACAAAGTGTTGCGTCGGAAATACATACATACAGACACACACACACACACACACACACATATATATATATATATATATATATATATATATATATATATATATATATGTATATTCGTATATACAGTAACCACCGCTTATAGTGATCAGTGGTTATAAGAATCAACATCGCGAAAACAAAAACAAATGTATTATTTCCTTGTTAAAATTTTCGCTTTAAAGAATCAATCCAACGGTTTTAAGAATCAGTTTACACTCTTCGCTTGCCTTTCATTTTTCCAAAAAAGGCACTTAAACCCCCAAAAGGCACGAAGTTCTTTCTTTTTTTTTAAGAAAGATTCATAAGATGGGATGGAATATAGTAAAAAAATTCACCCCTTTCTTTGTTAGACATAACATAATAGTTTCCCCTTAAACGCTTTAGCACAACACTGTCCTATTAGCTTGACCCCGGGGCATCTTTACCCGTCCGGGTCCAATTTCACTTTTCACCACTGACAAACAAAAATAGGGACTCTTTTTTTCCCACCTCCCACATCCTGGTTGCGGCTTCCTGGACCCTGAAACACATAAATCTTCGGCGAAGGGTCCACTATCACCTAGGCAAACGTGACATTAGTAGATTCAGCACGTTATCAAACCGTGAAACGTAAGCTAGATGGTGAATCTTCGTCTGAGACTATTAGTATTGAAAGAGGTATAAACAACCTCCTGAAAACTTCATTACGTCAAACTACCATAGAAAACTTTTTCTTGCTCCCTTCCTGTAGTTGAAATGTTAAAACTGTTAAGCAGATATGTTGTAACAAATATTAGATTTTTGTCTTCTCTTACTATAATCATGTGTATTTACCTATATGTCTAGAAATTAAGTTGTATTTTTAAAATTAAAAAATAATAATTTTATTAATAGATAATTAACGTAAATTAAAGAGAATTTTATGGCAAATTATTTAATATATGTGTTTATAGGTGTGGGTGTGTGCCTGTCCAAAAACCTAAATTTCGGCTATAAGAATCAACCGCTTATAACAATCAAAAACAATAATAACAAACGTGATTCTTATAAGCGGAAATCACTGTATATATATATATATATATATATATATATATATATATATATATATATATATATATATTAACAGCAGTTTATTAGCCAAGAAAATTCTGTTCTGTGTTTAATTAGGCACTCTAAACACTCCGTACTTCTAATCTCCAACATTTTCATTTCTTTCGGAAACATTATCTGTAGATTATTTTGAGGACTCTTCTAACTTTTGGCCCTTATATATATATTTAAGTTAAGCTTGCTAGAAGGTTTTCTGTATCTGAAATCGTCTTCCTTTTGAAGTTCTCTTACGTAATTAAATGAAGCCTAAATCGTTCTCCTACTTGATATAAGTTATTATCAAAACTTCCTGAGCTCCCTCCTTCCTTTATTGTTCGCTTTTCCCAACCCTGTAAGTATCCGACTTCTTATTGTCAGGATACATTTTTATATGTTATTTCAATAAGTTTACCCTACTTATCAAAGAATTTGCCAAACTATAATATTTACAGATACAATAATAGTTCAGCTTCTGATTTACCGACAGAGCAAGAAAGTTAAATGTGGGTAAATAAGTGAAACGGATAAAATGGAAGACTCTTTAAATTATAATAAATCTGTCAGTGCCAGTTCTCGAATGTTATGGATCTACATGGGACCAGTATATTTTTGAAAAAAAAAACTGAATTGACCGTTTTTATTGATTTTTAGGATGACTGAGATTTTCATAAATGTGATGGCTGCTTATAAATATATAGGGTATCCGAATAAGAGCGCTGGATTTAGTTTTTGGATAATTAAACACATTATTTATTTGAAAAGTGATAATACTGGGTGACCAGAATTAAAACACTCCTACTCTGATCTCCCTGTATATCGAACTACTCAGTGTAAAGGCTTCAAATTTCGTACACATACTATTCAAGACATATGAAAACGGATTTCGTGAAAAAAAGTTTAGTTCCGAAAACACCGATAGGTGGTGCTGTGCAACAGATAATATAAAAAAAGACTAAAAGAATATGAAAAAAAATAGAGACATGCGAAATAAAAAATTTTCTTTTTAATTTCTACTACCCGCAAAAGAGAGAAATAAAAAACAGTAAAGAAGCTTAAACTGCCATTGGGACTGCAAT
Organism: Dolomedes plantarius; assembly: GCA_907164885.2. NCBI lineage: Eukaryota > Metazoa > Arthropoda > Arachnida > Araneae > Dolomedidae > Dolomedes > Dolomedes plantarius. Next base: position 198,486,533 of record OU015492.1, read on the forward strand.
TTCGCACTATTATCACAAAAATTACAGTCTGGTGGTGATTCACAGCGACATTCATTCTGGTGTCTTTTTTTCCGAAAAGACTACTCGCAATGGCCATGTGACATGCGCTGTGACGACCAACAGATACAAAAGGTGCTTGAAACTTTTGTTGTACCCCATTTGCATCAGCGGCTATGTCTTGATTCAGTTACTTTTATACAAGATGGAGCGCCTCCACACATTGGACTGTGTACTACAGTTTATTCTGCAACGTTTCACTAATGACAGAATAATCAGTCGTGCTTTTCTGACAACCTGACCATCTCGATCTCCGGATCTTAATACGTGTAATTTTTAGCTGTGTGGACACTTAAAAAATCCTGTTTATCGAGGACGTCTAGTAACCTCGGCAGTCTTGAAAGAAGGTATCACCCTCCTTGTGAAAAGGATTTAAGTCGACCAGCTATGATCCACAGTTGAACCAGCTGTTCACAGACTGCAGATTTTGCATCTACACGAAGGGAATCATATTGGGCAGCATTCCTTGCGTCGGTAAGATGTTTATCAGGTGAACGTTTGGTACGTTTAAATAAAATGCGTTTAAGGGGGCTCACAACCTTTGAAACTTCAAAAAATCGATTTTTGGTTTTTGCTATATTCTGATTTTTGGGACATTTCTGAACAATATGCAAAAAACAGCATAAAAAAATTTGCATTATTTCTCGAGTTATGAGACTTCATGTAAAGCTCACTCTATTGCCATAGCCATGTTATTCCAACTTTAACTTCAGTTTTCTCAAATATGTGAATTTTTGGATTGCGCGCACTGTTACTCCCAAACTATGTGTGCTAGACACACAAAATTTTTATCAGATTTGTATTATAAGCTTCTTTACACACTAAAACCAGAAAAGTAAAAAAAAAATTTGTAAAAAAAAGTTTTACACTTGAAAATGTTTTAAAAAATTGCTAAATTTAAATTTTTTTTTAATTTTATGTAAATTTTTCAATTTAAACTATATTTTTTGTATATTTTTTGGTGTTACATTAAACTTGAGTGTATTATTAATTTAATTTGACCAAAAAATAGTTTCTGTATGCATATTTCTTAATTTTATGATGCGCGAAACATCCAATGATTTTTTTCCCTTTTTAGTAATGTGTACATTTAAAAATAAAATCTAAAAATTATTTATGGCTTTAGAAGTTCTATTTTTGTATAAAATATAACTGAAGACTTGTAATTTTGATATAAAACAAAAAAATTATATATATATATATATATATATATATATTAATATTATTGGAGTTTCAGTAGCTCGATTTTGATCATGTTTAGGGTCATTTCCTCGTAGTCAAAGGTTGTAAGCCTCCTTAAAAAGTGTTTTTGTGTATATTCACCATACGTCCAATTGTACAGCGCGATCTATCGGCAATTTCAGGAACTTAATATTTTTTTGCGTAATCCGTTTTCGCAAGTCTTGAATAGTATGTGTTCAACATTTGAAGTCTTTACACTGAGTAGTTCGATGTACAGGTAGGTCAGAGTAGCGGTGTTTTAATTCTGGTCACCGGGTATTTTTATTTCATTGCAAAGTACAAATTTTCCAATTTTGTATGGAATAAAATGACAGACAAATGCGTACCACGGCTGTCATTGCCCACTCTTGCTCCTGTGATGACATTTTGAACAGAACGTCGGTGCTATAACACCGGATTTAAACTTAGCGCCATTTTTTTTTATCAAGTTGGAAGTGTACACATTACGTACTCTTCATCAGTCATCCTTGCGATTAGTAAATATGGAACGCTACACAAAAAAACAAGGGTTATATATTGTTAAATCTATATATATAAAACAGTTCCGTAACTGACGAAACCGACTGATTGACTGACTGACTGACTAACATACAACGCACAGACAGTGTTACACAGATAGTGTAGGAGTACACAAAGAAAGATTTAAAAAAAATTCTTCTTAGATTTTTTAAAATTAAATTTTTAAGCTGTTTTAGTATTTTTTTTTAAGTTTGCATTTAAAATAATAATTTGAGAGTTATATAAAATTTATATCACGAAAAAGATCATAAAAATTCCTTAAAAATGAAATCTCCTTCGAATCTTTACCTCCATTTTCTGATTTTTGGTGAATATTTAAAGATTAATTTTTAGAATTTATTTTATTAAATGCTGATCACGTGATTTTTTTTTCTGGTACTTTAAATAAATTGATCGCCACGTGCATAACAACGAAATAGACTTTTTTTTTTCTTGCTAATGCGGCAGACGATTGGTCATTATCCAAAAAAATATTAAAATATATTAACAGAAATGTTCCTCAAACTGTACTATATACTTTAGTATGTTCTATTAGATTAACTTTACATCACAAAAAAGTCCAAACGATAATATTGTAAAAGAAAATAGAATTTAATTTGTTTGTTTTATGAGTAATTTCACAATGCCGCGCGGAAGAGAATTATCTGAACTAGAAGTTCGAAAAATTTGGTTTCATAAGGGCTCTGGAAAATCGGAACGTGAAATAAGTAACATACTTAAACGTTCTAAAACTGCTAATCATAGTGTTTTAAGTAAAAGAGATTTTTATGGAAAATATAAAAGATCTGGCAGAAAGCGTAAATTATCAGCTCGCGATAATAGACGAATTTTCAAGCTTGCAACGAAATAGAACTTGTCTACTCGTAAAATAACACAGCAGACAAGTAAAACTATTTCACATATGATAGTCTGACGCACTTTAAGATCAAATTCAAATGTTGCTCTTCGGAAATTAAAAAGAAAACAAAGACTGTTAAAGCATCATAAAGAAGGAAGGCTGAAGTGGGGCAAAGGAAGTCATGACCTGGGATGCTGCTTGGAAAAATATTATTTTTTCCGACGAAAAAAGATTTAATTTGGATGGCCCGGACGGTAATATTTCCTACTGGCATGATTTACGAACGGAACTTCGGGTTTTCTTCAGTAGATAGATGGGTGGTGGCTCTGTGATGGTGTGGGAAGCTTTTGCATATGATGGGAAATGTGATCTGCAGCGAGTTCTTGGAAAAATGGACTCCATTTGTTATCAACAACTGCTTTACCAACACCTTATACCTTTTGGCCCATTTTTAGGAGGATCAAACTGGAAATTTCAGCAAGACAATGCGCCATGCCATGTGTCAAAATCAACTAAAAACTGGTTTCAAAAAGAAAAAATCGAGGTCTTAAACTGGCCAAGCCTTAGTCCAGACCTGAATCCCACCGAAAACTTGTGGGGCCATTTGGTTCATCAAGTGTATGCAAATAACCGTCAGTCTGATTCTGTGTATGAATTGAAACTAGCGATCATGGATGAATGGGACAAAATTACCAAATATTTGCTCGAAAGCCTAATTATTTCAATGAAAAATCGAGTATTTGAAGTTATTCAGAAAAATGGTGGATCAACATCATATTAGTTTTATTAAAAAATGTGTTTTAACTAGTGGTCTTATAATTTTGTTACAGATATTTGATTGGAAAAATTCTAAATTGTTGATAAAATAATTAGTATATTTAAATATCTCTTAAAAATAATATACATATATTTTATATTTCATTTATTAACATCAACCTAATTTAATTTTAAAAAAAATATACTATTTATAGCAAAAATCACAAAATCCACACTGGTCTTATAATTTTGTTACACACTGTATATATGTATAATAAATACGACGATCAATGTATACAATTTATGTAAAAAAAAGAAATATTTATAAAAAAAATCGTAAGGGATATTTTTATAGATAAAATAATGTAGAAGAAAGTTTTCATATTAAATCTAATAGAACATACTAAAGTATATAGTACAGTTTGAGGAACATTTCTGTTAATATATTTTAATATTTTTTTGGATAATATCCAATCGTCTGCCGCATTAGCAAGAAAAAAGAATTGTAGTCTATTTTGTTGTTATGGATGTGACGATAAATTTATTTAAAGTACCAGAAATAGAAATCACGTGATCAGCATTTAGTAAATTAATCTTTAAAAATCCACCAAAAATCAGAAAATGAAGGTAAAGAATCGAAAATGATATCATTTTAAAGGTCTTTTTAGGATCTTTCTCGTGATATAAATTTTATAACACTCAAATTATTATTTTAAATACAAACTTAAAAAAAGTCACTAAAACTGATTAAAAATTTAATTTTTAAAAATCTAAGAAGAATTTTTCAAAAATCTTTCTTAGTGCACCCCTACACTGTAAGAAGAATCTCCATGCAAAATTTCAGTCCTTTAGGTCCAACGATTTGGTGTGTGCGTTGTATGTCAGTCAGTCAGTCAGTCAGTTTGGGAACTGTTTTATATATATATAGATAAATACGACGATCACTGTATACAATTGATGTAAACAAATATATATATATATATATATTTATAAAAAAATCTTAAGGGATATTTTTATAGACAAAATAATGTAGAAAAAAATATTCAAATTAAATCTAATAGGACTTACTAAAGAATATTGTACAGTTAATATAGTACAATTTGAGGAACGTTTCTTTTACAGTAATTTAATATTTTTTTGGATAATATCCAATCGTCTGCCGCATTAGCAAGAAAAATTTTTTTGTCTATTTTGTTGTTATGAACGGGACGATAAATTTATTTAAATTACCAGAAAAATAAATCACGTGATCAGCATTTAATAAATTAAATTCTAAAATTTAATCTTTAAAAATTCACCAAAAATCAGAAAATGGAGGTGAGGATTCGAATAAGATTCCATTTTAAAGGAATTTTTACGATCTTTCTCGTGATGTAAATTTTATAACTTTCAAATTATTATTTTCAATGCAAACTTAAAAAAAGTTACTAAAACAGATTAAAAATTTAATTTAAAAAAATCTAAGACGAATTTTTCAAAAATCTTTCTTAGTGCACCCCTACACTATAAGAAGAATCGCCATGCAAAATTTGAGCCGTTTCGGTCCAGCGGTTTGGTCTATGCGTTCTATGTCAGTCAGTCAATCAGTCAGACAGTCTGTCAGTTACGGAACTGTTTTATGTATATAGATTGGTATCTTTTAATTTTCATGTTAATTAATGAATGCCTGTTCGCGGGAAAACCAGAGAATATAAAACTGGCTATCTGCACCGAAACAAAATGAACAAATGAAAGGTTTTCAGTGTATCCCGTAAAGGAATTTAAACAGTTCACGTTTGATTTAAAAATCAATAAAAGGTGCCTCGACCTTCAGTATTATTCCATCATCAACGAGGTGAATGATACTGAGAAGTGTCCAGTGCCTGGAAAGAAAGGCGGCACTCGCTAGAGAGCATAGTTTCTAAATTAAGTTGTTCATAGATATGTTAAAGGAAAGGCCCGACACTGTGTTTGAAAAGCAAAATTTTGGAAGAGGCGTAAAATGATTTTAAGACCTAGCTCTTTTTCTTTCACACACACACACACACACACACACACACACACATATATACACTGCTGGCCACTGTAAATGCAACACCCTGAAGGAAACATGCAAATAACATGAAATTTACAACATGCATTAGCGGAGGCGAGATATGCTAATGATTAGAATTTCAGCGCAGACGCACATCACGCGCGCATGTGGCGCCACTTCAAAGCGCTATTTAAGGCTTGGAGATTTCGACGATTTCAAGTTCGGCAATTGTGTTTTTCTTGTGGTTTTTTCAAAAAGAACGATCAATTATGCCTCGTCGAAAACAGCGATCATCTTTTGATCAAGTATCCCAGTTCGACAGAGGAAGGATAGTGGCCTACCGAGATTGTGGATTATCTTTCAGGGAAATAGGTAGTCGTGTTGGACGAAACCAAACAACTGTAATGCGGATATGGGATCGTTGGATGCAGGAGGGTACGACGGACCGGCGTGTTCGATCGCATCCACCTCAGCGCACCACTTCACGTGATGACAGGCAAATTGTGCGCATGGCAGTGACGGATCGCTCAGTTACATCACGAACGATAGCACAGCACATGCAGTCTGTAACGCATCTTCCAGTGTCTGCGCGTACCATTCGACGCCGTTTACAGCAGAGTGGTCTGTCCGCAAGACGTCCATTGCTTTGTCTACCCTTGCGCAGAACCACAGACGTCTCCGCCGCCAATGGTGCGATGACAGAAGAATGTGAACGGCAGAATGGAATGAAATTGTCTTTACTGACGAGTCACGCTTCTGTAAGCAACACCACGATGGTCGCATTCGAGTCTGGAGACACCGTGAAGAGAGGATGCTGAACAGCTGCGTTATGCACCGCCATACTGGTCCTGCACCGGGTATTATGGTATGGGGCGGTATTGGATATCACTCTCGCACACCTCTATATTACGCATTGCCGGTACTTTAAAAAGCCAGCGCTACATCTCCGAGGTGTTGGAGCCAGTTGTCCTTCCTTACCTTCAGGGCTTGCTTACAACCATATTTCAACAGGATTATGCACGGCCACACGTGGCACGCATTGTCCAGCGGTTCTTCGTCAATCGCCAGATTGAATTGCTTCCCTGGCTCTCCGGATCTTTCGCCAATAGAAAACATGTGGTCCATGGTTGCTCTACGATTGACCCAGATTCCATCCCGAGATGCCACAGCAGATCAACTTTGGCAACGTGTGGGAGCTGCTTGGTGTGCTGTACCCCAAGAACTCATCCAAAGTCTCTTTGAATCAATGCCGAGGGGTGTGGCAACGGTGATCTCCAACAATGGCGGCTACTCTGGCTACTGATTTTGGCAGGAACCACACTTCACAGAAGTCTATAAATTTAATCATTTGATACTTGGTCAACATGTTATCTACAAAATAAATTTTGTTGTTTTATCTCTTGTCTTTCTTGGTGTTGCAATTTGGGTGGCCAGCAGTATATATATATATATATATATATATATATATATATATATATATATATATATATATATATATATATATATTTATTTATTTATTTATTTATTTATAACTTAACTAAACTCATAGCGCAGCAGTCCGCTGTGGATGAAGGGCAGCGGTGCCCATCTCCGCTCTCTTGACAGTGGATTTAGGGTGCCATACAGCATATGTATCAGTCAGGTGGTGAACCGTGGGTCGACCCACTCAAGGGATGAAAGGTTGAGTCAACCTCGCCCAATCGCAGGATCGAACACTGGACCTATGGTATGGCAGATTCAAGCTTTTAACCACTAGGCCACCGGGCGTCATATATATATATATGTGTGTGTGTGTGTGTGAAAACATAATTGAGAAGTACAGGGGGGGGGATTAAAATAGTAAGAAATTAACTATCAATTTAGCAGAGAGCGTGTATTCTGTAGGGATCTTCTCTAGTTTAGAGGCGAAAGTCTGGTCGAAAAGCGAGCGATTCTAGCGAAAGGGTTTATTTTTAGAATAGTACAGGTTATTTGGCGCGGTGTAAAAGTAAACTTCAGCAGAAAGGGGCTTCCAGATGCTCGAAGGGAGGTGTCTGCACATTCGCTGGACGACAAGAACTCTGGGGAAAGTGGGTTTTGGCGGCAGATTGCTGGGGATTCTCGTTGACTGCGGAAGCGAGAGGCTGCGTGCCGAATAAGTTATCAAAATGGCTAAGAGGAAAAAATACCCTGGAGCATGGTTAATTGAAGAAAATCAATAAAGATGGATTAAGAGATCATGGACTGTTGATTGAGTCATTGCCTGCCACTCGTCCAAACTAAATCACGGACACGATGACTGCATATAGATGATTTTAAGACCGGTGAAAATAGCATACGTGTCAGATATATATATATATATATATATATATATATATATATATATATATATATATGAAACGATAAACCATTTTCTTCATTAACTGTGTCTTATCACAACAGAATATTATCCCTCAGTTTTATTTAAATCTAGATACTCCGAAGTAAGCTATTACTTTTCCCCTCAAACAAGCCACGCGCCTACATGTTATATAATAATATTGGTCTAGAATTTTGACGTAACCTCGTCCGATGCGGCGTGATGAGGTCAGGTCTCACTTTCAGCGCGCCCGTACTCAAGGCATGAACCTAGGGTTTTCCCGGTCTTCTGTGTTTTGCTCGAGTACGACAAATATGCACAACTTTTTCTACGTTCTTTTGTATTAGCCTGTGCTGTTCCGGCAGCCTCAGGACGTATTTTTTTAGGCATGATAGTCCTGTAGTAATTAAAAACTGTGAATATATTGAAGTGTAATGAAACCATCGAAGTATTCCAAAATAAAGCGACTGTTCCATGAGCATTTCGGATGCCTGTGTTCTTCGACTGCATTATCTGTCTAAGACCGTCCGCACACGGAGCGACTCAAAGGAAACTCAACTGGTTAGCGACTGAAATTGCTTATCCGTTGCAAACTCGTTAGTGATGCGGCTCCGCACACGGGCCGACTCAAAAGTGATTCAAATCATTACTTTGCGACCTGTCATGGAAGGAAGAACATCATTATTCCGGGCATTATTATTAGTTAAATTATTATCAGAAATTAATTTATTTTAAAATTGTCACAATAGATTGTCTTCGATCAATCGTTTAAAAATGGACTGTATATATGGGCGCACATATTCCATACAACAAAAAACGTTAGAATTTCATTTCATCGCTAGGCAGAAGTCACGTGACTAGTGTACGTCATTTGGCAGCTTGACAAAAGAGCGGCTGTAGCATAGATTGTGTAATAACACGCACAACGCAAGAGAAACTGGCGACTGAAGTTGCTAGCGACTCGACACGTTGAGTTGCCTGCGACTGACTACAAACGCGTTGCTGATGGGTTTGTAACCAGTTGCGCCGTGTGCGTAGCTCCATTCAATTACATAGGTTACGACTCATCACGGTCTGGTTTGTGATTGGAGTCGGTTATCAGTTTCTTTTGAGTTGCTCCGTGTGCGGACGGCCTAAGAGTTCTCCCCAGCAACTCCGCCAGGACTAAAACCCGGATTACGGAACACTACGAGTTCGCCGAGCTGATGTTCTTGGCTTAGATCGTTAATTCATTACATATATATAGATAAAGTGTGAGAGAGAAGGTATATTGACAGATAGATAGGTATCTAGGTAAAGAGGGATTTATAACATACCTGTTCCACTTCTACAAATACACTGCTGGCCACCCAAATTGCAACACCAAGAAAGACAAGAGATATCACAACAAAATTTATTTTATAGATAACATGTTGACCAAGTATCAAATGATTAAATTTATAGACTTCTGTGAAGTGTGGTTCCTGCCAAAATCAGTAGCCAGAGTAGCCGCCATTGTTGGAGATCACCGCTGCCACACGCCTCGGCATTGATTCAAAGAGACTTTGGATGAGTTCTTGGGGTACAGCAGACCAAGCAGCTTCCACACGTTCCCAAAGTTGATCTGCTGTGGCAGCTGGGGAAGGAATCTGGGTCAATCTTAGAGCAACCATGGACCACATGTTTTCTATCGGCGAAAGATCCGGAGAGCGAGGCGGCCAGGGAAGCAATTCAATCTGGCGATTGACGAAGAACCGTTGGACAATGCGTGCCACGTGTGGTCGCGCATTATCCTGTTGAAATATGGCTGTGGGCAAGCCCTGAAGGTAAGGAAGGACAACTGGCTCCAACACCTCGGAGATGTAGCGCTGGCTGTTTAAAGTACCGGCAATGCGTACTAGAGGTGTGGGAGAGTGATATCCAATACCGCCCCATACCATAATACCCGGTGCAGGACCAGTGTGGCGGTGCATAACGCAGCTGTTCAGCATCCTCTTTTCACGGTGTCTCCAGACTCGAATGCGACCATCGTGGTGTTGCAGACAGAAGCGTGACTCGTCAGTAAAGACAATTTCATTCCATTCTGCCGTCCACATCCTTCTGTCATCGCACCATTGGCGGCGGAGACGTCTGTGGTTTTGCGTCAAGGGTAGACAAAGCAATGGACGTCTTGCGGACAGACCACTCTGCTGTAAACGGCGTCGAATGGTAAACGCAGACACAGGATGATGCGTTACAGACTTCATGTGCTGTGCTATGGTTCGTGATGTGACTGAGCGATCCGTCACTGCCATGCGCACAATTTGCCTGTCATCACGTGAAGTGGTGCACTGAGGTGGATGCGATCGTACCCTCCTGCATCCACCGATCACATAACCGCATTGCAGTTGTTTGGTTTCGTCGAACACGACTACCGATTTCCCTGAAAGATAATCCACAATCTCGGTAGGCCACTATCCTTCCTCTGTCGAACTCGGATACTTGATCAAAAGATGATCGCTCTATTCGACGAGGCATAATTGATCGTTCTTTTTGAAAAAACCACAAGAAAAACACAATTGCCGAACTTGAAATCGTCGAAATCTCCAAGCCTTAAATAGCGCTTTGAAGTGGCGCCACAGGCGCGCGTGATGTGCTTCTGCGCTGAAATTCTAATCATTTGCATATCTCACCTCCGCTAATGCATGTTGTAAATTTCATGTTATTTGCATGTTTCCTTCAGGGTATTGCATTTACAGTGACCAGATGTGTAATAGCTTTATCTATTTAAGCGTAATTTATTTTTAAGTATGCGCACTATATCTTTCAAATTTAAATTACAACAAGAAGCATAATCATAAAGTAAGCATATAACCTAATACTGGAATTATGGATATTGTTTAACTAACTTCATAACCGAGAGCTGAAATTCTTTATACGGTTTTTATAAAGAATTCTGTAATTTTAATCATTATGTATAGTTGAATTATGGTCTTTCAATGCATAACCTCATACTTATAGGCTTTTTTTATAAAGTAAGTTTATAATTAAAGATCCTGTAAAAATCCTTTGTAATAATTATTACTAATCAACATACCACAGATTCATAATCTAACGTTCGACGCACTTTCTGAAAATCCGGTAATGCTGATTATATCAAGAATAAAATGGTATAAGGGCTAACACTATTATCACTAATAGCATTTCGGTAATCGCTAATGCCCATGAAACACAAAAAAAGGTCTGTCAATTTTATGATTTTGCTTACATACACATCACTCACATGAAAACTCTATATCATATGATGAATTCTCGGTTGTTCGTTTAATCATACAAGTATTAGTAAGGCCACAGTACTTGGCTCAATTCCCATCAAGCGGCTTACATTAATGCTGAAGAACTTTCTTTCTTAGAAAGTTTTAGCGTAATTGGGTAAAATGATTACGAATCTCTTCTGACTGCATGGTTACATTGCTTGCTTTAAAGATATAGGTACCATTTGCCTTTCTAAATTAAGGGAAATTGCATCCTTCATATTACTCAAGTACGTTTATGCTCATTAAAAGACGGAAAATGTCTTCCATTTAGGATGCATTCGTTTCCTCTAAATGAGCTAAATTTCATCTTATTATCTATCACACACATATATGTATGTGTGTATGTGTGTGATCGAAGTCAGTGGACCCATTTCTGTAATAAACCAGTACATTTTCATTCTTTGATGGCAGGTGGATTTATATTCTTCTCTATATCTACCACATAATTATCTGAGTTATCACTAAGCATAAAATAAATACATCAGGATTCGAGGTAACCTTGCAGTAGCGCGCTGGCGTTCGGCAATGAGGATGCTCGGATCGAATCCCAACTTGTGCCATTAAATATCTCCGTGTCTATGCCAGATATGGGCACGTTAAATCCGTAGCCTGGAAAGTCCCTCTATATGGTCAGAGAGGGTGGGAGAAGGTACGACCCCCCCAGATGTCGCCCTTGGGTCGCTCGGTCAAAATTGAGTTGGCATCTAACTAAGACGAACTCCTACCTTTGTGGTGCTATATAAACCGGAGCTGCACACTTCAGCCTGAAGCCTATATGGACCTCGTCTGGAACTTCCCGCTAGAGGGCATTAGAAACCACAACAACAGAAATGCATCAAAAGTATCATATGATTGTACTCATATTGAAGCGAAATTTCAGTGCTTAATTCTTTCATTCGTGTGTGTTTTCTTTGCAGATTATATATATATATATATATATATATATATATATATATATATATATATATATATATATATATATATATATTATTTCAGATCTCCTAGGCATTTGCGTTACCCAGGAGTCAGTATTATGCCCTAAATTAAAAAATTGTCAAAGCTTAGTTATCAATGAATTAATCATAGGAATACAGTATTCTAACATCTATTCAAACAGATCATGTATCATGACAGATTTGGAAACTGGTGCACTATGCATATATCATTGCTTATTCTAAATGTGATATGCAATTTAATGTAGATTACACACGTACCAATATACGTTCTCTATGACGTTTTCAAATTACTCTAGAAGTCAGAATCAGTATACAGAAGTGCTCCTGAATGTCGATAATTTAAACCGTATATTCAGAGCGATGTAATAAAGATTCTACAGAAAGAAATAACTGTTTCTTAGATACAGCCCATACAATCTATATATATATAAAATGCGTAGGTATGAGGCACAAAAATCGACGATATTTCTACACTCCGAATAGCAACGGCTGCAACTACCAGATGCAAACATTAGCGGCCGTCAGCAATTTGCAACCGCATGTCAACATGGATTTACTCACTGAAATCAGGAATGCTCGAAAACGAACTGCACGATCAAGAGAAAATTGGGAACAAACAGTCTCAAGAAAAAAAACGAACAAGAAATAATTCATTAAGAGAGAGGCGTGAAAGACAGAGCATAAATGTTCGCGAGGTTAGGCTTAACCGTTGCCGGTATAGCAACCGATAGCCATTAATAGTTAATTTTCTACCCTTTTTTCAGCACTTGCTGAATTTTTACAACATTTTATAAGTGAAGAAATTTTTCCAACAATTTATTATTTGATATAATTAAGTGTAGGTATATGAATTGTGAATAATATTACATATAGAGAGTGATGTAATCCACGCTATATTTTAGTACTTGCAGAATGTTTACTCCATTTTTAAGTGAAAGATTTCTTCCCCAACGATTTCTTATTTGATGTAATAATAAAGTGTAGATATCTTGATTTTGAAAAACAGTACATACAGAGAGGGATGTAATTTATAAAATCATTGGTGTTGGGTTTCTCAGTCTTTCGTAATGGAAATTCACATTTTTTTAATCACGATGTTTTAAAATCAGCCTTTTAGAGAACACCCCTTAACAACGAATATTTATGATGACAGTTAATGGTAACATTCCTTATATATGTTACTTTCAGTTGAGTTGTTTTGCAAAAGAAAATTTAAAACTAAAAGCGTCCATGCTGGTCGCGCAGTAGCTAGTAATAAAAAAAAAATGTTGACAATTCAACTTCCGTAATCAGCTTTATTACTGTGGCGAAGAGGAATGCAGGAGAATAAGTTTTTTTCTCTAATTGCCCACTGCATATCATATCGGTATCCGTAATCTTACATATTTAACATTTATTATATCTATAAAAACTCTCGGACACCGGTATTGCATTTTGTGTTGATAAACACATCAACATAACATAATCATTTTTATGTAATACTAGCTGAAAACCCGCACTTCGCTACGGAGTACATTCAAAGTAAAAACATCGGTCAATGTATGCAATTAATGCCAATATATATAATAAATACGAAGATCAATGTATATAATTGATGTAATATATATATATATATATATATATATATATATATAAATATAAATATAAAAAAATCGTAAGGGATATTTTTATAGACAAAATAATGTAGAAGAAGATATTCAAATTAAATCTAATATAAAGAATACTAAAGAATATAGTACAGTTAATATAGTACAGTTTCTAGAACAATTCTTTTACTGTATTTTAATATTTTTTTGGATAATGTCCAATCGTCTGCCGCATTAGCAAGACAAAAAAATTATTTTTTGTCTATTTAGTTTTTATGCACGTGACGATAAATTTATTTAAAGTACCAGAAAAAGAAATCACGTGATCAGCATTTAATAATTTAAATTCTAAAAATTAATCTTTAAAAATTCACCAAAAATCAGGAAATGGTGTTAAAGATTCGAAAATTTCATTTTAAAGGAAAATTCATTTTAAAGGAATTTTTATGATCTTTCTTGTGATATAAATTTTATAACCCTGAAATTATTATTTTAAATGCAAACTTAAAAAAAGTAAAAAAAACAGCTTAAAAATTTAATTTAAAAAAATCTAAGAAGAATTTTTCAAAAATCTCTCTTAGTGCACCCCTACACTATAAGAAAAATCGCCATGCAAAATTTCAGCCCTTTAGGTCAAGCGGTTTGGTCTGTGCGTTGTATGTCAGTCAGTCAGTGAGTGAATGAATGAGTCAGTTACGGAACTGTTTTATATATATAGATTATTTCCCTGAAGAAATGATAGTCCTCTTATGGATCCACAATAACAGCAATAGCTACAAAACATTATAAAATAAGTTCATGATTTGATCATAGTAGGGGAAACTCTTGTACCTAGGGCCATCGTGTACATAGGGTCACCATGCTTTAGTTAATTAATTATTATTTTGCAGCATTTTTATTCATTGGAGTGAATGACAACACTGTTTCAATTCATAACAGACCTTTTTAATGAAAGCAAGAAGAAGCCATAGTTAAATAGAAAAGAAAGTCTTGATTAGATGATCTAAACTAAACTTTTTCACTTCAATTAAAGTCTTATTTTGTGAAAGTAAGTGCAAACTTATGTTTTAATGTATAGCAGATAATTTTGGCAATCATTAAAGAAAAAAAATGAAATAAAGTCAAAGTTTGTTTTTTGCAGGTTTGTGGCAATGGAAGCCATTTTGCCAAAAACAACATCTTGTACTTAAGGCCATAATTTCGTCTTGCACCTAGGGCCATGGCCTCTCGTACCGCCAAAAGAGGTGGACGAAAACTTGGCAAGTGTAGAATTTTCTCTAATACCCCCGAGAAAAATGAAACTGAAGCATAAAAATTGAAAAAAGTAATTGTTAAAAAAAAGTCACGAAATCTGTGTTTGAAACACAAGATTTATGTGGGTTCATTAAGAAGACAATGAAGAAAATACACACATTAGAAAGTGATGATGAAACAACTGAGGAATCACTTGAAGTGATGGACTCTTCAGAGTCTGCGAGCAACGTACATTCTCTAATAGCTGATGAAAGGCCTAGTGATGAAACTGAAAAGTGAGACTTCTGTTTGACGAAATTAGACGGGGAAAATCCAAAGTATTTTTACATTGCAGAAGTAGTTGACGTAACCGATGATCAATATACCATAAAATGCCTGAAACAACTAGGTAAGGATTCAGATAATTTTTGTATCAGAATGATACAACTTACGTTATTAACAGAGATGATTATGAGTTTAAACTGCCTGAACCAAAAACTGTTGGAGTCTCAGAACGACAATGTTTGTTACTTACTTTTTGTATCAGTTTTCGAATAACAATGTGGAATAATAAAAATTTCTTCCTTTAAGACATTACCCACAATTAACATATCTTTCTTACAAAGATTTTATAAATTGTACATGAAAGAAATAATGCATAAAATTATTTTTCTATATTTTAAACAATAATTTCATTTTTTGGAAATAACTTGCCCTAGGTACAATAGTGTTATTGTACCTAGGGCCATTTCTATTTTTTTTATTTTCAATATCATCTACAATTTTTGTCTATAATTGAAGTGATTTTTATTTAAAGAGAATAGAGAACTTAATGCATACAAACTATTTTTATTATAGTAAGTTAGTTATAATTAAAGATACTGCCATTTGAAAATAGCCGGCCCTAGATACAAGAGTTTCCCCTACTTTCAAAGGATATTATTGTGCAGATGTCGTTAAGTTCGAACTTCGTTCACTTTAGAAATAGCTGAGCAAATTTCACAAAACTTTCCAGACTCTTTACAAAATATTTAGATGTTTTATCAATGGTTTGCATTCATACTGACGCTCTCAAGTCTGAAAATCTGAATTGAACCAGGCTGAAAAATATAACCAAAGATTTATCATAAAACATCTTTTGTCTGAAGCATTCTGAAAGCCATTAACTAGACTATGATTTACACACTACAAGCTAGCTGTGTTCAAATTGCAATGTAGTATATATTTTCCTCGCCCTCTGTGTTTCTAAATTCTCCTATATCCCACCATCTCTCTCTCTGTATATATATATATATATATATATATATATATATATATATATATATATATATATATATATATATATATATATATATATATATATTGAGAGAGAAAGAGAGAGAATCAGTATTATAAGATGTAATTCAACAATTATTTTATGCTATTTATTAAATAGGGGCTTTTGTTGCAATATTTTAAACTACATAAGTATAAATGCTAATTTCTGTATACATCAAAGACTCAATACTAGGCACAGTTTTACATCTGGAATGACTTTTTAAAGGGGATTAAGCCAGTATTATTGATAAGTGATCTATTATTTTCAGTTTGTACAATTTGTTCTCTATTTAAACATTTTTTACGTTATATTTTATTGGTACTTTTTTCCCTTCGTCCCCCAAAACCTTACAAAAAAATGTAGACTTTTCAATGATTTTAAATGACGTTTGCAATGATTTCTCATTACCTTAAAAAATATAATAAACTTACAAAAATAAGAGAAAAACAAAGTGATACGTAATAGCAGAAGTTCTTAAAAATAAAGTTTTATTATGTTTTCAAAATATTTCATGCAGTTTTTTAAGAATAGATTATATATCTTATTATTAAATACCCAATCTGAAATATTCATTTTAATCAATGGATGGACCCCCTATTTCATTGAAAATCGTAAGTTTACGAACACTTTTCGGAGCCACTGAATGTCTAAAACAAATGTATCATAAAATCATTGATGTCATTCAGTTTGCATTTATGCACTGATAGGCACTACTACGCTTCATCTACGGATCAGAATTATCAATCAAAAACAACATTATCTACCCTTTCTGCTGATCTTACATTGATTCCAACATGGATGAACTGTCTTTCTTGAACATTGAGTTGGACATGGATGAATTGTCGTCAGTTCTTAAACATGTAAGGATAGCTTAATGGATTATCAACCTGGAAACCCCTTGACTTGTCTCGAATAGCTTAAGATTTATATTGATACCCAATTTTAGACAGCATTTTTAACAGATCTGAGCAGTACAATATCTTTCATTTTCTGGCAAAACATTCCTGATCAATATTATTATTTTAGTTATCTGTAGCAGTGAAAGTTGTTAGATTGATTTGATTTAAATGATTGGGAGTTATTATTTTATTATTCTTATATTTATTATTGATGATGATTTAGTAATTTATTGGTTCATGATTGTGGTTAGTACATTGATGTGCTTCCCAAATAATGGAAATAACTCTGGTTTAGATTGACAAATCAATTTACTGAATATTAACACACATAAATAATACACTCCAATATTATTCAATATTTCCTCCGGCATTTACACATTATTCACAACTTCATTCCTACTAAATTAATTCTTTACGACACCTCTATTTGACTCATTCACTTATTATAACAATATTTCGTACTTCATCTACACATATTACTTTCAACTTCATTCCTACTAAATTAATTCATATATATAAGCATAACATTATATTAAATTGTTTGTACGAATTATCGGTCAATTCCTCAACATCTTATATTCAAACACTATACTCATCGCGCTCTATATTAATTTTTATGACTACACACTGAGAAGCAATGGTAACAATATAAAAAGGAAACGCAAAGTCGGTACCTTGGAAGATGACTGTTGAATCACCATGGGCAGCTGGCACTCGTCGTATTTATCATCACTACGTCGTATTTATCATCACACGGAATTAGGGCACTTTCTTGACTGGAATACGGCTCCGTCGTTCATGGCAAGCATTCTACACGGGACACTTGGGCACTGTCAGCATCGTTCACTAACTTTTAATGCACTCTCCTCATACGTCTATATGCCTTGACACCACTTCTACATCTCAACAAACTTCTCACTGACTCTGACTTCTTAGGTTATCTCTGCCTTCACACTATTTTTCATTTCATATTATTTTCTTACTAATGTCTCCGCCTCTTATAATTTCCATTGGTCATATAATTATCATGCCATCGCCATTCGTCCGTGGCTGCCTTTTCTCAATCCCCTTTTTACCAATGCGCATCGAGGGCGGGATTTATAAATTCTCCCTTCAAATTTAACTTTTTTCCCATGCTTCGGCTTCAAGCAGGGTGGGCTGTTTTATAGCCATCATAAATTTTCTTTTATTCTCTTCGTGCAACTCACTCTGTTGAACTTTTGTCTTCTATTTCTTGCTACAAACACAATCTCTAAATTTCGTTTCGGTCTATGGCTTTCTTCCCTTCTCTTTTATTGCCCTGTTTATTTCTTGCATTTAACAATTATTTTACTTTGTCCTGTACTTTTCAATGCTCCTGCCCCTGGCCGTGACACTACTGTCATGTCCCTATGACATTATCTACCACGTTGATTCAATTTTTTTTTACAAATAGATCTATTAACTCCATTCTCGTTACAGTGAATACTTTACAAATGAAAAACAAATCTGTTAATAAGAGTTTTAATATAAATTAATTCATCCAAACATTCATAAAATTATAATGGATATTAATTTCCGAAGTAAGGCGATTGAATTAGATTATAATAGCAAATATTATACTGAAGAAGAAAATTAAAGCACACTCGTATTCTTTAAAATATAGTCATTAATTAAAACGCCTCTTGACGTAAAACAGAATATAAGCAGGTAAAACTAAATTATGTAAATAATTATAAAATAAATTTACATCTTTAAAAATTAATTAAATATTTTTATTTTAAAGATTTTTTTAAGTTGAAAAATGATTGGATAATACTTGTTATTTCTCACTTATAAAGAAGAATCATTCTTGATATTATGAGAAACGTCCATATGCTGTCATCGATTCAAAATGCTGCAGACAATGACAGAAATCTTTTTTTAAGTGTTGCATTGTATTCCTTTCTCAAAGTAGTGCAATATCACATTTATTAATATACCAGTCTACCATAATATGCATTTTAAATATAAAAAATTATTTTAGAATTACTATTTTTCCTTTTCAGAATTAACAAGGTGAACTGATTTCAGACACATGAAATATCTAAATTATTAAACTTATGTAAGAACTTGAAAATCCATATACAATTTGTGAAAAATTAAAATTTCATGACATTTCAAAATTTGTTAAACTACTGCAAAGTAGTTTAACAAATCCTTTAGTCAAGCAAAGTCCTTTAGTTTATAATGAACATAGGAAAAAGCAGATTTTTTTTCAAATATTAAGTGATCTTCTTGAGATCATGTAAACTTAATTTGTCACAAATCATCAAATGACAAATGACAAATTTGTTAATTTAAAATATGTAAGATAATTATATATATATATATATATATATATATATATATATAGTCAAACACTTGTAAGAACATGACCTACAGGAATATGATGTATTAAAATATTAATTCCAACTTTTAAAACACTTTTTCAAAGACATCACGAATAAATTATTCATATTTTTATTCCACACACGATATATATCACTTCTGCATAATTTAAAATTCAAAAGGCTATATGTTCTTTAGATAAATTCATAAATCTTCAGCTGCAATTACTTATATAATATGAAGGTCATAAAATTTTCAATGAAATTTATGATTCCTTTGAAAAGCATTTGCTCCTCCTATTAACTAATTTTCGGAAACGTAAAGGATACAAATTCATAAAGAAAGATAAATATGGCTACATTCTTTAATTTTATTAAATATTGGGTGGGCTACTTGGAGCACAGACATTTCCAGGGAGAATGGAACAAAAGGAAAAAGAGGAAATCCGGTAATTCAAACCTTTTTTAGCAAAGTAAGAAAACTAAGAAGTAAAAAATTCAATTATTATGATGATATACCCATTGATTTCTATTTGTCTGCATGTTTTTTGTTGCTGTTTAATAGAATAATTACTTCGTTCTAAAGAACCTTTGGTTCATTATAAAAAGGCTTCTATTGTTGTCTTTTCTTTGTTGCTTTTGATGCCGACAATTAACACCTCGACGTACAAAGATATCTGGGATTTGTCAGCTGTTTAATATGTCATTGTAATCATTGACGTCTTTGAGACGTCAAGAATTTCACTCTTAATTAACTCGCTTTTATTGATCCTGTGAATAGTGTTCAGAAATGTAAATTTTCTGGTTTTTGAAAACCTTACTTAACTATTTGAATGAGATTAATTTAGTATTTTTTTGAACGCATTGAGTTTAGTTTTATTTGAATGTCAAAGGGTATGATTGCAAATAATAAAGTAATATAAACCATAAAATCTCGACCATTTGAAAAATTTCAAATTAACATTGGCAAAAATCTTCCAGTAAAACTGGTAAAGTTGTCAATGAGGCAGATTGGTAGCAATAGCATCATTTGTTCTTCTATGTTATCTTTCGTGGAATATAATTTTAGAGATGGAGAGTTTTATATTAGAATTACATAAGTGGGCATGCATTTCAGAAGATTTTGTTTTTCAGTTCATCAAAATAATATTCCAGAAAACAATTTTGTAAATATATGGGGTATATATCCAAAAGTCAAAATCCACATTAAATACAATGCTAATATTGGTTGCACTTTCTAAATATGAGTATATTTCAAAATATTACCAGAAATTGCACAAGCCAATAGTGGTTTTGGTTCCGGGGCATTTGGAGTTGATTTCATATGAATGTCATGCCCTTAAATAAAATATAGCATTAGTTTTTGCTTAGGAGCTTATATTTCTAAGATATAACATTTTAGTGAAATGTGCGTTACACTATTTTAAGTTAAATCCCTGGATCAAATATTAAAAAACTAAACACGGTATTTTTTAATATTAATATTTTTTTAAATGTTAAAGGAACATTAAAATCTTAGAGAATATTGCAGTAGTACTTATATAATTTCAAAGAGCAAGAAAGAGGAAAAAGTCGTTGATCAAACCAACTATTCACTGAACACTTCGGAGAATTCTTTTCCGTGACGTTCTTGAGTGTATTCTGGAACAGTCCCTTTTTGAACTCCAGCAGTAATCTTCCATCATGTGCGTATCCCATCTTCCTTGGTAGCGATCCTCCATAATTTTAATATCCTGGTGAAATCTATCACCTTGTTCCTCACTGGTGTCTCCTAAATTTTCAGGGAATTGGTCTCAGTGGCTGTGTAAATAGTGCACCTTAATGCTCATGGTACACCCAAGGGATCTAAAACTGTTTAGAAGTTCAACATAGTTTTCAGCTTTGCATTTGCCCATGAAATTTCCGACAACTGCAACAAATGAAGTCCAGGCTTTTCGCTGCCTCATACATGGAATTTACGAAGGCAGGATCCTTAATGAGTTGTTGTCAGACTCTCGTCTCTCATTCTTAAGTGGAATTGATGAACGTGAGTAATAGCGTCTTCAATGAGCCCAAAAGAAACGAAAACAGGTGTATAACGATATACACCTTTGGAGAGGTGCGACAATAGGTAAAATACGCGAATCATTTAGAATGATTTGTGAAACGGATTAGCGGCGCGCTTTTCCCTTGGAAAAGTCGGCAGGAAAGAAAATTCATCATAGGTGGTCTGAGATGGTTCGAGAAAAGCGCTGAGAAGAATGCATAAATAAAGACGGTGTTGCGAATGGAGAGGAGAATAGACTTGGACTGTTGAAGGGTCGACACGTGTACGGAGAGAGGGGGATCTCGTTTGGACTTTGAATAATGAGCCCTGCTCTCATGAGTGTATTAACGTTAGTAGGAACGAACCTTTGTAAATGATTTATTTAACCAAGATTTTAATGTGTCAATAAACCAGATGTAAATAAGAGTTAGTGCTAGAGTTATGATTACTTCTACAAGATAATGATTTGTCGGATCTCGACCATAAAGGTTAACAGTTGTCTTATTTGTGGTCCGTAAAATATTCCTGCTTTATTTTTTTCCCTACTCAACTTAGGCATTCCCCCCCCCCTGTATATGCAAAACGTGATCCGTTCTTATCAAAAGCCTTTACAAACTGCTTCATTAGGCCCCAGCTTGATAGACAGTGGAGGAAAGATGATTTTCCCTCGTCCAACTAAGGGGTCGTTAATGACATTCTTTTCCCCAACGTCCATGTTTTCTCTCTTAGGCCACTCTTTTCTAACCCAGTGGTGTGTTTTGTCTCTGCTATCCCAGAGACACATGATGCAAGGATATTTGGTGTAGCCAATTTGCTGTCCAAGGAGAAAGTTTACCATTTTTAAGTCTAAACAAATCACCCATTGATGTCCATGATATTTTATCTTCTCCAAGATCAAAGCTATGGTGCCATATTCTTCTTTCGTGTTCGTTGAGTGAGCAATTGATATTGAACCATATTTGTTCCCATTTTGTAGAAGGACACATTTCAAACTTCGCTTTGAGCTGTCAATGAAAAGGCGCCGATCTGGAAAGTAGTCAGGGAGACCCATTTTTCCAAGGAGTGCAGTTTCCCAGGAGGACAAATTCCCCGTACTTGAATGTATTGAATAGAAAAAATATTGATAGAAAAGGGGATGTACAGTAAAAATCTCGTTTATCCGGCTCTCGTTGATCCGGATCTCTTGATAATCTGGACATTATTTTTATTCAATGTTCACATTAGATAATAATATTTAAGTATGATATCAAGAACGTAACTGCAAGTACGCCAAATAGTATTAGCTTTTTAGTTTGATTCAATGTACAGTTCCTGCCTGGATTGTACAATAAATTATAGTAATAAAATGCCTTTTGTTGAGATTAAGAAAGCTTTAACTAGAGTTCTAATTTTTTGTTAAGAAATGATGTAAAAAGTTATTTGTATAATTTTTAATATATTTTAAACAATACTATCCAATTTTATTACAAAACAAAGTAAGTCTTCTTACTTAAGGATTTTGTATAGAGTATTACTCATATTACTCGGATTATCCTGATTTTCAATTGTCCGGATTGCCTATGGCCCCAGTTAGTCCGGTTAAACGAGGTTTTACTGTATCTAAAAACGTAGATCTGTTAGAGAAAAACAGATTTCATATTTATATTCAGCGCTCCAAATATAGCTAAAACCATTTCTAAATTACTAGGCACCAATATTTTTTTTTGTAGGCCTGTGATTATCAGTCATTTTACTTGAATTTTAGGAGTATACTTAAAAACTGTGCTATAGATTCAAACTTTCAGGCTCATTATTGGAGTTATTGAACCTGAAGAAACGCTTTCGCATTTGAACAATTTTCATAGATAAAGCTCAAAATATCTTACAATTATCAGTATGGAAATATTACTGCACAGTTCTTCATAAACAGTAGTTTTTCAAGGTACTAACTATCCTATTAGAAAGAAGAAAAAATGCTTCCATTGTCTTGTAACTTCCTAGCTCACTCTTTATTTAAACATATCTTACCTGAAAATTAAAAATAATGAATTACATAGTAATTTATTGAAATTAATGTCAGATATTTGCATACTTTATGTCTGTTTTTAAAGTCTCACTATAATTTATCTCGGATAGTTGAAATTTAAATATTAGTTCTGGAAATACCTGGAAACTAATTATCTTTAAACCGACAATAACCTAAATTTAACTTTCCCAGCTGATAGGAAATCGAAATTATATTTTACCCATATGATTGCATACAAGATTAGATACATTCCCTTGAAAAAAAATCTCTTTATTTAAACATATCTTACCTGAAAATTAAAAATAATGAATTACATAGTTATTTATTGAAATTAAAGTCAGATATTTGCATACTTTATGTCTGTTTTTAAAGTCTCACTATAATTTATCTCGGATAGTTGAAATTTAAATATTAATCCTGGAAATACCTGGAAACTAATTATCTTTAAACCGACAGTAACCTAAATTTAACTTTCCCAGCTGATAGGAAATCGAAATTATATTTTACCCATATGATTGCATACAAGATTAGATACATTCCCTTGAAAAAAAAATTTAGTTTTCTTTAAACTTTGTTATTCAATCAAAGTGATTAAACGCTGAAATATACAGCTCTCATAATTACATGTGTGGTGTTTAAAGTATTGGAATTTCTTTTTCTGTATGCATTAAAATAGGGAATATTTAACACGATCTGTGTTAAACTATTTTTCTTTCTTTATTAATGAAGTAAATAATTACTATCTACAGATATTTGCATAATCTCATTAAAGCGGTGCAATTATTTTCCCATTTAAAATTTATTTCACTGATATGTGTTTCTATGAAGACAGCGATTCATTAATAAATGTAATATATTGGATATTAATAAAGAACTAATTTTCTTGCTAAGGAGGTTTCATTAATCTTTTCGTTTTCTCGACAAAGGAGGTTCGCATTAGTTAAGTAATATAAGAACTGTGCTCTTATAATGAAGTTATATTTCTTTGAACCTGTTTCAGTAATCTATTAGATAATAATTACAAGATAAAAAGAACTTTTTATATACCACTAATAAAATTTTCTATTGAATCATATAAACTTGACAATTCTCTCTTAATTGCACAAACCTTCACTTAATTATTCTTTTTCACTTTCTTTTATTTAATTTTAATCACTTTTTAGTCGTTTCCACTATCCACAGACTTTATAAACTTTTTTATATTTTTTTTAAAATTTTTCTCACAATATTTTGTAAACAAACTAAATTCACGTGTATTCTGTTTTCAAAATCATCAAACGCCGTTAAGCAAAAGTGCTTTTGCTTAACGGCGTTCTGAGCCGTTTTCTGCGCTCAGAACCGTGTTCTGAGCTATTCTAAATGTTTCAAATGTCTAGCTAATCGAGAAGTTAGTTAAAAATCGATTGCAAGATTTGTACTGGACAAACACACACACACACAAACAAGCAAACAAGAAAGCGAGTTAATAAAAACATGGTAAAAATGAACCCTGGACTTCACATAAAGAGCCGTTTAAAATAATAGCAATTGAATAGCAACAAGTGAACTATGAAATAATTACTGAATAAAAAATTATGTATATACAAATAATTTTTTTATTGTGTGAATAATGGATTAATTTTTATATGCTCATCGTATATATTTGTTCAATAACGGAGGAAAAAATGTTTGTTACAATAAACAGGCAAAAAAGGGAATTTTGAGCACTTTTTCATGTTCACAAACAGTTAGTCCCGTCGTAATTGAACACTATGAAATAAGTATCTTAGCTTTCAACTAAATGTACAAATAACTGTATATCACATTTGAATAATATTCCCGTGTTATCTTTCATAAAAGCTTAAACATAAATAAAATATCTGATTCTCAATGGATGTACAACTGTAGTCTGTTATATTTTGAAAGGAGAGGTAATTTTTTATACCACTGTTTGTGGCATTTCACAATTTTCTGCAATTTTATACATATGATTTTAATGGAATCGCCGTTAATAAATCAATATAATCTAATCAAAACAATTTATCTACAATTCCAACGGCAAATTTGAAACAAAAAGTAAAACAGTTTTATGTTTACTAACAACAGCAATACATTTTAGAGAAATAGTTTTCCCATATTACACCTAGTAGGGGAGCATATGTCGAAAAAATGAGCTCCGTGGCGGTATTATTGATGGGAACATTGGTGGATATTTTTTTCATCAGAAACTACCTGTAGATGAATAATTTCCATGGTGTCACTCTTTGGTGTGTGGCGTATAGTAGTAATGACGTCATCAAGATGGCCGCCATGGAATTAAAAAAAATCCACTTTATTTCGGTTATTTATCGGCCGATTTTCTTTTGTAATACCTCATATTGTAGATAAATAAAATGTCTAGATGACAGATGCAGAATCAGGGACGACGGAGTCATCACAGAGCACAAAAGGGAGAGAGCGCGTCCTGTGAAGAAGATGGTTGGCTCGCGGTTGGGACCTGTGTGTGATTCTTAGAAAAGAGAGGAAGATCCCCCAAAATGTGCGAATATAAATGTGCCAATAGCACGTAATAAGGCCATACATATGTGTAACTCTCCAGGTCGTAGCACAAAGCGATCTCGAAGATTCTGTTGAGCCATGATAAATTGCTGTACAGGACGGTAAAGACCCAAATCTAATGGAACAACACAATTTTAATCTACTCCACACACATATATAGTCAATTTTTCAAAGTTCGTCTAGAAAGTCAATTGTATGGAACGATCTGTTGGAGTAGCTGGTATGACTGGTAGAGCACATATGTGAGTGATTGGTTTTTGGTATTTTAACAGCTTTGCATTAAAGACAGTCCAAGTTGGATCAGATGCTGGATTATAACTACTTTCACGATTAGAACTTGAAGGTCGATTTCCGGAACTATCGGATATTTCTTCTGTATCACGTATTATTTTGTTTTTGCACAGACACCACGCTAAATCTTCTACATTATGTAGTTTTAAACGCTGAATTTATATATATATATATATATATATATATATATATATATATATATATATCAGATTTCTTAAAAGTAAAACTGTTAGGCTTTAAGAGTTTTGGCCCATTGTAGTGAATAAAGTCTGTCGTGTATCTGGATCGTTTCTGTAGCGAACGATTGGGTACCTGTGTTTTAGCATCAGACAGGGTTATAGATTGCAATTCACCTTCGTTATATTCTTGATAAGAAGTCATCACAGTTGCGTGAAGGGTTCCTCGTCCATCAGGTGTGTCTCCAAGGAACTCTAAATTATCTGCTGTGCAAAAGATAAATCCCTTTCACAATAACGGGTGGGACATACAATCCGTCATTGTCTTCCATATGGTTCAGAACTTCACTGGCTATAGCAGTCTCAAGGCAGTAAACTTTATTATAATCAATCGAGTAATCCGAACCATGCATGAGCTGAACCAAGAATTTTCTGCGAGTTTTACTATTATCGTTAGGCCAACAGCAACTTGCAGAGGAAGGTCCCGTGAGTGTCTGTGTTTAACTAACGCCGTGCTACTATAAACGGTTTGTCTTTCAGTTTGGCACTCATACATAAGAGTTTGTGATAATGCAGCACCCCTTTGGTTCAAATGTTTGTTATCAATCTGCAAACTTTCCTTTTTTTTTGTTGTTCCCTCCAATATACCATTTGAAAAAGTATAGAAATTCTTTCGGTATGATACTTATGATTTTTTTTCTTCGTTATGGAACTTGTAAACTTCCATTTCTCCTCTGTCAGTATGGTTTTACGTAATAATTTAGCTGCTTGATACAGAACTTCCATACTCGCATTCATATCAGAATTGGATTCCACCCGCGACAACAAAACATCATTGACAAATTTCAAAGAAATACGCTGTGATTGATTTTTGGAGATAGGGTCGTTAAATACTACATTCATGTAAAATAATTCATGCTCAATAAGTATTTTAAGAGATTTTCTTGACAACATGTCTTGCCGTTTAACACCATTCCAGTGACAGATATCTCTATAGTGTCTCTCAGGATCTGCCATCGTGACAACATTACCTTCCAAAAGAGAATCTAGCAAACGATCTATGGATTCTACTTGACTAATACATTCTGGCAAGTTAGGTGTTGTTTCAACTTCATCAGTACTTCTCAATGACGTTTTTTGTGCATCATTCTTTGTGGTATGCTACATCATATGCATGTACATCTTCTGGATTAATGAATCCACTCAGTTTTAACTTCCAATTGCTATTTTCACTTCGTTAGACAGCATCAGATCCTCTGACCTACCTTTTTGATGGAAGCGGCATATAATGGATGTCTCCTAGCTTCAAGTCTATCGAAAAAGAAGCAGGCATTTTTATGTAGTTTCGTGCCAATATTTTGGCCTCTTGTACACGGGTGGACCTTATTGCACACCGAGCCTGGGGAAGCTATTTCAATTTCCGCTTGTTGCTTTTTATACCTGGCCTGTAGTCTATCAATGTTACCTTTGTGCGTGCATTTCTTGTGACAAGTTAAATGCCACCGGGCATTTAGCTGGGTTATTCTTTCCACTGTAAATTTTCGAGCGTATTCTTTGAGGTGTTGATAATCACTGTCTTTACACTTGTTTCGAACTCTCACTACATCAAACAGTTTGTGCTGAGTACTTGAGGTTTTAACCAAATCCTCATTCAATTTATGTTGGCACAATATACACAATTCAAAGTCTATGTCCTTCACTCGCTTTCGCTTAGACGGTCGGTCGAATTTAATTACACCATGTATATTTTAAGTTAAAATTTACCACTTGAAACCAAAAAAAATATAGGCAATCTTGAACCGAACACGAGTTGTACTGTCTTTCGTTCAACAACAACTGTTGTAAATGCACTCATGTATTATGTGTAGATCACAATTCATGCATTTATAACTCATGCCTTTATAACTTTATATTGGTGAAATTTTTATATGTTTTCTTATTTTTGTATATCTCACCTGCCATTTTGTGAAGTATATAAATCATTAATTGTCCTTTTTGCAAACAAAATCATCATGTAATTTTGCTATACTGTGTAACATTTTTGAATAACATGCTGTTGCATTTTTCTATGATTCATTAAGTTTTTTTTAATGCTCTAGGGCAGGGGTGGGCAGACTTTTCCAAGGTACGGCCTACTTCTAATTTTGTCAAGGTGTTGCAGTCCACCCAGTGACGTAGGTGTGGTGAGCTAAAAAAAAGGTCTACAATATTTATTATAACTTAATAATAAATGCGGAATATGTACCTACATAACTACAAGAAAAAAAACTTACTCTTTTAAAACCGCGTTTAAAGCAAATCGCATTGGTGTTCCAAAAATATGTTTCTTTTAGTATGCGCGTCTTAGGTCTTAGAAAAGGCGGTCACCCCAAAATGCCTTGGTGGTACACCGGTCGGTCGCGATCAACTAAATGCCCACCCCTGCAATAGCGTATGTACTCATCTTAACATGTGTATCCCAATGTAATTTTTGCACTTGTTTTTTTAAGTTTGAAAGCACATTTACTTTTTACTTTTTGTGCTAGGCATGGTACAGTGTTATACACTGTTTTGAGGGTTATGTTTTTCATGCAGACGTGTCTTGTAAACTTCCTTATATAGTAATGATCTTATTTTACTATGCAACCATGCTCTTTGTCACAAGGTTGACTCTTATAGTGCATTCATTTATGTATGACACCACTTTAAGTTGTTTTGTAATTATTTTGTTATCATTTTTCCATGTGTTTTGAATGCAGTTTCTATGTATAATTTACAGGGATGTTTTTTTCTTTGTTTTTTCAATGGCTGGCCAGCCGACATGAAGTGTTTTGTCTTTATGCATAAAGTTAATTTAATTACAAGCACAAAAGCTTTTTGTCCTTCATGGAGGGTCTCCAATGTAACTTTGACCTAGCATAACACAGGTTCCAACCGCGAGCCAACCATCTTCTTCAGAGGACGCGCTTTCTCCCTTTTGTTCTCTATGACGACTCCGTCTCCCCTGATTCTGCATCTGTCATCTAGACATTTTATTTATCTTCAATATGAGGTATTACAAAAGAAAATCGGCCGATAAATAACCGAAATAAAGTGGATTTTTTAAATTCCATGGCGGCCATATTGATGACGTCATTACTGCTATACGCCACACACCAAAGACTGACACCATGTAAAT
Source organism: Dolomedes plantarius (assembly GCA_907164885.2). Classification (NCBI taxonomy): domain Eukaryota; kingdom Metazoa; phylum Arthropoda; class Arachnida; order Araneae; family Dolomedidae; genus Dolomedes; species Dolomedes plantarius. The sequence continues at coordinate 198,516,105 of OU015492.1, forward strand.
TATTCATCTACAGGTAGTTTCTGATGAAAAAAATATCCACCCATGTTCCCATCATTAATACCGCCACGGGACTACATATGCTCCCCTACTAACCTTGCAAATGGCGAATTTTCTAAACTTTTGACGTAACAGCTGCACATTTGTGAAGCAATGGTTTGCTCACAAGACAACTTGCATAGGTCGATAAATCTGGTCAATGTACCTGTTGTGTCAATTATTATTTAAGGCAACAAGGGACCTTCAATATCGTTCTTCTTTAATTTTCAATATTTTACTCTATATACATCATGAGTATAATTAGTATTATTTTCTACTGCACTGAATTTACTTAGAATCTACAAATAAGTATTTTGTGGAGGAATAAGACTTATTTATCACAAATATTCTTCAAAAATGTTAGAATTTTTTAAAAAGCTTGATGCGAATTCATTTTCTTCTGATATCTTCCAAATTTTTCAGAATTATTAATTGAAGTGTTAGTCACAAAACTGTGCATAATATTTTTGAAATCCTAAATATTTTTCAAATTTATAGACCATAAAATAAAGTAAAAACATAAAAACACATAAAAAATAACAGGCAGAATAAAAAAAAATTATTTAAGACTTTAGATTTATACAAAAAAAAATAAATAAATGCACATTTATATTTATATACATATGGTAAACGTATAATAAAAAATGTAAGGATTTTAATTAATATAGAATGCGCATAGGGCATTTTGAAAAACGTTAGCATTTTTGAAATTTTTTTGAAAAATAGGCATAATTCTACCAAAAATTCCTTATTTTGAATTTTAAGGGTTTTCAATGTAGTAAAAAAGAAAATTGGTTATTCCCATTTTGTATATCGAGTTAAAAAATTGCAAATTGAAAAAATTTGAATTTGAAGGTCCCTTGTTCCCTTAACCCTAGAAAGGCGGCTGCCGTCATTTTGACGGTTTCGGACATACTATTGGGCGCTATGTCTGTATTTATTTCCCCAGGCTTCTGAAATTTTATGACTTTTTTTCCAATTTTACGCTAAATATGCACACACATTAAAAAATTATATTAGATAGTAAAGAGGGGGAGAAATCGTGCTGCATACCTACTAAGACTGAAATACGGCAATTTGACGGCAATATAGAAAACAGGCAAAAATCTTTAAAATAATACCGGAAAAAATATTGGTTACTTTTCGTCTCTTTCCCCTTTTGCAAATAACAGAAATATTGGCTCTTCAGAAATATTGGTGTTGAAAAATAAGAAACTGCGCAAACCATGCATATATTTCTACGGATAAACCATGTCAGGTTGTCAGCTCGGCATACCTGTATAAAAATAATCTAAATATATACTAATTTATTATATATTGGTATGAAATAGTACAAAATTTAAAGTATTTAACCATTTTTTCTAAAAAAAATACATTAAATATTTTATATTCTTGATTTTATTCCCAACCGTCAAAATGACGACGTTCTGTCTTTTTAGTAAGAAAAAATTCCCTTCTTTCTAGTGTTAATTTCTATCAGTTGATCACAGCAAGGGCTGTTTGTGAAAGAAAAACTGTTTTATTTTTATGTTTAAATTTGTTTGTGAGAGTAAAGACAAAATTGCTTGTTATCCCACTATCTTTCGTTTCCCATAATATTCTAGGATTTGAAATTCATTATTACTTTGGATGGATCTTTAAAATTCGTTCGCTTTTAAAAGGCAGAAAACACAGCTTTCAAGAAATTACTTCAGTCATGCCCTCTATTATCGAAACACTTTTAGATTTTAATTTACTACGTGATGGGACTCACAGGATTTAATAAATTATGGACTGAATATGACAAAAATAGTATTGTGATGGTAACTGAACCACATAATAACACGGTGAGCCTGTTTTATTTTTCTACCCTATTTTTCATCTGTCTCTTTAGAACGACTATACATATATTAACCTTCCAACGCTACCAAGTGGTTACTTTTAGATTTTCAATTCACGAAATGAGATGATTCTGAGATACACTCTATAAAAATCCCAAATAATTATAAACTGGTAGCAGTGGTAAACTAAATGTAATTAAGGTGGAAATTTGTGGTAATTAAGGTGAAATTTTTCCATATAAAAGCAAAGAGAGGATTAATAGAACATATTTAAAATTAAAACTATAAAGGAGAATAAATTTCTTTTTCTTTACGAGTTCTTTGCATTAAACACATAAATAGTGGAACCCATACATAGTGATCACCCTGAAACTTCAGAAATGTGGGTAAATTTTGGTAGATTCCGACTGCAAGAGGGTCTCTTTCAAACTTTCAGAAACCTTGAAGATTATGTATATGTATGTATAATATCCTGAAATTTTATAAATTGTGACCAATGCAAATTATCGATTGGGAAAACTATTGCGTCATAAATGCATTGCTGATGTTTTAGTTTACGAGAGTGTTTTGAGAAAATGTCGAATCTGATCAAAAGACGATCTTTATCATATATTGCATGTTAGAGGGGGAGAACAAAAAACACAATAAAATAAGGATAAAATTATATTCATTGCTGTCGTTTTCTTCTCCTGCAGACAATTATTGTTCTCTAAAAGTGACTCAATTATGTATTGCTTAAATGTAAAATAATAAATCTGTACATCTGTTCAGGAAATTGTGATCTATGCAATGCGTCATTTGGGGTAACTATTGAATCATAAATGTATTGCTATTGTTTTAGTTGATGCGAATTTTTTTAAAATGACGAATCAGTACAAAAAAGAATGTTTATCATAATGTTGCATGTTACTCCATATGCACTGTCTAAGAAAACTAGAGAGAAAGGGGGAGACAATAAAGAACAGAACACAGGGTAAAATAAGGTTAGCTGGTGAGTCTGTCTTCTATTCCACCAGGCAGTTAGCTTTTGCTCTCTAAAAATACATGAAATTTTTATTGCTGAAAAATAAATGTTCAAATCTGCAATTCTGTTAAGTAAATAAGAAACGCACAAATAATAATTAAGGAATCCACAATACGGAAATTTAATTTTTATTTTATAGCTGTATTTTTTTTATTTACATGTTCCGTTATAGCATTTCATTATTCCAGTATAAAGGTTGTTTAAATAAATCGTATCAAATTACTAATATGCCCCTACAAATTACGTTATCCATAGTGTATGACAGCCAAATTAAGATTGGAAAGGTTTTTTCCGAAAGTTCTATCTAATTTATAGGCAGGAATAAAAATATTGAACTAACGTCCTTCGAATATTAATTTGGAGAACGATAAACTATAGGGATTTTACACAGTAAGATAGATTTCTTCTTTTGTGTAGTTGAAGCCCTTTAAGATTCAGGGGATGAAAGTGAAATAGAAAACCTGGAACTGGAAATTTCTATAGACATGGAAAAATTTGAAGTAGGTTTAAGGGGACAAGGGACCTTCAAACTTGAATTTTTAAATTTAAAATTTTTTAACTCTATATACAAAATGAGAAAAAATAATTTTCTTTTTTTCTACATTAAAATCCCTTAGAATTCAAAATAAGGAATTTTTTTGCAGAATAATGAAGGTTTTTCAAATTTTTTCAAAAATGCTAACGTTTTTCAAAATGCTCTATGCGCATTCTGTATTAATTAAAGTCTTTAAATTTTTTATTATCAGTTTACTATATGTATATAAATATAAATGTGCATTTAATATTTTTTTGTAGGAATCTAGTCTTCAATAATTTTTTCTATACTGCCCGATATTTTTTTACTTTTTATTTTACTAGAGGCTTCGCCCCTAGGCTCGCTACGCTCGCTCCTCTGGTGAATCAAGTGAATGAATGACTCAATAGTTGTTTACAGCGATTGAGTCATTCATTTGTTTACAGTTGAATCTCCCCCCCCCTCCTGGCGTAATGGATGAAGCCCGCCTATGGGTGAAAAATTGGATCTTCTTTCATATCCTTCTGCAAAGGAAGCGAATGAGAAGATTTTTTTTTAAGTATTTCTTTAAAATTCAATTAAAAATTGAAATTTTAAGATAGACACTTGAAATGAAGTTTATATGAATGAGAAAGCTTTCATCTTCCAGATGATATAAATATTTTCTTTGTAACATAATAAGTCTGAGAGCATCGAATTTATATATCTCGAAACGCATAAATTTTTCCAAAAAGTGGGTTTTCAATTTTAATAAAAATATCAGTCTGTTTTAAATTATTTTTAAACAAATGAGGTCTTGTTTGAAGGAGAAATGTCTGTAGTCTTAGATTGTAAAAAAAAAAATTCTACGATCCTTTTTTGGCGAGTTATCGTAATCTGAACATGAAAAAGTCAATATTTTCCCACAAAACATAAAATAAAAAAAAAATTAAAGTCCGACGCATATGAGACATGTCTTACTTTCTTCCCCACATTGTTCTGCATCGATTGGTATCGGTCTCGACCCCATATCCCCAGCGGTTTCGGAGGAGATAGCGTGACAAGCTTTTGACAGCGGCGGCGGCGGCGGCAGCGCCAGTTACTTTTTTTTAGAATAGAGAGATTTAATGGTATGTAAATTTGAAAAATATGTATGATTTCAAAGAATTATGCACAGTTTTGTAACAAACACTTCAGTTAACAATTCTGAGAAATTTGGAAGATATCAGAAGAAAATGAATAAGCATGGAGCCTTTAAAAAATTCTAGTAATTTTGAAGAATTTTTTGATAAACTGGTCTAATTCCTCCCCAAAATACTTATTTGTGAATTCTAAGTCTCTTCATTGTAGTAGAAAAAATATTAGTTATGCTCATGTGGTATATAGTGTAAAATATTGAAAATTAAAGAAGAACGAGATTTAAGGTCCCTTGTTCCCTTAATGCCAGGAGGATTACCACTTCTTGTAATTTTGAGACAAGCAACAGGACCTACGGGGAAGGACAAATGGGTCTTAAGGGCAATTCACAGAGTTTCTTGCGATCATGCGTCTAAACGATTATTTCAAGTCAATGAAGTATCGTGAATGATAACATTACAATCGTATTTCCATTCAAATTAGACCACAAAAATATGACACATATAAAATTTACCCAGAAACAAAGACATGTAGCGTTTTAGAGAAGCAAATAGGCTTTAACAATAGAACAAAGTGCATTCAAAAAAACTTCCATGACTATAGGGAGAAACCTAAAATATTTTATACTTACGGTTTAATTTGAATTTCATCTATCTTAAAAACCAGTTTTTATATCTTTAAGCAAGTCAATTGATCCCATTCGATAAAAAGAGACATTGATTATCTTCAGCAGTTCGTGTTAAATTCAGGGAGATTTCTTCGCTGAAAATATCCAAAAAAACTCGGTTAACGGGAAATCACTAAAACCGTAAATCAATTACGCCATAAATTCTGAGTTAGAAGCTGCTACGAAGCAGAGATGATTTTTTCTGAAATCCTTTTAGGCAAGTTAAATGCACTTTCTCTTTGTAATTGTTCAGTATGTTCCTCCACCTAATCAAAATATCATTAATATATGAAAACCTATGGCAATATAAAAGTGTGATAAAAGTTGCATTTTTTTTACTTAATTACTTCTCAAGGTGACATTAAAACTTTTAAATTGAAATTTTTTAATCATTTTTACGAACATTCTGTTCAATTTCTTCAATCAAACAATCTGCATTACTTTCTTCAATAGAATATTTTGATCATGATCTACAGTATTAATATGTTTCGATGATTCATTAAGGAAATTATATTTTTTTTTGGAAATTTATTAAGCGTTCTAACCTTTTTCCAATACCAGAATGAAACAGTATAGCTTTTCCAAAACTCGCCCCACAGATTTATTAGTCGATCTGTCAAGTAATACTATGAAGATTAAAACAAAAAACAATTTTATTGATTTCTTGGTATGGATGTATAGAGAAATAAGTAATATATAAACTTTTCAACCTTGCTTTGTACTTTCTATTTGACATTAACTGTCTTAGTCTGACCAAATAACATTATATATGTATATATATATACGCACACACACACAGACATACATATATATATATATATATATATATATATATATATATATATATATATATATATATATATATATATATATATATATATATATACCCAACAAACACAGAGGCATCGGGCCGGGGTCGGAAGGTTCCGGCTAGCCGATTTCTCCATTGCCGGGCCGGCGCATTAGGTCAGTATCGTTTCCGTCACGGTCGTGTCCTCTCGCCCGCGACTACCCCGTCGAGTTCTGGGCCGCTTCCGGTAGGAATAGAGCCATCGTTCATCCGACTACGAACCGTCAGACAGCCGCGACGAAGCCATCAATGTGGATAGAAAGCCGTCGCGTAACCGGAGGTTGACGGGCCGTTTACGGGATCAATAATTGGTGCCGACAGGCCGTCAAGTACCCATCTCGCAGCCAGCAAAGCGCCGTGAATCAGGGCAACTCGCCAGTAGTGAGCCGGAATCGGAATACCGGCAGATTTTCAAAGTTTTTCGTAGAACCCTTTCTTTCACATGCTTTTTATTTTTATTAATGAGATTGTTTTTAACCTTTATATATAATATGATCTGATATATAATATGATCTGATCTACCCTTTCACTTTATTTTTTTTCTGGCTCTCCATGTATAACTAGTATTGATATTTTTAACTGTTCCCCTTTTCTCGTGTATTTTCAGGTAATAGTAAATATTAATCTCTGCTATTACCTAAAATTTTTATTCAGAATAATTCCTGAAAATCAGGAATTACCCGATTATATAATCTTAATTTATATAATTTATTTGAAAATTATTAAAAATTAAAATTGAATGTAGTTCAATGTTTTATGAATTTTATTCAGTCTTTTTTTTAGTAGTTGACAAGTGAAAAAAATGTTTCATTGTTTTGCATATCAAAGAGTGATTCGTTGTTAAATCTTAGCTGTTCATGAAATATCTTTTTTGAGACATCTTCAAATAGGTCTTGAAAAGTTTATTCTTTGGAAATAAAAAATAATAATATTCTGTCATCCTACAGTCTTATCATATTGTTGAATATGATAAGACTGAAAATTAAACATACCTTTCGGTCATTGTCCAATGATGGTATATTTAAAAAAATGTTGAAAATAAAAAAAATCCCACACAGTCGAGCAGCGGAGAGATAGCAGATGTGGTGTTTCTAATCCCTGGTGTAGGAACTCCCTGGTGTAGGAAAAATTATAACTCCCTGGTGTAGGAAAGCATACACCGAGTCCAAGAGATCCCGCCGTAAAAGAGAATCACAGACAAAATCCTCCTCAACCGACAGCTGTCTCAAAGAGACGCCCATACATTCTGTGAGTAGAAGTGGGGAAAGAGCAATGACAAACAGAAAAAGATTTCTCCCCCTCCACGAATTTCATTCTACGGAGGTGTTCGCTTCTAAGTCCCGCCATGGCCGCAAATGTCCAACCTCGAAGTAGAGAAATAATACAGCAACTGTGTCGAAGTATAATTGGTGTAAATAGCGTGCGCTAAAGTTTCGCCAAAGTTTCGCCAAAGACTTAGATGACGGAAAATCGCCAATCTGTGTACGTCATGATCGCACGCTCGCCAAACGTATTTTGTCAATAGATCGCTGAACTTATATTTATATGTGTCGTAATTTACACGGACATCGAAAAATTTAAAACAGTATTTTGGGGGGCTGGGACTGAAAAAAACTCTTCTGGAATAAAAGTCTTTTTGAGTCCATAGACACTTTTCTTTTATAAATTTTTATTTTTATTTTCTGGAAATATTTTTTTTTTAGCTTTCTTGTGATCAAAATGTTTATGCTTTAAAACAAATACTTAGATTCTGATTTTTCAGCTTCCATCAAAGAATTTTCAGCTACGGCTTAAAATACATGAAAAGTTAAATCAATTTTTTAGACTAAATTAGCCATGTTTCAGAATTTCAATAATGTGAAATACTACTTTTCATGCGGGAAAAAAATCCTTTTATGTAGACGATCAGCTTAAAGCGTTAAAAATACATATTAGATAAAGATTAGGTTAGTAAAAAATTATAAAGATTTTTTTTTTCCCTGAGGCTTTGAAATTTCTTGTAACTTCTCGTTGAAAGCTTTTAATAGATGGCTCTCTGAACCCCTTGAAACGATTTAATGGATGCCACTGGCCTAATAATTTTTAAGAAAGTTAGAATTAAATTTTCTCATTCTGGAATGTATACATGTGTAGGGGGGACTACAGAATGCCTGAAATAAATAGGAAGAGAGGAAATATTTACGTGAAAATGAAATTAATGACTACCGAAGATGTAAACATCTATCTATCAAAATTTTCTAAATTATCTGCCAGTGTAAATACAGAGGCTGTTCGCACAATTTTTAGACGATTTTGGTAAGCGGTAATAAAAAATCGTTTGCTGCAAAAGAAATAATTGCAATTGAACTATGTTTTTGAAAGTCAAAATTATCGTCTGCGGCTTGAAAGTTTTGTTTTTATTCAAAATGGCGTTTTTAACAAAGCAGTGGTTCGAAGGCTACATTTATGCTCTTTCCGAAGAGAAATATGTATACTCCGTTATCCAAAAACGATGTGAGAGTCATGGTTTTGTGATATCTAAAGCGTCGATAGGTAATATCGTCAACAAGAAAGGAAAAAATCGTCAAATTGGAGCCTCAAGTGGGACAAAAATTCCAAACAAGTATCCAAGGAAAAAACGGACATCTTCGACTATTGCAAAGGTACGTTGTTTAATGTTAAAAGAAAATCCCCCTAGTCAAAGGACAGTTGCAAAATCATTAAAATGCTCGGTGTCCACTGTAAACAAAATGATAAACGTTGATTTAAATCTTAAGAAAGCGAAAAAACGCTATGTGCATCGTCTTCTTCCAAATCATATCGCTGAACGCAGGACACGCTGCAGAATTCTATATGAGAAACTCTTATCCAAATAAAAATGGAAAACAATTGTCACAATAGATGAATCATGGGTGTATTTAAATGACTGCAACAAAAAAAAAGCCATTTATTATCATAAAAGGGGAGAAAAAAATTTAAGTACATGGTTCAAAGAATCGAATTAAAGTTTTTCTAAGGGATTCATGATTGTTGCTGGTTTTTCTTATAATGGCAAGTTAAAAATAAAGAGAGTGGAAAAAAATGTCAAGATTGACTCCAAATACTATCAGGAACATATTTTATTGCCAATTTTTCTGAATGAAATACCATCGCTTTACCCACAGTGCCATCAATCTGTGAGACTCCATCAGGACAAAGCTAGCAGTCACACATCAAAATCCACTGTAAATTTCCTAAAAGAAATGGAACAAAAAACTGGTATCAAGGCCATACCCTTCACTGATATCCTTACTAAATCTACCGATGTAACACCTATGGATTTTTGTGCTTTCGGACTTTTAAAATTTGCATTATCCAAACGTCGTCCCAAAACCCTTACAGGACTCTGGAAAGCTGTTCAGGAGGAATGGGATAGAATACCTCTTCTGACACTTCAAAAGGCATTATTATCCTGGAAATTGTGGTGTCGAAAGATAGTTCAGAATAAGGGATGTCAAATAAAACATTTAAAACACAAGAATTTTATGTAATTTAGTTTTGTGAATACAATATACATCGTCTAAAAATGTGTGAACAGCCTCTGTAGCATCATTATTCTTAATATATATTAAGCACATTTGCGACGTTTCAAGAAAAAAAATCATTAAAAAAACAAATTACGTTCTTTACATGTTTATTTTTTATCAGTGATTTCGCATTTTTTCTTTTTTAAGTCAAGATGTTGGTATCAAAATGTTGTATTGATATTAGGAGTTTAGATGTACAGAAGGTCGTTCGCACTTTATGGAAACGATTTTGAAATTTAATTTTTATGTATAAATGTCGTATTTTTTTTCGGCGATTTGCTTCTATCTGATAGCCATGGTTCTTTACAATAGTTCTAGCTCGAATTTTCCATGAAAGTTAACTTTTTCTTAGTATTGTCATGTCAATTTCACACCATTCCTCTTGGACCATTTTCCAAAGTCCGTTCAGTGTTCTTGGATGCCGTTTTGTAAGTCTCGTTTTAATAAACCGAAAGCGCAAAAGTCCATTGGAGAAGCGTCAGGTTATTTTACAGGTATTTCATTAAATGGGATACACTTTATTCCTGGTTCTGATTCTTTCTTTACTAAATAAGCGACAGTTGATTTAGTTGTAAGTCTCGTTTTAATAAACCGAAAGCGCAAAAGTCCATTGGAGAAGCGTCAGATTATTTTACAGGTATTTCATTAAATGGGATACATTTTATTCCTGGTTCTGATTCTTTCTTTACTAAATAAGCGACAGTTGATTTAGACGTGTGACTTGAGGTTTTGATCATATGAGGCGCAACTTTATCAATTTCCTTTCCATATAAGGCTGAAATTTCTTCTTCAAAAATTGGTTCTAAAATATTCTGCTGATAGTAGAGTGAATTAATTTTGGCTTTACGTGAGACTTTTTTGATTTTTAATTTGCCGTTGTAACAAAATCGTGCAACTATCTAGAATCCCTTTCGGAACTTTTCTGTACACTGACAAAGTCATTTCGTACGGTCATTTCCGTCAGTTGAGCAAAATAAAATTGATCTTTTTTTATTACTGTCACTTAAATATACCCATGCAACATCGAGTGTTACCACAAATTTCCATTTTTCAGCAGCTAAGTGTTTTACATATAATTTTCTACAATTTGTTTTCCTTTCAGCAATATGCTTTGGTAAAAGCAGATGAACTTTAGTTTTAAACATATTTTTTAACTTCAAATCATTATGAATGATTTTACTTACAGTGCCAGAATACATTCCTAGTTTCGATTCAATGGATCTTTAAGGCGGCGGATTTTTTTTAGGATCAGAGACTTCCCTTTCTCGATATTTACCTGCGTTCGAACAGTTTTAGGGTGAGGTTTCGAGGTCATGTTTTCATTTTTACTTTCACTTAGACTTTTTTCCCTTTCAAATTTAATGTATTAGAAATACCTTTTTTTTTAAATGCCATAACCGCGATTTTTAGACCGCTTTATAATTTGTTAATACGAATATTTCACCTCGGAAAGCACAGTTACGTAACCTTCGAGCCATCTATCAATTTTATGGGCCATTTTCAAAATAAATCTTTTATTTTACATTCCAATCAAAACAAAACAGAAGTAGGCAATTATTCTGAAGTTGCCAAACTTTTATCTCAAAATGCAAACGACAGAAATAAAGTACACAATCGTTTCTATAAAGTGCGAACGACCTTCTGTATATTTGAGATAGTCATTTTATTTAACTGGCATCTGTTTTTCAACTGTAAAAAGGGAGAATGGGTTTTTTAAGTCTTAAATCTTGACAAAAAGTTTCATATTGTATTAAAGGAGTGAGGATGGGTAAGAAAAATACTTCTGATTAAATCCTTCACCGATTTAACTTGCTTGCGCTTGACGTAGAGAAAGACGTTTTTAGTGACTCATGTAATTGAACTCAGTGCCTCGATCATTTATTTTTTTTTTCAGCGTATCAGCGACTACGAAAGTATGTATTATAATTATTGTATGTTACCTAACTGCATATATTGATCTAATAAGTAAAGATAAATTTGAAGAGAATCACTATTCTTGGCTTGCACCAAAAACTATTAACTTTTGGAAATTTAAATAGTTACATTCATTAATTTTAAGGCCAAAAATCTTAAATAATATCTTACAAGTCCAGTTCTTAAAGAAATTAATTAATTTTTTACTCAAAAATGGATGGCTCACTATTATGATATTACAGATTTTTTTTCTTTTTCTTAAAAAAATATGATTTTGAAAAATTAGGAACCCATAAGACGGGCACCTAATTTTTCAACCTTTGCCTCTGACGGACTGCCGAGCGAGGGCAACGCCTCCTTCTCACTTGAGGCACTGCCCTCTAGAAAGCCCCTCAACGCAGCTGAATTCTGGGATGTTGTTTATCGTGAAAACAGCATATGCTTTTTAAACCTAAAGATTGATTTTTCAAATGTTTCTTTGTTATATTCTGTGCAGGTGAATGAAAAATTACAATTAAGTGTTTCATACAAAGGTGAAGAAATTGGTTTTTTGAATAAATTTAAATTTCCTTTATTAATAAAAAATGTTAATGTTTTGTATAATATTTTGAATGAAGTTGAGGGTATTAATCGAAATGAGCTCAAAAGTAACCCTATCCTTGTGTAGACTTAATTTTAAGTATGTTAAAGAATTTAGATACAGTAGTTGAAGATAATAAGAAATCTTATTTGGAGTTCCTCAAAGAGCAGCTTACTTTACTCTTTACTAAACCAGAGAAGTACAGCTATTCACCTGAAACTTTAATATTTTCATCAATGTTTTTCTTATTATCTCCTTCTGCTTATAAATTTATAAGACAAAGTGGGCATATTACATTACCTCATCCAACAACCATTAATAGACTGAGTGCTAAATTTAATGTAAATCCTTTAAATGAAATTAATGATACAAATTTTTTAGCCTATGCAAAGCATAGGGCACTTACTTTAGAAAAACAAGAATTGTATGTTTCACTTATGATTGATGAAATTCATTTAAAAGAATGTTACGATTATAAAGGAGGAAATATTGTTGGTTTTGCAAATGATGACATTGAATGTGCAACTAGTGCACATGTCTTCAAAAAGATTTCATGCTACACTTGTAAATATTTTTGGGAATGAGGCTTTAGGTATTGAATTAACGCTTAATAATAATTTGGATCATGAGCTTTAAGATTAAAATATCTATGAATAAACATAAAATACAAGATACTATCTTTTATGTACTATAAAATACAAAATAAATAAAAGATAAAGTAAAATACAAAATAAAGATATTATCTATCAAGATAATCTTTTCTTTATTTTGTATTTTTATAGTCAGATATTTAGGTAAATCTTTTTTTTCCAATTTGCATTTTTTTACACTTTATTTAAATAATATTTATTATTTTGTAATTCCTAAGAAAAAAGTATGCGATATTACGGAAATTTTCACTTTACCTAATATTGTATTCTATAAAATGCCCATAGCTGGCTATATATATATAGTCTAAAATTTCAAACACACATTGTGCTAAAAAAAATTAAGTATCGTATCGATGAATTTTTAATTTATTCGGCAACTACGAATTTGATATAGTTTTTTTTTACACTATTATTATAATGCAAAATTAATAGAGGAGAAAATAAATCTTGACATCTAATGTTAAATACAATTTCCAAAGTTTGCATTTTCCTGTTAAAATGATCTAGCATAATCAGTTTTAGTTTTAGAAAATAACTATCTGTTTAGTGCGTATTTCTTTTCGCATCGCTCGCTACGACAGCTGAAAACGAGTACGATGTTGTCAGGAGAATCGCCTACAGCAGTGACGTCACGAATCCAGCGCAAAGGCTTTGTGATCTAGAGGGCAGTGCTTGAGGGGGTGTTGGCGAGAGAGAGCATTCCCCATATGTTTTAGATGCGAGGGAAGAAATTATTCTCCCCAATTCTGAGAAAAAGGGGCCTTCTACGTGCCACCTGCAAACAAAGTGTGTCCACACAAGGGGGGGGGAGAAAGAAAACGACTTCTCAGAAAGAGTTGGCTTGCGCCGTTAAGACCCCATGTGAGAGAACAAAGAATCTATTCTGAGTGGATAACGAACAGTCTGTCGAGAAAGCAAGCTGATCGGTTGAATTTACTGTTAGATTTTTAAGTTCGATTCCGGTATACGAGCAAACTGCTCGGGTGAAATTCGGATGAAATCCGACGAACAGTGACATTTCTCCGTTAAAGACCGTGAATGGTCTTGGTTGAGTAATTATCTCAATAAATTATTACTATTATTAACTAATATCGCTTAAAAGCCTTTTATTCCCGAATTTTCGCCTAAAAGTAGAAAAAAAAAATATTTTCACATTTATTCGCATGTATTTCGTAAATACGAAAATTTAGTATCCCTACTAAGTATCCTACCTCATTGTACTCGGTGACAGTGATACATTATATAAGCACTATCAGAGACTAAATAGATGCCGATGTTTGGTACGTGAAAGAAAGTGCATTTCTTGTGGGCATTTCTCATGGGTGAATGGAACAGATTGTATTTAAATTTTACCTCTGCGAAGCTATTAGTAATTTTTTTTGAAAAAAATTAAATATTGATCTGAATCTGAATGTTTTTATCTGTTTATGAAAAATAATCAACAACGAGAAAAATATTTTTTTTCTTCTAACTTTAAAAAATTTAGAAAATATTATATGACTGCAAAATTGTTATTCAAACTGAAACATGAAATTATCCTAAAAAGCATTTTTATTTTCATTAAACAAGTGCAGCTGTGAAGGTGAAGACTTGCATCACAAACAAGATATACGCAGAATACTTGTATGAAGAAAATAATTAGTACACTATCTATTTACTAGCACATTAAAAGCTACTAAAATACTCTCAACATTTACATACGTACAAACACACACTTTCTAATTTAATCTCTGATGACTTTTTTTTTTTTTTTTTTTTTTTTTTTTTTTTTTTTTTTTATGAAGCGTTTTCGGAAAATATGAATATGGTTCATATCAATGGGTGTTAGAACTTTACATCTACGTTGGTCAGCTATGTGAAATTTATTTGCAGCCAACAATATTTTTATTTTATTTCCTCGAATCATTCTATATTGTTCTATACATCACTAGGTATAAAGTATGCGAATAAATACTGTTAAAAATGACGAATATAATTCAATGTAAATCAATATTTTAATAACAATATTTTGACTGTATAGAGCAGGGGTGGCCAAAGGGTTTGGCCACCACTGGTATAGAAATATAAAAAGGTATGATATGTTTTTAGTGTTTAATCTGTTAAACACTTATTAAAATCCATTAAAGACTCAATTCGTTAAAAGAGAACTGTCACTCGAAGCTCGAAGTATTTTATTTTATGCTATGGATATATCTATATTCTAACAAATAAAAACGGTAGTGTTATTCATTGCAAAATCAGTACACTTACCCCCCCTCCCCAAAAAAAGAAAAAAAAGCGCTGAAAATAAACGAAAATGGTCATTTTTATGTAAAAAAATTACTTTAAGTGCAGCGCCACGAACACCATCACCGAAAAATTTGTGTAGTCCAAATAAGTGTAACCCAGTGGTCTACCGAAAAAGGAAATGAAGCGCCTACCGAAATTCTTATTGGCGATAAGTATCTGCTGGTAGGGTTGCCAGGTAAATCGAAGAGAACCAGGGTTTGAAATGAAGCCCTGATAGATACCCGATTTGGCATCCAAGAGAGTCTGCCGAAAAGTCCGTCTTAATCAAAATGATAAACAAATTTAGGCAGGTACTACTCTTTGCTCTCTTGTGCATAAACTCTTGATCGAAAAAATTATCCATTTGTAAGTGGATGTTTATTTCATTTCTATATAAAAGCCAAAAATAAATTAATATAATCTAATAATAGTTGATGTCTGTCAAAACATGACGGCTAGATAGTAAATGAATGTACTAATACACAAATTATATTCAACACATCATTGTCAAATGTTGAAAATCATAATAATGCGCAGAAACAAATTGTGATTAAGTGGATTCGTGCTTAGTGAGTATCTAAAGACAGATTTAAAAATGTCACTGAGCATGTGCAGAAAGCAATTTTTTTAAATTGTAAATTATCGCTAATTAAACAGCATGAAATAAACAATTTCCATGAGGTTTACTGTTGTATTTCCCAAATATAATTATCATAAATATAAATAAGGCAGAGATCGATCTAGAGAGACTTCTCGGAATAAACGTGTTTATCATTAAAACATGTCACTGAGCGTGCGCGGAAACAGTGAGTTTCTAAAGACAGATTTAAACATGCCACTGAGCATGCGCAAAAATCAATTGTAAATTGTAAATTACCGCTAATTAATAGAAATTGCTGTCACAAAAACCAAATTTAACAAATCTACAGATTACAGTCTTTCGTTTAAGACCAAAATGAAGTAAATTGATTGAGTAGTTTTCTCTCACGGACTACCCAAAAAGTCGGCTTAGCAAATTAAATATATAGATGATATATATTATGCATATATCACATAGTATAACCGAAAGATTATATTATGTCAGCCGTATACTTCTGATATAATACAATCTTTTCATACAAGGAAAATTATGTGAATTTTTCGTGCAAAACAAGTTTCACAAAAGTGAAATAAATATTTATGAAAAGTCTGCTTAATTTAATCTTCGACTTCCCTTTCAAATCCATAATTCTGATGCAGATTTCTGTTACTTGTGGTTACGAATCGGATTATCGATTACGGGACGTTATTGGGAAACGGTTTCGGCTCGATTCCCATCCAACCAACACGGGCCCTCAAAAGGGTACACAATACGGGATTCCCCATCGGAGATTCGTAAATCACCCGGCAACGGTACGGATCATTTTCCCCGAGCCTATCGTTCTACCGGCGCCTCCAGAACCGGCCCGTCAAGTTGCCGTCAGTCTTGTGTTTGTTGGGTATATATATATATATATATGTATATATACATAAAACAGTAAAATAGAATAAGGTGATGTCACACCATTCAGTTTTTAAACTGAGTACCTTTAATATTTAATGAGAGTAAAAGAGCTTAAAGCAAGAAAAATAAAATCTGGACTCTGATGTATTGTGTTAAAAAATGTGAAAATATATTTAACATGCTTTCATTTCTGATCATAAAATATATATATATATTTTAATAAGTTTTCTGCTGCATAATCATAAACGTATTTAACTGTATTTGTTATATTTTAATAATAATTCGCATCATTTTAAGATCCATGGTTCTTCTATATATGTATCTACTAAATTTAACACCTCTTTTGTGAAATTTGCAAGGAAATCTATTCTGTAACTTGAAAATTTGTTCCAGCATTCAAAAAATTTACTTCTTTAACTTCTTATTTTTTTTTATTCAGCGTGTATTTTCAGCTCATTAATAACCATACTTGCTTTTCAAACTTATCGGAATAATTTTATGGAAATTTGCTCTTAAATTTTGAAGTCCTTAATTACTTAATGACTTATTTAGAGAAGATCGTATATTCGATAACTTAACTAGCTGAGTAGGAATATAATTTAGCGAACTTAAATTTTTTAGGGAGTGTAATTTTAAAGCAAGTTGAACCTCGGCTTCTTCTAATAGATTAAAGTATTCGTTTAACCCATCAGTTATTCTGTTTACTTTATGCTTTTCACTCAATATTAGTATCGTTAATACGTCAAGCTTCTTTGAGCATTTCTTTCGGGCATTTAAACTTTCTAACGAGACCAAGACTGTAATGAATAAAATTAATCTGTTTTCAGGCGGTACATAAAATTATTACCGTGTTTGTAGTTAGCCGTGAAAATTAGCAGTCAGAAGAAGCTCTTATTCAAAATTAGCAACGGTAAATTGAGACGTATAAAGCGCAACTTTGATGCGGGTTTTCGCAACTGTACACGGAGTTTACTTACTTTATGAACTGCGAAGGAAGTGTATAAGGTATATTAAATTTCCGACTCGTTAACAGGCAGTCATTTACAGGTGCAACATATCATATATAGTATAATTCCGTATGTTAGCTCTTGGAAAGAGCTTTCACGCAAATTTTTAAACCGCAAATCTTATACAATGGGGGAAAGCCGACTCGTATTATCTCATTTAAATGTAAAGTAAAAGGTATAAATCATAGTTGCTAATGATGTAATATCGTTTTCTCAAACATGGTTGTCAGCTAGTGCTTGACAGAATTGTAGTTAGGGGTAATTTTAAGTCAAATAACGAATAATAGCAGTTTAATTTTCTGTCGCTGTGTATAGAGCATCATCGTTCATTTTACAATAAAAATTTAACTTTACATATTTTTATATTTAGAAACGTTTAGTGTTTCCTTGTTTATTTTATGGATATTTGCAATTGCTAATATTATTATTTTTCTTTAAATAAACAGTCGACAGCTTAGGAATTGCTCTCTTGTAAATTGATTTATTTCACATATAGTTATACACTTACCTCATACACTTCCTTCCTTCTCAGTCCGACTAATATTATTTTTTCGTTACGTAAACAGTCGAGAGCTTAGGAATGGCTTTCTTCTAAATTGCTCTATTTTACATATAAAGTAAATCAAATATATATAAAGTGTTTACTAAATATATTTTTATAAATGTTTTAAATTAAAAAATTGCTAATTTTCTAACTTTGACCGTATATTTTGAAAAAATTAAGAACTATTTTGTAAAATTATATCTCTGTTGCCTCCTTTCCTTTATTAATTTTTATCTTTTTTCCATATTCTTATTCCAAACATTTAAGCTTGGAAACACATGATTCCATGATCAGGTGATGGACAAAGTTTTCAACTTTACTAGCTAATAAAAGATTCCATATATCATATATATATATATATATATATATATATATACAGGGTGTCCATAATTAAAGCCCCACTTTCAAAAGGCTGCAAAAAAAGAACCACTGGTCAGAATGACTTCAAATTTGAACTGAATATACTGGAAGAAGGGCGAAAGGATTTGGCATAATAAAAAAAGTCGCAAAATTTATCAATAGATGGCGCTGTAATATTTTGGAACTCTTTTTTTTATTATGCCAAATCGTTTCCCCTTTCTTCCAGTATATTCAGTTCAAATTAGAAGTCATTCTGACCAGTGGTTCTTTTTAATTATGGAACCCATAAATAAAGGTGGGTGTCCATAATTAAAGTCCCACTTTCAAAAGGCTGCATAAAAAGAACCACTAGTCAGAATGACTTCAAATTCGAACTGCATATACTGGAGGAAGGGGGAAACGATTTGGCATAATAAAAAGAAAGCTCCAAAATGTTAACTTTCTTTTTATTATGCCAAATCGTTTCCCCCTTCTTCCAGTATATTCAGTTCGAATTTGAAGTCATTCTGACCAGTAGTTCTTTTTTTTGCAGCCTTTTGAAAGTGAGACTTTAATTATGGACACTGTATATATATATATATATATATATATATATATATATATATATATATATATATATATATATATATATATATACATATGGGGGTAGAAAGATAGAGACAGTGAGAGAAAATATCGATGTTACTGAATGTAGGCAAAAATAATTGTTGATATTTTCTACAGAGTATTCATCTTGGCAATAGATCGAAATTTTTGAAATGCAGTGAACCTAGTAAATGCAGGATAAACCTTATGAAATAGTTAAGTTTGAAATTGTCCTTTTTTCTATAAAATAATGAGACAGAACATTTTCTGGCACTTTTTACTCTGAATGCAAATGACTGGTCACGGTGGGAATTCATTCGAATAATGAGTTGAAAATTTCCCCCAAAACACATTACTTAGTTTTTTTAGTATCATCATTATACGAAATTATCTGGAAATGTGTTCACGTGTATGCAAAATTTCCAAACATTCCGACGTGCCCATGCATTTTCATCGCGTTTATAAGCATAAGCCAGCATTTTTTTTTCCCGGAAGCAAATAAATCATGAACACAAAAGTAGGGTGTCATCGTTTATCTAATAACATACCTACCATGGACGAACATTGTTATCATAATCTAATTCCTGACTCATCACGCCTTTTTGATGTTACACTTTTCCTATCTGTTTATAGAAATAGGAATAAATTTCCAAAAATAAAGGCATGGTATAGTTCATAAGATTAACTACTAAGTATAAACAAAATCATTACCATTAAACAAAATCATTAACATTTCTGAGTGGCTATAATGTACTGTGGTTTTCATGATAAACTTTAAAAAACACATTGTTTTTGTAAGAAAAAAGTATTCTTTCGTTCAAAGCAGAACAACGTATAAAATAATTATTTCAATTTATTTAAATTTCTACGCCAATTTTTTCATTTATAATATCGATTGCTATATCAGATTTTCTATTTACACATGTCTTAAAGGATATTGATATTACTATGCTCAGATAACTGAGTTTTTACCCAGATTCCTTGGCATCGGATTGTATGTTTGATTCCTCATTCGCCTAAATTTTATTAATGTAAAAATATTGCCTAGTTGATAATTAACATACCATTAAAATTATGTTGCAAATAGTTAAATGTGTAATGCTGGCATGCTTGGCACATTAATATGGTAGACTGGTGGTATTATTAGTTGATATATTCCCAATGATGAAAGAATTTGTGAAATCTTTGTTCTATTTGATTTAATTAAGAAAACACCCGCATGCGACGTACCTTTCCAGAAATTTTAGCTTACAGTCTGAGAGAGAGTGTTAGCTATATTTCCCACCCAATGCGTTGTTCTCTGGTGAGAGTCATTTTCTGTCTGCAATCAGATTCAATGAATCAGTAGGAATGTCTCTGTTTGAAATTCTGGAGGTTTTGGAAAGAAATCTAGATGGTTCGAGAAGATTCAGAAGGGATTTAAAAAAGCCATCCCATCCTAGCAAGGAGAGAATATGTTTGAGCGACCAGAGACTGACAGGGGAGTTGCTGCTCGGAGATAGAGCACCGGAGTCCATAGTGTGACCGTAAACGTTATTTGTTGTGGTTAGTACTTTCTTTGTACGACAAATAGTGATTACTCATCACTACATACACAAATCAATTTATTAAACGTAATAATAAAATACATACACTTATATATTTCATGATATATCAGGTTCTTAATAATACTAAAAATTACTAATTTACTACTTAATAATCATAAGTGATATATATCTATGGCAATATATGTTAACATTAACTGTGATTTCCCCTATCATTATCCTACGCAATCATCTAATTTAGCATTATTCAGTGAGCATATGACACGGAAACACTAGGTACATAAAATCCCATACCTGTAGCAACTTTTCTGGCTCGATCAACTGGGAATACGCTCTCTTTACTATACAATGGGTTTTCCTCTTGACAATAGCGTGGCTGGCTGGATCGCGCCTCTCTCCTATTGGTCGAATTTGTTATCGGACTCAGCTCCCTTGGGTGGTGGAGTACGCTTGACGAAGGTGTTCGGCAGGGCTTCGACTCATCTACACGTTAAACTGGACGGGGAACTCCTTCTAGGGTTAAGGGGCTGGTCGCCGCGTCTTGACCTCTCCTTGGGTCGGCAAACGTGCGTCGCTGGCTCGAGTCGGTGCGTTAGTCTTTCCGGGTGTTTGACACTTCAACGGACACGCATTTCACGCACTGGAACAGGGGGCTTGAGTCTGCTTCTCCAATAGTCATTCAGGCTGTCTCGCTAATACTTCTATTTCTACTTCAGACTATTATCATTATGGCCGATCGTCAAATCTACCTGCTTCTTTCGAGCTCAATCTACATCTCTTAGGTAGACTACGTGTATCCGTACGACTGCCTCTCTATGCCAGGTTCAGTCTGTACGTGACTCTGCATCACGATCTATCTCCCTAACTAACGATGGGGCTTACATACCCGCCATGATAAATCAACTGCGGTCCTTTCAGCTTCTGATTCTGCCTACGTCTCTCGATTTCTCAGATCAATCTGCTCTGCTGAACTTTTCTCACTCTGAGCTTCCATTGGTGGGCACCTTCTAACCAATGGGCCAATTTCGACCTATATTATTGGCTGCACATATATTTTATAATTATTCTTCTCCAAATCTAAATTGAAGGGGGTGCCCGTCCTGTTTCTGACACCCTCCTTTCTGGGGTTCCCTCAAACTCCCAAATTCCCACGGCTCCCTTCGACCTCCTTCCGTTCTTCTAACGAAGTCAACATCATAAATTCCTTATCTTCTCTTTTCATCAACTTCGGATCCCCTTTATCCAATTTTCGCCTGCTCAGTTCATTAAATCTGGCAGGTCCTCCTTCAATGTCCGTATTTCATTTCAACTTGGCATCTCTCGTCTCAATTTTTGCCTAAGCTGTTCGTTAAATACAGCTGGTCACCACTTACTGCCCGTTTCTGAATATATTATCCTCATATTATTATGTGCCTATCTTGCATCTGTTTTATTTGCGAGAAGCCTGTCGCCCCCACTGCGAGACATCGCTAGAGGGAGGATCGACAGATTTGCTATTCTGAGTGATAATGTATTATGTTGATTGTCTGGCTGGGGCCCATTAGATGCTGTACGAAACTGTGTTTTACTTAAACTTGTATATAATTCGAAGAAACAAAACTAAGGAAGAGCTTAACTCTAGTGAACGGCTTTAACCTCTCTCTCTAAAAAAACCTTTCTGGAATAGAGATCTTTAGTTCTGGGACACGACACCACAATATATAATCGGCTGTAAGAAACAAGTACATTTTTTTCCTACACGCCGTAAAAAGGTATCCTACATGTAACATAAACCAAAAAACCAGGACAAGCTTGATTTACATTACACCACCACACTGTACTTACTACCCTTTAGAATATTCATAACATATACGTTTATGCCGTTGTGTGTATATTTAACATTTCGGACATAAATGTGCAGTATATAGAAACATATTTTTATTATTACCATGTTTTTATTAACTTTCTTTCTTGTTTCTGTGTTTTTTTGTCCAGTAAAAATCTTGCAATTGATTTTTAACTAACTTCCCGAGTATCTAGACATTTGAAACTTTTAGAATAGCTCAGAACACGATGACAATGCATTTTTTTAATACTTTTAGCCATCTTTAAGTAGATTTTTACCATGTTTTTATTATTTTCAGTTAATTTTGTTTTGTAGACTGGTGCAGCCATCTGTCGGCCGGAACGGGAACGAAAAGTTAAACGCAAGTTAACTTCCAATTAACTTCATTTTCTTTCAAGTTGATGGGATAATTCATCAAAAAAATTTTTAAAAAGTATTTATTAATACATAGAATCGTCAAGTTTATACGATTCAACAGAAAATTTAAAAACATGGTATATAAAAAGTTCTTTTTATCTTGTAACATTGGTTCTTTCCTTTAACTTTATGACACATTTAATCTTGGTAGAAAATGTCCAATCCAAATAAGAATATAAATTATGCCGTTTTCATTATCATTATTATAAACTGGTTTGTATGTTTGTATTCATGTTTTTATGACTATGTTTCAAAAATATTCAGAAATCAAAACAAATAACTCATTTTTTTCATGAACTCTTTATAGTCTCAGTAACATGTATGAATTACAGTATTTCATTATTTTAAATGATTTTCCTTGCATGTATAAGACAGTTTAAATAATGTGTTGATATAACTATACCATCCATTAAGCTCCGTAGAATTAATATATCCTTTATAATGGTTTCCCATATTCCTGTTAATATATCTCGCTTGAGTATACTGATAACTTATACCCTCTTAATCGATATTGCCGTTTATAGTATCCATTCAAATTTCTCTGTTGGAATATTCAATATCGCAAACTCAGCATTCGATTTTAGATATGAGCTAAATGTGCTATAATTACTGCAAAATGTAATTTATATAATCACCTCAGAGGTATTTTTGGGGGAAATACGGTTGAAGGAATTTAATTTGTGCGTTCCGAAGTTACGGGAACCGGTAGCTTTGTAGCCATGGATACCCACGTATAGATACCCACGTATGAGATACCCACGTATCTCACGTACACTAATATTGAAATGTAAACATTGTAACTTCATTTCAGTTCAAAATATTAATATAAAATGGTTTTAAATTATGTATTATTTTCTCTTGGTTATTTTGGAAGTTAATTACATTTTAGTTTATTCTTTATTTTAGATGCCATGTGTATTTACGGCAAACCGCCGTATGACGCAACCGAACTTGATTGGTTGGGGGAGTGGCCATTCCCATTGTGTTCAATTTTTTCACATATATTTAATATACTTTATCTGTATGGTGTGCTTTTACTAGACTTGCATATTGTATGTTTCTCTGTATTGTATATTTTAACTGTTTCTAATTTATGGTGTATTTTTCTATTGTATTAAATAAACGGTTTTGTATCAATGTTTTATGCAAGACACAAGTCGTAAGTTGTGAGTACTGCTTTGTCAGACGCACCTCCCTGCCAAGTTTGGCGATTTTGTGTATGACGTGGTAACCATGCGATTTTGGCGAGATTTTGTTTTTTGTGGATTTATTCATTATCGTATGTGGCAGTAATTAGATTGAGAGTTTAAATTTAATTATAAATAATGAGATTTATAATTTGATTGTTTTCTTAATTTTTTAACATTAACGCAGAGAGTTGAGAATTTTATTTTCTTGATTGCATGTAAAATGCACGCGGAGTTTGCATATAAAATGCATGAGCAGTTTTCCTATTAAATGCAAATTGAATATTTATTTTTGCATATTTATTTTCTTGTTTGAATACAAACATTATGCATTTGCATATAACTTTTCGCCAACGGAGGTGCGTAGCCGCAAAAAAATTTTTGCGCCAACTTTTCGCCAACAGAGGTGCATCTGACAAAGCTGTTCCAACTTGTGTTCTATGTTTAACTATACAGGACTCTGCTTTTAACAGGTAAAACCTCGTACTTACTTAGATGCCTATTTCTCAGTGTTCGATAACGTGTCGTTGCATACACGACGCAGTAATTTTTATCATGGAATAAACTATTATAAAACTTACTATCTCTAATATATTTTAATAACATGTATCGACTAATTACTAGTTCTTTGCCAGTCAGAGGAACATCGTGTGTGATTGTCTGTGTGCTTAATTCTCGGATTCGTATGTGAATAGCTGATAGAGTTAATCATACCTAATGTTCCTCAGCTTGATACTGAACTTCTATGAATTAAGGAAACTTGTGGATAACAAATACGTAAAGAGGTACAGCTTTGATATAGGTTGGCGATATTTTGTATTGGCGACTTTTTACATTTTACATTTGGCGCATATGGTATCCCAGAATTTGCTTCTGCAACTCTGCCATAGTCGCATGTGTTTTAAACTGAAATAAACCATTTTCCAGATTATAACTCGATGGAATATGCCATTTTCAACTTCGTGCCCCGTTGTAACAGCTTTGGTATAGTATAAATCGTATACTGGTATAATGGTATACACAGAATTCGTTTCGGAAACCCTGCCACAGTCGCGTGACGCAAATCGTGTTGTACCGCTTTTTTTTCTTATTTATTTTTTTATTTTAATTTAACCTTGCCTTTCCGTGTAGATTTATCGAAAACTTATTTTAAAAATTAGCTTCTTTAGTAACAAACATGATGTGCCATCTTTATAAATTAATAACTAGAGTGTCTATAAAAAGTCTACCACAGGAATTAAAATCACCCAATCCGATTTAAAATGCAGAAAAAAAGAAATTGAAAGATTTTGTCTCAAGCAGTAATCCTATACGACCAGTACATATGCGCTTCCAGCTATTCTTTTACATAGATGATTTTTTTTTTATTTAATCGTCTTTGACAAACTATTGTAAAAATAGCCTTTTTAAACCTTTTTAAAACCCATGTGGTGAACTATAACTGCAAAAAATATTAGTGGGAGGATTTGATATAAATCATAGGTTTCATTTCTCTTTAAAAAGTGCCAATAACTATCATCAAAGTTCCTCTGTGTATCTACGCTGTTTTCCTCACATGCCAGATAAAAATGATACAAAGCTGAAAATCTATTTTTACTTTGTGAAATAGTATTGACAGGTTCTTCACTTAATCTCTTTTTCATCGCACAACTATCTAATATTTTTATTTATTTTCAACTATTTTTTTAGAAAATATTTTGATACTTTTTATTTTAAGAGAAATAATATGTTATGAACAAAAATGTGTGTGTTCGTATGCCGCATTTGACACCGGTATAACAGGAACGCCACCTGGCACACAATTCTGCTACCTAGTGGCCGTGAAGTGGGGGGGGGGGATATTAGTCGTTCAACAGAAGTCATAGGTGTTACATACGTCTATCCTACTCTCTGAAAGAAGCTGCAATGACAGACCTGTCAGAGTTCGAAAGAGGCATAATTGTTGGAGCGCCTTTAACTGGGGCGTCGGTGACGTCAGTCTTTGTGACAGCTTACACTAAAGACGGTAGGATGGCGTTTTCAAAGCATAACAGTGGACAAAAGAGAAAGCTGACTGAGAAGGACAGACGGGTGCTGAAGTGCATAGGGGTCCGAAAGCACAAACAATCGTTATCCCAGAAAACATCCGACAGGAAAAGTCATCTACAGGATTCCTTTTCAGCCAAAACTGTCAAAAGGGAACACCATGTTGTGAACATGTATGACAGAGTGTCAATTCGTAGAATATTGGTGACATCATGTCATGATTTCTAGAGACACCGACGTTGTACAGCTCACAAAAGCTGAGCTCCACAACAGTGACAGTAAGTCATATGATCTGATGAATCAGCATTCTTTCTATTTACGACTATCGGGCATATCTAGTGTCAAGAACGTCCAGAGAATCGTTTACTCATGACTGCCTCTTGCCGACTATGAAGCATGGAGTTGGCTCCCTTATGGGATGGGGTTCAATATCTTGGCTCGGTCTGGGACCACTTATTACTCTACATGGGAAGATCAAAGTCGCTCACTATCTCAGATTCTGGAGGATCATCTCCCTCCTTTAGTCCACACTTTATTTCCCGGAGAGTGATCATTTTATCAAGACAACGACGCTCCTATATACACTGCTATGTGTGTTCAAGTATGGTTTGAAGAGCATGACCATGAAGTAGGACATCTCGCATGAGTCCCCCCCCCTCCTCAGTCTCTTGACATCATCATTATTGAATATTTGGGGGGATATTTGGGGTCATGCTCGATTTCCGCCTTTAGCCACTTTTTCGGAATTAGAGACTGCTCTCCAGAAGGAATGGCTTCATATTCCATTAAATACTGTCCATGACCCCTATGCATCCATCTCATGTGGCATACAATGTGTACTTATATCAAAGGGTGGTTCAATTCCCTATTAATAAAGCTTTTCACTCACGTACATTCATTGTTATCAATTTAAATACTTAATAATTACAAGATAAAAAGAACTTTTTATATACCATTTTTTTTAATTTTCTGTTGAATCATATAAACTTGACAATTCTATGTATTAATAAATATTTTTTTTAATTTTTTTGATAAATTATCCCATCAACTTGAAAGAAAATGAAGTTAATTGGAAGTTAACTTGCGTTTAACTTTTCGTTCCCGTCCCGGCGATAGATGGCTGCACCTGTCTACAAAACAAAATTAACCAAAAATGAATTCAATACTGCTTAAAGATGGCTAAAAGTATTAAAATAATGCATTGTCATCGTGTTCTGAGCTATTCTAAAAATTTCAAATGTCTAGCTAGTCGGGAAGTTAGTTAAAAATCGATTGCAAGATTTGTACTGGACAAACACACACACAAATAAATAATAAAGCGAGTTAATAAAAACATGGTAAAAATAGAATATGCCGTAGTAAAACAATATAAGTGAATACATATCTTACGTGACTTTCGTACACATAAGGCATTTTCCTATTAATTTTGTTCTATTTTTAATTTTCAATGTAATGCTTAAAAATGTTTAAAGCTATTATATTGCCTCATTAATAATCAGATCTACTTTATTTCCCAAACACATAAAATTACAGAGAATTTTAACAAATAAATATTATTAGATATCTTGCACTAATCATGACGCTCCTGAACAACGGATATGTAGCAAATTAATGGATCTGTTGTGTGATAGCGAAAATCGAGCGTTTAAAGTGTAGCAAAATTTTGAATAGTTTAGGAAAATTACACTCGAATATTGGAATTGTTTAAATGGGCAATTCTTTCAACAACTGTGTATAATAGTAACTGAACATTATCTTTATTGCCCTGCAGAGAATTACAGTATAATCAGAATTTCCACAAGTTAATTAGTTAATAAAGATTTGAAAACTTTGCTTAATTGTTACTGTAAATTAATGAGGTTTTGGCATTATCAAATTTTATGATCACTTGTGCAATCAATTTTAAATAAAATACACAGTTTAGTTTGAATAAGTACAGTTGTTTTTTCAAAAAAAAGTTTTCAAAAAAAGAAAATATAGTATTAATGTTCCTATAATTTGCAAACAAATACATTTTTCTCACTCTATTACTTCTTAAAATTAAAGTTTGATGCATGTAAATACTTATATATTTTGCCATGGTATTATCAGAATAAGTTACAGTTAAGTTCATCGGAATAGTGACTTAGTACACAGGAATTCGTATTTATAATAAATTGTAGTACAAATAACACATAATACCCTATTATAGTCCAGATTTATTTATTAGAATACCTTGTCGCTTTGAAAAAGCAATTTTTTCCATACTTATATAGCACTTATATAGAAATTTAAGTTCCTGTTTCAAGTTTCTAAAGCGGAAGTAATATGACAGATTAAATTCCCCTTTGTGTCATGCTTTGATAAATACACCCTCATTAATGCATGCCAAGAGTTATTTAATTCTTAATAACTCGCATTATTTATTTTTTCATTACAGTTTAAAGGTCTAAATATATTACCTTCAGATACAAGAGCCCAGACACATAAAATATAAGGGTGGATCAAATGAAAGTAACAGTTTTGTTTTAGCGATAATAGCGTCCTTTACACGTACGCTTGTTCCAGCGTGAAACCACGATCCCGCGCGATTGAGTGCACGTGTGAAGGTGTCGGAGAGAAAGGGAAAGCTGCTTTTGAGCGTACTGCAAGTTTTCCCGCGCGCAATCCCATACTCTCCAAGCACTCGCGAAAGAGCGTACGTGTAAAAGGCGCTAAAAGTCAAATACCCAGAGATTTGTGTTTGCGTCAGTAGATGACGTTGTTTGTGGCAAAACAAAAAGCTGCTTATAGTAGGAACTGTCAATGGGCTATCTGAATATGTGTCCGCAAGGTGACTACGTACGGTAGTGATATGGATTCATCCAAATAGGCCCAGGGAGCGGTTATTCAATTTTTGACGGCATAAGGTGAAAGTGAAGCCGAAATTTATTATCGTATGAGAGATGTGAGTCTATCACAGTGCACAGTATTCAAATGGTTTAGGAAATTCCTTAAAGGACGTGTGAGCACGGGACATTTTGAAACGTGGTCAAGCACGCATTGTTATCTCCATGAATTCGACTGCCGTGGGCAAGATTTACTGCTAGACTTCTAGTGGGTGATTCTCGACCTTTCCCCTATATCCTGTCACCTTACGACTGCCACATATATGACCCACTAAAAAAAGCTTTCAATGGCCACCAGTTTGCTAACGATGCAGAAATCTGGAACGTCGTTAAATACTTGTTTCGCAGACAACCAAGAACGTTCTTCTCCCACGGTATCCAAATTCTAGCAAGCACTAGAACACTTGTTTGAACTGACATGGTAGCTATATGTAGTGGATATATAGCTCATTTGTCACTATTACTTCCTGTGTATTCATATATTTCAACCAATAAACCATTACCAAATAAATCCCCAAAGTCTCAGTTTCATTTGGACCGCATAACATAACTTTTGCATAGACATAACCGCATAGACATAAACTTTTACACTTCATATATCTTTAGT
Organism: Dolomedes plantarius; assembly: GCA_907164885.2. Taxonomy (NCBI): domain Eukaryota; kingdom Metazoa; phylum Arthropoda; class Arachnida; order Araneae; family Dolomedidae; genus Dolomedes; species Dolomedes plantarius. Next base: position 198,545,540 of record OU015492.1, read on the forward strand.
TTTACACCTATTTCATATCTTCTTTTTTACTTTTAATATAGGTTTTTGGCTGTTTTTACCACTGTATTTCATATGTATATATTTTAATCATCGTTTTAATGGATTATGGTTTTAAATGCTGACTTATATAAAGGGTGATTTCTTTTAAACTGAGACCACTCAGAGCCATCTGCAGCGCGATCTATCAGCCGGAATTCCACCAAAATTGATAGAGGGACTAAGGACGACATGGGAAAGAGTTTCCATTTTAAAAAAAAAAAGTTGCAAAAGTAGCCGTTAGGAGACGATATGGCGCTGTCGTTGTCGGCGCACCGGAGAATTTGCATAAAATGCAAGTGAAACATCAAACTGCAAATTTCTGACTACGTAATCGACAGCAGCGCCAGTATTTTGGGCTATAAACATCGCTGCGGAATCTGTTGCGCCTTCGCTTTACGAAAGAAAGGGTCATCAGTCGCTTTTTTTCCACTTGCATGGCCCCCATCGTTCCCCCGACCTAATCCATATGACATCTTTCTGTGGGGTTATTTAAAGTCTAAGGTTTATCTTGCTGGAGTCTCGAACTTGGCGGCCCTGAAGGACAACATATCCCGGAATTTGATGAACATTCCTTGTAACACGTCGCGCTTGGCCGTTTAGAACGTAGTGTTCAAGATGCAATGTGTCGTCCACCAGGACTGTGGTCCCATTCAAGGAGGGAGAAGTGAATTTGCTGCAGAAAATGGTGTTGCAGTGAAATTTCTTTGTTATTCATTTGTCTGCTTACCACTTTTTCGGTATTCATCCCTTATCTTTATAGCCCGAAATACTGGCGCTGCTTTCGACTACATAGTCGTGAATTAGTATTTTGATGTTTTACTTGCCTTTTATGTAAATTATCGTTTGCGCCGACAACAACAGTGCCATATCTTTCCCTATCGGTGACTTTTGGAAGTAATTTTTTTTTCGGAAACTCTTTCCCATGACGTCCCTAGTCCCTCTATCAATTTTGGTGGAATTCCGGCTGATATATCGCGCTACAGATGGCTCTGAGTAGTGTCAGTTAAAAAAAAATCACCCTGTATATGTTTTTTACGCGGTTTACCATGTGTTTGACGCAGCATGTCCTCTCTGGACCTTGCGCTACTAAACCCCAAACTACCAACCTATAGACATAATAAAGGCCATTAGATACTAACAGTACCCAAGATGGCAAAATTGTAACAGGATATGTGGGCAAATATTTCAATTTAAGCATGTACTGCGTAATATAAATTACTATATACTACGCAGAAAATAAAAAAAAATATATATATAAAATTGTGGGTGGCACCAAAAAAAGTATTAAATAAAAAGTTCAAAGCTTAAACAACTAAAAGTGTTAACTTTTCATGTAACAATTTAAACACCTGAGTCTAAAAATGATTAAAACATTAATAACATCTTAAGTTCTTGTATTAATTTTAATTTAAGAAACTTTTTGAAAATAGATTTTTTTCCATCTGGGAAAAATGTTAGGTGCTTGTTTCAATAATTAAAATAAGGTTATAACCAAACTCAAATATTTAATCCTTGCAGCATTTGATTTTACGTAATGAAAAAGTGATTGCGTCAAATTTTAGTTTAAAATATTAAATCCTCTTAATAGTACATATAGCATTTTATTTCATACACACTTGTGTATATATAATGTTTTTTTTTGTTTCTAATGCTATTTTAGAGCTTTAATTAAAAGTTTTAAATCTTTACGTTTACCTTGTAACAATTAATTACTTCTGTTTACTCACCAAAAAATTAATTTCACCTGTTAGGAAATTTAATTTTCTACATTCTTTGTCTTTTACAGTTGCTTTGATTTGGTTATTTTTGTTGAAGGGTATATTTCATTTATCCTTTATGTAAGCTATAAAGATGTCTAAGGAATCGGGTTTATTGAAGCGTGAATCATTTTTTGGGTTTCATGTGCACATATTTACAGCCTCATCCCATTCAGTGATATACGATATTGAAAATCTACAATCCTAATAAATGCCACTATCTTACCAATTTCCAAAGTGTTTTTTATTGTGTTTGTGGCTTTCACTAAAAGTATAGATACTTTAAGAATAGAATGCTAAAAAATTTTGCATTTTGTTTAAAATATTTTCTAATAAAAATAATTGAAAAGTATTCGGGAATAAAATTGATAGCTGCAAAATTGTCAGCAATAGTAATTAGAGATTACTGAACAAACAGATGATAATATATATCGGCTGTTTGTTTATATACATAGCTATTATATACATAGCATTTAAATTTACAGTTTTATATTAAAATAAAATATATTCTAATTTTTAAACTTCGTGGGATGAATTTATTTATTTCAAATTTGATAAAAAATATCTTTTATTCAATGTGTAGAATACTTAATATAGATAGATTCTATCTCATATGTATCTATTAGAACTAACTTAAGTGTATAAATGTTTAGTTAATTGAACAAATAGATCTCTGTGTAGAATAACTGAAGCGAATTTTTCGCGTACCGTTGATAATTAGGAGAATTTAGGGAGATTTTCTGTAAGTAATAGAACTAGAGAGTTAATAACCTCGTAAATGATTTGAAATGACTCATCAGGTCGTCCTTTTTCTGCGCAAAATGTTCAAGTTAAATTTTAAAAAACTAAAACAAACAATTTTAATCTCTCACTTCCTGTGAACTACCACAGAAAAACTGGAACTCAAGTAGTTAACACAGAACATTGCTTTGGATTCATAATACAATAACTTTTACAGGAATGGAGTTTACTGGTTATGCTTATCTTTAAAGTCTAAGAGTAGAGTCCTATGACAATTTGGACTGTAATGCTCAGTGTTTATGTTTATTTTGTCAAGCACACGAATGACGCAAATAATATGCATAGTGATGTAATTTTTATACATGAATATTGTCACTTTTTGTTAAAAGATTCAATATACTTTGCATGAAAAGCGCGTTGCATGAGAAACTGAAAAGCCCAGACTTCAGTTTTCCAACTTTGGTATTTTCTGAAATATTCGGTTAACATCACAGCTGAATAATCTTCGAATTTGGTAATTTGTTTAGCCATGCATATACGATACCAAACAATAAGATTTCATATTCTGGATTACATTTATATGCAAATGTATAAATATATCGATTTATTGAAAAAATAGTTCCTTTTCTTTAAACGCTATCCTTTTTTTAAGGACGGTAAAAAGAATGGTACCAAATTTCACGGTTCATGCACGTAGAGAAGCTACGGCATTTCACATTCTTAATCTAATGCTCAAAGTATATAAATATTTATAATTTATACAGAAAATGTTTCAATGTTTGAAACGTCAGGAAATGAAGATTAATTACCATGTTTTTATAAACTCACTTTCTTGTTTGTTTGTTTGTGTGTGTGTGTTTGTCCGGTACAAATCTTGCAATCGATTTTTAACTAACTTCCCAACTATCTAGACATTTGAAACTTTTAAAATAGCTCAGAACACGATGACAATGCATTATTTTAATACTTTTAGCTATCTTTAAGCAGATTTGAATTCATTTTCAGGTAATTTTGTTTTGTAGACTGATGCAGCCATCTATCGGCAGGAACGGGAAAGAAACGTTAAACGCAAGTTAACTTCCAATTAACTTCATTTTCTTTCAAGTTGATGGGATAATTCATCAAAAAAAATTTTAAAAAGTATTTATTAATACATAGAATTGTCAAGTTTATATGATTCAACAGAAAATTTAAAAACATGGTATATAAAAAGTTGTTGTAATTATTTTTCTTATAAGTAAGTATTTGCTTTCTTAACAAAAATGTACATTATTTACTACATAAAATGCATAAGGCCTGCCAAATACACGGAGCATTAAGCAAACATTTACTTCTCCAGTTTACAGGTAGCCTTGGATCTAAGTTGTGCCCTTGATTTCACCTTCCCAGCAAGGCATAACCGATCGGTACGTTTGAGGGATAGGATTTCTAACGCGGAATTTCTATTTGTTTGTCTAGTACTCATTGCGTACTTCAATGTACTCATCAGTTATGCCTTGCTTACGCTGCATACTAGAGATTCACAGTCCGACTAATCAGAATTACTAATCAGTCCGACTAATCAGTCATACGTTAAAGGGTACTGATTAAGATTTACCGTAAGATTTACCTAACAATTGAAGAGCGCCTTTCAGTGGAGCGTCAGTTAGAAGCTTTGTATAATAATAGCACTAAATTTTTGGGAGCATTTTATTTATATAATATGATAAAAATAGACTGGAAAAAAATCTTAGTCAATCACTTATGTTTTTCTCCCTGATTTTTTCACCTGTAACTGGGAATATTTTCTTACAGATTCATTCATAATATTTTGTGCTTAAGTCAGGTACTCAAGAAAATACACATTACTATACTTTGTTGTACCTCGAGATATACTTTTTCATTTTATTCGAATCCGTAATTGTTCCACTCCATCAATGTAACACTATCTCTTTTTTCCATCAAAAAGACCTGTGCTGGATAGCAGCACTATTTTCGAAACTTTTCTCCAGTTGCTCCTCTAAAAATTGTTTCGTTGAGTGAGTAATTGATTTTCTTCTTCTATTCTGTTAGTTCTTACCTATATATATATGCTGTATGGAAAATACTTTTTTTACGAACCAGTATTTTCAAAAAAGGGTAATAATAAGGTTATAATAATATATCACAAATATTAAAAAGGTCAGAAATTAAAATTGTCAAATAATAAACAAAATGTTTTTAAATATTAGCTTTCAGAGACGAGGCAGATTAATTTTGTCACAAATTCATAGTTACGATTTTTGTGTTATATATGAAATGCCTTTATATATCGGAAAACATGCATTTTTTTATAAAATCGGGGTTTTTGTGTTTAGAAACAAAAACACATAACAAACAGATATGTTTATATATCTGAAAACATACATTTTTTTAATAAAATCAGTTTTCTTTGTGTGTGTATTTAGAAACAAAAACAAGAGACACGGTGGCTCTGTTGGCAAAGACAACGAACCTGTGAGCTGAACGTTGCTGGTTTAATGCCCATCGCTGACAAAACCATCGACGTGCACTAATGGTGGCTGGTGAACAGGAAAAAATCTGTCGTAGTTGCAGTGTTCTCCAAGTTCCCAAATTACCTCTGGAAGTGCGGGGTCAAGTGTTCCGATCTCGTCTCTTGACTCGGTTCAAAATTACGGGACCGATGTTCCTTGAGTTCAAGTCAGTCTTCAGTCCTAGTGGTAGCTCGCCTTAAAGCGAAGCTGCATACTACCCTTTGCCATGGACCAAGGTCCTTTGCACTTGGTGTAAGCTTTCTTACACCAAGGGGATTGGAAACAAACACAATAGAAACAAAAGCCGAAATTTGTATTTTCGATCAAAATTTTGCCATATAACTTTCATTTAAGTTACTGCTGACAGTTTATGGAGAAAGGGTGCCTTCGAAAGCAGTGCTTTCAGAAAAACAGAGCTTTACTAATATGAAATAATTACAAGATAAAGAGAACTTTTTATATACCATGCTTTTAAATTTTTTGTTGAATCATATAAACTTGACAATTCTACGTATTAATAAATACTTTTTAAATTTTTTTTTTTATGAATTATCCCATCAACTTGAAAGAAAATGATCAAATGCGTAATAAAGAGGTATTAAATGCACAGTCAATCGTTTAGCTCGGGAATTGGAAGTTAACTTGCGTTCAACTTTTCGTTCCCGTCCCGGCCGATAGTTGGCTGCACCATTCTATAAAACAAAATTAACTGAAAATGGATTCAATACTGCTTAAAGGTAGCTAAAAGTATGAAAAAAATACATTGTCATCGTGTTCTGGGCTATTCTGAAATTTTCAAATGTCTAGCTAGTCGGGAAGTTAGTTAAAAATCGATTGCAAGATTTGTACTGGACAAACACACAAACAAACAAACAACAAAGCGAGTTAATAAAAACTTGGTAAAAATCACCTTTTTTATAAATTGTTTTCCAAACCCAAAACTGTAGAGTGTGGGGAAAGTGCCTTATAATTTTCATTCCTTCACAGAATATTCAAGGCTAACCACATAGGATAAAAAAGTTTCACTTTCACTTTCTGTTAAATGTTTCTGGAAGTAAAGATGTCGTTTATGACAAAGAACAATAAAACTGAATCGGTCTTTTTGAAAAGGAGTCATCTTCACTTTTCAAAAACTCATCTCCACTTTTCTCCTACTTTTCTGCCCTTCCCCCCACCCCCCAAGTTAAAAAAAAATATTAACAAGTCATATTTTTGCATTAATATTGATACCTTATAAACATAATAAATACTAAATTTAGTTGAACTAATAATGCATGAAGACGAGTTATAGTTTTTTGCTTATCAGGAAAAATTTTAAAAAATGAAGATGTCTCCTTTTCAAAATGACCGATTCAGTTGATGAGTTGTCTGTCGTCACAGTTGATATTCATCATAATAAATATTTAGACTGAACTATTAGAAAATAGTTACACATTTTTTTTCGACTGTAGTCTTCTTTACATCAGATAGTATCTTTATGAGATATGTAAGGTATACACAAGATTCGATTCACAAGAATCGAACTTTTGAGTGAATGAATTAAAGAAGCTGTTTGGGATATGCTAATTTCGGCATACGCGCTTAGTATAAATACCATGCAGCGTCATTAATAAAAAAAAAGGTTGTTAAGGTTGAAAAGGTGTTATCCTGCGCTAGTGCTTAGCAGGCCCAAAGTTTACTTGGCAGTACTGCTGGTTTGACTGTCTGCTGGGTTATGAGTATTGAAAATATATTGTTCTTGAAAACTGTATTTATATATTCCGTACAAGTAGTACGTATGCTTATTGCTGTAAAAGCCAATTATATATGTGCAACGAATTCAATAAACATTGTTTGATGTATAAACTGTGTTTGTATAAAATTCAAATAGAGTGCCACTTCAAATTATATACACCCAAGTCTGGGTAGAAGTGTCCCTTAGTATTTTCTCTATAGAAATTATGATTGCGTGGTGCAAATGGCATTTATGACTCACGCAGTTTCCTTTAAAGCAGTTGATTACCGTGATAAGTATCCATAGAATTCAAAATAATAAAATTAAGTTATGATTTATGAGAGAAAAATATAATATGCACTACTTGCAAATCCCTCGTAACATTTGCTTTTATAAGTCCCATAAATAACTTCTCTCATAACATGAGACTTAAAAATAACCTCGTGATATTATTTAACATTATAAAATTTAAACATTAACTGTTCGCAAAAACATATCCTCTATTATATTAACGGCATGTCTGCTTTACACTTCTAAACAGCATTCTGACTGCTGATATTTTGTTCAATGTATTGATCGATCACAAAGAACGTATACTATAAATTCCACTAAAAAGTTATAAACAAACTGCATTCCAACTTACAACACATTCGACATGTATTATGTTTTCGTCAAACTGGAGAATCTATACTACATACGTTGAGCTTTTATTTGACTTGTTTGTTTGCTATCAATTTGAAAATTCCAGCTAGTTTTATGTTATGCCTATTAGTGTATAAATTCAAATTTTCAGAAACTTGTGCAAAATGTAAATCATTAACACAAATACATGTTTAAAATTTTAAAAATGTACAATTTTACTCACAAAATAAAAAACATATAACATGACTTCTGAATTTTTAAAAAATTTTAATTGGACAAAAACGCAAGAAATATTTAAATCGAAATACAATTTTCATATTATTTTCTTTTAAATTAGAGACTGTTCAATTTTTTTCTCCATTGAATGTTTCTTTAACTATACAGCGGAAAAGAAATATACAATAATATTTCTATATGTAAACAAAAGCATTATTTATAAAATAGCAAAATTATAAAAATGTTCAGTTTCAAAACATTTTTATGAGTAAAGTCATCTCCGGGGAATACACTAAGATGCATAATAATATAATACTATAAATAAGTGTATTAAATTACTTTAAAAAGTACAAACTTTGGCAGGCCTTCGAAAGTATTTTTCCCGTTTTTTCCCGAAGTAAAAGCATTCACATTTTAAATTTGTTATTGTTACATAATGCTTTTATAAAGATACCTATTAGATAAATATTTATTTTGTTTTATTTTCTACTTCGGATTATGTTTGGGGAATAGTTCTTTATAATTTTTGTAAATATCTTGTCTGGCAAATTATATACTGGTTTAATAGCAAAAGGGATTTGAGTCCAACGTTTATCGAATTCCTTACAGACTCAAAATGTTGTTGACAGTTTCAGTTCGTGAGGCCAAATTATGATATAGTATTCAAACGGAAGGGAAGATAGATTGGTGTTTTGATGGATGATAAGTGCTAATAAAGTGCAATTCATTTCATTGGACATAATACTTATATCAACATGTGCCAGCTTTCATCCCGTTTCTACTTTTCTGTTCAAGATATTTCTAAAATGATAATAGGAATTTATTTTCTCAAAAGAAAACATTATAAGAAATTATTATTCACAGTTTGAGTGATGGGCTTTACAACTTAAAATCGTAAAGGAAAAATAAGTTTGATTTCCCCATCTTATTTTTATTCAAGAAAAGGCCCCCCCTCAAAGGGTTAAGAATAAAATCGCTATCTATTTTTGATATAGCTTGCTATATGAGTCGTGTAATATCAAATCTATCAATCTTTTTTAAAAAATTGAGATAAGAATAATTTCTTATAGTATTTCAATCAGTTAAAAACGAAATTTTCTTTAAAAAATGGCGTTCTAATAAAACATAATGTAGGAATTTTTCTAGGGGTGATTTCAAATTTATATCTTCAAAAATTCATATGATATAGTTCTCTACACTTAAACGAAAATAAAAATGCCTGATGGAGATTGCTTGTTTTGATCCGCCACCACTTATATATAGTTTTTCACGATTGAAAGATATTTATGGTACCAGGTATAAAGGCTTAAGTAAAAAAAAAATTAAGATATTTGTTAGTATTAAGGGGACAAGGGACCATCAAATCCAAATTTTTCAATTTACAATATTTAACTTGATGTACAAAATGAGAATAATTAATTTTCTTTTTTACTACATTGAAAAGTATTAAAATTCAAAATAAGGAATTTTTGACAGAATGATGCCTGTTTTTCAAAAAAATTTCAAAAATGCTAACGTTTTTCAAAATGCCCTATGCGCATTCTGTATTAATTAAAATCCTTAAATTTTGTATTATACGTTTACCAGGTGTATATAAATACAAATGTGCATTTTTTTGTACGAATCTAAAGTCTTAAATATTTTTTTTCCGTTCTGCCTGCTATTTTTATGTTTTTTTGGTACAGATGTGTTTCACGCACCTTTTTCAATTTGGCGATTTTTTTTATGTTTGGCGATTTTTTTATTTTTAGTGATTTTTTTGTTTGGTCTGGCAGCCATGCGATTTGGCGTGATGTTTGTTTTTTATTGCAACCCTGAATAGGTGTTGTGGTATTGTGTAGTGTTTTTGGAAGTTTAATATACCGGTGTTCGATATTTTTGTTGGCGTTTCATAGTAGCGGTTTAGGATTTCTGTAATGTTTTTGGAAGTTTAATGTCTTCGTTTTTTGATATATCTGCGTATGTTTTAAATAGATGTTGCGGATATGTGTAATGTTTTTGGAAGTTTAATGTCTGCGTTTTTTTGATATATTTGCGTATGTTTTAAAGTAGCGGTTGAGCATTTCTGTTTAGGTTTTGAATTTTAATATAGCCGTTTTTAGATATATTTGCGTATGTTTTAAATAAGTGGTTGAGTATTTCTGCTGAGGTTTTGAAGTTTAATACAGCTGTTTTTAGATATTTTTGCGTGTTTTAAAGTAGCGGTTGAGCATTTCTGTTTAGGTTTTGAATTTTAATACAGCCGTTTTTAGATATATTCGTGTATGTTTTAAAGTAGCTGTTGTGGTTTTGTGACATGTTTTTGAAAGTTTCATATTGCCATTGGTAAGTTTGTTTTGAATTTATTTTTATATTTGAGTTGTTATTGATATTTTGTGTATATTTGTTATTTTAAGTGTAAAATGTCCGCGTAGGCCTGTTTTGGCGACAAGTTGGCGACAAAATTTTTTTGGACGAGTATTTGGCGTCAAAAAAATTTTGTCGCCAAATTGTCGCCAAGGGAGGTGCGTGTAATACATCTGTTCCGTTTTTTTTATGTTTTAACTTTATTTTTTGGTCTATAAATTTGAAAAATATTTGTGATTTCAAAGAATTCTGCACAGTTTTGTGACAAACACTTCAATTAACAATTCTGAGAAATTTGGAAGATATCAGAGAAGGATGAATACGCACGGAGCCTTTTGAAAAGTTCTAGAATTTTTGAAGAATTTTTTGATAAACAGGTCTTATTCCTCCCCAAAATACTTATTTGTGGATTCTAAGTATCTTCAATGTAGTAGAAAAGAATATTTATTATACTCATGGTGTATATAGAGTAAAATATTAAAAATTAAAGAAGATCGAGATTAAAGGTCCCTTGTTCCCTTAATAAGAAAAATCGTTTGACTTGTATAAAATGCTTAAGTCTATCAATTTTGTATACAAAAGTACATATTTTTGTACAAAAGACTCAAGTCGAAATTATTGTTCTGCGATTGGTATAAAAGCCTATAAGTTGGTATATTTAAATCACTTTTTTTGACTTAAGCCCCTTATACTGGGCACCATAGATATTATTTCAAGCTATTCTTGCATGTTAAAATTTTACTGAACTTTGGGATATCTTCATGTAAGGGAATGAAAGGAATATTTTTTGCTATAATTAATGGATAATATTCTAATATTTTTATCTGCTGTATAGCCAGTATTTTGCTACGTATATAGTTACTTACTGGGTTTTGCATCAGCAATAGTGCATTATTTTTTATTACATCACCTCAGATAATCAATTCCAAAATTAAAAGAATTAAAACACAAAGGCCTTTCTATATTTTATATAATTTTGGAAGTTGAGTAAAGTGCGTTGCAAAGTAATAACGATATACACAACCAAGTGTTTTATGATTGTTTTCCTTTATAAAATAAAGCAGCGTAGTTATAAATGTTAGAAGAATTTCTTTTTTAAGTAACAATAACTCGCTGATAGAGGCTCTAGACAACGGTCAAAATGATAATATTTAGAGGTAATTATGGGTTTGTGGCGGCCCAGTGGTACAGCGCGCTGGTTTTCGGTGCTGAGGGTGCTCAGATCGAATCCTGGCGTCGCGCCACGAAATATGCCTCCGTTCGTGTCGTCCCTTCATAGGGGGTAATGCTGTCCGCCTATATGGTGCCCACACAATAAAATGGGCAGTAAAATTGCGGCGTGGTATATGCGAATGTCTCACGACAATTGCTTCCACATTGGGAAAAAAAAGAGGTAATTATCTTCTCGCTGCTATGCATAAACCATAGATAATCCTTGTCAAGTTCTACGAATGTAGTGTACAACTAGATGATACTGTTGATCTCATGTTATCTCTCGCATTTAATTTCTAAATTTCCATGTAAGCGTTTTCAGTATATCATTTTCTTCTAATATCTATTATCTCGATTTATTATCTATCAACAGATTAGATTTTTCAAAAAAATTGCAAACAACAGCTTTAAACTCTATCTTTCGCTAAACAAACACGACAAATTGAACAAAAAAAAATTTTTTTTTATTCTAATATTTGCACTCATTGACTCAAACAAACTATTAACAAAAATCAAAATAAAGAAAGGAAAACCTTAAAAGATTCCCATTATCAGCTTAATAAACGCTGTTCAAGAATTCACAGCTTTCGTCATTAGGAGCTGGCGAATCGCACTCATTGATTGGAATGGGCGCAAAAAAAGGCCATAAAAAGGTCTTTTGACGCCATTGCTTGCACCTGATCAAGAAAGCCGTTTCTACTTGCATATTCTCGAGTTTTTATTTCTTATTTATAGGGAATCTTTGATAATTTTCATTCCAATCATCATCCACTTGGAGCCTCCTTTTGCATTTAAAATGAAGTCATAATTAAAGTGCAATAAGAGTGTTTTTCAAAATTATTACTATCAACTCAGTTTATGCAGAATTGCAAACAGACGAGCTGGACATAAATGGCTGACATTGATTAATAAAACAGGAAGCTGCGTAGTTCAACTGCGTAGAGTAAGTCTGTCTAAATTTTACCTAAATTAGGTAATGAGTTATAAACACTTTAACTGGCAGCGTACAAAAATTATTTTCATCTTGTTACCTACCATCATTTTTGAATTTAATACAGAATCAAGACACCAAAATATTAAATTAAGTAATCAGCAGTTGGCAAAAAAACCTGAATGCATATAAAAATATTTTTATATGGTCATCGATATAAATGGAGATAAACTTTTAATTATTTAAGAAATTTATCTCCGTATATCTTAAAACATATATTTTTCAAAATGCATGTTTTTATGATTAGAAACGAAAAAACTAAATATGTATTTTTCATAAGAAATTTGAAACATACTTTTCATTTTTAAAATACGTTACATATGACAGTTCCTACGTGATAGAATATATTATCAAAGCATTGCGTAACATTTCTGAAATTTAATTTTTTGTTGTTTTATAAGTTTAACTTCATGCACTTACTTCGCTTCTCCCCACAATTATTGTCCATACGCGCTCAAAGGAAAATTTAATAAATTTTATTTTTAACCCTGAATACTTTGTGCACAAGTAAATCCATAAAAGTTTCTCATAATGTGAACAGAGCTGAATGCAATTACCAGTGTTTTAACTATTTTTAGTGTCTTTCCTCCGTACTCATAGAACCTTACGGAAAGTTTGTTTAGGGGAATTGAAATTTGTTCGTCTCCTGCATAATATGCGTTCATACAGTTTCAGCTTCATTAAATGTCACAAAGTTTGCCAAATACTGTAATCTGCTTACATACGCAGAATATTAATAAATTAGCCTCTATAAACGCTTAAAATTTGTCAGAAGATTCTGTTTGACTTGCTGCCAAAAAGTAAATTTGAAGTTTCCGGAGACATTAAATCTATTTTGTTGGTAAACTAAACTTTATTCCTGTTCAGTAATTCGCGCATAGTAAAACGACTAATTTTTATTGCATTACTACGAGATATATTACGCAATTGGTTTTGTTTTTGTTTATTTTGTAACACATCTTTAGAGATAAGATAAATATTAATATATAAATAAATTTTGATTAAACTGTTTATAATCAGAGTCTGAAGTAAAATATCCCGAAATTATTCATGCAAATGTGCACTAAAACCTCCCAAAATATGCCACTAAAATTTAAAAATAGGTGCTGTAATGTAATTTTTCTTTTCCCTGTATATCTCATTCTTGCATGTTGAAGTGTGCAGTTAGATCACTTTTTACGTCTGTATATAAAACAGTTCCGTAACTGGCTCATTCATTCATTCACTGACTGACTGACATACAACGCACAGACCAAACCGCTGGACCTAAAGGGCTGAAATTTTGCATGGCGATTCTTCTTATAGTGTAGGGGTGCACTAAGAGAGATTTTTGAAAAATTCTTCTTAGATTTTTTTAAATTAAATTTTTAAACTGTTTTTTTGCTTTTTTTAAAGTTTGCATTTAAAATAATAATTTGAGGGTTATAAAATTTATATCACGAGAAAGAGCATAAAAATTCCTTTAAAATGAATCCTTTAAAATCCTTTAAAATCTTTTTCGAATCTTTACTTTCATTTCCTGATTTTTGGTGAATTTTTAAAGATTAATTTTTAGAATTTAATTTATTAAATGCTGATCACATGACTTCTTTTTCTGGTACTTTAAATAAATTTATCGTCACGTGCATAAAAACTAAATAGACAAAAAATAATTTTTCTTCTTGCTAATGCGGCAGACGATTGGACATTATTCAAAAAAATATTAAAATACAGTAAAAGAAATGTTCTAAAAACTGTACTATATTCTTTAGTATTCTTTATATTAGATTTAATTTAAATATCTTCTACATTATTTTGTCTATAAAAATATCCCTTACGATTTTTTTATAAATATATATATATATATATATATATATATATATATTTTACATCAATTATATACATTGATCGTCGTATTTATTATATATATATTGGCATTAATTGCATACATTGACCGATGTTTTTACTTTGAATGTACTCCGTAGCGAAGTGCGGGTTTTCAGCTAGTAAATGATAAAAGACTACACGAAAAGAAATATTTGATACAAGTCACATGAGGTGTTTTATTAGTTTTTATTGCTTGAAATCATAAACTTTTTCTCCATTTTTTAAACTGATAAGCTCTTTTATCATTTGACAACTTTTTCACAGCTGAAAGTGTCTTTTTAATAGTTGCTTTTTTATAGGACATTATTGCTGATGTTTTGCTGTGTCAAGTGGAATTTTTGTGGGTAAACGAACCCATTTCTAAAACTATGAGTCTGGAAAATCCTGGTTTTTTTTTACCCAACAGAGACTAGAGTTTTTATATTTTTCTTCTTCAGATCGATGCAAGACGTGAGTGGAACAAGTTACATTTAAAAGATTAAGGTAAAATATTGGCGAAGTGTCTGCACTTTCAGGAGGAAATGAAAGAAAGTTTAACTTACCGGCAGTCAATTCTCCCCCAAACTTATAACAAAATGCTTAAAACTTCCAAAATCTCCATTTATGGTAAAATATTTCCTTTATAATCATTTTATATATATAAACTATTAAAGGGGCTAAAATGCATAACTACATATGTACCATAAGCATTTGCATGAAATTCGGACGTTACTTAAAATGACATGCTTTATAATAGTCTAAATATTACAAACATTTATCTATTTAAGAAACATATTCTTTATCCACATCTTAGAACAGTTTCCGATTAAACAACTGTTATCTGTTAAAGTAAAATAAAACATTTCGAAAGCTGTATTTCCATGCAATTAATCTCACATACTGTATAGTGATAAAATAAAATACTTAGCGGCAAAGCAGAGGGGCTTTATTTGCTCTTAGATGCAGAGAGATTAGGGTTTAGAAGGAAACAGTCAAATAATAGCAAATTCATGCAGAAGTGGAGATCTTGAAGATTTGTATTCGGTCTCATCACATATACTACAATTCATTTTATAACATTACCTCGAGAGAAAACGTTTGAAAATTTTATTTTTCTATTCATAAAAGCCTATTAATTCTAGATTTATAATTTAAATTTCTATGAAAATAAAATGTAAGTTATGTTTTGATCATAATGTGTAAAGAATGCATTGTTTTTCAAATATGCGTTATCCTGCATTACTGTTTAAGATTTCAAGAAGTTATAATAATGATGATAATTCCGTATCTCCTTATTATATTGATATTCTGTGAATAGACTGCAACCACTACTTTATCTTTAAAACAGTTGGTAAACTGGTAAATTAAAACGTATGCTTGAAAAAGTGATGAGAGTCAAATAGCTATTTAATTTCCGAGATTCAGCATTATTTAACATATCATGGCTATATATCGGAACAGGAAGTAGGGTTTATAAAAAAGTGGATGATTTCAATATGTGCCGAGAGCTTATGTGTAGGAGCAAACGCTGGTGTTCATTTAGATCTGACCTATAAATTTTAGAATGATAAATTATGTTTCACATTGTTTCGCATATTGCTTTCACTAAAAATTCTACTTTATTTGTTTTAAGTAGATTTCAAAGACAAGGCTTATTATTTTTAGTACATGATTATACATATACATATACATATACATATACATATACATACATATACATACATATACATATACATATACATATATATACATATATACATATACATATATATATACATATACATATACATATACATATATATATATATATATATATATATATATATATATATATATATATATATATATATATATATATATATATATATATATAATGTGTGTGTGTGCGCATTCTTGATGAAAATCCTTAATTTGTTTGTAGAAAAATATGTTTTAGACATTTGTCTGTTTTAAGATGTCATACAACTCCTCAAAATTTAACTGTGTGCTACAAGATCAAAAGTTTTCCTTTTAATGCTCTAAAAATAAAAGATTACTTAAAATAGAATGTAGCGACAGCAAACACCGTATGCATTAAAAGCAGACCATTTTCCATAAACAGTCTAGTTCTGTTTACCTTAAGTAAATATTGTGAGAGTTTTAGGTAGCAACGACAGTAAGATGGGCTTATACTTTATCTGAAAATCTTTTATATATCTAAGCCTTGCATGCGACAAGACTATAAAACTAGAAAAGCCCTGATTCTATACATTATTAACTTTGCTTCTCTAGTATATAAAGTGAATCAAAGTGGGTTTGTTTGTTGGTTTGTTTGTAAAAGGTTAGATAAAAATATGATACGGGAAAAGGACGTTAATCGATCTAACATTTCCAAATGTTTTACTATTAAATCAAAGATTGAGTCTATTTGTAGTTTCCCTGTGCAAATGTACTCCTAATGTAGTGGGAAAAAATTGCGTTTAACTACCCAAAAAGTAATCATAATAAAGAAAATGTATTCCCTTTCCTTATAATTAGACTGCAACTGCTGGAAGATTCCTTCTTATAAATAAACTAGTCATTCCAAGTACTGAATGAACTCTAAAATGGTAAAAATAACTTAAAAACCTTCTCCTTATAAATAAATTCAGACTCGTTATACGTATTTTATAGGCAAAAAGTGGACTACTTGGGTAATTTGCAGAACACCCGAACTGAGTAATTTTGAACAAAATAAAAAAAAACATTCTAAATCAAGGTTGTAATTCATGTGCAATTCAAATCTGAAAATAAAAGATTTAATCCTTGTTTTTTTAATTTTTAAGTAGGCACCCTTCTTTTTTAAAGGAATCGAATTTAGTTAATAAAAGTTATAACATTATTTGAAATATTTAAGCCTTTCAAATACTTCGATGTATGAGTTCAACTTTCTTAAAATTTAATACGTACATATTATGAGTTCAACTTTCTTAAAATTTAATACGTACATTTTGAAGATGCTTAGAGATACATTATATAACAGAGAGGTCCATAGAGGATTGCTGGTTGAAAAGTGGATCCCATCTATATTTGACTGCAAAAGTTCTCCTGGAGGATACATGCTAAACTTCGTCAATCGATTGATGAAAGTTTAGAGGATATTTAGGTCGGCAGTTATCGAACATTCTTTTCCGTTTTATCACTTTACATTTTCATTCTAAATTAAGGGGATCTAGGGAATAACTTGCGATCTGATTATTGTGAAATCCTTACCAAACTTATTAAATCACTCTTTAACTATATTTGATGTAGCTAGAGAATTGATCGACTGTCTCGTGTTGAATAATTCTATAACCTTTAATTAGATAGGAAGGAATTTGATACTGCAATTTCGGTTTGAAATGTGACTTTTGAAAACCCTATAGCACCTTACAATACTTATATATATAGCATCATTAAACCTATATAGGAACAGTTCATAAATGTTCTAATCAAAAATAGAAATTATTTTCCCTTATGATCATTGTGTCCTACAGCTAGATCTGTTTTCAAATAATAACTACAAGGGTCGTACAGAAATGATTGACACAACGGCTCTCATAACGATAGTATACACCATGCGTCAGGGAAAACTAGTGAAGTAGACGCAAGGGGGTGTGGGCTACACCGAATGAATAGATGACGCTGGCCGCAGGCGAACGGTATGAGACAGCGCCAATCAGTGTTGCCAATTTAGGGTTTTCCCTCTAAATTTGGGGGTAAGTTAGACGAAAAGGAGTGTTTTTAGGGGCTCCATTTTTTAGAGGCATTTTGTGGGGGGAACATTTTTTAATATTTTATACAATCGAGGTGCGTTTTTTTATCTATACTTATATATAAAGAGAGAGAGATTTTGTACGTGGAGGGTAATCTTCAGAACCACTGTACCTATTTGAAAAATTATTTCACTGTTTGAAAGGTACATTATTCCAGATGGACATAGGCTATATATTATGTATATCTAATCAGTAGAAATAAAGTTAGGGGCTTAATCCTAACAATCTCCATTGTTACCGCTACTGTCCTCTACCGCTTAATGTGCCGAAGTCTTCAACGATGCTTAGCGTGGTGTTATCTATACTTATATATAAAGAGAGCGATTTTGTACGTGGAGGGTAATCTTCAGAACCACTGTACCTATTTGAAAAATTCTTTCACTGTTTGAAAGGTACATTATTCCACATGGACATAGGCTATATATTATGTATATCTGATCAGTAGAAATAAAGTTAGGGGCTTAATCCTAACAATCTCCATTGTTTCCGCTACTGTCTTCTACCGCTTTTTTTTCCGAAGATTTCAACGATCCTTATCGTGATGCTATTGCGGTGGGCTTCTGTTCTGACGCTAGCGGTTCGAACCTAGCCGTTCTCCGGCACGCCTTTTACTTTTAAAAAATTTATTTTAATTATTAACTAACAAAAAATTAATTTAAGGTATTATTTAGGTTATTATTAAGGTAAAAAAAGATTTACAATTTATTGGCTATCAACTGGAAATTTATTGGTATAATATTTTGTTCAACCCGGACAAAGTCGGGACCGGCCGCTAGTTAGATTATAAGTTCCATACATATCTCAAATGTAAATAAACCTCCATTTCATTATGTGTGTATTTTCTATTTATTTCAATTTATCTCTCAAACAGGATGCCTATTTGGAACCAGAATTTCTTTTAGGAAGGTCTAGGGTGATCTCAAGTTGGTGTTAGGGGGGAAACAGGGGGATTTCGAGATGGTGCTAGGGGGAAACAGAGGGATTTCGAGTTGAGGGAGGCGCTTCATAGAGGTTGGCAACACTGGTGCCAATCCCTTTCGCTGCCGTCATTGAGAGCGTGGACACCAATCATGAAAGGTAACTATCACAGTCAGCGTTGGGCAGCGTGGTTCGTATGGAAGGAGGGGATACAGGGTAGTGAGATCCGTCATCGTATGGTGTTGATGTGCCGGAAAAGCACCCTGAAGGCGTACCGTCTACCGCTGGTTGGACGACTTCAGCAGTGGAATGGAGGCTGCGGCCAAAGGTGTCAGCACGGGATGACCAGCAACATCGCATACAGCAGCAAATGCGGCAGCCATGTCATGTTTGATCATGGTGAACAGGCGCATAACATTCAACGAGGTGCAGGAAGAGACAGGACTTGCGCGAGGAATATTGCAGGCGATTGTGCATGACGATTTGGATTCTAACTAATGTACTATCTATTTTTTTTTTGTTAATAAGTTTTATTCCGCCACGTGACAGTATTTGTGTCATTCATTTCTGTACGACCTAAATAGAATACAAGTCTGTACTCCACACTGTGACTCTTTACACATACGTTTTCACAAAAAAAGAAGAAGAAATGTGGTTTTCAACTTGCTTATGATTTTCTGAAAATAATCTTAAAAATTTTCGTTACGGTTGATCATTAAAAAAAGGCAAAGAATTACAACATAATATGCATACCGGGAGGTGGGGAAAAATATTTTTGGAAGGATATTTTTCTGTTTAGTTTATAGATGAATGTTGAAATTAATAACGTTAACAGAGATAGCTTATTTCTCGCCTTTAAATATAACTAGTAGTAGCAGTTTTGTTTAACAATGTTACATTCATTGTAAATTAATTAAATTCCTGACATATTTAAAGCAGTAAAAAATATAGCACCAAAGCTACAGAGAGAAATGTTACGTACGAAAAATTAAAAAGTATTTGCTATTAATAGGAACAAGAAACCAGACTATATTCTCGAAATTATAAAAGCTGACACTGCTTTAACTCGAAATGAGCAAGAAATAGCAGACGCTGCAAATAATGACAGAAAAAATGGCAAAAAAAAATTGAGCCATTTTGCTCGGTGTGGCTTATATCGTAGGAGATCTCTCTCTGGCATCCCGGTGAAATAAAAATAACTATATCGGCTTTTGAAAATGGCGAAAAAAGATTTTTTGTAACATATTTGTCTCAGATATGATAGATAATATGAATATTATAAAGCTTACCAACTCTCAATTTTATGCAAGTGTAACTTCCTAATTTCATTCTTCTCACTCACAAGTTCTTTTCACACAAGATTCAATACTTTATTGTGTTAAAACAACTTGATTGAAGGTTTTTTAAATCTCTCTACTTTCATAATTGTTCTTGTAAGATAGTGTTGTTATATCCACACTAAATTTTAATTTTTAAAACAATGATGTTATGTAATGCTGATTGTTCTATTTGGGAATTCCTATACATACAGCTGGATGCTTTTATACATAAAAGCTGTAAATAAAATAACACAGAAAAATAAGAGCAAAGCTTAAGATATCATAAAAGCAAGGTACTTTTTTCTTTACCACATATTTATCATAGTGAGAGCTACTTTAATGTAATGTAATTTGAATTGACTTTCAACTATGTTGTGTGAAATCTGTTACCCTAAAATGTGGATTTTTAGGAAGAATTTTGCAAACTTAAAAAAAAATACTTTTGTGACAATTTATAGATTATTTATATTTTTAGGGATAATTTCGGTGCATAACCATTTAAGAGATTAAGTAATATACAAAAACAAGTACAAAGTAGCATTTTAATGTTTCTTGTTAAAGTAAATTTACATTTTTATTTTAATACTAGCGGCCCGTCCAGACTTTGTCCGGGTTGCACAAAATATTATACCAATAAATTTCCAGTTGATAGCCAATAAATTGTAAATCTTTTTTTACCTTAATAATAACCTAAATAATACCTTAAATTAATTTTATGTTAGTTAATAATTAAAAAAAAAATTTAAAGAAAAAGGCGTGCCGGAGAGAGGCTAGGTTCGAACCGCTAGCGTCAGAACAGAAGCCCACCGCGATAGCACCACGATAAGAATCGTTGAAATCTTCGGAACAAAAAGCTGTAGAAGACAGTAGCGGAAACAATGGAGATTGTTAGGATTAAGACCCTAACTTTATTTCTACTGATCAGATATACATAATATATATCCTATGTCCATCTGGAATAATCTACCTTTCAAACAGTGAAAGAATTTTTCAAATAGTTACAGTGGTTCTGAAGATTACCCTCCACGTGCAAAATCGCTCTCTCTTTATATATAAGTATAGATAGCACCCCGCTAAGGATCGTTGAAGATTTCGGCACAAAAAGCGGTAGAGGACAGTAGTGGTAAGAATGGAGATTGTTAGGATTAAGCCCCTAACATTATTTCTACTGATTAGATATACATAATATATAGCCTATGTCAATCTGGAATAATGTACCTTTCAAACAGTGAAAGAATTTTTCAAATCG
Source organism: Dolomedes plantarius (assembly GCA_907164885.2). NCBI lineage: Eukaryota > Metazoa > Arthropoda > Arachnida > Araneae > Dolomedidae > Dolomedes > Dolomedes plantarius. The sequence continues at coordinate 198,566,815 of OU015492.1, forward strand.
GTACAGTTGTTCTGAAGATTACCCTCCACGTACAAAATCGCTCTCTCTTTATATATAAGTATAGATATGATAATACAATTCATTGTACTGTTAGCACGTAATGTCAAAAATTACGGCAAAATTACTGACGAAGCAAAATTTCAGCGCATAAAAGTTAATACCAAATTAAAATCAGTACGTTAAGAAATTACGCCATTTCTTTTCGAAATTTTTGAATACTTAATGAAAACTAAATGATTAAGAAGACACAATTAAACAAGCTGTCCAAAATACATGTTGTGTTATAAATTTTGAACAATAATCCACAGTACTTAAAAAAAATTAATGATATTTATAACACATATGAACATACAGTTGTATTCTTAGTACATATATAATATCAAAACATTTAACACAAATAATGGAAATATTTCAACACTAAATAAAAGGTATAAAGAGGGCATAGACTACCGAACAAATTAACAGAAAACCTACCCTAGCGTTGAAAATATTAACTTTTCAATAAATGATTGCGCAGTTGCAACAAACCCTCATACTGAAAACGGACAAATATAACTAAAAGTAAATTATTTAACAAAACAACATAATTATTAGCAGGAGGAATTGATATAAAAAATAAACAGAAATCACGCACTTAAGACTAAACGCACCAAAATGTAAGACTCTGTGGCAGTACAAAACATTTACTTGTATTGAATTTTTTTTTCTTTCAACACGGCAAGTACTTTTCTTTAAGGACCCATCCATACCGTGTGCTACTTTATTATGGAAACGTCATATAGGCGAATGAACACTGCTGCGTGTGAAGCGAAAGCAAGGGAACCTTGTGCTTCATCCGATATTGAAAACGGAGTCCAAACCGTGGAAGCCTAAGATTCCAGCTACTACGCGATGTGGACGGCCTGAAGTTTAGGTATTGATAAATAAAATGAATAAATAGTACATTTTTAGGTATTAATAAATTGATTTAATATGCACATTAAGGTGACTGCCTACGTTCGGAGTCAATTTTTTTAAAAATAATTTTTGAAAGGATTTTTTGGTCCTTTATAGTAAAATAGCACTTAAAAATTAAAATAAGGAACAAAAACTTACCTGTAAATAGCATACTTTTTTATAAATTGATCAATTTGAAGTAATTTTTAATGAAATTTAGTTAAAACACCTATCACTCTGCACAAAATCCTAATGCTACCATTTTAATTTCCTTCTCACACATGATAAATATCACAATTATTTTCAAAATGACCTGCAATCTAAGAGAAATTTTAAAATGCAAAAATAATACACGCAATTTTATGTTCCAATATTAAAATTTTCCCATATTTGACATTCCTTTCCCTATAAAAACAGCCCTAAATAAAAAACTATTTATTATACACCAATTATTGTGAGTCATTTCATTAACAATATCATCTAAAACATTTCCTGAAAATTGTATCAAATTATATACATTATTATGTGAGATATCATGATAACCGTAAAGATTTGTGCTAAAACATATAATTCAGAGAAAAACGCATTTAAAGTTGTTTGTCACTTCAATTTTGTAGCAGAAGATGTTTTTTTGAATAGCTGTAACTCTGCTTCTAATTGATATAGAATGATAATCAAAACGGTTTTGAAAACAGCAAAGATTGAATTACACGATTCTTGCAAAAAATGAAATTCACCAAAATAGTCAAAAAATGACATTTTCTACGGAGGCAGTCACCTTAAGTTAAACACATCAAATGTAGAGTTTTTTTGCAAGGCATTTATTACAAGTGTGAAGTGCTTTCAGGGGTCGACAGTACTCATCTCGAGGTTCAAATTTTTTTTATTCGCATTTTTTTATTCACTGTAAAGTCTCTCTGGTGACTTTATTATGGAAGCACCATTTTGGTAAGCCATCATTGCTCCCAATGAAGGGCCAACATGGTAACGACCAAGCCTTAGTCGGTATTTGAACCCAATCCCACTGCGTAGAGGCTCAAGACGCTAACCAGTGTACCACTTGGACGGCTCGAGCCTCAAACTTATTTCTCCAATTTCTTAAGGGGACAACGGACATTTAACCTCGTTTTATTTATTTATTTTTGAATTTTGAATTTTTAACTCTATATAAAAAATTATAATAAATGTTATTATTTTTTGCTATACTGAAGTCACTTGAAATCCATAAATAAGTATTTTTCAGAATAATAGAACTTATTTTTCAAAATATTCTTCAAATTCCTAGAAATTTTCAAAAGACTCCATGCGGATTCAATTCCTTCTGATTTCTTCCAAATTTCTCAGGATTGTTAATTGAAGTGTTTTTTCACAAAACTGTGCATCATTCTTTGAAACTACAATTTTTTTTCCAAATTTATAGACTATGATAAAAACTAAAAAGACTGAAAATCATAAAAAGTAACAGGTAGGCCCAGAAAAAAAATATATGTATGGCTCTTAATTATTACAAAAGAAATTGAATACACATTTATGTTTTAATATAAATGGTAAATTTTTATTAAAGAATTTGAGGTTTTTAAAGGATATGGAATGCACATGGAGCATTTTGAAAAAAATGGTAGCCCTTTTTTATAAACATTTCGATTAAACAGGCCTTATTCTGCCACAAAATAATTATTTGTGAATTCTAAGTATCTTTAATTAAGTAAAAAAGGGATATTTATTATTCTCATTTTGTATTTAGAGTTAAAAATTTAAAATTGAAAAAATAAATAAATAAACCAAGGTTGAAAAATAAATAAATAAACCAAGGTCCCTTGTCCCCTTAAGTTAGAGAGATACGATGACAGGAAACAGTATAGTTCCTGGACAGAGATGAAAAATCTGAAATATTCTCACCTAAGATCGACAATGCTCTACCTGCAAAACAAAAACAAACAAAAAAAAATTGTGCGGTCGGGGGACTACCCGTCAGGAACGAAGCTCCTTACGTTATATTTGTAAGGTATACACAAGATTCGATTCACAAGAATCGAACTTTTGAGTGAATTAAAGAAGCTGCTTTAGATATGCTAATTTCGGCATACGCGCTTAGTATAAATACCACGCAGCGTCATTAATGAAAAAGGGGGGAGGTTGTTAAGGTTGAAAAGGTGTTATCCTGCGCTAGTGCTTAGCGGGCCAGAAGTTTACGTGGCAGTACTGCTGGTTTGACTTACTGTTCGTGAGTATAAAAATATATTGTTCTTGAAAGCTGTGTTTATACATTCCGTACAAGTAGTACGCATGCTTATTGCTGTAAAAGCCAATTATATGTGCAACGAATTCAATAAACATTGTTTCATGTATAAACTGTGTTTGCTTCAACTTCAAATAGAGTGCCACTTCAAATTATATACACCCAAGTCTGGGTAGAAGTGAGCATAGAAACTCTATATATTTTCAACTCTAAACCTGATTTAATATGTAGATTTCTATAGATTATGTTCGTGTATTTTTGTCACGCCAAAAAGCGAGCCCTCTTTTATTCTCTCTCTCTCTCTCTCTCTCTCTCTATTTTATTAAAATTTAAAATTTTAATATATAAATTAATTATTCTATTAAAATTAAAAATTTTAATATATAAATTAATTATTTTTATTTAGATGTTACCTAGCATAATTTTTAATCGGATTAATTTTACTATTTAATCACCATCAAAAATAAATTAATGACATAATATAAATTAAAACAATAACAAACAAAAAATAAGTTTAAACAGAAAGAAGCGATTCCATAGGGACGGTAGAAAATCTTTCAAGCAAAGCATTTACAACTGGTCGAAGTTTATATAAACGATCATGCTGAAGGTCATCATGTGGTGGTTGTTTACTCTTGTCTTTAAAATGCAGAAAGTCTCTTATCTTTTCAAAGCGTTTTAATAACGTACATTCTTCTTACTTATTATTATTTTTCTCTAAAACTATTACTATTAGAAAAATCCGCTATTTGAATCTGTTTAAACTGTTATTACTGACCTGAAATAAAAAAAATCACGTGAAAAATTTAAAAAATAAAATATTCGTGGTGTTTTGAAATCGGTGGTCAAAATTGAACTTTTTTTTAATTTTGTGAAAAAAAACAAAAATTTAATTTTTGAAACTTTTTTGGATTAAATTATTCGTATTTAACATTTACATAATAATATCGAAAAATATATTTTTTAAAGTTGATAATAATTTTTTTTTGTTTTGGGTGCTGAGTCTCCTTAACAGAACAAAGGAAATTAAATTACAAAAGAAGTTAAAATTGCCTGTACCGCTTGTGCGGGGATTTGTACCGGGGACCTTTCGCTCCGCAGTCCGATGCAATAACCATTCAGCCACGGAGTCCGTTGAGAGAAAGGTCTTCTGGAGGGGGTATAACGCTCTTTCGTTACGTGACGATTCCTGCCAGTTCACTCTACTGTAAGCCGCGTAAAAGAACTTCGTTCCAAAAAGTCAGTTGTGTCATTACTTTATTTTAAAAAGTTTAACAGGTTTAGAACAGACATTTCCTCGAGGAGCATTGCATCGTTTGATTGCAAAGAATCACTTGTCCCACACAGATTGGCAAATGGTCTCTTATACTCCATGAAATGTGAAGTAGTGTTATCCAAAACCTCTAAAATTAAGTTACATTTTAGACACCAATGTATTGCAAATTCTGGGAAAAGAAAAACTCTGAACAGTTTATACATTGTTACTAGCTTATCAACATACAAATACTTTCAAATATTTTTTTTATAAAATGAAAGGAAAATAGAATAAAATATAATAAAATACTAAATTGTACTACTTTCGTTTCAAACGATATTTTTGGCAAAATACCGAAAAAGATATTTAGTAGAAATTGTATTCTGCTTTTGGGCAGTTGCAAGGAAAATAAAAATAATGTCGCATATTTCATACAACTATTTACGACTTATTCAAATACCATACGCTTTTAGAAATATCCGTAGAGCCAGCATATTTTTCAGTTCTTTTCAGATTATTTTGTGTGCTTAAGAACTTTGAAAAAATGTATCCGAATTTATATAACAGGATTTTTAAGCTGAGTCCCATTTTACTTAATATGCATACTGTAAATAATATAATCTCTAAAATATACAAATCATGTGCAACATATTCTAATATAGTGAATTTTTACATAAAAAGGTCATATTATATCTAAAGCATTTATGTCACGTATCTTCAGTAAAAAATATAAAGTACCGCCATTTTTTATTTACACGATGAAAATTTGTCCCCCTTAGAATACATATTTGAAACTTTTGTATTGTTATGTGCACTAAAATAATGCTCCGGAATATTTGAAATGTACACTTTATATATATATATATATATATATATATATATATATATATATATCAGGTGTGTGTGTGTGTGTGTGTGTGTGTGTTAAATGTATTACCATCGTAAGGTAGTTTTAAGTTCAGTGCTGTATATATCAAAATTGATTACAATGAAGTTTACATACGTGAGAAAGAAATAGATTTTTTGTTACATGATAAAATATTACAACATTTTTTAAAATTTCAACAAATGTGTAGAACATTTGCATTCAATTTTTGATAAAATATATTTTATCTACTTTCAGCGGTGAAAACAATGGTATCATGGAGTTTAAATTAAACCTTTCAGAGATGTGGAAACGATATCAAGAAATAAATAGAAGATATTCTACATGTATAAACATAAAATAATTTCAAGATAAAAAGAACTTTTTACATACCCCGTTTTTAAATTTTCTGTTGAATCATATAAACTTGACAATTCTGTGTATTATTATTTTTTTTTTTTTGATGAATTATCCCATCAACTTGAAAGAAAATGATGAAATGTGTAATAAAGAGGCATTAAATGCGTAATCAATCGTTTTGCTCGGGAATTGGAAGTTAACTTGTGTTTAACTTTTCGTTCCCGTACCGGCCGATAGATGGCTGCACCATTCTACAAAACAGAATTAACAGAAAATGAATTGAATACTGCTTAAAGATGGCTAAAAGTATTAAAAGAATGCATTGTCATTGTGTTCTGAGCTATTCTAAAAGTTTCAAATGTCTAACTAGTCAAGAAGTTAGTTAAAAATCGATTGCAAGATTTGTACTGGACAAACACGCAAACAAGAAAGCTAGTTAATAAAAACGGTGTAATAGGATGATATTTTTCGAAATTTTCCTTGGTCGTTAATGTACATGTCTGAAAATGCATTTTAAACGATAAAGTTAAATGCATTTTATTGAAAGTCTCCAATATAGTTTAGAGTACCGGAAACATACAAAACAAATATATTTCAATGGCAAATACTTTCTCTTTTTGAATCTGGTGTATTTTACCTGTTCTTTTTTGGTTGATTACTTTGCTTTTGACCTTTATATATCCTGACAAGTCATACACTAAAAAGTAAAATTTACATATTAATTAAATTAGAGCAAATTCAAAGCATAAATAAATCAAGTTTTCTAATACTATCACCAGTGTGTTCAGTTTTCCGTTCGTTAATCGAAGTCGTTTGATGTATACGAGATCCGACCAAGCAATCAGGCGTAAAATTGAAGTTAATTGATTCCTGAGAAAAAAGAGCGATAAAAAGCAGCAAAAAAAGGGAAAAATTATTATAGAAGTCCCTTTAGTATCATATTTATGTTTGATTTCAATTGCCTCATCTCTTCAATTTTGAAACATATCCTCCCTTAAAACTAGTGAAATCTTTTTCAATATCCTTTCAATTCATATATAATTATGTAAAAAATGCAATAATCACTTTCATTTGCATTATATTAGTTTATTGTAAACAAATTTTATCACTTACAGTAAACTTATTCGTATAGCATAGCCTGGCCATGTTTCATTGAAAAAAAGATAAAAAATACATCTCTTTTACATTAATTCAAGGTTAAAAATAAAATTAATGTTTCACCGTTTCTAATGCAGCAAAGCAAGAAATAAATTAAATTACTTTCATATCATAATATCATATTATTTGTTATATTTTGATACGAATCGTAAATCCTATTTATGTCTATAGGGAGTTTAGTAATTTAAATCGTATTCTAGTGTAAAATTCATATTCTAGATTCATCTAAGTTATTTTTACTTATCGTTGGCCTAACTAAGGAACCACGTAACTCCAAAAAATACGATTTGTAAATTTTCATGCTATTACATAGACATATCTTTTACATTAATTCAAGGTTAAAAATAAAATTAATGTTTCACCGTTTCTAATGTAGCAAAGCAAGAAATAAATTAAATTACTTTCATATCATAATATCATATTATATGTCATATCTTCATACGAATCGTAAATCCTATTTACGTCTATAGGGAGTTTAGTAATTTAAATCATATTCTAGTATAAAATTCATATTCTAGATTCATCTAAGTTATTTTCATTTATCGTTGGCCTAACTAAGGAACCACGTAACTCCAAAAAATACGATTTGTAAATTTTCATGCTATTACATAGACATCTCTATTACATTAATTCAAGGTTAAAAATAAAATTAATGTTTCACCGTTTCTAATGTAGCAAAGCAAGAAATAAATTAAATTACTTTCATATCATAATATCATATTATATGTCATATCTTCATACGAATCGTAAATCCTATTTACGTCTATAGGGAGTTTAGTAATTTAAATCATATTCTAGTATAAAATTCATATTCTAGATTCATCTAAGTTATTTTCATTTATCGTTGGCCTAACTAAGGAACCACGTAACTCCAAAAAATACGATTTGTAAATTTTCATGCTATTACATAGACTTATGGTCTCTATGAAACTTTGTCAAACCTCAAAACTCCAAAAAATTTAATTCCTCCAAAAAAAGTCAAAAAACAACACATGCTATGTAACTCCTTAACATAACTGTTGCTAAAGTTGTAACTCTACTTTAGTTATGAAGATGTTTAATTCCATAACAATGTGGCCTATATATATCTCATAACACTTACTTTTGAGAATGAACGAAAATAATTTATCTTTCCACTGTCGAATTAATCAGTTTCTCCTTGATCCTCTAAAAAGTGGGAAATGTAAGTTACGTGGTTTGTTAATTAAGGCAATTTTATATCATTTTATAATAAATTCTTCGTGCAAAAAACACCATGATTACTGACGTTAAGATACTCATCCAAGACACTAAAGATATATTAATAAATGAAATAAATTATTTCTTAAGTTTGGAGGAACAATATCCAATATATGCCAGTAATAACTGGATGAAACCAAGATTAATACTTTTGTAAGCCTAAATTACTTTTATTCGTATTCATAAAGAACGTGCACAAAAAAGTCTTCTGTTATTTATCTGACATCTTAACGATATGGTAAAAAATGGTTTTCCTAATCTATTAACATTTATTTAACGCCAAGAACATATATCACTGCGAGTCTTTTGAATGGCATCGCCTGTTATTAATAATACGTTGAACGATAAATTACATCGTTATTCAGATGCGGAACAGTTTCAATTTTCTATTTCAAGAAAAAATAAAAGGAACTTCTTTGAAATGCGTTTTTAAGTAACTTGAAAAGAATGCATAAATGGAAAACAAATAATTTCAAAACTGGTAGAACACTTGAAAATTCAATTTTCTCAAAAAAGGATTGTTAATAAGCATTTCATTTAGCTCGTAAAAGTTAAGCAATTTTATATAGAAAAGACATCATATATTTATATTATTTACAGTATAGAATTTCATTATACTTATTTTTGCAAAAATAAGAGGTTGTGCATTATAATAATGTTGATTAAAAAATCACGTTGAGGGGATAATTTATTATTACCACTTAACAATATCATGCAAATTAGCTATTAAGTCTCTGAATTGCTACTAGAGTATGAGATTCAGTATAAAAAGGGATTGTTGGATGATTATAAAGACAATTGAAGTGTATTGCGTGTGAAGAAATGGGTATAAGATGTGACTTAACGGACTTTGAACGTGGAATTGTTGTCGGTACCTTAGAAGCAGAAAAGCGAGTATGATTGAAACTCTTTCACGTTTGTATTCGAGGGAAGCTGCAGTTCATTTATCAGAGAGTAGGCTATCAATCAAGAAACCAGGTTTCGACGAAAGGTGTGGGGTTGTCCTCGGCTACTGAAGGCTCGAGGTGAAAGGAGAGTATTCAGACTTGTCCAGTCCAACGGATGGGCACATTATATCAAATTACAGCTAATCTTAATCAGAGACCAACTCCGGTGGCCTCTCAATCTACTGTTCACTGCACACTACACCGTATTGGGAATGGAAATGGAAGGCCCGTTCGAAATCCCTTGCTGTCTGCAGCTAATAAAATCAAACGTCTCCAGTCCGTACACTAGGATTGGATAGTAAATGAATGGAAAAGTGTAATGTCCGATGAATCATATAAAAGCATGGACATTACCACAACACCTCAATCCGGTGGTAGCAATGTTATAGTTTGGGGTATACGTTCGTGACGTTATTAGGTCCCTTCAGTTTGTGCGGAACTCTAAAATACCAAAAGGTATATAAATATTGTCGCTGACGAAGTACAGCCAGTTTTGTTAATGGTTAGCCTGACTGAAAATGGATACTTCAAGTAAGACCTATGCCATGAAGCTCATGTTGACTACTGGTGGTTTGAAGAGCATGAATGAGACTTTACCTTGTTTTATTAACTTGCCGAATCACCAGATCTCAATCCAACTGTGTATTTCTCGAATGAGGTCTTAAAGAGCACCAGGCATCTGAATCCAAAACCATGAAATCCTAGAGAACTGGGAAGTGCAGTTCATCGAATATGATCTCTGATTCCTCAAGTCAGCTACCAACATCCTATTCTGTCCATGACAAAGAGAATCATGGCAGTACTGAGAGCAGAAAGAGGCCAAACGAGGTTCTGAGAAGGTGGTCATAAGATATTGACCCCTTAATGTAGATCTGTATACAAACTGTTTGAAACTAAAGTCACATTCGACGCACGATAAAAGCAGAAATTAAAAAATAAGAAACTGAGTAACATGCCGTGAAAGTATTCAGTTAGTAGCAGTAAAGGAATGCCACTAATAAGAAAATCTAGTGATGTTGTTATAAACCAAATATATTTTACTGAATCAAAAGTAGTATAAAACACTTATCATATAATATATAAAAACAGTTTACAAAAGATAAAGATTTTTTTTCAATAACAAATAAAAATTAAACTTCATATATGTAAATAGTAATAACATCTAGAAATGAAACTGAATGCGTTTATGCATAAATATCCCTCCTTCTGCTTCCTGATTATTCAATCAGCACTACCAAAGTATGGAGTGCCCACATATGATGCCATGTTATGGATGTATATTCGGTAGTTTGTTCTTATCAACAAATAATGCACAAGTTTACGAGAATCCCCAGGAAGAACTAAAAAACATACAGTATGTTTCTGCCGTCTATCGCGTCAAAGAATGGCAGAGGAAAACAATCAAATAAGCTCTTTCTGTTTACTACCCACTGTTTGATTGACTTAATAGTATCGAGATTTTTGCAAATGTTTTATCAGGAATGCTACATGCTCGATCTGCTGGTTTTCGATTGAATCCATAGTTAAAAGCGATTATATCGCTTACTGTAGCCCATTTTTTATGTTTCAGCAAACACTCTATTTAAGATAGTTGAAAATAAAGCTTCTAATAGTCCCGTTTTTATTCCAATGGATCATTGGCACCTGAATAGGTTTATTTTGTCATATTACAACGAATAAGCATGTTTGCATTCAATACCTTTCGAATAAAACCGCAACTTCATAAAAAGGCAAAAAAGGCCTAATTCAAGCAATGCATGAGGGTAAGTTCCGATCGATTACTCTTAAATACTATCAAGTAATTGTGCAAAGGCTATTACTATGATATTTTTGGACTATTACGTTAGTTTCGAATAAATGCACTTGAAGAATTACGAAAACCAGCCGCGAATTCCTAAACTTTCCAAAGTCTTAATGGGTGTATGGCAAAAAAGGATAACCTATGTATAACCCATTCGACTGGCATCTCAAGCTGGACTTTGTTTGCGAACCTTTTTACTAGGCTTCGAGTGAGTAACACAGATTTACTTATAGGAAATAGAATTCATTTAGGGGTGTAATCTCATTATAAAATATAAAATAGTGACGTGAGATGAAACTTTTAGCTATTATCAGTAAAATATTTTGTTTTTTCTTAAAGAAAGTTTTCCACAGAAACTTTGTATGCCTATAATCTTGGTGCTTATATTTTGGTTACAGAAAGACTAAGTTTCAGTTCCTTAAGAACTATAAATATTATTTAAAATGAAATGAATAAATGTTATTCTAAAAGTTTTTCTCATTAAATAAGTATATTATTCTTTTAGCAATATATTGTGTTTTTTAGTTAAAACTTCGTGTACCACAAGTAACGTAGAATCCCAATTAATGTTTATTTCGTCTATAGCGCAATAAAAGTCCTTACCATTAAATTATTGGTGTATCTAAGGAATGGGAATATTTGCTTCTCGCTGTGGAATAAATACCAAGATCTTTTGTTAAAAATCAAGGATTGCAACGTTGATTTATATATGAGACCTTGTATCAGGACGTAACAAACTCAAAGCAGTCGTTAGAAAGTTTATAACGATTACTTGCCATGGTGGAAAATCGAACCCGAGACTTCCAGGCATTCTTCCAGGTGAACTTGCCGGTACTGGGAGGAACCTCGGGTTTTATGAATGACTCCCAAGTTTTATTTATTGCGTTTAACGATTTTACTTTTTCGTTGAACGTAGTAATTTTGATTACCGCAGATATTACACAAAGTATCAATATCAATATACATCAATTGATGATTTTAAAAACATCGAAGTGAACCAGACTACAATTTTATTTAGAGTATAAAAATAATCCTGTCCTTATGATAACTTACTATGTTAATTTTATGTGAATATTATAATGCATGTTATGCAAAATGTCAGTTGATATTTAAATTAGATAATTTTCTCGTTTCTGTAACATAGAATGCTATAAAAAAAGGAGACAAAGAAGAAATAAGCACTTATGATGATAACGCTATTTACTGCCATTACTCAGCTGGGATGATAACGAATATTTCAGCTGTTCAATTCGTTATGTGCGAGTAAAGTGAAAATTCAATTTCAGTGGTAGCTGATTATTATGCCAGTGGGAGTTCTTTGCATGCTTAAATTAGAATATGAAAATTTCACCCATGTTACATGCTTCATCAATAAGCCTTTTTCAACAGACTTCATTAGTAGATATAATATTTCTCAGTATTTAAGTTATGCAGTTTTATTTTTATGATTAAAAATTAGTTATGCTAATATAATTTACAAATTCATTGGCATAAAATTTCAGAGAGGAATATGGCATGACTTTTAAGATATGTATTTACGTTGTTTTCAATATCTAGACACGTTCATTAATTTCTTGAATTATTAACAAAACCAGAATTTCACTATAGTATTTCAATAAATGCAATCAAAATGTCCGGCATTAATTTCAGCGGTGCTACAATTATGAAAGTTTTTTTTTTCAAAACTCTAAATTTAAACATAAGCACAATCAATTTTGTAGAATGTTACTTTCATTGTTGTTCTTGTTCGGAAAATAGCTTCAAGAAATCATTAAACAGGCGAAAAAATAATTTTCAGAATCGATTCGAATAAAAATAAAGTAATTTTATGAATACATTCCGATACCCTTTATTATAATTAAATTTTACCTTCTTTAAAGCAATAAAAATAATATTTCTTGCCATTAAGTTTTAATTTTTTTTCTATTTTTACGTACAAACAGATCTCTGACTAAACTCTCTAATTTTCAATTTAAATCCAAGCGTTTTATTAAGAAAGCATTTAAATGTATATCAAAGAAATAAGTAACCTTTGTTTTATTCCTTGGAGAGGAACCAAAAAGCAAAACTCACAAAAGATATATTTGTGTATTATATCCTACTCTTGCAAATTTCGAGAGAAAAAGAAAATATATTTTAACCAGATATGCTCTTTGGAACTGCTACAATGTTTGTGCTTTTGATTTCGGTTTCTCTAAAACAGAGGAGAATATTTTGCTTTCAATTTTAAAAGTTGTTATCTTTTATAGATCGTGAAGAGGCATTCAGAAAAGTTATAATAAGAGTTTTTCACATTGTAATTCCTTATTTGTTTTAACTCTTCATCCCTAGCTCGCATTTTTACTCGCTAAAATAATTTCAAAGGTATTACAGTAAACAGAGCACGTACCTATATAACTGGCATAAAAAGAACAGATGAATATAAAAAAGTGGAAAATATTAAAGTTTCCAAAGTTATCTCATTATTGTGATAAAGAGTTTATTTTGCCGTTAATAAAGCCTTTTCTGCTGTGATATAGGTTTATTTATGCGAAATTCTCTGGAAACTTCAATAAATATCATTAATGGTTTTGCATCTATATAAACTGTTTGCAGCATATCATATTTTTAGAATTATGTTAGAAAATGATATTTACTATTAGCGTTCAAATTCAGGCAAGAATCAATATGGTCAACAATTTACCAACGTAACTATTGTGACTACTCATTGACTTGAACAAAAACTTTTGATAGAAATATTAAAAACAAAGAAAATTTCAGGTAGTCTCTTCTAATGAAACTACTTTCATAGGGATATATGACAATAGTGTTAAGGCCAAGGGCAGGAGAATCGAAAATTACTGGACGAAGTAAAATAATTGCTAAATGTAAGAAAGAAACAGGGCAAAGAAGCAAATGACGGGTAATAAAAGAGAAGGGGAGAAAAGCCAACAATAAATCGAAACTACTAAAGATAAAGACTGGGCTAGTAGGAAGAAATAAAAGTATAAGATAAAAGTTCTGGAGAATGAATTGCAATGAATAGAAGAAAAGAAGAAGGGGAAAACTAAATTTATGATGGTTATAAAACAGACCACCGTGCGTGCTGATGTCGGAGCATGGGAAAAAGTTAAGGAAGTGGGAGAATTTTATAAATCCCGCCCTCGATGCGCATTGGTGAAAAGGGGATTTTGAAGAGGCAGCCACGGACGAATTGCGATGACATGGTAATAATATGGCCAATGGAATTGGAAGAGGCGGAGCCAGCATTAATAAGAGAAAAGTAATATAAAATAAGAGAGAGGCAAAAAAAAGGGAAGGAGAGCAGTTAGGAGTCAGGGAGAAGTAGTATCAACTTGACGACTATGTACGAAGCACATCCGAAGGAGAGTTAAGAGTCAGTGACAGAAGTTGTATCAATCTAACGAATATGTACGAAGTATGCCCGATAATAGTAATGTAAGCCGTGGCCCATGCAAAAGAGCCCGAGGAAGAGAGCGACCCAGTTTCCTGTACCGAGGGTCTCCAATGATTGAAGGAGCCCTATAACTTACGAAGAGAGTGCCCCAGTTTCCTGTATAGAATTTCTGCAATGATTGAAGGAGCCTTGTACCAAACGATGAGTGTCCCAATTTCCTGTATCGAGCATCTATAATGATTGAAGGAGCCCTGTACCCCACGAAGAGAGTTCCCCAGTTCCAGTGTGATGATAGTGCAACGAAATTTGTCATTACGAGTGCCAGATGCCCATAAAAGTGATCCAGTAATCATCGGTCGAGGTACCGTCTTTTGTGTTCCCTTTTCATATTACCGTCATTGCTTCTCATAGCGTAGCCGTCAATAACTTAATATAGAGCGCGATAGTGAAGTAATTTGAGTATAGAATGTTTGATGAGATAAATGATAATTCGTAAAAAACAATTTAGTGAATATAATGCGATGCTTGAATATGAGTAAATATTAGTTACTTTCAATAAGAATATAGTATGATATTTGAATTGATGCTAATGAGTATTTAAGGTTGAAGAAATACGTTGTAATAAGTAATGATAATTTGAGATGAGTATTGAATGTTTAATGATAATTAGTAGAAGATTGAATGTATCAGTATTATCTATGTGTATAACAATTAATAAATTAATATGTCATATTAAACCAGAGTTATTTTCCATCATTTGGAGTCACAATGAATGCAATGTACTAACCCCATCTTGAGTAATTAACAAATTCAAAATCAAAATTATTATATATATTTATAATACTCAACAATATCCTTTCACTGTCACAACTACCGCGCGTTATTAACGTAGGATTACTTATCCTTGCTTACCTCTTTTGTATGTATACAGTATATGTATGTATGTGTTATGTATATATCTAACTGTGTATATCAAAATTTTAAGCATATTGGAACTTACGTTACAGACTGGGTTTGGCACGCTGCCAAAATTATAATTCGCGAGGACGGATGGACGGACGGATTTAGCGTCTGAAATTTTGCTTTCCGAAGGACCGTTATGGAGGAATGTAATCCTACGTTAAAAATAATCAGCATTCTTTTGCTTTGAGTTTTTGATACCTTTTTTAAGCAAAATTAGTAATAAGATAATATTTAATAATAATATTTAGTAATCGGTCGGTTAATCTTTAAATGTTTTTAGGGGGGATTGGGGAAGCAAAGTGTTTTTTTAACACATTATATATTGTTTGTTTTCCTAAAAACAATGCTATAAACATTTTCTAACTCTAAATCGATGTTTCTAAATCCATGTGCCTTCTTCGCAGTAAATATCTCAATTGAAGCATTTACGAACCGATTTCATCCTTTTTAAATTTATTGAAAAAGATAGGAAGTCAATATAAAGTCCCCTAAGCAGATTTCTATCGCAAGACAAATTTAAACAATTTTCTGTTATATTCATTATTATGCAGCGTTAGGGTTTAATGAATTTTAATTGAAATTTAGCAGTTACATTGTAAGCTATTGTTAAATGCAGTGATGCCATTAATCGCAAGATTCAATTAAAGCGTTGTCAAATGTGAGGCATACACCTTCATGCACGCAAAGATCTCATTAATAGCACTGATTAATAACAGCGTATTTGATGCTAAATGAACAATTATGGGTACTCACAACTTCATTATATCAAATTCACTATAATGACTGACATGCTGAGCTTTATATTACGAATGTGCATCATTCAAAGGTCTGCGTACGTATTTTCCGCAACAGTTTCTTTTCATACAAATGATAAGATGTTTTGAGAACACGTCTCTATACAGGCTTACATTTAACAGGTGAGAGAGCAAAATATTTCTGTATTGTACGTGTTATAACTTATTTAAATAAACAAGTTAAGCTCGATAAACGTGTTAATGAAAGAACCCTACATTGTTGTGAACAGGGTTTACAATCAGATCTAGGACAAAAAACTAAAGATTTTTAAAGATGTACAATTGATGGTATTTCACATGCTTTACTAAATATTCCAGAAAAAACAGACTTTTTTCTCGTACTTAAAAGCTAAAAAAACAGTTCAAGCTCATGTATGATAAGGAATAAAATATTAAAAACTGAAATATGTATTAAATATATTAGTAAAATATAAGTTTAAGATACTTGGGCTTTCTTTTTTCTTCTAGCATTAAAGCGAAATGTAATAACTAGTAGACACCGTAATGTGTTTTTCTAATTTGTTGATCTGAAAGATCAATTTTCATTAGTAAATAACTGTTGATGATTATAAAAGGCGAGAAATTAATGGGTAGGAAAAAAAATTGTTCATATTTTTGTTTGTTCATATAATATGTGATGGAAAACGGTTTTTAGAGCAGTTGGTACATCAGAAAGGAAATACAACTTCAGATTTAAATATACTTTTTAGGTTAGCATTTATATACATTGCTGGACATTAAATTGCAACACTATAAAGGAGGGATGATACAAACGTCAAATTAGCATGAAAGGAAGACGATGCTGGTATATGTAAATACTTAGCATTTAAGCGCAATAGAACAACGCAGTGGGGAGAAACGGCATCTGAAACTCTGTATAAAAGGAAAGTTATGCAGCGGGTTTCTCATTCGGAAATCACATTTGAATGTTGGTTATTTGTGAGAAGATCGTGTTATACATCTATAAAAAGGAGAAATGACTAGCAGTACGTGTCGGAATTTGATAGTGGCAGGATAGTGGCCTATCGAGAGTGCGGTTTATCGTTCCACGATATTGACACTCCCATAGGTCGCAATCAACGATTGTCATGCAAATATGGAATCGTTGGATTCAGGAGGTTCATACTGGACGCCATGCAGGATATCAATGGTCTCACGTCACTAACGCTCAACAGGACAGACATGATGTCCGGTCGACGTTAAAGGATCATACAGCAACATCACGGACCTTTAGTAAGGAAATGGGCTTGTTTGCAGCACAAGTATCCGCACGGACAGTGCGAGTGCGACGACGTCTGGAACAGCACGGACTGTCTGCACGGTGACCATTTTTGAGGCTTCCCTCGACACTCTATAATAGAGCCGCGCGGCGACAGTGGTTCACCCAACGACAAAACTGGATACAGGAATGGCACCACGTCGTCTTTTCTGACGAATCCCAGTTCTGCGTGCAGCATCATGATGGACGTATCCTTGTCTGTAGGCAACGAGGAGAGCGCACGTGGCCTGTTTTCATTCGATATCGTGATACGGGCACTGCATCTGGTGTGATGGTATGGGCAGCTTTAGGGTACATAACACTAACACATCTTGTTCGTGTCGTCGGTAATCTGAACAGCCAGCGTTACATTTCTCACATCTTAAGGCTGGTTTTTGTCCCTATCTTCAAGTCCTCGAAGACGTCATCTTTCAACCAGATAATGCCAGACCGCATGTTGCCCGTCGTGTCCTTACCTACCTCGACACAGAACGTGTTCGACTGTTGAATTGGCCAGCACGTTCTCAGATCCCTCATCCACTGAAAATATCTGGATATGGGTTGCTCAGAGACCGTTACCGCTCTCCAGCCACTACTATTGATGAAGTGGGGCATAGACTTGAAGCAGCATGGAATGATTTGCCCCGTATCTGTCATCCAAGCCCAGATTGACTCTATGCCTAACCGGGTAACAGCCATTTTAGTGGCCAGAGGCGGCAGCTGTATGTACAAATTTTGACCCTGTATACCCCCAAATTGCCTTCAACTTTAATCATGTTTTCTTCTTACTATGCTGTATATGTTCAATAGTAAAGTTTTGTTATTTGCTTTCCTTCCTGGTGTTGCAATTTTAATGGCCAGCAGTGTACATTTTAAAAAATTCAGGTCTTTTAGGGTCTTTTAAGGCATTTGTGGACTCTGTGTGAATATTTAAATATAATCAGAGGTATTTATCGTTAAAAAATGATCTTTTAATCAGAGTCACTAAAAAAATTAGAAATTTTCAGAAACTATTTCATTTTAGTTAAAAGCAAAGCATTTCTTTGCTCAAAAAGGTTTTACTACTATTTATTATTTTTTAAAATCTTTTTCATGAGACCGTAAAAATTTATTTAGTTAATATACTTCCATTTCACATATTCTTTAAATTCACATCACAATATCACATTTATATTAAATGAAATAAAGGATGATAAATTTTCTTTAGCGCATCATTTCCAAAAGCGTATCATTATAAATTAAACACCTTATATAAAACCCTATTTTTGATAAAACCGTTTTATCTCAAAAGTTATTGAAGGAGCGTTCATCTCCTGATGATGGCATATTAATGTTTTCGAAACAATATCATAAATCCTAAATATATTAATGTGCTTTCACAAAATTTGGGATTTATGATTCCGTCAGGTATGCATTATTTCAAATTTAGTCCATTATTTACTTTCTGTTTAAAGAAATTAACAGATTTCTAACAAATATGAATGATCAAACTTGAAACTATAGGATTATGCTAAGTTCTTCCAATAGATACAACAACGATATCTTCCAGAATATTACAACTAAAAATTATAATGAAATGATAGTGATAATGAATATATATATATATATACATATATATTATACGAATATATATATATATATACATATATATTATACGAATATATATATATATATATATATACATAATGAATATATATATACAGTGGAATCTCGATCTATCGTTTTTCAAGGGACCGAATGAAATGAACGATAAATGCGGGAAAACGATAGATGCGGAAACATAACAAAGCAATATGATCGTTGGGACTGGATAAAATGAACGACACATACGGAAAAACGATGGATCCGAAAACGATCGATCGAGATTCCACTGTATATATATATATATATATATATATATATATATATATATATATATATATATATATATATATATATATATATATATATATATATATATATATATATATATATATATATATATATATATATATATATATATATATATATATATATACAGTGTGTGTAAACATGTGTTACAGCCGTAAATCCGAAGTCTGACCAATCGCGAGTCTGGCTGGTCATGATGCGTCTGACAATCAATGTCCAGTTTGCAAATTACCCATGAAAAAATTCCTTTTCTCTTTGATTTTGAAGTCACTTTTCTCTACTTTGACTAAACTAAAAGGATTTTTACATTGGAAATAACATGAGTTAGAACTGGTATAATAAAATCCTCTAACATATAGCTTTGACCACTCATTCTTGCACGTTTCGCGAACTCTTCATTCATTATCGGGCGCATCACAAATCACCCTATCAAAGCCCGAATTAGTCGTAAATTCTCGATTATTTCAAGCATTGGCCAAGTGATTTGGCCATTGCTAGAAGTGACCAGCCATTTCGCGATTTGGACAGACTTCGAACTTTAGCCGTAACATATGTTTATATATATACTATTTTTACTTACTTGACACTCATAACTGAAAACAACTACAGAATATATCGATTAAAATGTAATTTGAAACGTTATTTAAGGGGACCAGGGACCTTCAATCTCGAATTTTTTAATATTCAATTTTTAACTTTATACACAAAATGAGAATAATTAATTTTCTTTTTTATTACATTGATAACCCTTAAAATTCAAAATAAGGAATGCAGTTTTGCAGAATAATGAATGTTTTTCAAAAAAATTTCAAAAATGCTAACGTTTTTCAAAATGCTGTATGCGCATTCTATATTAATTACAGTCTTTAAATTTTTCATTATAAGTTTACCATATATATATAAATATAAATGTGCATTTATTTATTTATTTATTTATTTTGTAGGAATCTAAAGTCTAAAATAATTATTTTCTATTCTGCCTGCTATTTTTTGTACGTTTTTTATATTTTTACTTCATTTTATGGTCTATAAATTTGAAAAATATTTGCGATTTCAAAGAATTATGCACAGTGTTGTGACAAACACTGCAATTAACAATTCTGAGAAATTTAGAAGCTATCAGAAGAAAATGAATACGCAGAGAGCCTTTTGAAAAAATCTAGCATTTTTGAAGAATTTTTTGATAAATAGGTCTGATTCCTCCAAACAATACTTATTTGCGAGTTGGAAGTATCTTCAATATAGTAAAAAAGAATATTAATTATACTCATGTGATATATAGAGTTAAATATTGAAAATTAAAAAAGAACGAGATTGAAGGTCCCTTGTTCCCTTAATGTTCAAAGCCATTATTCAAAACAATGTAATAAGCCATAAAATTCAAAACTTTTTTGTTTGATTATTAAGAAATATTTCTCATCGGTCGTTGAATGAAATCGGAATATGTAGCTTTTATCTTCAAGAACGGAAAACCGGGAAATTCTCCGACCGTTCCATCGCGATATCGCAGTTGACGAGCTTTTCGCGTTAATCGATATTGTCTAACCTGTTGCAACTTACTCAGTAGAAATCTCGTTCGAATCAAGTAAATTCCATTACAGCAACAAGCTTGCAATTGAAAAGGAAATTTCTAACAAATTACAGGCAGGTAAGCAAATGATTTGTTGATTAAATTTATAAAATCGAAACGCGTATACATTTATTTGTATACCTGGTATGTTTTGGGGAGTTTTTTAGAAATTTGTTCATGTAAGATAATTTGATTACGTTGAACATTTAAGAACTGCATTGAATAGATTTTGACTTAAGTTGCAAATCTATAATCAATTAGAATGAAAATGGTTAAAAAACCTAATCTAGTTTTTATTTCATAAAAATCAATTCTTGCATACCACAAAATATATTTACCACAAACGAAACAAAATTGATATGACAGAATTTGTAATTATTTTACAAAATGCGTTTTTATTTAAATTGTAGGAAAAATGAAACGCGAAAATCTAAAAATTAAATTTACTAAGAAAATGTGATAAAGATGATTTTTGAAATTTCGAAACGAATTTTGGAACCTCAAATCTGTTCTGTACAGCAAATCGTTTGTCCTCTTCAAAGAGGACAAATTTTGATGTACAAACTTTATGGATTCCTTTTTACCTTCCCTTCCGCACTCACAAACCCTATCGATCTGTTATAGTCTATACTTAAGTTGCTAAAAGAATTCTTTGGGCAGTCTGTGAGAAAATTACTGCATCACTTTACTTCATTTTGGTCTTAAACGAAAGATTTTAACTACAAATGTGTCACATTTGGTTTTTGTGGCTGCAGTTTTATTAGTTAGAGACAATTTATAATTAAAATTTGCTTTTTTCGCATGCTCAGTGGCATGTTTAAATCTGGCTTTAGATACTCACTAAGTACGAGGCTGCATAACACATTAATTTTCTTTTCTGCGCATGCTCAGTGGCATGTTTTTATCTGGATTTAGATAATTACTATAAATCCATTACTATATTCCCATTATTTCACATATATTTATATAATATTACTTATTATACACCTTTTACACTTAAACTTATTCCTGTTTGAATACGCACTTTATAAACTACAAATATTTAGTATACTAGGCATATTAGTAAGCTGTTACACACACACACACACACACATATATATACATACACACACACACATATATATATACACATATATATACACATATATACACACACACATATATATACACACATATATATTACAGACACACACACATATATATACACTCACATATATATTACACACACATATATATTTTCTAAGCACGAGTCCGCAAAAAGACGTTAATTTGTTATTCAGAGGAATATCTCTAGCTACTTTTTATCGTGTACAATAGTAAATTTTGACGTGTATTTCTCTATTCTCAGTATCATGATTTTCAACATTTTACTGAGCTACAGATTTAATGAGTGAACATACTAAGTTTTTAGTTTATCATTGAGTAACCGTATTTATTTTTATTGGGTTCAATAGTAAGTTTTTAAAATGTATTTCTCTATTCTTAAAATTATGATTTTCAACATTTGGCAATAATGTGTTGAGTATAATTTGTGTACATTTTTCAATATATATAAAACAGTTCCGTAACTGACTCACTGACTGACATACAACGCACAGACCAAACCGCTGGACCTAAAGGGCTGAAATTTTCATGGCGATTCTTCTTATGGTGTAGGGATGCACTAAGAGAGATTTTTGAAAAATTCTTCTTAGATGTTTTAAAAATTAAATTTTTAAGCTGTTTTAGTACCTTTTTTTAAGTTTACATTTAAAATAATAATTTGAGGGTTATAAAATTTATATCACGAGAAAGATCATAAAAATTCCTTTAAAATGAATTCTTTTTGGAATCTTTACCTCTATTTTCTGATTTTGGTGAATTTTTAAAGATTAATTTTTAGAATTTAATTTATTAAATACCGATCACGTGATTTCTTTTTCTGGTACTTTAAATAAATTTATCGTCACGTGCATAACAACTAAATAGACAAAAAAATATTTTTTCTTGCTAATGCGGCAGACGATTGGACATTATTTTGTCAATAAAAATATCCTTTACGATTTTTTTATAAATATATATATTTTTTTCTACATCAATTGTATATATTGATCGTCGTATTTGATCGTCGTATTTATTATAAACATATATATATATTTATTTATTTTGGCATTAATTGCATACATTGACCATTGTATTTAATTTGAATCTACTCCGTAGCGAAGTCCGGGTTTTCAGCTAGTTTACTATATATCCATCCCGTTTTGACGAGTATCAATTAGTAAAACTGATGTGCAGAACTTTTAAACAGAAAATTATATCTAAAAAATTTTCTTATTATTTTCCCAATGCGGCAGACAGTACCTTGTATGGTATATACTTACCGCCATAGTACACCGCAGTCCCCTAGCCATTTTATTATGGGAGGAACCATATAGGCGGACTACCATTACCCCTTATGAAGGGACGACACAAAAGGAGGCTTTTAGTTGCGCAACGTCGGGGTTCGATCCGAGCACCCTCAGCACCGAAACCAGCGCGCTGTACCACAGGGAAACCACAAAATTTTCTAAAATAATTTTCCTTAGTTTGAAAAAAAAATCAGTTACTAAAAACTATTTTTTTCGTTACATAGGAACTGACAGTTAAATATCATTAAAGTTCAAAGTTCAAAGTTCTGCAAAATTTTAAGGAAACAGCAGATTTTATTGAATAAAAGTACATTATGTATAAAGTCTGATGAGTTTAAAAGTAGTTTCAAGAGTTATAGAATATCTGAATTGACTAATTCACTTTGAATTCACTCTTTTAAATTAATGCTCTTGGCATTTTATCAAATTTCCATTAATGACGTACAAGCAGTGTTAACGTTAATTTGTCACTTTACATTAACATTTTATTACTAATTTCATATCAGGAATATTTTTTGATCTTCATTACGGTAATATTTTCAAACATTGCATATTGTTGTCAAAGATAAATTAAGTTTGATTCAAAGTTTTGTTCCATTTCTCAAAAAAAATGTTTTACGATTAAACTTCATTCTCTTCTAGTTTTAAGATTCTGCATAGGAAAATTGGATTAAAATGGTTATGTAACATTTAAAGAATTATGTAAAACTTGTTACAAATTCAAAGAATGTACTTTTCCTTAAAGCTCATAAATATATATACTCAATTATGCAAATGAATTTCCTCCAATATTTTCATAAAAAGATTACAAGGAACATACAAATTATGACTAATTTATACTGATATTCTTTTATTATTTACTCTATAATAATGACAAATTGTCACTATAAAAATTTTATCCAACTTATTTATTCAAATATTATATATAAATATTTGCACATATACACTGAAGTGCCACTGAATTAGGGATACCTACCTAGTAACGAGTTGGGCCTTCTCTGGCCTTGATAACGGCTGCCACACGACGAGGTATAGATTCAACAAGTTTCTGGAAACGTTCCACGAGAATGGCTTGCTAAATATTGGCTAAAGCTGTCCATAATTCAGTAATGTTCTTTGGTGCTGTGTGATGGCCTTTCACGCCTTGTTCCAAAACATCCCAAAGATGCTCAATAGGATTTAAGTCTGGGCTTCTAGGTGGCCAATTCATGACAGAGAAGTCAGAGGAATGCTCATCCAACCAGCCAGTAGCCAACCGGGACTTGTGAGAGGTACAGTTATCTTGCTGGAAAACTCCATTACCCTGCGGATAACAGAACAGCATAAACGGATGGAGGTGATCACCCAGCAACTCTACGTACCGAATTGCATTGAGGGAGGTTGGTACACGCACCAAAGATCCCAAACTGTGCCACAAAAAAATCCCGCCAGACCATGATTGAGCCACCATGCCCTTGTAAAGTTCCAGCCAGGCATGCAGGATCCATGGCTTCATGAGCCTGACGCCATATTCTCAGCCTCCCGTCGGCGTTAAATAGTCGGAATCGAGACTCATCACTCCATGCTACTCGTTTCCAATCCTCTACACTCCAGTCTCTGTGCTCTCTTGCCCAGGCAAGACGTGCAGCCCGATGGCGAGTATAGAGCAATGGTACTCTCGTAGGCTCCCGAAACCCATACGGTGAAGCGAGCGTTGCAGTCCGTTTACTGACTGTACGACTGGCACCGTCATTAAACTGGGTGGTAATTTGAGCTAATGTTTGGCTTCGCTGGCTACGTACAATACGCCTGAGCCGTCTCTCACCACGCACTGTCAAGGCTAATTGTCCTTTGCAGTTTGCCCGATCGCTAGTTTTTTTTTTCCACCATCCATGTATTCTTGGTATACTCTTGACACTGTCGACCTTGGAAATCCTAGCTGTCTGATGATTTCGGAAATTGAATGGCCCATGCGTCGCGCACCTACGATTTGTCCGCGATCGAAGGCGTCTAAATCAGGCAGTTTACCCATACTGCTAATTCCAACAACTAATTCAGAACAACCACAGTACGCGCTATATATGCAGTTATCACAGCGTCCTCACTTGCGAATACATGATGCGCAGCGCTACACAATTTGCATAGGCTTTGCTATCCCTAATTCAGTGGCACTTCAGTGTATATAATATATATATATATATATATATATATATATATATATATATCTGTGTGCGTGGGGAGGGGGGAGTGTAAGTAATAAATTTTAACCACCTCTAATCTTTAATCACCTGTAATCCGAGTTCTCTCTCTCTCTCTCTCTCTCTCTCTCTCTCTCTCTAACCTTTCCGTTCTTTACCCCTTTAACCTACTTCGCCAACTCCCGGCAACCCATTTACAGCTACTTGTACGCTGGCCAGATGAGAGCTGAACGTCGCTTTGTAAGGTCATGTTATTGCTGGAATAAACTCATTTGTTTTTGAATTCGAATAGTATTGTTTCTCAATCTCGAGGTCTTATTCCCAGGAGATGACCCTCCGGGTCATTTCACACACACATATATATATATACATACATGCATACATATATATATATATATATATATATATATATATATATATATATATATATATATATATATATATATATATACATATATATATATATATATATATATAACACCTTACTAATATGCCTAGTATACAAAAAAATTGTAGTTTATAATGTGCGTATTCAAACAGGAATAAGTTTAAGTGTAAAAGGTGTATAATAAATAATATTATATAAATATATGTGAAATAATGGGAATATTATATATTGTTGTTCCTAATGACCCCTAGCGTTAATCTCCAGACCAAGCGAGGCTCCTGTTAATAATAGCAGCCGAAGGGTCAGAGTCCGACTTGGCTTGGTACCACCACAATTTTGACCGAGCACCCCCAGGGGCGACAAATGGGGGGATCGTACCTTCCTCACCCACTGACCTCAAAGAACTCTCCGGTCAACGGATTTAACGTGCCCACATCTGGCTAAGACACGAAGGGATTTAACAGCGCTTCGCGGGATTCTGTCCGCATACGCTCAGTATTGAAAACCGACGCGCTACCGATAGGTTACCTTTGGTCTTGAATGTTATATAAATCTTGTGAATGTTCAATTTGCTATTATAGACCCTCAAAATTTTAAAATTTGAATAAATTTTTTCATCCTAGAAATTCCCGAAAATGATAAAATTAAAGATAATTTATTGAAATTAAAATAATGATAAGTATATGAAGAAGCTATTATTATTTAATGTCGGCCTTCTTACGACTAGAAGCTTGGATTTTTTCAAAATCGAGTTAAGTCTATCCACACTTTAAGTCGCCAATACTTCAAGAACGTGTCATCGGAGAGCAGAATTTTTTTGTTTGCTACAATAGCTAATAAATAAGAGTACACCGACAATGAATGGAAATTCAAGCGTTAATTATAAGATATGAAAATTAGACAATTAAAGGAACAGATATATTAAATAATTTAACATTGTTATATCTTTAAGGAAACTAGGTAACTTGGTATGTCATTTATCCTCCTGTTCGGCAAAGAAAAAATAAAATTCGATTTTATTCTGTATCCACTCGATTTGTTCAAACTCATAATGACAGTGAAGGGTTAAGAGTTGTTTTTCAATTTTTTCCGATATTTAGGATAATAGTAAATTTGCAATCAACTATGAATAATTTAAATATAAATTAAGGCAATTTTTACAGAAGACCAATGGATTTTATTTGTGAAACTCTAGGCTTTTGCCTTTGGAAACTGGTGACCATCCACAAGAGGAGAACAAGTTGGCGACTCTTGCTGATCAGCTTTTACTTGAGATCTCCAGCCAAGAAACCTTTTTAATCACCTAAAACAACGAAGTCTTTAGCTTGTGCTTCATTTTTTTACGAAAATTATTAGGGAATCTCCAAAAACGTGGGAAACGATCTCAAAAGGGTAATGTCTCATTCAGTGAAACTTCAATACAGAATTTGTTTAATCTAAGACTTATTAGGGAGAAAATAGTATCCTAACACTGCCAAAAAAGTAGCACTCAAAAAGTAGTTAACAATGCGTATCTAAAATGGTGGAAGTCAAAGTTAAAATTCAACACACGTCACTTTATGCTCACCCACTAGTGTAACGTAGAAAAAAATCTTCACATACATCAAAAAGCAGGGAGTTTGTTCGCTGTTAATTATAGAAAACTATAATCAGATTTATTTACGCTGTGTTAATGCTCTTATTTTGTTTTCACATACACATAGAGTTAAATGAATCATATGTTGGTACTTTTATTTTGCAAGGGCAACTTTTGCTGTTCCAAGCTACATAAATAGCCAACAACACATTTCTGTTGTTTAAAAAACATACACATCAAAATAACATCCTAACTCTTTTAAAACCAAAACTATTAAATGTTAGAGCTCTCATACATAATATACGCGCCTACTTTGCGGAAAGATATTTTCTGTTTTAATTTACGAGAAAAGGAACTGAAATGTATTTCAAATATATTTTAAGCATTCCTGTTTTAAAGTCCCATAAATAAATTATATTAGTCCTTTACAAATAGGCTTTTAGCGAGAAATGATAGCTAAGGAAATTGAAAAATAACATTTAAAGTTATATGTTTGTTCAATGTTTATTTTTTACTAAACTCAAGAGAAAGCTCACAGATATACGAGGAACTATGATATCAACGGCATTTCTGAATCCATTAGCTACTTTATTATATGGTTAACGTTAAAGAAAATTTACCACATTTGTATTTTTTTCATTTTTACTCCCAGATAATTTGGGGACAAAGTGCCATTACCAGCAAAATAGGTTGACAAGATATCACGTGCTAATTATAATCTACCACTTTAGGTTCCTCTGATTGTCGCAAAAGAACACGAGGTATTATCAATTCAGCACGCTTTTATGTAATTAATTTTGTTTCTTCTGCCGAACATTACGTTGAATAAGGATAAAAGCATGCAATAGTATGTGAAGTAATTATAGAATCGTTACAGAGCACACTCCCATCGATTTTTACTGCCCGTGTCTGCTCCAAACATATGCAAATCGTCATCTCGCGTGACAAATGATTTAACCCAATATCTCACTATGTTGCATATTTCAGTATATTACGTTTTTGTGTGCAGTTTGTCCAATAAAAGCGTTTGCATTATACAATACAAAATATCTCATGTTGGGACATTAAAATACCAATATCAGAATGAAATTTCGAATGCTTAATCTATACGAGGTTGTTTGATTATGGAAACGTAATTTTTAATTTGTAAGTGAGTAAGTAATGTTGCAAACACACGAAAATTTTTCCAGACTGTACATAGTCTTTATTCTCAAAAACCTCTACTACCATATAAATTAAAATTTTAATCTTTGTTGCATAGACATTCAATGTTACGAGAATTTGTCATACAAATCAAAAATTCTACAAACTCGTTTAAAGATATTAAGTCCAGTTTTGTTGCGTGTATAGCTCAGTTTACGAGAAAGGTAAATTTTAGTTAAGACCGAATTGAACAATAGCACCCCGAATATTTTTCGTCGATGTCTGTCTTTTACACTGTCAAAATCAAATAAATCTGTAAAAAATTCAGTTTAAAATTTTTATAGACATGAAAACTTCCCCATTACAAACATACTGTAGTGACTTGCGTCACTAGAAGCTGCGTGCAATTTCTCGCAATCCAATTTGCGAAACATGATACGAAAACATTGACTGATGTATGCGCCATATCCCTCAAATCCGATATAAAATTAGCTTTTAAGTAAGCTTCGAATCACGGTGCTACTATCTTCACGAATTTGTAACAATTTTTTTTTCTTGATGTAAGTACTCTAGTATATGTATTTTCGGTTCGTACGACGTAGTGTAAAATATGGTGGAGTTCTATTAAAATATTGCGTTACCTACTTTTGATATTTTTTGCGTTTTAAATGGAATCACGTGTTGCAAGCTTCACTTAAATTCGCAACAGAATTCCGCCTCGTCCGGTCATAGTATGTGGTCACTCGATGCACTTCGAGGGAGAGGGGGCAAATATCTTGGTGTATCTTTGGTAACGAGCGAGCCGACTTCCTTGCCAAGTCCGCCACAAGGCGTGAAATTGACATTAGTGTCAATATTCCCAAATCTTTTTTTAAGATGGTCATGTTTGAGAGTATGGTGGAGTCATGGAACCAAGAATACGTCAGCTCAAATAATGGTAGTTTAACCAAGAAATTTTTCCCGTCCATTAGAATGAGACTTTCTTGCCATCACTTCTTTGCTAACTACAAATTGACTCAGTTCCTCACAGGACATGGAAATTTTAAGAGCTATTTGAGTAGATTTAAATTCTGTTCGGCGACCCCCTGTGACTGCAGCGTTGGTGGCGAGGAAAATACTGAACATGTTCTGTTTTTGCGTTCGAAGTACCGCAGGGAGAGAAATATTTTTAAATTGGCTCTTAAGGACTTAAATATTAACTGGCCTCCCAATTTCTTTCTGCTCGTTTCTGGGAAGGGTGCTTTCAGCTTATTTTGTAAATTTATTGTAAATATTTGTAATTCTTCTTAGTTTCTTTTGTTTGTTTTGTTTTGTCTGTTTCTTCTGTTTTCTTAGTGTTTTATACTTACCTCAGTAAGTCCCGTGTGATACTTCGTGGTACACGGGAATTTTATGTGTATTTTTTAATTTAAAAAATATATATATATATCTTGGTGTGTATCTTGACAGTAGACTTACGCATAAGAAAAACACTAGTTACTCTAGTTTCAACATTGGTAAGCTCTTTAAATCCCGTAGAGACTTAGCTCACATCCTGTACCAGAGCCAAATGAGTATAGAAAACAAACTTCTTCTCTATAAGACTGTTCTTATGGCCACCTTACCTTCCGCTGCTCCGGTTTGGGGCTCAGCAGAGGGCACTCACATCCAAAGACTGAAGACTATCAAAATAAAACCCTTCGCGGAATTAGGAAAGCCCCTTGGTACATCCGTAGCAAAGTTATTCATAGATATTTGACAATAGAGCCCATTAAATACCATATGAAAGAACTAGCAATAAACTTTTTATGATAACCTCTTTGCAGTAGATAATGAAGATCTAATTGACCTCCCAGATTATGACCCAAAAAAATTTCTCAGGCGGCCTAAGACCACACTGAAAATAAACCCTGGAATTGTTCCCATTCACAACAGCTAACTTCCTTTTCCTCTCCTTGCTTCAAACCCCCACTCACTTGACTACTTCTGGTTTCCGAACTATCACTCCGAACAATCAACCACAACTCCATGTTGCTCCGCCCACTGACTCATATCCCATTAGCTCTCTTCGTAGAATTCACTGCTTCGTTCTCGTTGGATCTCTGTCCAGCCATCTTTACGCTTTGAACCTTCCTCGATTGTCTCAGGTTAAATATTTTTTTCCAAAACCCTCTCTCTCTTTTATTAATATTTTCTCTACATCCCCAGTTATTCCTTCGTTACCTACCAACCTAAACTTTTAAAACTATTTGTAATTTAATTTAATTCACTTTTTTCCCACACCCTCTCAGTACCATTATAATCAATTTTAGAGAACAGTAATCATGATACATTCCACATTGAATATAGAGTATATGGAGCTCTAGCTCCCAGGAGCCTCTAAATATAATTATACCTATGCCTATGCTAAATACGCAGGAATATCAAGACATCAGTGTAAAGGTTAATAAAAGAAACTACCGGACATCTCTTTAGTTTTTTATCAGAGAACATTCAGGCTTTTGCTGAGTGTTTTCGTTTGTCCTCTACTTCTTGTTTTATCAACCGCAATTTATTCTAATATAGTGTTTAAGTATTTTGAAAAGGACTATAAGATTCTAAATGGGGATAATCTCGAAGTTCAGGAAACTGAGTATGAAATAATTATCAGTTAAAGTGAAATTGAGGGTGATTTAAGTAAACATCAATGAGCGAACAAATAAGTAACGATAAATTTCTATAATGTTTGTTCGCTTTTCTATAAATATTTTCAGAACAGCAAAATTCAACATTATTTTCAATCTCTCCAATACGAATGATAGTATTTTTATTGTCTTATTATAATGTAATTAAATATGAGAGACAAGATGTATTGTGAAATTTTACCAGACGTCAAAATTTTAGTACCCTTAAAGAGATTTATTAAAAAGACATAAACTATATCAAAATATGTGGTGTACAAATAAGGTTCAGTGGAGCCAAAAAATGTTTGGACAAAAACGCTAATAAAAGCTAATAACTGATCAGGAAAAGCACTCACCGAATTCTCCGCAATCTCTCATAAAATTATGTCGTAACTGACACTTCACAACAAAATATGGATTCAGGTTATTACTGTCAACAACAAAAAGCATAAGAAAAACTAGTTCGTCTATTAACAATGAAAAAACAGTTAGTAAGAAAGTGAAAACCTCTACTGAACTAGCTCGCTGGTAACAGTATGTTTATTTTATTGACAGCTAACACTTTTCTTTTAAGTATTTCTGAAAAGGGAAAAGTACCGCATCTTCATGAAATTAGTTCAAAATGTACTTTCAACAGAGGGACCCATTCAAACGATCCTGAAAACAACCGAAAACTTTCTGTTATGGTATGGTTAGATATAAGCAAAAGACGCAAACTGTTTGTTTTCTTCATCGATAAGAGAAACAATATAGAACAGAAATTCGTTTCAAAAAATGTTTTGAACGTTCACATGATTAAACTCTCTAAAATGATATTCATCTGTACCTAATTCTTTAGATTTTGACGTTTGGAACTCTAAATCTTAAAAGTTTATGTCAACTAATAAATTCAGGAAGCTAAACTAAACGTATTAATTAATAATTCAGGGCATTCGCATGAACGAACTTTTGGATGACATAACGTGTGCCAATTCTGAGGCTTTTAAAAGTAGATTATCATATGTGGTTAAAGTCCAAGTAGTGAGAATAGAAATTGTCTATTAAATAACGAAAACCTATCTTTAACCAATTTAGAAATCCTCTTAATCTATAAATAAAGTTCGAAATACTGTCATTTATTCACGTCGTTTAGCCACGTGTAGGGTGTGGCTCCCTAATTAGATGCTATTTTGTTAAAATCGTGAACAGTGTATACTGCGAAGTGACATACTGCATCCAATAAATAAGATTTGAAAAATAATCATTTTCGATGGTTGTATTTCACTTGAAAGTAATATTTCCTTGAGTAAATATATAGTTAAATGCATAGCTCTAAGAGTTAAACATTTAATGTTGACGATGCAATCACTTAGAATCATCTCTGCTTGTCTTAAATTTCCTGATCTTGCTTTACTTCTTCGGAAAATAATCCATAATTTAACAACTGAATATTTACTATATAATAAAACCCGGAGTTTATTTTATCTTTATTATATCAGTTGCCGAATGATGTTTTCAAGCGTTTTCTTTACGTTGAATGTATGTGATTTCAAAATGAGAAATCTTTAACAGAAAAAAATATCTATCTGAATTTAATATCTTCTCTAATTAAAAGAATTTAACACATCAGTGAGGCCGTTTCCTGAAAGAGAAGATTTATTGTTGACATAACACAATAAAGGACTTCCCACTTTCAATGAAAGACCTTCTTCATTAAAAATGCATAGGAAATTGTATTTCAATATTTTGTTTTCACTTGGAAGTAATTAAATAAGTTATTAAAAAACTTATTTTATGTCTTTCACTTGACTGATAATCACCATCTCCACTTCTCCATTACTTTATTCTACTCTTTTCTAAACATTACCAAATATCTATAATCTAATAACAATTAGTTTCGTTAAACTTAATTGTTTATTTTAGAAAAATTCCTTCTTTAGGGCACTGTCGTAAGCACTTAGTGGTTAAATCTGAGGGTTTTAAAATGAGAAATTTTTCATTTCAGTTTAATGTTTCAAATTAAAGTAGAATATTTAATCTGAAACTTAATACCATTATCAACTGATGACCACCTTTTTTAAGACATCCGTAAAACTGTAATTACGGCTTTTTAGAGTTATTTCGTGTTAAATATATTTACTTGGATCATAATTAAATTTATTGAGAAATTTTAGTATATTTCATTGATATGAGGGTAAAATCATTCGTAAATAAAACTTTTACATTTTCATGCTGAATTATAAGTGTTATGAAAACATCTTTCTATGAACCTTCTATGATATTTCCAACTTATCGAATCGTTCATGCGAAGAATATTAAAATCAGTGACCTACAAAAAAATATAGTAATGTACATTCGGTTATAGACATTTTAATAAAACGTCTGTTTTTCTTAAAATAGAAATAGAAATTTATTCCTTAATCTAACTTTTTAACTTTCAGTCATCTATATATTTAAGTTGCTAAGCCGACTTTTTGGGCAGTCCATGAGAGAAAACTACTGCATCAATTTAGTTCATTTTGGTCTTAAACGAAAGATTGTAATCTGTAGATTTGTCAAATTTGGTTTTTGTAACCACAATTTCTATTAATTAGAGATAATTTACAATTAAAAACTGATTTCTGCGCATGCTCAGTGGCATGTTCAAATTTGGCTTTAGAAACTCACTGTTTCTGCGTATGCTCAGTGCCATGTTTTAATGATAAACACGTTTATTTCGTCGAGTCTCTCTAGATCTCTCTTTGCTATTTTTATTTTTGTGATAATTAAGTTTGTGAAATATAAGATTAAACCTGATGGAAATTGTTTATTTCGCGCTTTTTAATTAGCGATAATTTACAGTTAAAAAAATTTCTTTCTGCGCAGGCTCAGTGACATTTTTAAATCTGGCTTTGGATACTCACTAAGCACAATGCCGCTTCAACACATTAATTTTTTTCTGCGCATTATTGTGATTTTCAACATTTGGGAATGATTTGTCGAGTATAATTTGTGTATTAGTACATTTATTTACTATCTAGCCGTCATGTTTTGGCGGGTATCAACTAGTAATGTTATAACTTTTTATTATTTGAAATTGTAGATTTTAGTAATGAGGGTTACATGTTGTTTCACATTTTAGGATCTCATTTTATCATTTCTAAACAGTTCGAACATAATTAAGTTTCAGAGTTTTTCAGGTAGCATATGCTTAAAAGTGCTTAAAGCATGAATTAATCGAACCCGCAGCATTTAATGAAAAATTGGCATACAAATTTAAATACATCAGTTAAATAAAGTAATATGTAATTATGTGAACAATCTGATAACATCTGAACAGCTAAATATAAAATTAAAAATTTATTTCTTATTCTAAATACCAAACTTCAGTTATAAAAAAGTATTTCTTGTTATTGCAGATTATTAATTTTCATATTTAAAGTCAGATGATCTTGAAGTTCTTAAGGGATATCTGTCACTCTTTCATTTCTAAATAATTGAACATAATTTCCGTTATATAGTTTATGAAGCATCCCACATGCCTCGATGTATGATGTATATATTAATTTTGGCCATAGTATTATTGGATAAGAGGTTAAAAAATTTATATGAATATTAATTAAGTGTTTCAATTCTACAATAACATCTGCAAAGATGTTGTTGTTTGTTGTTAGCCTTCTACCACCATCTCTGACATCATAGAAGGATTTTCGGTCTACGAATTTAACGTGCCTAGGTCCAGATGCGAACGAGGGTATTTTAAATAGCGTCGTCGGGATTCGAACCGAGAAACCCCCCCCCCCCCATTTCCAAGACCAACGTTCTACCACTACACTACCTCGGGCTCCCATCTGAAAAGCTAAGAAAGACAATACAATTTTATTTGATATACTGGTGAATATCAATTACAAAAAGCAAAGTTATTTTTAGATATAACAACTTTTCATAATTGCAGAAAATGGTCTTTGAAAATTGTAAGAAACATCCGCCTTTCTTTTCTAAACAACTGAATCATGATTGCTGTTGTATGGTGCTTCATTCATCTTACGTTTTCATGTGTAAGAAGTGTGTCATTCTACAGCCCAAAAAATTTAATGAATATTTGTTCAGGAGGCTTCCCCTCTCTCAATATCAGTCGGTTCCACAGCAGCATACAATATAAAAGATACAAAAAAATTGCAACATCAAAAAAGTATCGATATGATAGTACAAGACGAAAGATAAAAAATCATAAAAAATACCGTTATTTTAAACTATGTAAATATACCGGGTGGTTATAATTAAACTTCCCCAATAAACGGCATCCTACAGCGCATACGGGTGAACGGAATGCAACGAAATTTCGTATATGGGCTGGCTATACACGAGATGCGCTCACGGAATTTCGAAAAAAAAATTTTTAGTTTAAAAATGTCCACTAGAGTGCGCCTTTTCGGGAAAAAACATGAAATTTAACACAATAAACGACCAAAACGGAATACAGAAACAATACTAACAATCTAGAACAAGAATTATGAGTAATAAAATGTAAAACCGGGAAAAGATGTCAGTTGTAGGAGAAAAATGTCGAGATTTGCATGCTTGGGATGAAGAGGAAGCTTTATGCAAAACACGTCAGGGAATAAAACGTTTGCAGACGTTGTCATTTTTAAGTCAATGTCTATTGTGTCGAATTATTGTGAGGATGTTGTGACGTTGGATGATTTAAAGAACTCCATTACGCTTCATTTGCAAATCCTCACAACTGATCAGTTACGATCTGCTGTTGAATACATTGTCCATCGACTTTGCAGGTGAATGAAGGTGGTCACGTGAAGCAGCTTTCCCTACATCGTCCTGGACACGATTAACAACTGCTCCTCTTGTGCAATTTCGTCCTAATCTGTTCTTGTTTCTGCAAACTGAACTATTTTTGTTTCTCCCTTACCTTTACTTAATGTCGTTCGATGACAAGGTGATCAGAAACTAGTCAATAAATGTTAATATTGTTTCTGTATTCCGTTTTGGTCGTTTATTGTGTTAAATATCATGTGTTTCCCGAAAAGGCGCCCTCTGGTGGACATTTTGGAACTAAATTATTTTTTTTCGAAATTCCGTGAGCGCATCTCGTGTGTAGCCCATATACAAAATTTCGTTGCATTCCGTTCACCCGTTTGCGCTGTAGGATGCCGTTTATAGGGGAAGTTTAATTATAACCACCCGGTACATGTGTGGGGTGAAAACACTCATGTGTACTTTTAATAATATATAATACTGCATACAATTCCCGGCATATATATAATTATTATTCATGCATTCATTCATCAATAGCTCGACAGTCCTGGTTGGACCCTGGCTTTATCAAGAAGACGGAACCAGTCCTTCCTTCTGTGCGCCACAGCTTTCCAGTCTTTGACATTGATTGAGACAAAGTCACTTTGGAGGCAGTCCGCCCACCTCAGTCTGGGTCTGCCTCTTCTTCTGACTCCTGTTGGCTTCGCCAGAAAGATTTTTTTCGTCGTTCGGTCATCCTTCATTCTCAAAATGTGTCCGTCCCATTTCATGCGTTGGATTTTATGATACTTCAGAATGTCCGGTTCTCTGAATAACCTATAAAGTTCAGAGTTAGTTCTCCTTGTCCAAACTCCGTTATCACAAAAGCCACCAAAAACGGATCGGATAATCTTCCTCTCGAAAATTGCGAGGGTTCTCCCATCAGCCTGGGACAAGTTCCACGTTTCAGATGCATACGTGAGAACTGTCCTAATTAATATTTTGTATATTAACAACTTGGTATTCCTTTTAAGGGGACTCACGACTCTTAAGTCGAGGAAATAAGAGGCTATTTTCATACTTTTTGAATCTTTGTAACTATTTAAATTTACTCCTACTTTACAATACTTTTAAGTTTATATGATAAATTGATATATTTATTTTAATAAACAAATTTTCAACTCTCCAAAAAATTTTAAATAATTTTTTTTAAATGCTTTATATATACCTTGTTTTTTAAGCATTTTTATTGTATACTGGCTTGCGCGCAGAACAATGAAATCAATTTTACACTTAAATGTATAATTCCTGTTTTATATTTAAAATAAATAATTCAAAATACAATTGAACATAAAACATTCAACATTATTTGTTTTTCAATTTTTTTTAAAACTGTTCAAAATATACTTAAAATTTCCTTAAATTTTTGCATCAATTTACCCCTGAAAAAATAACAAAATGTGCAGTGATTGCAATAATTCTAGTTCAAACGCAATAAAATAACATGATTATGCAGTGATTAAAAATTTCATGGAATTATGTTTCATAGTTTTTGAGATATCAGTTGCAGAATGATGCAAAATTACATTTTGAGAAAAATGAGTGTAACATTTTTCTTACCATAAACTTGATCAATAATTAAATATTTAGAATATCAATATCTCCAGAACTAAGCGGAATATTTTCATGCGGTTTGCTTTATTTTTTCCAGAAATGATCAGGCTTTAACATATATTTTTTTCAAAAAATCGAATGATTTAAAGATTTAAGGGTAGTGAGTCCCCTTAATGTTGTCAGATTTCATAAATTTTCTTAGACCATAAAAATACCATATAATTATTATTGCTACGAAATAATCCTAAAATAATAAGTGTATGGGATATTTTAATTTCCATTCTTAAAAATTTACAATTTAATAACAATAATCAAATCTTATTTCTTCATATGTTTCCCAGGAAAACAGACTTGCGTCACTGAAACATACAACAACGAATAAAAGACGAAATTCAAAATCACCAGGATGGAATAGATAAATATAGTTTCAAAAATTGCCCTGAAATTCAGTGTGGTATTACACTAGAAGACTACAACAGAAATCTTAATTACATTTGTTTTACTAAAGGGAGACTTGCGGTTAGTGCTGACACAACAAAGACTTGATATCAGTTAAATATTCATTTTAAGAGATCCCTACTAATATTTTTTTATTTATCACCGAAAAAAACTCGCAAAACACTAAAGTGCCACGGCACACAAATTAGGAATCACTGATCTAGATTAACAATGAAACTGTCCCCACCTCGTTCTGCCTACCGGACTGAAGGCAGTAACTACGACATTTTTCTGTTGTAGTCTTCTAGTGTAATACCGAATTTCAGGGCAATTTTTGAAACTATATTTATCTATTCTATCCTGGTGATTTTACTTATATCTTTCAAGAAATGTGCTGACCAGGGCCACTTGTCATAACTCTCTCAAATTAATGAAATAGTAAGTGTCACTGGATAATCACCATAAGATTAAATTTAGAAAGTCAAGAAAGTTTGAAAGGGTGCAAAGAAAAATAAAAAAGGTTATTCAGCTAACAAATGTTTTCTCATCAATGAAATCCTTTACAAAAATCTAGAATAATTGCTCAACGAGCAATCATTTTATGATCAGTAAAATCTGTTTCAAGTCATATTTTACACTTTGACGTTTTAATGTAAAATTAACGATAATGGTAAATGTAAATGAGATATCAATGACTAGTAATTTTATTAATGAAGAGAGACAAGTCGGAGGGGGGGGGGGGTGGTAATATAATCCATAGATCCATACATTAAGAAAATAAAGAAGTTACTATACAATTAGATATGCATACATATGAGTGTCTGTAGATTACTTACGATAAATAACACTATGCACATTGCTAACCTCACTCCTTACGTATTAATAGAAATATTGTAGCAATATGCTCACACACACACACATATATATATATATATATATATATATATATGCTTGTCTGTTTCATGGTTATTTCTTAAACTGAAGATTTCAAACCTATTTCTCTATAATCTTATGTTTTATAATCCTCTTTCCCAATAAAATAAAACAGCTTGAGATTATTAGTTTAATTATACTAACTAAAGAGATATTTAAGTCTATAAAAAACTTCGAAATGAAATATTTTAGAGGATTAAATTTTATTTTTCTTAAGTAAGCCAAGTCTATTAAATTTTAATATTTCGCTCTCTTGAATGCGGGAAACATTTCTCCTTTAATCCTTTTTGTATTAAAAAGTTTGTCTTTGGGAAGTCAATTTTCGGATATATATATTTCGCCTTATTTTTATCTAGATTACCTAGTTTTAAAATATGTTTGTGGGTTTTTTTCTCATATCTTTCAATGAATCTACACTGAATTTCTTGGCAGTTTTTCAAACTATATTTATAAATTCTATTTTGGTGTTTTTTATTAATATCTTAAATAAATCTACACTAAATTTCATGGCAATTATTGAAACTATATTTATATATTCTAGTCTTGTGTTTTTTACTTATATCTTTCAAAAAACCTTTTATGAATTTCATGGCAATTTTTGAAACTATATTTATATATTCTATTCTAGTGCTTTATACTTATATCTTTCAATAAATCTACACTGAATTTGATGGCAATATTTGAAACTATATTTATATATTCTATTCTGGTGTTTTTTTTCTTATATCTTTCAATAAATCTACACTGAATTTCTTGGCAGTTTTTCAAACTATATTTATATATTCTATTCTGGTGTTTTTTATTTTCAATAAATTTACACTGAATTTCTCGGCAGTTTTTTAAACTATATTTATATATACTATTCTGGTGTTTTTACTTATATCTTTCACTAAATAAATAACAAAAGCGATAGAGTAAGTATTTATTTGAAATTAAATTTGACAAAATTAATCCGCTTTGGTTTAATATTGAAAAAATTTGAAAAAAGTAAAATTCTAAAAAGGGTTCCCCGAGTTTTTAATTTCATTCTCAAGGGTGCAACAAAAGTAGAAATGTCGGGAATTCCTGATGTAGATGTTTTTATGGTGATTAACAAATAGGGCTCATAAATGTGGTGAAGAAAAAGATTCCTTTCAGTGGTGTCCTACCATAGGGATTGATGATAAGAGAGAGTTTAGGGAAACATTCTATTAGAATTTTTATTCCCTGTCAAAAAGTTTCATCATTATAGAGAAGAATGTAAAATACAAGTAAAGGATAATATCTTTATTATTTTTTTAAAAAGAAAGGTAATAAGTTATAGAAAATCATTATATGGAAACGCCCTCACATTGGGAGGACTTGTATTCTTCTCAAGATATCCACCTCAGTGAAGTCAGGATTCTAGTTAAATCCCGGTCCTAGCAGACAATCATTAAAACTTCCTACCAACAGCAAAGTTCCATGGAGTAATACCATCCATAGTTTTCTAAAGCACAGCAACCAACCGAAGAAATTTCGTACATCTGTTCTCTCTACTTGAGAGAAAAAAAACTCTCTGACAGAAACTTTTATTTTTTTAAATTGAACTTGTAAGGTATACACAAGATTCGATTCACAAGAATCGAACTTTTGAGTGAATGAATTAAAGAAGCTGCTTGAGATATGTTAATTTCGGCATACGTGCTTAGTATAAATACCATGCAGCGTCATTAATAAAAAAGGTGGTTAGGGTTGAAAAAGGCTGTTAAGGTTGATAGATAAGCGAGAGGGAGCTACGGGGTAAGTAGCTCCAGGTGTTATCCTGCGCTAGTGCTTAGGGGGCCCAAAGTTTACGTGGCAGTACTGCTGGTTTGACTCTCTGCTGGTTTGTGAATATGGCAATGTGTATTTCTATTGAATGCTAATATATATATATTCCGTACAAGTAGTACATATACTTATTGCTGTAAAAGCAAATTCTATATGTGCAACGAATTCAATAAACATTGTTTCATGTATAAACTGTGTTTGTATCAAATTCATTTAGAGTGCCACTTCAAATTATATACAACCAAGTCTGAGTAGAAGTGAGCTAATTACTCTATAAACTGTTTTTTGTCCTTCTTTTAAAGATATTCCCCAAATATGCTTTATTTTTCCTTTTACCTGATAATTATAAATTTAAAAAGAAAATTGAAATAATGGGCTATATATTAATAATAAACCCTAAATTTATATCTTCCCAGTATTCAGGATTTTTAAAAAATATTATTTAAATTAAACTTTAAAATACTTTTTAAATTAAACTTTAATTGAGAAAAATTCAATTCCAATTTATCAGCAACTTAATTCTACTCTTATATAATGCCTAGTATCACTCTCATTTCTTTGAGAATCTCAGATGGAGTCTTAAGCAGGAAAATGAAAAAATTGGGGAATACACTTTGAATTAATTGAGAGACTACCCATTTAAAATTTAACTACTCCTTTTTCATACTTTCCACGTCTATTACGAACAGAAAATAAATTATTATGAAGTTTGGCTTACTTAAGAGATCATACTTATTTGTTTCAATTTAATATTAATTTAAATCCTTTCATCCTCCCAAAATACCTTTATATTTATTATACACTCTAATATCAAAGGATATAATCAAAGGAATTTCAAACTAATTTTGTAGAACCATAGAAGAAACTACTAGAGAACTTTGGCTAATTAGGAGTTCAATTCATTTAAATTTAAACTAAAGAATAGTTCCCTTTCATGGAACTTATAGAGGATTCCAAGACAGAAAATGAACAGCTTCTAAGTAACCATAATGGAAATATTGAATTTGAGAAATAAAACTCACAACTTGTTTGATTCAAATGAAATCCGACCATGTGACGGTGGGATTTTTTTCCAACTGAATTTTCTACATTTCTGAATCGTTCGTAGATACTACAATCACTCCTAATGCTCCCTAACTAAAGAATAACTATAATATTATAAACATTTTTTTTACGAGAGAGTTTATGAAGCTATGTGATTTGTGCTTTAACTGCTATTTTTAAGGTTTTAAATCATTTTCACTTTTATTAATAAAAGATAAAAATTGCACTCTATATTAAATATCCTATATCAAGACATCAGATACAAAAAAAATACTTATGATATAAAAGTAGTTACTCCGAAGTAATACCTCTTAATGTAAGTTAGTATTTCTACGGGTTGGATAAAAGAATTTAGTGTTTTGGAAGTTACTCGTTACTAGAAACATTTCCTTCAGTTTTTATGCCAGACATTTGATAAAAATTTGGGACTCGTAAATCGTTCTTAAATATAAAGAATATATTAAGATTTTCAGTTAATCTAATATATAAAAATGAATGTTTGTATCTCTGTAATTGTATAGAAATCCACAGTTTAGCAGCAACGATCGTGAAATTTTACATACAGGCGTCTTTAAAAACAGCCGAGGGTCTGAAGAACTTCAAAAATCGAAATTAATTATCGTTGATTTTTAATTAATAAAAAACCAACAATTTGTAAGCTGTTACACTTTGTGGAATCACTTCTCTGAATATGGCGTCCACGTTAGGGTTAGCTGGCAAACAGCGAACGAAAAGATAAAAATAAATAAAATCAAAAAGTTTCAAGTTATATATTAAACCAGAATAATAAATGAAAATAATAATCTTTCAATTCAGATTTTATACTCTAAAATAAATCGGATCCAACGGCATATTGACACTCTCCCACGCGATGGAAAATTCGAATCAACCACGCTAAGTGTCACGATCTTTTTTAATCGCTACTGCAATCCCCCTAGCTTATGTCTTTGTGTCTATTGAAGAGTTAAAGACTAAGCTTCTATCCTGCTAACTTATTTCTCACTTAAAACTCCTCTTACTCCATAAATGTATGTATATTCACCAATCCATAGCAACAATCCAAAAAACTCATTGCGTATATTTTTTACTTTACTCACCAGTTTTGTGTATAATCGTGGCGCAGTTGTTAAAACGCTTCGTTTGGTACCCCCGTAAGACTCGGGTTCGAGTATGGGATCGTGCAAATTTTGCTAAACGTGTATTTTCATCTTTTTTATGAAGGCTTTTTTATTTCAGCTTTTATTTTATTATTTTTTTAATTATTATCTTTATTTTATTTTATTATTTTTTAAATTATTATTTTTATTTTATTTTATTATTTTTTTTAATTATTTTTATTTTATTTTTTTTCAGCTTTTTTATCATGAAAGACCGAATATAGCTGAAATCTGAGGAGTTTATTATACATTTATATATTTTTAATTGGTTTTCATATTATTAATGTGTATAACATTTCGTATGCTTTTTTTTCTATGTTATTTATACTGTGTTTAGTTTTTTAATGGATTTTGGTAGGTTTATTATAAATTTATATATTTTATGTTTTACTCTCCAGGATTTTTTGCTCCAATGATAAAGGCTAAATCTTTTCTATGTTATTTATACTGTGTTTAGTTTTAAAATTGATTTTGGTTAACAAACATTCATCAATAATTTATTTCTGGGCATTGTATTGCTAACAATTAGGCTAATCAACAATTTTTTAAGGATGCGATTCTCGATTCACAGATATGCAATAGATGGCGCCACTATTTTAAACCTTTAGTATTCTATAAACCAACACCTCCTAAACGTGTTCCTAAACGAACGGTACATTCAAATTAAATACAATGTCAGTGTATGCAATTAATGCCTATATATATATATATATATATATATTACGATTTTTTTATTAATATATAAAAAAAAAATATATATATTAATAAAAAAATCGTAAGGGATATTTTTATAGACAAAATAATGTAGAAGAAAATATTCAAATTAAATCTCATACGACATACTAAAGAATATAGTACAGTTAATGTAGTACAGTTTGAGGAACATATCTTTTACATTATTTAAAATTTTTTTGAATAATGTGCAATCGTCTGCCGCATTAGCAAGAAAAAAAGCATTTTTTTGCCTATTTCGTTGTTATGTGAAGATAAATTTATTTAAAGTAACAGAAAAAGAAATCACGTGATCAGCGTTTAATAAATTAACCTTTTACATGCCAATGTTCCTTTTTTGGAACACCATGTTTAATATTTTTTAAAAAATAAACTGTGATATCTGTCAGTTTGAAAAAATTACCGTATATTATAGAAGGCATGATTGATTTTTTGACTTTTTTTTTTCAAATATGAATATTTTAGCGTAGAAACATTTCTAAAAATCAGCTTTTTTCACAATTTTTACAGTACGTAAG
Source organism: Dolomedes plantarius (assembly GCA_907164885.2). NCBI lineage: Eukaryota > Metazoa > Arthropoda > Arachnida > Araneae > Dolomedidae > Dolomedes > Dolomedes plantarius. The sequence continues at coordinate 198,610,740 of OU015492.1, forward strand.
AAAAAAAATTCTATAAAATTCCTAAAAATTCAAATCCACCCAAAAATTTCCCCATCGTACTTGCAAAGGACAAGTTTAACGAGTTAATAAAATAAATTAAAATAATAACAAGAAATATTTCCTCAAGACTGCGTAAAAATGCAATGTTCCAAAAAAGGAACATTGGCATGTAACGATATACAAAAGCAGTGATATCACACGTGATCAGTGATTCTGCCGTCAATCATTCATTCTGCCGTCTGATTACTTAGAAAATTCAGCCGAACTTACAAAGCTGTATGCCCTATAAAAAGGAGACTCTTTAGACGTCGACGCAAATGACATTCGGCAGTTTCTTGGATTTCTGTTGTTTAGTGGCTACCACTCAGTACCTGATGAAAATACATATTCGAGCTCTCAGGAAGATTTGCATATCCTAATTGTTAACAATACAATGCCCAGAAATAAATTTCGGATGTTAAAAAAGTATTTCCACATTGTTGATAATAATAAATTGGAACCAGGCGATAAATTAGGAAAAATTTCTCCCTTTTATAAAGAGGTTGGAAAAAATTTTCGTCAATTTGGATTTTTTCATGAAAATATGAGTATTGATGAATCCATGGTTCCGTGTTATTTACATCGTTCGGCTAAGGTGTTCATACGTGGAAAGCCAATTCGCTTTGGTTTCAAAGTTTGGATGATCTGCTCAGTAAATGGTTACCCTTATGCTATGTCTATCTACGGTGGAAAAAGTTCGAAAAATGAAAATTTGCCACTTGGATCAAAAGTTGTCTCCGAACTATTATCTTTTATTGACAATCCAGAGAAACGCAAAATATTTTTCGATAACTTTTTTTACATCGTACAGTCTGCTGACAGATTTATCTAACAAAGTCTTTAAGGCAATCGGCACAGTGCAAGAATCCAGAACGCGACAATGTTCTCTTAAAACAGCAAAAGAAATATCGAAATTTCAACGTGGAGAGTTTGATTACCGATGCGATGGAGAAGTTTATATGTGCCATTGGAACGATAGTTTTGTTGTAACTATTACATCAAATTTTATCACTCACGAACCATTAGGAAGAGCAAAAAGATATGTCCGAGCTAAAATAAAAGTTGATTTTCCTTAACCTTACATTATAAAATTATATAATAAAGGAATGAGTGGAGTACACCTGTTGGACCGACTTCCTGGAAGTTATCGACCAAAGTTACGCAGCAAAATATGGTACTTTATTCCTTGATCATAGTGTGGCATGTAAAAGGTTAAATTCTAAAAATTAATCTTTAAAAATTCACCAAAAATCATAAAATGGAGGTAAGATTCGAAAAAGATTTCATATTAAAGGAATTTTTATGATTTTTTTCGTGATATAAATTTTATAACCCTCAAATTATTATTATTTTAAATGCAAACTTAAAAAAAGTTATTAAAACAACTCAAAAATTTAATTTTAAAAAAATCTAAGAATTTTTCAAAAATCTTTCTTAGTGCAATCCTACACTATAAGAAGAATCGCCATGCGAAATTTCAGCCCTTTTATTTCCCGCGGTTTGGTCTGTACGTTGTATGTCAGTCAGTCAATCAGTCAGTCAGTCAGTTAGTTACGGAACTGTTTTATATATATATTATTATTACTATCTTTATATCGTAACGTTAACTTCATGCGCACGCATTATTTTCCTATGCTTTTTTATCTTTATTATAGCGTAATTTTCATATGATTTTAAACAACAATAATTTTTAACTGGCATTCAATTCGCTGTTAAAACTTTATATTTACACCCTATTTAAAAGAAGTAGGGTGTAAATTTTTCAAAGAGGATGTTTCAACACCCAACTTCAAAGAAGTAGGGTGTAAATTGTAGGGTAGAAAGTTGGTAAAATCAAAATTTTGTGCAATGTACTTAATTTCTCGATTAAAAGTAGTTTTTTTCTAAAAATTAATTTATTTCGCTTGAAAAGCTAAACATTTTATGCACGCGGTTTATATTATTATTACTATCTTTATATCATAAAGTTAACTTCACACGCGAGCATTATTTTCATATGCTTTTTTTATTATTATCTTTATAATAGCTTTATTTTCATATGCTTTTAAACAACTATCGTTTTTGTTCATATTATGTTGGTTTTTTATTAATTAAAAATTAAGGGTCATTAATTTCGATTCCGGAAGTTCTTATTATCTTTATTTTCATATGCTTTTTCATTTACGAATTATTCAAATGTTGGTTTAAAAACTTATGTAATTCATACATTTGCGTGAGTTTAATTATTGTAATTAATAAATTTATATTTCTGGAGAGGATGTTTCAGGTTTTAGTGGTACTAGGATGAAAGGCTGAATCTACCAAAATTCTGAGGAGTTTATTATGGAGAGAAAAGGAATTTAATATGTAGAGGATGTTTATAGGAGTTTAATGTGGAGAGGAGTTGAATGGTTTGCAGCCCTCAATCAAACACTTCATTTTTTAAGAGGCAATTATTATTATATTTATTATTGGAAATTTCAGCTAAACCTGTAATTTCAGCTTCTTTTTTTGCCCAAATGATAAAAGGCTAAATCTAGCTGAATTCTGAGGAGTTTATTATAATTTTATATATTTTTTATTGGGTTTTCATTTTATTCATGTGTATAAGATTTCACATGTTTTTTTCTATGTTATTTATAACGTGTTTAGTTTTAAATTAATTTTGGTTAGCAAACATTAGACAATTTGACATTTTTACTTTTCAGATTTTAGTGCTTCAATGATGAAAGGCTGAAATTCCTGAATTCTGAGATGTCTATAACATTTCACATATATTTTTTCTATGTTATTTATACTGTGTTGATTTTGGTTAACAAATATTGTTAAAATCCCGGGCAATGCCGGGTACTTCAGCTAGTCATATATATATTTTTACATGTTATTACTATGTAGAAATAGACTTACTTATCCAATAGCACATTTTTTAAAATATAAGTAAATATTAACTGCTAACTCGTTTTACTTTAATTTACCAATATGCACACACTACAAACGTAGTCTGTAATAAAAAAATAGACTCTAATGAAACCTTGTAAGCATTATTTCAACATCTCGTTGTACATTCCTTACGAATGAAAAAAACTGGTAATCACGGCAAGTCAAATCAAATAATATTGCCCTGTTGAGGGTAAAAAAACTATTCAGAGGTTATAACAGAACTATACAGATACATGATCATTTAACTAGGGTTTAATTGAAATTATAATAAATTTTTATACATTTTCAGAGAATTTTTGAAAAAGTCTCATTGAATTTTTTGTTTGGGATCCAAGTTGACACTCTTTCGGACAGTTTGAATTTTTTTTTCTTTTCGACTCATTTCCTATTTGGATTCCCGGAAGATTCCATAAAACAGGTCAATTATTTAGTTTTCAAGTAGGAATCAAACTTTCAGTCAAGCATGCAATGAAATGGAAACTGGTTACTTATGCTTGCGAGAAACATTTCCTTCAGTTTTTATGCCAGACATTTGATAAAAATTTGGGACTCGTAAATCGTTCTTAAACATAAAGAATAGGTTAAGATTTTCAGTTAATCATATATATTTTTAGATGTTATTACTATGTAGAAATAGACTTACTTATCCAATAACACATTTTTTAAAATATAAGTATATATTAACTACATAATATTATGCTTAATTAAATGTAGTATTCACTATTTAATTAGGCTGTTATATATTAAATTAAAATTAACAGCAAAACTTTTCATGAACTGTTTTCTAGATGTTTTTAAAGTATTTCATTTTATTCAAAAATTATAAAAAAATGACTGTTTTGCTTGCGTTACGTTAGATTAGCAAAATAAACCTCAATCTCTGATTAAGAAATTTATTTGCAAAATATTTTTCAGCATGTTATTGAAAATTGCTTTGAAACTTTTCAATTCCCAAATTATTTTCCGATTCCTATAAACCATAAGTTGCTGAGAAGAGTATTTTTTTTTAATTTTGAAAATACAAGCAAATTTTATGGCCGCTTTATTTTATATCCCTTTTTTAAATATGAAATTGCATATGTTTGCAAAAGGGAAATAAGAAAAGTATTTATTTTCATATGCATGAAGAAAATGGAGAAAAAATTTTAAATGAGTGTGTAAAAGGGTTTTTTTCATGTATACCTTATTCTGCCGGTGAACGTGAATGTTTTATTTCCCTTCCTTTTTTTGGATATTATTTTTAGGTGAAACTGGGATGGAAATAAGCTTTTTTTAAAGCACCAGAGAAGTAATTTCTGAATTATACTTGTAAGGTATACACAAGATTCGATTCCCAAGAATCGAACTTTTGAGTGAAGGAATTAAAGAAGCTGCTTCAGATATGCTAATTTTTGTGGCATACGCGCTTAGTATAAATACCATGCAGCGTCATTAATGAGAAGGGGAGGTTGTTAAGGTTGAAAAGGTGTTATCCTGCGCTAGTGCTTAGCGGGCCAGAAGTTTACATGGCAGTACTGCTGGTTTGACTTACTGTTCGTGAGTATAATAATATATTGTTCTTGAAAGCTGTGTTTATACATTCCGTACAAGTAGTACGCATGCTTATTGCTGTAAAGCCAATTATATGTGCAACGAATTCAATAAACATTGTTTCATGTATAAACTGTGTGTGGTTCAAATTCAAATAGAGAGCCACTTCAAATTATATACACCCAGGTCTGGGTAGAAGTGAGTATAGATTCTCTATATACTTCTGCGGACAGCATTTTGGCCTTAACTCATGACAAAAAAATCCTCTAGAATGAATTCTCAGTGAGATTTCTGCAGATGATACGAATATCCATTTTGCTACCTTACAAGATGGGCTCTAAAGTTTAAGTTAATTTAATACCAAGAAAAATATTCTTATTTTTTTAACCACGTATCAAAACAGACTCTGCTCCTGCACTCAAAAGTAATTATCAGTTGCGTTATCTTACTTCGCAATTATTCATGCGAACGCAGTAAATGTCGAGATGAGGATTTATGAATTTTTTCGACAAATGCTATGCATTGGATTTTTTTATTTATTTATTAAATGTAAGGATATAGAAACATTTAAATGAGTCGTAAAATTTATGTACTTCCCTTTTCATTTTCTTGTGAAACTTAATATGACAGAATGATTCACAACTCAAATTTCTTTCTTAAAAATGTTCCTATCAGTCACCTCAAAACCCTTGCTTTAAAAGAAATGCACATTAAATTTTCATCTGGCAAATGGTTCTAAAAATGTATTGGAGAGCCATTAAGCGCACTTTCCGTTTATTATTCTATAAAAGAGTTCCCCGTGAAGACATCCATGAAATTTCCCACTACGTAGGGAAGAGCTCTTAACAGTTTTAATTTTTTTACTATTAAACTGAATCTACTACCGGCTGTCAATTTATCTAGACAAATTACCGCGAGATATACTACCCTTAATAAGTACGATGTCAGAAAAAGTCTTTAAGTATGACAAAATTTAAGTGTTGGACATTAATGAAACTCTCCTGGTAAGCATGTTTTTTTTCAGACAGACAATACCAAAACTTTTACATACATTTCAAATGTAATTACTTGCATCTTGGACATATTATTTTAATATATGTTATAACAGAGTTAGAAAATACTCTGTTTTATTCGGGGAATTTGTTAATGAATTTTTCGCTTTCTGTTCATACATTTAAATAATTAATAAGAGTAAACCTGTGTGGGTAAATCTCTGTAATAAAATGTAACCAATAAAACGCAATGTAAACAAGGGTTCCCCCCTGAAATAATGGGCTGGCTCCTACCGTCTTAAACTCTCCTCAGTAAGACATAGAGAGAATAACAACGTATCTACGGGGTTTGTATAAATAGACCGTGCACAAATACTGATAACGATGGATTTTTTTTTAAAGTTTTCATATATTTTCTACTCAATGTCGATACCTTTGGTACAACAATATTTAAACTTTTTTTAATCCCCTCCATAAAGTACGACTTGTCCCATTCTAAAGAATAAGTAGTCGATGCGGGCTAAAGACATTTACCCCGGATACATCCAGTAAGTTACGTATTTATTTGACAGTTGTCTGCAGCACAATGCGGCTTCCCTGTCTCAGAACTATTGAAAACAAAATTAAACATAAGCTAGAGCAACCTAGCCGTTGCCACTAAACAAAAAGAAAAATGTTACAAACCACGGAAACAGGACATTATCATACAAATTTTAAATAATTACAAGATAAAAAGAACATTTTATATACCATGTTTTTAAATTTTCTGTTGAATCATATAAACTTGACAATTCTATGTATTAATAAATACTTTTTAAAATATTTTGATGAATTATCCCATCGACTTGAAAGAAAATGAAGTTAATTGGAAGTTGACTTGCGTTTAACTTTTTGTTCCCGTCCCGGCCGATAGATGGCTGCACAAATCTACAAAACAAAATTAATTGATTATTAATTCAATACTGCTTAAATATGGCTAAAAGTACTAAAATAATGCACGTTCTGAGCTATTCTAAAAGTTTTAAATGTCTAACTAGTCGGGAAGTTTGTTAAAAATTGATTGCAAGATTTCTACCGGACAAATACACACACACACAAACAAACAAACAAACAAACAAGAAAGCGAGTTAATAAAAACATAGTAAAAAGTAATATATCCAGACAATAAGCATTTTTTTTTACTGTAACCTCGAAATTTTATGCAAATCTCTGCCCTGAAAAAAGGTTTTTTTTCATATTTCGGAAGAAGCAGTAGTCCGAGATGACCAAACTTGGAGAATTCGAAGGTGGAGAGGAATTTCGTAGCGTAATTCAAACAGTTTTGCCGCCGCAATCACAGAAAAATGATACAGAGCATTGTCATGATGGAAAAGAACCTTTTTTGCTAAACGGAGTCATTTTATCCAAATTTCTATACTTAATAATGTGATCAGTGAAGATGCGTAGTACACTCGGTGATTGTTTTATCCTTTTCCAAGTAGTCAATAAAGATTTTACCGTGGGCGTCCTCAGTGCTATAACCACTTGTCCTCTTTCGGAAGCTGAGAAAATATCAACAAACGACTCGTAAATCATTTTACGCAAAGCTGCAGGCTTGCTATAATATCTATCTGGTTTTATTTTCTGTCATCGTTTTACCTCTTAGAAAATAACGTTTTATCATAACGCGGAACTCGCTTTTGTCTATTTTATGAACAGTAAGTCCATTTTGTGAGATTACTGTCTAAAATGGCTGTCAATCAATTGTTGCTTACAGTTTGGCATGCATGCCTTTGAACATGCTAAATGTGAAAGCGTCAACAAAATCCGTGTAGTGACGTCATCACTCGAATTTTGCACAGACTCATGAAACGATTCTCGTACTAGTTCATTTGTAAAGTTCCTTTATATTTTCACTGGATATGGATTCTATTCCCACTATTTACTAGTATAATATGGACAGTGAATGAAAACTCCTAAAAACTGTGCCACATAAAAGATACATCAAGTCAAATTATAACTCGCCCATATAGGTGAAATTTAGACTTTTATTATTCGCCTATTCTTCACATACGCCAGTTGTTCTACTATAGGAATTTCTTGTTCATGTTGCTTTCATCGAGCAAATAATGGCGAAGATATATAATAGGAACACATATACCTCTTCTAAATTGCATGATAATTATCGCGTAATGTAGTTCAGTATTTCCTTAGAACAGATTAAAAAATTAATCTGACATAAATTGTCATGACAAATGCATAATATTATAAAGTCCTCCACATAATAACTTATGTACTAACCTATCTTTTCGAAATTTATTTTAAAGTTTGATTTACTTTTTTGCCATACATAGTTAAGGTTAGTAACATAGTTAAGCAAAAGTAAGGAATCTGGCGAATAAACACAAATAGGTAGTGTGGCAAATAATATACATAATATAAAATTACGTATATGGGATCAAGGTGTGGGGAAAATTGCTTGTGAAATGTTATATACATTTTTTTAAAATTTAAAACAATTCTAGTAACAATTGATATAAAAAGTCTTCAATATAAGTCATGTTGTTTCAGATTTACGGATTTCATATCCAAAGTAAATATGATATGGTGCATAAAAATGCAGAGAAATACTCCCTTTGAAATTGCATACTCCACCCTTCAGCTATTTCTTTGAAAGTTTTCTCTAATTTAGAGATGCACATAATATTTTACGTGCATTATTATGCCATGATGCGATTGTAAAACTATTGGGCACAAAAAAATAATTCTTTGACAAAAGAACAGCGGTTTTTTCTACCAATTTATGTAAAACCCTATAGATACAATGCATTTTTTTTTGGTCTTCGAGTTTTTCATGTCAATAAAGGACTTTTTTCTTTTGAAAATATTTCAAAGGAAAATCAAAGAATCCATCGGTATAAGTTTAAAAAAAATAAGTTCTGAACTTTTATTTTCTTATATTACATTTCTCTTAATATTTGCTCAGTTGGCAGAACTTGATGATGTTAATGCAATGTTTTCGCAAAATTAGAGCTGAATCGTGCGAATCAGCGTTATAATTACAAAATAATCTTTTTCCTTAGAGGTATAGTTAGAAATAATCTATTAAGTTTTAAAGAAGCACAATTCATTTTCATAAAACAACTCAGTATTTCTTAAAATGAATCTCAAAACAACTTGTAGCATTTTGAATGAACATCTTAAGAAAATATGTAAAAAGGAGTTTAAAAACAAAAAAAGAAACTATTGTGTCGTAAGAGATACAGTTTCTAGACCTTTTCGTATTATATTTATTATAGTTAAAATATCTAAACGTATAACTCCTAGAGGAATTGAATATTTTTGTGGAATGGATGGAATTTCGTATATAAAAATTATTTATAATATCAAATTAACGTAAGGAAATTCAAAAATTCTCATACTATAAATAAATTAATCTTAATACGTACTATACTCTAGAGTTGTCGTTATACACTTAAATTATATGTTGTTAAATGTCTTATAAACTATTAGTATAACTAGTTTATAAATTTTTTATAACTTTTAAGCTTTAAACATTGTAATTTCTATTTCTCAAAATAATAATTTTACGTATTTAACTATAAACCATATATTTTCAATTTTGAAAATACTTTCCACACTGGGTTGATGAAAAATTCCTGTTCGGAAACAAAGTTATGTGCAATAAGACATAAAAATTCCTGTCGAAATATATAGGGGTTATCAAAGAAAACGAAGCACTTGCCGTTTCAGCAAAAAAATAATTTATTAATAAATTTTTGACCCAGATTTTTCTTACAAAACAAAAGGAATTCGACGTGGGACAGAGTGATATGAGTCATGTGCATAAGATATTGGAATTTAGGAACCATTCATCCTTCATCTTGTGTCATAACGTTTTTAGTGTTGTGAGACAGGGAGAACGAGATTGAAATTTTCTCTCCATATGTTCCGACGAATATTCAATAACGTTGAGGTAAGAGAATTGAGGTGGCTAAAATTGACACTGTACGTTATCTACATACTCGTATTAGCCTTGGGATAAATATCATCCCTATCTGCAAGCCAATCATCCGACATTTTACCTATTAATTCTACAACAGCATATTCTACATCGACCGTACTATTACAACTACGCGACAGCTTATAGTCGTTCCTCACCGTATTATGTAACTATTCTTGCCCATCACATTCCCACCTGATTTAGTACATACGAGGCATTGCATTCCCCCTTTTAAAGCAGTTTTTCATCATTTTGATAATTCCTGTATAAGTTGTTTTAATTTTTTTTCCTTTTTTAATTCATTCTCCCTATCTCAGTTGGTATATTTTCGCCTATCATCAAAAAATTCTACAATTTCCCCAGAGAATTCCTGATTTTTTTCACTTAAAATGTGGCAGCTCTGCTGCTCTGTTCTTATAAATGAGGTCTGTCACGCCAGGAACTTCACTAGTTTCAATAACGTTAGAAAAACTTCATTTTTCTTGAACGTTCTTAAGAAAAAGCATTGAGAATACGGACTCGATAATGTACTGTTTGATAATCAGACGTATGTTGTAAAGGAAAGTAATAAAGATATGTGAGTGTCGTGCCCTATCTTTTTTTTAATATGTCCCTGTAGGTATATATAATGTCCTGTAGTAAATACCACAGGTATTTTTTAAAGCATATTTTTGTGAATTTGTTCCTTGGCAAAAACAATGCTAAAGTTTATCTGAGAGGACAAAAATTTCTGTCTTTACTTACACACACACACACACGCATATATATATATATATATATATATATATATTAAACTAAGTAAGATTTTAAAATCCTAGTGATAAAATAGGGTTGGAAGGAGCTATTGGAAAAAAAATTAACTTTGTTTGTCCCTCAGTATCATTTGCAAAACAAATAAAATAAGTTATGTGTTCGCAAACAATGCGAAAAACAAGACACGGTGCCATGCACCCCTTAAAAGACCCAAAAAAACTATTAAAAACAAAGCGTCTGGGAGCAAGTAATCCATATTTGGATGGAAGTCATTATTGCCCTTTGAAAACCAAAGAGAAAAGCACCTTTGCAAAACCAAAATTAAAAAAACCACTGCGATGGTCAAATATGATATGATAAAAGACAAAACAATTCCAAATTATGCTCATTTTACAAGAACTGTAAGTATACTCATAATGGAATCTTGTAGAAGGCAATTAGCATAATTTGTACATATTTAGTGAAAGTGTAATTACAATTTCAAAAGAAGTTTGAATTACGTTAAAAATTGAGATGAATAACCATGCTAATTCTGAAAAAAATCTGCGTGTAAATTAAAAGTTATGTTAAGCATTCGATAAAACTTAATGCTTAAGTCAAAAGAGAAATACTGATGTACGTGTGTTTAATTATGTTGAGTTAGCAAAATAAAATTGATATTTTTATGCGTGATTAATAGAATCAATATACAGGGTGTCCATAATTAAACTTCCCTACTTAAAGTTGTCTACAGTCGAAACTCTGGTTCAGAAAGTTATGAAATTTTGTGTAGGATATATTGAGGGGATGGGAATTTGTGTGAGCGAATAAAAAATTAGTTCAAAATTTCACCACCAGAAGTCGTTTTTGATGAATTGCACATTTAACCAACATTTACTTCAGTTAAAAAAATTTATCACAACCAGGCATGTTCAACATGACGGCCATCATTTTCAGCTACCATTTGAAATCGTAAGATAGCATGTTCTACAGTAGACCGCAGTGCGTCCAGGAAAATGCTGAGAACATGTCGTGTAATGCTGTCTTTCAGATCAGGTATTGTTCTTGGTTTATCAAGATTGACTAGATGTTCTACATGCCCCGAAAGCGAAAAGTCGCATGGGTTGAGGTCTGGGGATCGGCGAGGACACACATTATTGGCGGCTGATGACACGTTCTTCTGTAAAGTGATTTTTGAGAACGTTCTTAACACGAAGGCTAATGAGTGGAAGAGCTCCATCTTGCATAAAAATTGTGCGTGGAAGACACTGACGTGATTGCAGATCCGAAACAACTTCTGCAATTCAGTTCTGCGATTCAGTAACAAGGATGCATATTGATACCCGTTGACTGAGCATGTTACTGGACCTCTAGGACTTAATTCCTCGAAGAAATACGGGCCGAGAATAAAAATGCAGAAAATCCCCTCTACACGGTTACTTTGCGATGAATGCATTGGAACACCTAAGATTAAACTCTGATTTTCTGGTTCCCAAATCCGGCAGTTGTGAGTATTCACCGAACCGTCCCAAAAAAGTGGGCTTCGTCTGTCCAGAGAATATTCCAAGGCCATTCTGCATCAACCTCAAAGCGAGCAAGAAACTGAAGGGAGAACCGCTGTCGAGTCTCGAAATCATGTGTAAGCAACCTCTGTACAAATTGAAGCTTGTACGGATAATACCGGAGGATATTCCGCATGACCTTCTGGACAGTTGAACGGGTCAGATCCAATGCTTCTGCCATACGACGGACACTGGTACTAGCCTGTTCGTTGGAAGCTTTGTCCTCTTCCACCTGAAGCGCAACCTTCTCTACAGCTTCTGCGGAAACAGGTTTCCTTCCTCTTCCAGAATGAATGTTAAAAGAACCAGTTTCTTCAAATCTGGCCACCTTTAATCGAAAACCTTTAACAGTCAATGGACCTTTTCGTATTCCCTTCAAACTCTGAAATTTTCGAAGAGCAACTAGTGCTGAATCATTGTTTTGGTAAAACAATTTTACTAACAAGCTCGATTTGGTAATCATAACGATGACATTCTGATTAGCAATTTCAAGCACGCTGAAACCCAAATCTCCGTCAAAGTTTCTAGGTTTTATAACAGCTTCTGCTCTACGTCGACAAAAATTAATTAGCATATTTGTTTCTTCTTCGTTCCTTGAAATCTTTTGTCCAAAAATTAGTTATCGAACAAGTTTCCGATCCACTTTGCAATCACTTTAAAGATTGTAAAATTTAATGAGTATGATTTATTGTGTTAGGGTGACCTGTGGATAAAAAGATGGTAAAATCTTAAGTAAAGAACCAGTCGTAAATGTGTAATTCATCAGAAAACGCCCTGTGGTGGTGAAATTTTGAACTAATTTTTTTATTCGCTCAAACAAATTCCCATCCCTCAATATGTCCTACACAAAATTTCGTTACTTTCTGAACCATAGTTTCGACTGTAGATAACTTTAAAGTAGGGAAGTTTAATTATGGACACCCTGTATATACAACTTGTGTCGCTTTCTTTAATAATATGGTTTTTACGAAATTATTTCTTAATACTGCCGATTTAGTTAACAGATAAGTAATTAGTTAATGATGCCAATTTAGTTAAAAATTAATAGAAATAAACTTGCATATATATATGTATGCTTGCATAAATGTGTAATTTCAATTCAACATTATAATCATGTTTTAAAATTTATTTTATGTTTGAATAGGAAAAGAAACAGTCTTGGAGTCACTTTTCTTATAGCGTCAAATTTTCTCATTATGAGCATCGCAGCGTGTCTACTTCTAATTTTTTCCCAAGTGAAAAGGTTTATTGTTAATAAACTTAAAAAGTCATACATATATTATATTTTTTTCTTTTCCGGATATAATAGTCAATAGACTTCAACCATAACGATCACGTACTAACATCTCCAGAGCATTGAATATGCTACAAAATTCCCTCCCCTAGCAGTAAAAAAACTTTTGATACATCAGAGAAATTAGATGCTGACTATTATATGGCCTTTGAAAAGTCACGGAGTGTTATTTAGTTTTTTTATCGCTCTGCTTATATTCATATACATCCATATAATACAGGAAGTTTGATCATAACTGGATGAATACTTAGAGAAATTGTATTTCGAGATACTCTTTTTTAATAGAATAAAATATAAAGTTAGTTTCAAACAAGAGATAAAAAATTATTTTAAATCTTTTCGTTTTATTTAGCTTCTTGGGTACCTTTATAAGTGAAAATATCCGTTACCACCACCTCAATTTCAGAAAACACGATTCTTATAAATATGTAAGACCATAAATGCCTATTCATTGTTATAGCTTGAGATGAAATTTTATCAAAAAGCAAAGGAAAAAAATAGACCTAGAAAAATGATTTGTCTTTATTCAATGTCTTTAATCAATAATCAATAATTATCTTGAATAATCAATATCATGTGAAATTTTATAGATTTATTCTATTAATAGAGCCTAGCTTACCATAATTATGTAAATAGATGGAAGCAAATCCAAAAAATTAATATCTGAAAAGAATAGGTAACAGAATCATGTTTCTTGGATTTATCGAATGATATTGATTTATTTTGCTCCTCATCTTAACAGAGACTACTGGCAAATTTTCTCTTCAATATTTGTTCTGATTTATCTCTGCTAAAAAGCTAATATATGATTACAGATTAGCTCTTCTCTTTCTCCATTAAATCGTTTAAACACTAAACTAAAAAAAATAACACACAAATTATTTTAGCACTAGAAAGACGGCTGAAGTCATTTTGACGGTTTCGGACATACACTGCTGGCCACCCAAATTGCAACACGAAGAAAGACAAGAGATATCACAACAAAATTTATTTTGTAGATAACATGTTGACCAAGCATCAAATGATTAAATTTATAGACTTCTGTGAAGTGTGGTTCCTGCCAAAATCAGTAGCCAGAGTAGCCGCCATTGTTGGAGATCACCGCTGCCACACGCCTCGGCATTGATTCAAAGAGACTTTGGATGAGTTCTTGGGGTACAGCAGACCAAGCAGCTTCCACACGTTGCCAAAGTTGATCTGCTGTGGCAGCTGGGGATGGAATCTGGGTCAATCGTAGAGCAACCATGGACGACATGTTTTCTATCGGCGAAAGATCCGGAGAGCGAGGCGGCGAGGGAAGCAATTCAATCTGGCGATTGACGAAGAACCGTTGGACAATGCGTGCCACGTGTGGTCGCGCATTATCCTATTGAAATATGGCTGTGGGCAAGCCCTGAAGGTAAGGAAGGACAACTGGCTCCAACACCTCGGAGATGTAGCGCTGGCTGTTTAAAGTACCGGCTTTGCGTACTAGAGGTGTGCGAGAGTGATATCCAATACCGCCCCATACCATAATAACCGGTGCAGGACCAGTGTGGCGGTGCATATCGCAGATGTTCAGCATCCTCTCTTCACGGTGTCTCCAGACTCGAATGCGACCATCGTGGTGTTGCAGACAGAAACGTGACTCGTCAGTAAAGACAATTTCATTCCATTCTGCCGATCACATCCTTCTGTCATCGCACCATTGGCGGCGGAGACGTCTGTGGTTCTGCGTCAAGGGTAGACAAAGCAATGGACGTCTTGCGGACAGACCACTCTGCTGTAAACGGCGTCGAATGGTACGCGCAGACACTGGATGATGCGTTACATACTGCATGTGCTGTGCTATGGTTCGTGATGTGACTGAGCGATCCGTCACTGCCATGCGCACAATTTTCCTGTCATCACGTGAAGTGGTGCGCTGAGGTGGATGCGATCGAGCACGCCGGTCCGTCGTACCCTCCTGCATCCAACGATTACATATCCGCATTACAGTTGTTTGGTTTCGTCCAACACGACTACGGATTTCACTGAAAGATAATCCACAAACTCGGTAGCCCACTATCCTTCCTCTGTCGAACTCGGATACTTGATCAAAAGATGATCGCTGTTTTCGACGAGGCATAATTGATCGTTTTTTTGAAAAAACCACAGGAAAAACACAATTGCCGAACTTGAAATCATCGAAATTTCCAAGCCTTAAATAGCGCTCTGAAGTGGCGCCACAAGCTCGCGTGATGTGCGTCTGCGCTTAAATTCTAATCATTTGCATATCTCACCTCCGCTAATGCATGTTGTAAATTTCATGTTATTTGCATGTTTCCTTCAGGGTGTTGCATTTACAGTGGCCAGCAGTGTACTATTGAGCACTATGTCTGTATTTATGTCCTCAGGCCTCTGAAATTTTATGAATTTTTCTAATTTTTACCCGAAATATGCACACACATTTGCAAAATTATATTCGATAGTAAAGAGGGGTAGAAAATGTGTTGTATACCTGCCAAGACTGAAAGCCGTCAATTTGACGGCAATATAGAAAACTGGCAGAAATCTTTAAAATAATACCGGAAAAATGTTAGTTCCTTTTCGTCTCTTCTCCCTTTTGCAAATAACGGAAATATTGGCTCTTCGGAAATATTGATGTTCAAAAATAAGGATTGCACAAACCATGCATATATTTTTACGGATAAATCATACAGGATTGTCAGCTCGGAATACCTGCATAAAAATATATACTAATTTATTATATATTGGCATGAAATAAATCAAAATTTAAAGTATTTAAACATTTAAAGTAAATAAATAAATATTTTAAATTCTTGATTTTATTTTCAACCGTCAAAATGACGGGGCGTTCAGTCTGTTTAGTAAGAAAAAAATCTCGTCTTTCTAGTGTTAAGGCAATCAAAGCTGCAATTAAATTACTTTTGACTAATGTTAACGTAAAGTGCGACATATTTAAAAAATGCTAATTTTAAGAGCTGAATGTAACTTAAAACATCAGATTTTCTATTCGATGTTTCATTAAATACTCACCTCTGCTGAAATACCTCCACCACCTAGTTCTTTTCTATTCCTCATTCGGTCATGAAAACAGCATAAAAATAAATTCCAGTATTATTTTATGCAATCACTGCTGCAAATAAACTGTCTTTGACGGATACTGATTGAATGTGATGTCTATAACTTAACACAGACTATCCACATATTTTCTATTCAATATTTTCTTAAAGACTTAGTAGAAGTTCATATATATTTACTGCCTAACCCTTTTCTCTTTGCCCATGAAGTCAGGCAAGCTCCATAAAATGTAAATCCCACCCATATTTTATGCAAATAAATCAGCAAATAAATTGCAATTGATTTATGACTATTTCATCTCTTTATATGTTACCTAACTTTTGCTTATTTAATGAGCCATATATAACTTTGCACACTCTAGCGACAGATTTTGCTATTCAGTTTCCTCTCAAGGACTTACCTTTAATAAAAAGCTATGATACCAACCCAACTTTTTTCCTCTTTTTTTCACCTACAAAGTCATGTACATACCATAAAGTAAAAAATATATTTTTTATACCATCCAAGCTGCAAAGAAATTGCCCTTAACTAATGGTAATTTAGTGTGGTACATATAACTTGACACAAACTATCTGCAAACTTTTATATTAATATTTAGCCAATGAATTGCCTCTGTTATAAAGCTTCGTGTTATTTTTTCTGCCAAACACTCTCTTTCCTATAAAAAGGAAAGAAGAACCCTATTTGTGTCTCATTTCTTACGTAAACACCATAGAAAACGATACCCAATATTCTTTTTATGTAATCAAGCATCGGAAAGGATACATGAACGCATACCTGATGTTGACCACTATATAGAAAGATTTCTCTTTTTTGTCATGTAACTTCATTGAAAGGTAAAATATTTCAGAAATAATTTTGTGGGATTCAACATTAATACGAGAAAAAATATAAATATTTCATTGACTGAAGTAATCATTTTCTATTTAGTTTTTGTATGCCACCGGAAAATAAGATACGCAATTTTTTGATAAAATACTTTGATAAAAGTATGATACTTTGTAAGAAAAATCCTTGCAATTATGAACTTGTTGATAAAATATTTACACATCTATTGCACTCATTAATCATTGATAAAAGTAACTTAAAATATGATGGAAAGTGGATATATGTACTTATTAGAAAATAATATGCCAGTACAGTCTAACCCCGATATAGCAAACCCGATATATACCGAACTCACGGATATAACGAACTAAAGTTTTGGTCTCGTCGTTTTCCTATTGTACGTAATTTAATTACTATTGTGTTAGTTTAATGTGATCGATTTTAGTCGATTTAATTCATTAATTATCATTTTTAATAGATTTTATCATTCTTTCAACACATCATTATTAAATAGACATTGCAACTAATGAGTTATACATTTTGTGAACTGTAGCATTTGTCTTAACGGTTCGGATATAGTAAACCACCGGATAAAGCGAACAAAACCTTTGGTCCCTTGATGTTCGTTATAACGGGGTTCGACTATTATAATCGTAATATTTGTGTCAAGTAGGTATTCAAACTTTCCCCGTGAAAACACAAAAATTTTATTTGAGTATATAATTTGTAATAAGTATATAGTTGTAAGTATATAATTTGTTACAATTTGTCTAACTGTAAATTCCATTTGAAAAAATATTAGGAGGAAAAAATTGAAACTTTTGGGAAAAGATTTTTTTTAATTCATAAGTAGTCACTTGTTTTGACAGATTTATTTTAATGCGTAGCTAATAATTCCATTAGGATAATTTTAGAATTATATTAAGTAGATATCATATGGATAGGAAAACATGAAGCCTATGGACCATTTCAACGATGTATTAGTGAAAGAAATGTCTGTCTTTATGATAAGTTCAGCAATTTTTGTTATATTCCTCCATAACCTCAATTATTTTTTCTGTTTGCAAAATCAATACAAATGAGTTCTGTTAGATAAGAGGATATTATATAAAGTGAACATTTACACTGCTAACCAACCAGAGGATATAGGACATATTTAATTGGGCATCTTTAAAATATTACTTTGATACCATCCCCAAAATATGTTGTTTTGTTTAATTTTCAGGTAGTCCAAGACTAAATTTGTGATGGATGTTGAGTAAGTAAAGGTTAATTATACTTAACTATCCTACTGCCGTATTTCTCGTCGATAAGAATAAATAATAAATTAATTGGTTGGTCGTTTAGTCTGGAGCACTTATGAAAAGAGCGTTAACGCAACCTTCAGTTTCAATCGATAATGATTTTACTTTACGTAGTTGTTATAGGTAATCTATCTGAACACAGTTAAAATTGTCTAAAAATATAATAATCACAGGTTTGTTAGCCAGTTCTATTGAGCGGCAGAAAATAAATGAAAGGCAATGTCAAATTATGGGCGATACAAAATTGTGCATATATGCAATGAGACTGGCGGCTACTTCAGAAATATTATTTGGCTTTTATACAATGAACATATATATTTAAATGTTTATAGTTCACAGTTACTGATCTATATGTATACGCTTAAAGACATTAAAGGTATTAAAGAGCTGAATTTATCGATCATTTGTGGGTTATTGCTATGATATCAATCCGTAGACTTTTTTCTTAACTGGATATTTTACCTGGTATCATCTAGTAACAACCTTACTGATAAGGCTGGCATCATACATTATAGGACTTCGCTCGAGGAATTTATTTAAAACTAGCTGTTTACCCGGTGATGCTCAGATATTTATTAATCTCAATTTTTTTACTACGCAGGAAAAGAAAGGAATTCTACCTATAGTGTAAAATCTAAGTAACTTTATTTACAAGTATTTAAAAGTATATGTACAGTATACAAAGGATAAAGTAATATTACAAATTCACTTTATTATTAACTCAAAACTTGATTATAAACAACATTTTTAGTTTCCTATATTCATCTCAGTGACTTCGAAAGCTATGGATTCGACACTACTCTCGGTCATTTTGAACATTTTATTTTTTACCCCTTCTCCCTCCCGCATGCCCCTCAATGCTGAGGGGGGGGGGCGAAACTTGCACTAAAACGGCATCGGAAGTGTCACAATTCGTCTCAGCTACCCCAAAAACTATGGATTCGACACTAATATCGGTCATTTTGGGAAGTTTATTCCCCTCACCTTCTTCCCCCCTTCTCCCCCAATGCTGATGGGGGCTGAACTTACACTTAAACGACATCGGGAGAGTCACTATTAATCTCAGAAACCCCGAAAACTATGGATTCGACACTAATCTCGGTCATTTTGTACATTTTATCCCCCCCTCTTCTTCCCCCTTCGAATCCCTCCAACGCTAATGGGTGGAGAGGGGGTTGAACTTGCACTTAAACGGCCTCGGGAGTGTCATTATTAATCTCACCGACCCCAAAAACTACGGATTGGACACTAATATAATTCGTTTTCGATTATTTTTACATGTGCTCTTGCCCTCGTGCCCCTTAGGGGTGCTAGGGGTGTCTCCCCCCACCCTCAGTGTTTCTTTCCAGATTGTAAGTGGTATGTGTACCAAGATTGAAAGAAATTGCTCTAGGCGTTCCAGAGTGATGCTGGAACATACATACATACATACGTTCATATATATATATATATATATATATATATATATATATATATATATATATATATATATATATATATATATATATATATATATGTTATGTTCCCAAAGATAATCATTTGGATAAAGCTGCTCCAGAATGCTAAACCTACACATGCATGTACACGGTAATCTATTGAAAATAGCTATGTAGTGCTAGGATTGTAAGCTTGCAATGTTGAAGACTATTCTACAAGTCATACTAATACCAAACTAATTTTTAAAAATGCTTCGCTATTCCTATTTCTACTCTTTTCAACAAATTTTCTTTGTCAATAAACTTTTAATAAACTTTTGTCATTAAAAAAATTTTTTAAGATCGTGATTGTCTTCTAATCTTAACCTTTACAAAGATATGGGTTGGGTAAAAAATTAATCATAATCTTGCACAAAACTCTCAAATGTATACCAAAGAAATGGGATTTGTAAAAAAAATTTCCTTGGATCCGTTTTAGGACCGAAAAAAAAACCTAATTGATTCGAAAATTTTATGTTATTCAAAAATTGCAAAAAATAATTTCTTCATGATAGGTTATCATGACAATCTTTCTTTAGTATTATTCCAAAAAAAATGATAATCTGGCTTACCAAAAGAAAATACTTACTTATCATTGAAAAAAAAAGAAGAGAAAATTGAAGCAAAAAGTAGTGTGGTACTCGTAAATGTACGCCAGGTTTAATGAAGTTTACTTTCCAGTCAGGAAACTCTCCAAGAAAATGAAACTTTTGATTTACTGCATTAAATTGAAGTGCAAAACATAAAATGACTTCTTTCGTATAATTTTCAAATATTTCACTTTATATGATGAATATAAATGTCAGCTTCAAGAAAAATTTGGGAAATCAAATCATTTTGCAAAAAATAGACCTCAAAGATACAAACGGAAGACATTGTATAATAAAAAATAAAACCATCAAGAAAGTTTTTATTTATAACATTTTGCGGTGTATATTTTATTAGGTGTATCAGTGTGTTTATTATGATTATAAATAAACATATAGTTTTATTAATAATTCTTTTTTAAAAATGTGTCGTTTTAAATCTTCATAATTCACTGAAATCGATCTCAGTTCTTATTTTATAAATGATTGTCTTAAAACTTAAAATTAACAACTTTTATGTAAAATCGTTTCATTTGGTTAATACGATAATCATCTCAAATAATATGCCATTCATTTATCTGGATGATTTCAACAAATTTTTGAGTAATTTCCTTTCACGTACATCTGTTGTGTTTCATTTTGAGTCTTTTAAAGATCAAGCATTTCCTTGTTACCTAAGAGGAATTATGAATTAGCTTTTCCCATTTGTTTGATTTCACAAAATACTGTTTTTGAGAATCTTGAATATTATAATTTTATAATGCAACAATTGGTGCTGAATTTAAATGAGAAAAATAAATTTTCGCTTAAATTTTCCCAAAATACATCAGATAGCAAGCAATAATAATACGTTTGCTTGGTTTCAAAGGTTTGCTAGAAGGAATGTTCCTACAGCAGTTAAGCGTCTTTTGGTTTATCATGAACTAAAGCAACTTTATGTGAAAATAAGATGACCCAATATTCAGAAAAAAGAAATCGAAATGTGATTTTCTAATTAAATAAGTACTATTTTACTCTATTTTTTAAACAGTTTCGTAAATTAAAAACTGAAAACCCATCTGAATCCTTTGTTATAAATGAACAAAAGTTAAGCAGTAATATTAAGCTGACAAGGTACCTTCAATCTCGTTTTTTATAAAATTTTGAATTATTTTTCTATACACTAAATAAGAATAATTTATATTTGTTTTACTTCATTGAAGACATTTACAATTCACAAATAAGTACTTTGTTGAAAAATAATAACTGTTTGTCAAACAAAACTTCAAAAATGCTAGCACTTTTCGAAATGCTCCACGCCCATTCATTTGCTTCCGATTTCTTCCAAATTTCTCAGGATCTTAAATTGAAGTGTTTGTCACAAAACTGTGCATCATTCTTTGAAACAACAAATATTTTTCAAATTTATATTCCATGTAATAAAGTAAAAACATGCAAAAAAATAATATTAGGCAGATTGAAGAAAAGTTATTTATGGCTTTCAATTTATACCAAAAAAATATGTAATTCAGATACAATTTTGTTCTACAATTATGTTTTAAATATATATGGTAAACAAATTAAAAAATTAAGGTTTTTAAATGATACAAAATGCGCTGGAAACATTTTCAAAAATGTTAGCATTTTTGAAAAACATACAATATTCTGCCAAAAAGTCCTTGTGAATTCTAAGAGTCTTCAATGTGGAAAAAAAAAGAATTTTAATTATTCTTATTTTGCATATAAATTTAAAATTGGAAATTAAAAAATTCGATGTTGAAGGTCTCTTGTGCCCTAACTATGTTAAATTATGTACATAATTTTTATCCAGAGATTTCACATGTCATTATTAAAGTCAAGAATCTTTAATAATGACATATCCATATTTGTGAATCCTTTACAAATGGAAGTTTATAATAAATGTATACAATTAACACCAGCAAGCAGTTTCATGCGAGAAGGATTTAATGGGAAAGTTGTTTTTTTTTTGAGAAAAAGACTTCTAAAATTCTGAAATACGAAGTTTAATTTGTTCTGTTATTACATACAGAACATTTTACTAATTTCTAGGTTATATTACCAGTCATCGATGTTCTTTTAAAAACATCAAAACTTATTACGATATTTTCTGATTCCTTTCATCAAGTAAATGATTAGTGAAATCATATTTTCTCAGAAATAGCTACAGAAACGATGTTAAGTTTAGGTTAAACACATTGCAGGCAATGCGATGTTAAACACAATGCAGGCAAAAATTATGCAAAAGCAATTAGCTGCACCCACTCACTTATGCAGATAGTAGTGGTCAATGTTTTATTAACGCAATACACTTATGAACTTGGTGAATCCGTAAAACCGATCGAAACAAGAGTTCTGTAGCTAATTAAACTAAGAAATTGTAAATAAACCTCGACATCTACGATTACCGTGTGTGACGGAAATTAGTTGTGTTTTTCAAGTGCAGAGGGCGTTAGTCGTCCATGTTTTGATGTATTTTCAACGTTGCTTTGTCTTGTGTAATTTCTATCAGTGATCAGCATTCTCTTTGCTTGAACTACCGAGTTTGGAACGTCCGCTTAATACGACGATAGGATAATGAATAGATGATGACCAATATTAATGATGGCTGTGTTTTTTTGGAGTCTGGTCATCCTTTTTGTTAGACCGTGCAAGCACGATACCGACGTCTAACCTAGAGTGGTACAAACAATACAGTCATTGGACTGTGGATCAGTGGATTAGGATTTTGCAGAGAGGAGTGCCACAGGGAGTTTTCTTCTTTGCAAAATCATAGACATTATTATTATTTGATGTGATTAAAAATTTTACTTACCAATTCTTAAATAAAAGAATAAGAGGAATTCATGGCTTCTCAATACCCACAAAAAAATAAAAGGATGTCAAATAGTCTGGAAATATGAATAGTCCTTCCAGATCAGGACCTCTAATGCTCCTCGGCCACACGAAGAACTATTAATTAGTTCAAATTTAGTTACCATATTTTCAATTTCTTATTGTGGGTATTAAGACCTAATAACAAAACAAAATAATTAAGGTTCTAAGCTTAATTCGACAAGTATAATTCGTTTTCCTTCACATACAGAAATTCTCAAAAATGTTGAATAGAGTGCGAAGAAATCCATTGCTAATTTTGAAAATCCACATATTTATTTTGAGTTCATGAAAGTTAATCATAACATGCATTCCAGAGAATAAAGTAAAATAACATGATAATACCATCTGTGCCATATTTGTTATTCTGGCGGTAAAGAATGTAAAATAATTAAAGACACAGACGTAAGACAGGTGACGTCTTAAAAGTATATTACATGAAGATGGTCTCACTCAATTGTAAGCGTCTGCATAAAGAATAAGAGCTAACTATCATAATTAAAATCAGCTTTTAATTTACGTCCAATTATGACGGACTTCCAAAAAAGTATATAGTTACACATAACTGATGTACGTGACATGACTGGCTCAGAAAACAGACACGACGGAAAAAATGAATGCGCTATCACGTGGTCAGCGTCAAGTTTATAATCAGTTTAACTGTTTTGATATAGCAAATTTTTATAACTATATTTTTAAGATAATATCACATGTGCGTGTGTATAGAACTACAACAATTATGCAAGACATTTCAAAAAGTGATGCTGTCGTATGTAATGATTTAATATTTGCATAATTAAATTACTGTAACGAGTCAAAAGTATTTTATTCGTTCTAAATGGGAGAAAATAATTTTTTGCGTCATGCAAATTTTGTTCATCAGATTAAAGACATGAAAAATAAATCAGAAAATCCTTTTTTTTTATTCATAACAATATAATTATGAATCTTCTTGTAGCCTGGATCAAAATGTTTCCCCGGGGAATCTTTCAAATTATTCAAATTACATTACATTCCGCTTTTTAATATGGACGTTATGCCGTATCCCTTTTCTACTTTTATCTATAAAAATCTTATATTTATTTACACAACGGTGTGGTTATTCATTTGAGAAATTAAATGACAGTTACTCATTTACCCACTTATTATTCGCCATTGTGATACTAATCAAAAAGTACAGAAGTTAGAAAAATAATGAAGACATCATGGGTTCAAGCACGCAGCAAATTGCAAAAGTGACTCGAAGAGAATTGAGTTATTGCCATTACTAAGTGTATGTGTGTGTAAAACGTGTAATGTCTGGCATTCTTTATCATCATCGATGGATACAATAAAACTCGGTTACTCAGAATATTTTTATTGTATTCTATCGAGTAATATTAATGCTCACGGAAAATTTGTTTAATGTTTGAAACATTATTGTTGTTGTTGTTGTTGTTGTCGTCGTTGTTGTTGTTGTTCCTAACGCCTCCTGGTCGGAATTTATTCCAGACCAGGTCCATATAGGCTTGTGGGTTGATGGATTCGGCGCCGGTTTATAATGGCACCACAAGTGTCGGAGTCCGATTTAGCCAGGTGCCACCACAATTTTGAACGAGCACCCTCAGGGCCGGCCTCTGAGGTGATCGTACCCTATCCCAACCTCTCTGACCTCCTAGAAGGACTTTCCGGTTTACGGATTTAACGTCCCCATATCCTGCCTAGACACGGATTAATCTTTTATATTGCCTATATGCTAACCAAGACAAAATGTCCCTAATTAACTCTTCGGCGGGCACGCCAATTTTTGGAACACCAGCAGGCGCGCGTGGCACAAAGTGCGACGTCTCTTTCACTCTTGATTATGCCTTTTGTAATAAACTTTTTTTTCAAATTGAAAATAATAATTCTGCATTTTATGACAAGATATAAAATGTTGATAATATTGAGATATATTTATAATTAAAGGCCAAAGAATGCAGATACGATCTCCTTATTTCAAAACTCTCCGGTTTACTGGATCTAAGGAAAACTTGCGAATCGATTCCTATTATGTCCAAAAATCTAAAAAACAATGAGAGAGTCCAACTTCGTGACATGCGGGATACCGCATAATAGCTGCACATTTGATCGACTACATAAACTCCTGCTTTTGTCGCATTGAAATCCAGTATAATCGCTGGTTTACCACGGTTAAATCACAACTAACAATGAATGAAAAGAAATATAAAGGTCAGAAAATCAGACCTGCATTAGAAAGGGTGTAGCTATGAATAGAAACTGCTTGGAACATTCAAACCTTACATGTAAAAACAAACCATTCAAAATTGCGAAAATGTTGCACTTTGTACATTGGCGCGCCCGCTGAAACGTTAAAGTGACTCCTAGTGGAATAAAACCTCATAATAGAACAAAAACAGTTATGAAAATTCTATATTGGTCATTTCCCAATTAAAAAAAATCAGTTGCTTCTGTTATATCATAAATGTGCTTCTTTAATTTGTTCCCACGTTTTCTTGTTGAGAAAACAGTTATATGAATACAACTGAATTGTTCTAGAATGAAAGGTGTCAGTAGGAAACTGAAAATGTGTTACAACACGTTAAAGTTGTGACGACCTGTGACAAATATTTAACAAAAGAGAGACCCGTGAGCGCTTGAAACATGAGTGTCGTTCCACAACAGTGCAAATATCTTGATCTAGGTTTCTCGTTATTTCCTAGAATTTAAAGTATAAAAGTAGCAGAAGTGTAAAAGTAGCAAAAGTAAAGAATTTAAAATATGAAAGTATAAAAGTAGCAGTGAAAGTTTTGCTCCACGCAGTGCAATGATATCGCAACTACAAACTCCAGATTACTTCGTGTGAAAATTACAGATGCAGTATATCATAAGCATAAATATATATTTGAATGGAAAAATTTCTGTTATTTTTAAAAACAGAGAAATGTACTAAGTAATCTTTTTGATACGAATAAAACAATTTCAATTGAAGATATATATAACTTTAATAATGCATACTCGGAGTTTCTCTATGAAAGTTTTTAGATAATAAGATTTCAAATAAAAGTCATACAAAATAAATAATAATTGCAAATGTCAACATTAATAAATGTTATACATTAATATTTAAATAACAATATTAAACCTCTCGGTCATGTGAAAAGAATTTGAGCTGACGCAAATGGTAAAAATATGTTTTAAATTAAAAGAACTATCTTCATAAGTTAGTCAGGCTTATAATAATCTTTTAAAAGGTTGGTTTATTACTTGGTTGATTTTGAGTATTACCGTCCTCTTTTGCAACCATTTACGAGGATTATGTCCCGATATGTTTCATAGAAAATGCGAAAAAAATTTCAAGTAATTGATATATAAGAACTAGTAAGCAAAAAATGGTATATTAATTTGTAAAGCTTTCGTTGAGACGTATCAGTTGAATCAATACAAAATTATCCTTTTGTATCTCAAAGTGAAAATCATTGTAAATAACAATTTCTCGAAATTCTGATACACTTTTGTCTTCTAAAATGCTTTCTCGTATTACTGGTTGATAAAATTTAGATTGACCATTTTGTAATTTTTTTAGGAATAATCTTTAACTTTTCATGCCAATGCATTTGGAATTAAAATTTTTTGGTTCATGATGTTCCCGTTTTACAACTGAAAATTAAGTTATGTTAGCAAATTAATAATAGAGTAAAACACTTGATAATAGATTTTCTCTGTAATAGTTTCGTTACATTTAAACATCAACATTTTTTTGAAATATTTATTACTCATGAAAATATAAGTGTCACTCATGAAATTTTTCACAGGCTTCACTTCACTCTTTGCTTTGATTTTAGGATCCAGATGTTTATTCTCCAAAGTTTTACGAGGGAACTTTGCTAAATATTTTTTTACACTTTTCTTCTTCTATAAACATGTTGTATATGTGAAAATGTAGTGAGTATTCTTATCAAAATGTAACAATTAATTTTGCAAATATTTTCTGCTTCTGCAAATCAAAGTATGTATTGTCTGCTGGATGAATAGTCTCTCCCATGAACAAAAACGACATAAACAGTACTATAATGCCTCTAAACATTGACATTTATAAACATATCAATGGACACAGGGTGTATATCTAAGGTGCCCGATCTAAAGGGCTTAAATCAAAACAGTGATTTATATACCAAGTTATTGGCTTTTATACTAATCGCAGAACTATAATTTCGACTTGAGTCTTTTGAGCAAAGATATGTACTTTTGTATCCAAAATTGATAGGCTTAAGCCTTTTATACAAGTCAAAAGATCATTGTTTTTTTTATCAATACCAACAAATATCTAAAAATCACTTTTTTGACTTAAGCCCTTAATTCCGGGCACCATAGATATATTCTAGAATAATTCGGTCTGAATACTTTAATAATAGATTTTTAGCGAATAAGGTTTGTAGTAAAAGATATGTCCGGATAAAAATAGTGCTATAATAAAGAAAAATGTATTCGCAAATATTTCATAAACATTTTCAAAATTTCAGACTAAATCAGTAGATGTCCCAAAGAAAAATCATCGAAAATTATGCCTGTAACCTTGACTATAATTCTACGCAATATATAATGAATATTATTAATTATCTCGTTACTTTTTAGCTTAATTGTCTCATTTATTTTCTTTTCCCCCTACCTACAGTTACTGACAAGAGGGAAAAACAAAATTAATCAATGACTTTAAGGTAAGAAGCTGATATATTTATGCACTTTTCGTTTATTAAACTAATACTTTATCCTATGATTATTTATTTCAGTTTTCCTCTAGGTGGATTTTTCTGATTCGTAATACCGTTATTTACGTGAATTTGAAATTTTACTACAAACTACAACCATAAGAATAATTATTACTCTCTTCGAAATTAAATTAATACTATGCCGTTCAGTCATATTACTTACTTTTTTGGGAACTGAAAGATTATTTGGAATACTTATGAAACTCATGTATAGATTAAAAGCTTCTACTAATTACGCTTTATTTTTCTGTACAACATTTTCTGTATACTTTCTTTTCAAAGCTTTCATTCAGATGATTTTAAATAAAAAAAATTGTACAAAAGCTGATTTCGAGAACAACCATGTATATCTTTCTCTTAAAATTTCTAACAAACATTAACATTTTCATATTTTGCTTTTCTTTCGCTCTTTGATGAATATAAGTGCGTTTTACTTTTATTTTCTGAGTGAATACCACCGAAAGACTCAAAAGTTTCTTAAAAAGGGTATATTTCGAAAGGGGAAGTGGGGGGGGGGGCTTTATTTATCCTAATTGACCTGTTCAATTATATTTGCAGTCGTAATATCTATAGCGAGTATATTAGTTATAAAGATAATAGTTATTTTTTTACTTCGTTTAAAAGAAATAGTCTTAATTAAAACGTAATTGACAGAAATTTTTATTTATTATCTTTTACTAAAATTAATTAGTAAGAAGTGGCCGTAGGAAATAGCATCATTCCAAGATGTTTTGTAAGAAAAGGAAACCATTTATTCAGAACTATTAATCATTTTTTATTCCTATCGTGTATTTTAGCAAAATGTTTCTAATTTCTCCTAAGAAGAGGCAGCTGAGAAAAATTTTTAAGTTAAACTTTTTTTCGGCCCGCATGCAATTTTCATCTGTAAAATTACTTCTCTTTAGATCAGGAATGCATTATGTACAAATTTGGAACCTTTCAAGTCAGTCAAAAAAAATTTTCTTTTTTACGTACATTAAGGCGACAATGGACCTTCAGATTGACAAAAATATGTCCCCAAAACGATTTTTTTTTCTTTAAGAAAATGATTCTACAACTCATCAGCTTTAAATTTAAAAAAAAGTATGTTGATCCGATCATTATTAACCGAGTTATAAGTATTTTTTTCAAACGTAAATAGTGGAAATGTTAGTAAAATTAAAACTTTAAATGCCATTTTCTCAAAGCAAGTTTTCATGTCGTTTCAGTAAGTTTAAAATGCTCCATGTGTCATAATGTTTCTTGAATGTTCGTAAAATTTCATAAAATGATTACTTATATATGTTAGAATGAAACTTAGTAATCAATTCATTATACTATTTTAAAACAACTTAAAATTTTTACAATAAAAAAAAATTTGATAAAATTTTGCATAAAATGACCTATTTTTATTGATTTCTTTTCTAGTTTTTATAAATATGACTGTAAATCAAATATTGCTACTAACTTTTATTATAGCTATATAAAGCTATCTTAAGAGAGAAAATTAGAAATCTGAGATAAAAATTGGTGCGCATGGAGCATTTTTAAATTGAGTAATTAACAAACAGATTTTAATTAATATCTTAATTAATTACATTCTGTTTTATTTTATTTAGAATTTCCATCTCTAAACAACACTGTATAAGAATACAAAATTTCATAGCAATTGGTTAATAAACAAAAAAGTTTTCCATGGTCTATTGTCGCCTTAACCTAAAAAATATTACCGTATTTACTCTTGTGTAAGCCGCTTGCGTGTATAAGCCGCACCTGAATTTTGAGACAACGGCAACGTTTGGGGATTTGTTTTTTTTATTTCGTCGTAGACTCAAAGTAGCATCGTTCTGCGAAATGTCGTACATTCCTTAAAGTTCAATGCTCGCCTAACAATATCAGGTAGAGCCTTAGCTGATGGTGGTGAAACTACAGTGTGAGACGATGATTATATATATACACTTAGGAATTATTTCGCACGAAGACAGACTCTTGGGAACTCAAAAGAGTTTTATTAAATAGTCCTAAGATATTATATATACAAACAATAATATTTGCAATACATTGAACTGCCGTGGGCATGATACGGTGTAATAGGTTGTAAGGTTTATAGATACCAATGTTTTATGGTAGTAAAGTGATCTAAACTAAAGGGTGTTTACTGTATTTAATTTTAAAATTCCATGTAAAAGCCGCACCCCATTTTTACGGACCTATTTTATGGAATTAAAGTGCGGCCTATACACGCGTAAATACGATACATTCTGATTTATCGAATTTATAAAAAAAAATTGCAAACAAATCCTTCAGATGAGTTTTAAGGAGAAAGTCCTCAAGTTATATTTTTTTTATTATTACTGCGCTGCATAATAACTCAGTGGTATTAAATATGACATATAATATAACTATACTCTATAGTTATGCAGCGATGAAAAAGTAACTACGTGGTATTCTGCAAAATAACCGTATCCAAACATTTTTTCAGCAGTGCTACGGCAAGTTGAAATCTGTTTTGTTATCCCTTTTTAATCCCAAAATAATGATACTCCAAGAATAGCAGATAATTTTGTTCTATACGCTTTTCATAGTTTTCAGATTCAGAGAAACAACATGGAAAAATAATACTAACTTCACAAAGTTATGTGAGATCTGTCTTTCAAAAATCGTTTCTTTGGGCATAAATCCCCTTTCAGTCAATCTCTACCCACCCCCAAAACAACTTTTGTTCTCATGGATTCAACAAGACAATGATTTGTCCACTTCCTTTTTGACCCTCAATACACTGTCGACACAAAAGAATACACTGAATTTTCTAACAGGCGTATTTCCCAACTTCGACTTAGTGACTTATAACATTGCCGCAAAAATATCTGTTATTCTAGCAATTTCTTTCTTAAATATTGTTAGATGATTATTTGATGCTCACAAAACAAAAACAAAAAACACGCAATTTCTCTAGGAAAGTAATACATGTTTTTAATTAAAATATTTATTAAATATTTATCTTTTGCTCTCATTAAATAACACTAGATCTCTGTGACTATGTGAAACTTTTAATGGAGAAAATCTATCACCATTGGTTTTATATTATACTTTTAAAAGATTATATCAGATTATATGGAGTACCACTTTTTAATATTTCAATAAATCTATTATTCAGCTTTTCAGTTAAATCTAAATTTACACCTTGTAAATGTACACTGCTGGCCACTGTAAATGCAACACCCTAAAGGAAACATGCAAATAACATGAAATTTACAACATGAATTAGCGGAGGTGAGATATGCAAATGATTAGAATTTCAGCGCAGACGCACGTCACGCGCGCCTGTGGCGACACTTCAAAGCGCTATTTAAGGCTTGGAGATTTCGACGATTTCAAGTTCGGCAATTGTGTTTTTGTTGTGGTTTTTTCAAAAAAAAACGATCAATTATGCCTCGTCGAAAACAGCGATCATCTTTTGATCAAGTATCTGAGTTCAACAGAGGAAGGATAGTGGCCTACCGAGATTGTGGATTATCTTTCAGGGAAATCGGTAGTTGTGTTGGACGAAACCAAACAACTGTAATGCGGATATGTGATCGTTGGATGCAGGAGGGTACGACGGACCGGCGTGTTCGATCGCATCCACCTCAGCGCACCACTTCACGTGATGACAGGCAAATTGTGCGCATGGCAGTGACGGATCGCTCAGACACATCACGAACCATAGCACACCACATGCAGTCTGTAACGCATCATCCAGTGTCTGCGCGTACCATTCGACGCCGTTTACAGCAGAGTGGTCTGTCCGCAAGACGTCCATTGCTTTGTCTACACTTGACGCAGAACCACAGATGTCTCCGCCGCCAATGGTGCGATCACAGAAGGATGTGGACTGCAGAATGGAATGAAATTGTCTTTACTGACGAGTCACGCTTCTGTCTGCAACACCACGATGGTCGCATTCGAGTCTGGAGACACCGTGAAGAGATGATGCTGAACAGCTGCGTCATGCACTGCCACACTGGTCCTGCACCAGGTATTATGGTATGGGGCGGTATTGGATATCACTCTCGCACACCTCTAGTACGCATTGCCGGTACTTTAAACAGCCAGCGCTACATCTCCGAGGTGTTGGAGCCAGTTGTACTTCCTTACCTTCAGGGCTTGCCCATAGCAATATTTCAACAGGATAATGCGCGACCACACGTGGCACGCATTGTCCAACGGTTCTTCGTCAATCGCCAGATTGAATTGCTTCCCTGGCCGCCTCGCTCTCCGGATCTTTCTCCGATAGAAAACACGTGGTCCATGGTTGCTCTACGATTGACCCAGATTCCATCCCCATCTGCCACAGCAGATCAACTTTGGCAACGTGTGGAAGCTGCTTGGTCTGCTGTACCCCAAGAACTCATCCAAAGTCTCTTTGATTTGTCATATCGTTGACATCGGCACTCCTCTTATTCGACACAGCCGGTGGAATTGATGAGTTTTCCACATGTGTTGCAGGCACATCAAAAGGAACTCTAATGTGCAAAAGTCGCCAAATAACTTTCTTTTCTTCTTCCCGCAGTCAGCACGTATGTTGCAGATCAGCGGCGGCATCCAATTAGATAACAATGAAGTATGTCCCGGGCCCAAATGGATTTCAGGTATTCTTGAAAGGGTCGGCACGGGCGGAAGTGACCCCCATCGAACCGGAAGTAAAGACGGTTCCAGCAATTTGTGGAGTCTTCTGGATTCTTCTAGAAAATTGGACAAGTATAAAAGGACTCCCCTTCTTTGTCTGGGGGACTTTTAGCTCATCGACTTGTTAGACCGACATCGCTGGAGTGCGTCGGGTCTGTGACGGCGGAAAGCCTATTAATCTCTCGAGAGATTGCACGGGTTTGCTCTGGTTGGAACAGGGACCGTGGATAATGATATTTGGCTTGTGTTAGCCAGGGAAGTTATTGTAATTAATAATGTTTTATAAATATTAAGGTTTAATAAAACCTTTTGTACATTTGTAAGAAAGTTTCCTTCTCGAATTATTCCGATTCGTGTTTTAACTTGTTTCACTAAGTTTGTTTGAAGTCGCTATGGGCCACGTCTTCATAGAATCAATGCCGAGCGTGTGGCAGCTGTGATCTCCAACAATGGTGGCTACTCTGGATACTGATTTTGGCAGGAACCACACTTCACAGAAGTCTATAAATTTAATCATTTGATACTTGGTCAACATGTTATCTACAAAATAAATTTTGTTGTGATTTCTCTTGTCTTTCTTGGTGTTGCAATTTGGGTGGCCAGTAGTGTATTTAGAATCACACTAAAAACTATAAATGTTAGATTAAGAAAGAGAGACACTGAATATTAAGTGAAAAATCCATTCTCGTCAACTCCTATAAACACTCACCTGTAAATATTACAAATACGTTAAGTTTGTGTACTAAAAACACATGCTTAAAACTATATTCTTCTTTACGTACAATTTTTTTACCATCTAAATCACGCAGTTTGGGAGATAGAAAAACAAAACACTCTATTCAAAAACAACGTTTTAATTCTATCTGAATATTTCAGTCGTACACAGGAGAACCTTAAGTAGTAGTTTTACTTTTGAGACTTGCTTATATATTTTATACTCATATCATTGTAAAAAACCTCAACATTCGTTCTTGAATCAAAAAAGAAGTTAGAAAATTCTAATGGAGAGTAGCTTTAGCTGAAACTTTCCTTTATATCCGAAAGGGTAGTAAAACTTTCTTCTTCGGATCTTAAGACATCAGTATCCCCATAAAAGGAAAAATGGCTATAACTATCTATAACATTATAATTAGAATGCAATCGTTATTAAACTTCCAACGAAGAAAAAAAATTTAAATAATGTATATTGTTTAAAATATAATTATTATGAATACATTTTGTATTAAAAAGGATTTTACAATTCACAAAAGCCATTAAAAGATTAATTAAGAATAAAATTTAGAAGTTTTCCATCATAAATTTAATAATATTTGACACGCGTACAGAATACATAATTAACTGAAAAGGCAATGAATTTCGTAATTTTGAGATAATAAAAATTGTACTTATTATTTAAATATCAAGATAAAGAATCTGATTCATAGATCAAAAGGAACTTAACTCATTGTTTAAAATTTATCCAAGATTCATTTACATGAAATCTGCTGATATAAAATAAAGGAATATGTTATCTAAAATATTTTTGTGAACTTCAAAGCTGTTGAAATTGGAATGTCTTTGAAATTGCAAACGTATAACAATGCTTCTTCGCAGTTTTAACGAAATTTGAAGAAGGTTATCATTACTCCCATAGTTCATCATTTGCATTTTCTGCAAAGAGGTTTTGAAGAAATAAAGCCTTTGATTTTCGGCAGGTTCAGACTTCTTTAATTATAAATTATAAGCGGAAGAATAGTTACGACCAACTATTTTAATGAATGATTGTTTCAGCTTTTCAAAAAGTAAATAATAGTAAAACCCTTGGCTCAATCAAATTCTTTTAATAATTTGTTCTATAATAGCCTGATTGTTGTTATATTTCAGCAGTATAATGCTAGGTTTAATTAAGGAAAGACATCTTCATTAAAAAATTATTTTATTACATTTTTATTGGTTGCATGCTTTCCTTTAAGCAACTGTTTGACTTTTTGATGTTTCAATTCTCATTTTAGAACAATTTTTAAACCTTATTCATAATATTATAACTTAAGAAATTTGAACATAAATCAAGAATCACAAATAAATTTATGACCAATGAAAAGGAATCCTAACTATATATTAAATTTCGTTAAACAGTTATGCCAATTCTGGACAAAATTATAGTGGATTCGAAACGTAACAATTAAAGGGTACATTTCAATATTTTCTGATCATATCTGAAATCTCCCTCACTTTCCCGAGTAAAAACTTTGCATTATTTTTAACGAGTTTTTCTATGCTCGCTATTATTTACTAACGTTACTTTTGTTGCATATTAACTATTATTTAAGTGTTATTTATAAAAAATGATGAAATATTGAATTTTAAACAAATTATTATTTTCCTAATATATAAACTAAAAATTGCCTTAAGGGGGTCCAGGACACAAAATTGTTCGAATTTTCGAAAAAAATATATTGCATTAAAAATTTTTGTGTTCTTTTGCGCTTAAAATAACGGTTAAATAATGTTTCTATCTTAACTAGAACAGGAGAAATTATTATTTTTTTTAATATTTTAAAAAATGGTGAATCAAAATTAAAACTTAAATATTTCTGTTTAATTAAAGGAAAAAATTTTGAAATTCGACAAATAATATTTCGAGTTATAACGATTTTAAATTATCCCACTTTTATTAAAATTTTAAATTTTAAAATTTTTTAAAAACTTTTTGAGAAGTTTTAGAATGTGATTTTGTTTACAAATTATATGGTTAAACATTACAGAAAAATTCAGAATTTAAACTCAATAAATAAAAAAAAATTCAAAATGTGTCCCGGACCCCCTTAATTATATAACTTTGTATTTACTCCATTGTATAGATCGGAAAATAGTTTGAAATGGGTCTGTAAGGTAATCCAATAGTGTATGATCCTTAGGTAAGATTTCTAGAAATCAAATAACATGGGACTTTCTTAAAAGAAAGAAACAAATTACGTAATCTATTCAGTTTTTTTTTTTATCAAAACGCCACTTTCTCATTTAAACACAGTTTTAAATTACCCATTAAAACTCTTTTCATTAAAAATGAATAAAAAGTTATTGATGCTTTATATGCATTTACACGTGGTTATTTCAAATGATTTTTGTTCCTGTTTCATTTTAAAAGATTTATTCATCTTCACTTTTAAAATTGGCTTTTAGAGTTTGGTGTATTAAACCACGGCAAATCTTTGTAAAAATGACGCAGCATTTCTTCCTCTGCTTTAGAATAGAATGAGAAATAGAATTGCAGGAAATTTCTTGACTTTTAGAGATTTGGGTTATTTCTGTTTAATGATGCAGGTAATTAGTTTTCAGTTTTCGTCAGAAAAATTAGTAGGCAATTTCACTTTAATCTATATACAAGCAATTGAATTCGCAGTTACGGTGTTTAAAAAAAAAAGTTTCAATTCGAACATGTATTCGAATTGCCACAAAAGAGTTTTCACCGAGGAATTTTGAACGTCTTCTACACACTCTCAGAAATTTTATCATGTTCTTGGTAATTTAAATTTTAAAGGGCATTTGTTTTATACTGAATTTCAATCAATATATCTTTGCTAAAAGTCTTATTTTCAGTAAATTAGAATTGGCTGCAAGCTACACTATAAATAATGCCATGCTATAAATAATCGTTTCCAAGGCTACAACTACTTCCAAATTGAAATTAAATTATTTTCACGGTGTCTCTGGGAATATATTCAAATGATACATCTCATTTCACGTTTCTTGTTTTCTATATCATTTAAATAATTCTGTAATTTTATTGAGCGTACTATTGAAAATAAAAGCAAAACACAAGAGTTATTCTAAATTGGGTAGATTATTTTCTCCAAGGTTTTCAGGTAGCTTTTGATTCATTAATTAGCAGGTTTCGTTAATTAAACTCTTTGGCGACTTAGGAAGCAAGTAAGACTTTATT
The DNA here is from genome assembly GCA_907164885.2 of Dolomedes plantarius. Lineage (NCBI taxonomy): Eukaryota > Metazoa > Arthropoda > Arachnida > Araneae > Dolomedidae > Dolomedes > Dolomedes plantarius. The sequence goes on from OU015492.1 coordinate 198,647,235, forward strand.
GTGTTACAGGCTAGAATATGTTTTAATTATACAACTTGCTGTTCAGCTTTATTTTGTTAGAATTTTATATATATATATATATATGTGGTAGTAACAAACTTAACATACAAAAACATAAAACCCTTTTTTTAGAACTAAATAGGGATTTGTTGTCTGAAACTTCTGTAAAATTTAATTGGATAAAATGTAAAATATACAATATTAAAAAACGTTGGTTAAACACACTATGGCAATATGTAATAGATCCTAAATATAAAAGCCTCTTCGAACCTTCATATTTACAACACTATTTTACCATATTAGAAACCTTTAAAATTAGAGCTAAAAAATTAGGTATAAATCTTTCTGCAGCAATACAACCTTTAAAAACAGAATACATAGTTATACAATTTAAAAATAATGCTTTTAATTCCATTCCAATAAATAAAATATTTAAGAATTCTATGTCTGACTTACCTTGTAAAATACAACCTAAAGTTACATACTCTTATAATTTACCAATTAGTCGTAAAATATTTAATTATAATCTAATTTCAAAAAATTTAAACACAGTTTATGAGTGTTATTGTCATCATCAATCAATGTCAAAATATCTTAATCCAGTTCATAACCATGTCATAACGGGTAATGTTCAAATAGTATCGAACAAAAACTTACGTGCTGCAATACAAATGGGTACTAAGTTTAGATATATTTGTTTTAAAGACATAGAAACAACCTTTAATAAGAACCTCACCACCTTTATTGAAAAAAATGCTTTAAAATATAATTTGCCTTTGGAGGCATTTACACAATGGAAACAAAAAACATCATTTACATTTATAAAAAGTTATGAATTGGCTTTACAAGGTTCTAGAACAAAATTCAATAGTCCAAATATGACTTCTATAAAGGGACTACAAAATAAACTGGTAATTAGTTATGTAGACAAGGTGGCTTCTAATTATTCATTTATTTGCAAATTTTATTATATTCAAATTGTAAAAAAAATTTATTCAAATACTTCACTTTATGAACCATATGCATTTGATGAGTTGTCTCTGAAACGACGTTTAGTTAAATTGCATAAAAAAAATTAATATAAATCTTCATTCCTTCTCCTTTCCTTACCTTGTCGCAATTCCCAAATTCCACAAAAAACCTATTACTTTTCGACCAGTAACTGTTGGATTCGGTACCTACATAACTTATGCTAATAAATTGATAATACCAGTTTCAAAAAATCTTTTCATTAAAATAAAAAAATTTGGATCCAATATAATCTCTAATAGCTTACAACTAATATCAAATATCACAAACTTAAAAGATATAGAAAAAATAGAATCTTTTGACGTAGTAGACCTATTCAATAATATAGACACAACTTTTCTTTTTTCAATTCTAATTGAGTTTTTTCACAGGTTTGATTTACAAGAATATATTACTTTTACTCTTTTTAAAAATACTCTTCGTATTATATTGTTTGAAAATTATCTATTTAATGGTACTACATACTATATTCAGACTTTTGGGCTGCCAATGGGGGGTGGATCATCGTCCTATTTGGCAGATATATATTTATATTATTTTGAATCTAAATCATCAATTTTACCAAAAATAGTTTTCTTTAGATATGTAGACGACATTTTCATTGCTCACGAGGTTAACTGTAACTTTGTTCCTACTTTTTAGCCAGATAATATAAAACTCACTAAGACCGAACAAAATTCCAATAATGAAATAAACTTTTTGGATGTAACCATTACTTTATCAAATGGCACTCTGTCTTTTTGCATTTTCGATAAACGAGATATGTACGACTTTGAAATAAACCGTCTATGCAATTGGAATACAGCCTTACATTCAAATGTAAAGCGTAATATAGTCAACAACTACTTCATTCGTTGTGATAGACTGTGTGGATCTGGGACTGAGATGAGAAATAGAGTTAAGAACTTCATTGAACTGGCTATACAGGCGGAGTATCCGGCTGGCTTTCTGGTGGATATACTGTGGCATTATTTCGGACGTGTGGATCTCCTTGAACACTTTGACTTGGAGGTATAGTGTAATTTTTTACCTACTGTTTTAAATTTTAAATTTTTAGTGAGTTTTTTTTAAAACGGTTTGTAAATTGTGGTGTTTTTGATTGTAGTGTAGGTTTTTCTATGCTTTTTCTAGTACATTTTTAATTACTGTTTTTAGAGATCATCTTATTATGACATTATGTCACTTTATTTTATTATAATATATAACTTCAACTTTTATGTCTCACTTTTTCTATTTCTTGTTTTAAACTTTGAAAAGTTTTAAATTTTCTAATTGATGTATGACGAATGCTGGGAAAGTTTTAGCTATGTAAAAGATCTTTTAACCAGGATAGAGGGGTCTTAATCCCCCTCACGTCTTTTTAAATACATCAATTTCCGTTTTTGTTTCAAAATTTCCTTTTTGCTTCAGAAATTCACTATCCTTTTTTAACTTATCTCGGTGTATCATTATAACATTGTTTTAATTATATATATATATATATATATATATATATATATATATATATATATATATATATTGTGTGTGTGGGAATCTAAATGTAATGTAAATCAGAATCTATTTGTAAGTCAGAATTCATAGAGTATGTAAATCAAAATCAGAAGCTAAATTGTTCTTTTTTTCGCTAGAATATATCACAGTAAAAATAAACGAAGTATTATGTTTTCCTGGGTGGAAAGGGAAACAATTATCGTGGTATTATTTGTACATCGTTTAGAGATCGAATGTCTAGAGATAGTCTAGAGATCGTCTAGACATTTGTAGACTATAGATTCGCATCGCATGTGTCCAAATATGGGGCGCTTAAAGATCTCGATAAGCAATTCCTGACGTTCGGAAAATTAAGAACGCAAAACCAGCAAAACTAGAAAGATCGAACTGAAACACTGAAAAAAATAAAACAGAAATAAAGGAATCAGTCAATGTAATACGAATATTAGGGTACATCTGTAACTTCATTTCTAATTCCTCAGGCATTGGCATTTTATTAAAATACAAATCAATCTAGCTCTCGTAGTCAAGCTAAAGGGTGGATTTGGTGGAATGATCATTGCAAATCGTCAGGATATCTACTGCAGGTAATGGAGGGCCTCTATATCATTGCCTAAAGCAGCGTATTTATGTGGTCTTCAAGAAAGTTTGACATGACCCTACCGAATAATAAGTTAGCTTAAGAAATCATGGTATGAAATCCTTTTGCATCACGAATCCCCATGCCAGCTTGATTTCAAAATTGAGTTATGTTTCTGCACAGGTTTTCTGTGCATTTATAATTAACCAATCGCAGGAAATTATTTGAAACCCTGTTCATAAGAAAAGGTAACATTTAATTATAACCAGTATTCTAAATTAGCACCAATTTGTAAGTTTCGAACAATTTATTTCTTAAATAAAATTATTTGTCTTCAAAGAAAGCCTTGCTTAAATTTTTAAGCGTTTCAGCAGAGGCCATTTTATGTTTCTTATCTTATTTTTTTTTCTTTATCCATTCATTATTCTCATTTATTTTTCGAAAGTATATTCACTGCTGTTGTACAGTTTTGGGATTCCTAACTCATTTATAAACTATATTACATAGAAAAAAAGTGATATAAATCTAATTCGGCATGTTTTTAAAATGCTTGAAAGCTATGTAATATGCCTTCTAGCTGTAAATAAATTTACTCTCTTTACTTATAACACGCCCTTATATTCAGACGAATCGATTTATTCCATTAAAGTACTCGCTTACACTTTAAGACGTTTTATATAGGATAATTTAAGGAAAAGTTTGTTCAAAATAGCTTTATGAAAACACTAATGTGGAAGCTAACTTAATTCCTGTAATATCTTATAAATACTTCTATATTAAACTGGGTTTTCCCCAGCGTCATATTTCTGTGAAACTTAATTTGTGATCACACGATTTAAACTGAAGTAATTTATATAAAACCATTTACAAAAACATACATCGTCCAAAAGAGAAAATAATATAATTGTATCAACTCAATAAAGCTTATAAATTATGTCTATGGTGTGACAGGTAAATGTAAAATTTCTAAGCATAGTTTTGATTCAGACGTCATTCTTAGAAGTATCAAATTACCTAAATTGTATGCCTCCATTTCTGCTAAAAGATTACCCCATAAATCTTCAGGCAACGTTAGACGCAAAAGACAACTGCTTTTGAAACTTCTTCCAATAAATTTGGACAAGTATTGCTCTGATTTCTATAGAGTATTACAGGCAAAATGGTGCTTTTTCTAAACAAACATTCCTTAAATAAATAGATTGTGGTTCCATACTTTCTTTTATACTTTTAATTTTGTTTAACCAAAATAGGTATTGCAAATTCATTTGTAATTGTAGTAAAAATATAAAACCGATTCATCACCGGTATAAAAGTTAAATCAAAATCTTTATCAGTGCATTTTATTCCATTTTCGAAATAACAAATGTCTTTATACGGAGCGCGGTTCTTATAGAACTTTGACATTTCAGTCTTTGCATCTAATTTATCAGTTTTAACTGATTGCTACGGGTGATCAAACTGAACACTCAAGCAGGATTTTTAGTGATGAGAAATTTTTAAACTTCAAATATAAACGCCTTCTTCATAGGTGCGATTTCTTCTGGTTCCTCAACATCGGGCATAATTTTTGTTTTGCTTCAGGGAAGCAACTTTACAGCAAATCGGGTTGTTTGTAGAACTAAAATTCCATCTTGTAAGCTTTTTCGTCGACGAGGGCAACGACTTTTTTCAGTTTTAGTTCATTGACAGAAGATTATTACTGTTAAATAGTATGGTAGAAACCCGTCAAAATCGAAGGTTATTTACTATTTATATTTATAAAGAATAAACTCATATCTAGCATCATAAGTAAACTATTATTTGACTGCATGCAACCATTCTTTCAAAATAGGCATCACGGTAAAAAAAACCTTATAGAGAAAATATATAAAAAGTATTAACTTACTTTAGGACTAATCATAGAACACCAGGCACACAAAAAAAATCTGACACTGAACTGAAAGCCTAATGTACATAAAAAGGCAATTGCAATTATAAAGGTATTACAAATTGTGCGATTTTACAATTTAAGAAAAAAAATAAAGAAGTGAGCACACGCATTTCATCGAGCGGTAGAGTAAATGTTTACAATTTTCACGCTCGCCTCTCTCATAGATTTTACATGGGAACTTTGTAACTCAAACACGACCGAACATTTTCCTCAATCTCTGTTTTCTCTTCGACTAGCTCATCTACCTTTATTTTAAAACCTCAACCATTTTTTTTTACAATCAGCCGTTCTCTCAAAATAGGTCTCAAAGTAATAAACATTATATAAATAATGTGAGGACTAGAGTGACCCCGTTGCTTGAAATCTGGAAAATTTTATATAATTTTCGCAATGACATAAGACTTCCTAACTTTGAAGCTCAGTACTTATTGAACTTTGATATTTCAGTCTTTGCATCTTATTTCTCAACTTGTACTAATTGCCACAGGCGGTCAAACTGAACAGCCAAGCCGGTTTCCTAGTGACAAAAAAATTTTCAACTTCGAACCACATGCCTCCTCCATAGGTGCTGTTTCTTCTGGTGGCTCAACATCTGGCAAATAAGTTTTTTTGTTGTTGTTTAGTTTCAATGAAGCAACTTCATGGCATATCATGTCGCTTGCAAACCGAGGGTTCTATATAAAGCCATACATACCATCTTTGTAATGCATGTTAATGTTTCTCGGCGAAGCTTGGAGGAAAGAAGGCAAGATGATAGTTTTCCCAGATTGTAAAGCACGCTCGGCTGTCTCGTTGAATGGGTAGTCTTGTGGACCAGCGAATGTATCTGAGTTTCTTTTGCTCCAGCTGTATCCTATTGATCCTATGGTGTCACCTTCAACCCCTACACACTGATCGACTGATTCACAGCTTGCCGGACTTGTGTAAAAGTGAAAATTATTTTCGGATAGTCAATCTATAAGAATCATACCGCAACTGAGTCCCTTTCTTAGATTTGTTGTGGGTCTATTTTTATCCCATCGACGTTCTGCGTAAGGAAATAGTAAAGGGTAAACCATCGGGTCAGTCAGTTGATGCAGAGAGTTTGTATTTTTGAGTGCCAGATTTCTTAGGAAAGACCTTCAAGCCGTAGTTCCTGGAGGATCAATGGTCTTTGGTAGTATAATTCACAGCGAATTCATCTGTTGAAGGCAAATTGAATCGGTTCTTTCTCTGGTCATGGATTTCAGGCTGTTCTGGTGGTATTCTTAACAGTGCTTATAGAAAACGTTTGTATTTTGACAATGACAGCTGAGTTTTTATATACGGAAGTAGTACGCCAATTAACACGTGCGTATTTGATCGTACTAATTGTTCCCTGTTCTTTTTTCTTAGCTCTGTATATAATATTTGTCTACTGGTTTTCGTCAGTTGAGGATTATTTTATCCCATTACTTCTCCTTTTTGGACTCAGAGTGCATTTATTAAGGTAAGAACACCACACCTAACGTCTGCTTGTTTAATTTTGGTATGCCTTGATGAGCATTGTGAGTGAACTCCTATGCATGTGCAATCATACATGCAAAAACTTTTTCAAAAGAATATATAGGCATTTACTTATGAAAGTAAGTTACATTTTTTTTAATTTCAGTTTGCTTCGTGCCATATATTTATATTTGTATACGATAACATGTTTAATATTTATTTCCTCGTCTGTGGAAGAACAGTAAAGTTTTACACTTTAAAATTTGGCTTAGAAATTTAGCATTTTCAAAGAAAGGTTGTGAAAAAATTGTTTTAAAATCGTTTCGGGAACATTTCGAATTAATTTCTAACCCCATCAGGAGATTAAGAAATAAATCAAAACTTTGTTTCAAGTAAAATTTTTAAGAATGAAATGTGATTATCTCTTCAAATCTCCTGCAAAAGCTCTTCCCAAATTTCTTTTTTAATACACGCTATTAGTTCTTAAGGTTGAACACATAAAAAAGAAAAGAAGAATTTCCTCCATTTAGACTAACATCAGTCCATTCCAATCAGAAATTAAACTATGAAGTCTTGATTACTTCATTTTATTCTCACCTAGCACGAATGCTTTAATGAACTTTTATTTCTGCAATCTGAGACTATATCTCTTCCTACAGTAATTTGTTCAAATTAAGCAAAGCGAATCAATATTTGTTTTTGTTTTTTGTATATTCTTAGCTCGACTTTTGCTCAGTAAATGTTTGACATTAAATTACACACTAGGGATTGTATTCTCGTACCTAGAATTTTATTTCGGGAATTGAGATGGTAACTTTGAAAGACAAATAGAAAACGGAAATTAAATACAGAATGCGCCCTATTGTTTATTTAAGCCACAGAACTAGCGAATTATGAGGTGCTCAGGAAAGGAATTTAATTACCGAGAGTTGCGCTGTTGTACAAATCGGAAATTTGTTATTTCTTAATTTCTCTCCTTTACTCGCACACAAAAAATTATCTTAATTAGTAGCTTATCATTCTGTTCTCATTTTAAATATTTTATGGTCGAATGCTTATTTTCCAATATATCTTTTTTTTAAGATACATTTTTTAGCCTTTTCAAAATTTACTGCCAGAGAATACAAGTAAATTTGCATCATTAAAGATTTAAAGAATGATATCTGCAATTCCAGTAAGTCTTCTGGAACGTCGTTGTGATGTTGCAGCACATCACTAACATACATCTCTATTCATTCCCCAATTTTGATGAAAAAGTCATCTTGTGACCAAAATGTAAAGCTTCTTCAAACAGTTTTGTCAAAAACATTTGTCACGGGGTAAAATTACCGCGACATTTGAAAACAGATTAAGAAATGGAATAAGAGAAATGGAGTAAAGAAGAGAGCGGGAGAATAACAAAGCGGAATAGAGAAAAGTGTATGGTAGAAAGGCCGCGATAAGAATTGATGAAGGCAGGAAATGAATAAACGATAGACTTAGCCAAATTCTAAGGAACAAGATACTTAGGTGTAATTACGGAATGAAAAGGCACACCGCAAAGAGGAGTGGCAGATGTGGAAAGATAATAAGGGAAGCAAAAAAGGCAGGTTAACGAAGAGGAACGATGTGTTGAGGCTATTTGGCTAAAAAAGGAGAAAATGTAAAACAGATGGAAATCGTAGTTTATGGGAAGATGGCCGTGGGAACGGTGTGTTAATGACATAAAATGCCACACCTACGACAGGGTGGAGAGTAAGACATATGGAAGAAATGATTAATCCAATAGAAGAGAAGTAAAAAAGTTGTTGACCAATTGAAGAAAGAAGGCGGTAGTTTGAAGTAAAGGCAAAAAATTAGACCCAAAAAAGAGAAAAAGGAAATAGACACACTTGGAGCTTCCATATAGAGATGTATAGACTGACGGAGAAGTAGAGATATTTTTAGAGTACGAGCGACGTTTAGAGAGATAGCTGCAGGACTTAGAGTGATAGAAAAATGAGTATTGGCAAATTGAATAGAAGGAAATGGAGGTGAGAGTCCACGATAAGAAATGATGAGCATAGTCATAATTTCTGCATCAGAATAAAAAAGGAAATATCCGTCTTCATGATCGCAATCCCGAAAGAGCAGACAACCCAGATAATCAACTTCCAGCCAGCAAAAGTCCAGTGAATGAGGCCGAACGGTCAACTGAATGAAAGGACAGCACCACTCCCCAGATACCGATTGACTGACCCCACATCATAGTTCGAGAACCACCCACCGATGACAGACCATATCCGATCGAGTCAGCAGATTTGTAAGGAAACGCCTTCTAGCCAGCGACGTTAGCAGAATGTGCGAGAGAGAATAAGATGTTAAAGATCCATCAGCGAAGGTATTGTGCAGTCTTTTATTGATCCCTAATTAACGTGTATGTAGCGTGCCTCTCATCCTAAGGTCAGATTTCGATAAGTAAAATATATGATGTTTAATGAAATGAGTATATTTAAAATGATTCTAGGGTACCTAACAACTTAAATAAGTAATCGATATGAATCTATTATATGAATGATGGGTGTATACGTAACAGTAATTATTAAGTAATAACTATAAGTTGCAATTATGAATGATATATGTATATGTGTAATTTTCAATAAATTCATCTGTTATTAATCAATCAGATAATCTGTGATTTCTCCAAACACAACGCATGATACTAATGTTTTTTTTGGTCTGATAAACAGATAATAAGGCTGTAATTAATAGTTTGGCAATACACTTCAAATTAACTACTGTGACCAGCATGATATACGATCACAAATAGTCTATAAACTATTATATTTGATCCCATGACCTTACTCCTCTCACCCACCATAGGTAAGTCTATCATAACATTATTTGCTTCTTTACGAATTGTTGCAATTTAAACTTGTAGCACAGTTTTTGTCACGATTTTTGGACACAGCGTTGACACAATCTAATGTTTCAGAGAAGACCCCTAAATCGGACATTTATATATTTCCTCAGCGTCCATATAACAGTCTTATGAAGTCATTGCAAATATTACAGTCACACTGGGAACCAATATCACGTTTACCTTATGCCTGAAAGATGCACGAACTGAAGGTTAACTAAATCACTAAGGTCGTTTCAAGAAAACATATATTCAATAAATTTTCTTTCTATATGTCTATTTACTATATGAATCGCAGGAGAGCATTATATTAAAAACATAGACAGAAAATATTTTTTAAATTGACTAATATAATATTCAAATATCCTCATACAGAGCTTATGGAACGTCTATTGTTGCTCTAATTCACAAAAATTAACTTTCGCTAATGAAAAGACGTAATCCGCTTGTGAGGCAAAGTTATATTTTAATGTAAGAAATGGGTTTTTTAAGGCAAACAATAGAAAATTGAATTTTAAAATAATCCTCGTCATGAGAAAATCTTTATCGCGTAAAGTTATTTCATCTTTTTTATGTAGCCGAAGGTTTTAACAAAATGCTTTTAATGACACAGCATTGAAAAATAAGAGTATAAAATGCAGCTGTTGTTGTTTCTCACCTTTATCGTAAAATGGAAACATTTTACAGCCCTTATGTTTTATGGTTTAAGCTTTAAAAAAAAGGTATTAAATAAAAAAAATCTAATGCAGTATAAAAAATTTTGAATTTTGTGACATTGTAATAAAATTTTAAGATTATATTAAATCCTTAAATAAATTATTTTGTTCCCACTCTACCTTCCTTTTAATGAAAATACATTAAATAACTCTTCTAAAAGTAATTCTGTCTCAGTTTTTAGTCACATCGGTGCTGTCATAAATTAAAGCAAAAGCTTCGCTCCAAATAAAGTTATCAAATTACGGTAAATATCATAAACTGAATTTTTAAATTTAGTTTTTTTACTGCTTTACTTGTATGACTGTGCATGCTTTCACTAATTAAAGTTTTAAAGAAAAACTAAACAATCGAAAGTGTTAAAAAGACTGAAGGGATGCATAGATGTTGTTTATAATGTTATTTCCAGCAGGTTTAATATTATTAACGACTTCTGTCAGTCTTGTGTTTCACAAACTTTCTAAACTCTATTGCATTAAATTGTAATATCTATAAAAGTTAAAACATTTCGTAGTACACTTAAAATTTTCTGAAGTACACACGCATAACGAACATTAGTAATAGACCACAACAAAATATGAAGTAAGAAAACTTCTTGGGCCAAGGTCTCTGTTCCATAAATTAAATTCATCCGACTCCATTTCTTTTACAAAACACGACATTTATTCACAAACAGCACAATCACAACACAATTAGAATATTTCCGTGACAATGGTCATTAACGGCTTTGCCTTCACGCCGTCCAGAGGTCAACTCGACCATTACATGATTCTAAGTGCTGCGCAATTCGATTCTCCTAACTAGGCAAAGGAAAGTTAGTTTATTTTTGACACGTGACCGCACACATACAGTATTTCCCTTCAGCAGGGAAAGTAAAAACAAAAATTCTCGTTTTCGGGCCAAACAGTTACAGACGGATTTTGAAGTCGTAACACCCTCAGCGGTTTCAGATTGTGGTCGATTATAAACTATCGTTAGACGATCATTAAAACTGGTTTGAGGGTAAAAACTTGGGAAGCACAAAAGATACGTCGTTCCACCAATAAGGCATGCGACAAACGTAAAACCTGATGACTGATTGTCATCTGATCGGCGACGGCAACCCCACCTCGCACTGAACAACTCGGGTCTGTATTTATTTAGGACTAACGGAGCAACAGGAGCTAACGCCATATGGCGAAAGTCGAAGCCCCAACGTCCATCGCCACTCTTAGCCCGGGCCATCTCCCGATTTCCAGCCAGAACTACGTGGAAGTGGTGATAACCGAAGCCTTGAAGGTGATACAGTGACTCCCTCAGAGGATCTCACTCCCCAAGGAGACTCACAGTCGCGCTTTCCGGTACCAAACAACGGGGTCTTCACAACGGACCTCGGGGCCCTGGAAGCAAACCACACCAAACAAACTCCTCCCCCCCCCCCGGTGGGAAATCGAATGTGGATTTTATAGCTGTTAATCAGAAAGTCTTAACCAAACTACAAATTTCTGTAAAGATCGTCGAAAGGTTATGGACAACAAACTGGTAGGACATTTGAAATTTAACAAATACCGATTCATTTCAGTCAACGATATGATTTAAAACTTTAAAATGTTTTTCGCCTCGAGAAACCATATATTATTTTGTTAACTTTGACCCTGAGTTCATTTTAATGGCCGATAACGCGATGCCACATAGAGCTCTTCTGGTCGACGAATTTCTAGAGAGTGAGGATATTCGCTGGATGGATTGGCCAGCCAGATCGCCAGACCTTAACCCTATAGAGCATGTCTGGGACGTTCTGGAAGGGCAATTGCAACTCGCAACCCCCCTCAGAGAACCATCCAGGGAATGAAAACAGCGTTGCTGAGCGAGTGGGACCAATTGCCACAGGAAATGATAAACTGCCTTATTACAAGTATGAAATCACGCTGCGAAATCTGTATATCTGTAAGAGGGGACCATACCCCCTATTAACCATATATTAACCAATTTTTTGTCTATTCTGCAACCGCTGTTTCATACCTTCAGACTCCAATGAGTGTTACTCACGATCATGCGTGTGTATTACAATTATTGAATGGTTATTTGTTTTGTATAGTATCAATGTATGTACATATCAAATTTCATTAAAATAGATACAGTAGTTCTATAGATAATCGACCAAGTCTTAAAATTCTCTTAATTCCTTACACCAGTGTATATTTAACCAATTACAAACCTCCAAACGATTAGCTACGAAATTGTTAAGGACTGTGATTGGTTTAAAATATGTCAACAGGAGTAACGCTGACGGAGTCTATGTGAACAGGCTTTTACTCTTTTCGAGTCGAATCAACACGTACTCTTAGACAACGAAAACGTGATACTGATTCACAGAAAGAGTGATGTTTATTATCGTCTCATGACGATACCACTTTGTTACAGTGATGCTGCTGTAATGTAGCAATGTCCGTTTTAGGCAATTTTCAAACTGTGTCCTGAAATCATGAAAACGTTATGCAACCAACATAAATGCTAATTTCTTGAAGAAAATCCTGTGTTTTTATACGATATTTTGTCTGCGCTACGATGTGAGAAAGAATCTTGCACTTCTAGGTCCCTGCTTGACTTAATACTGACTGTGTGACATTTGAAGAATGGCACAGAGCTTCTTTATAGTATTTGTAAGATTGATGGGATATTAATCGGTGAGATTATGTAACTGATATAGTTTAAAAAATTTGTGGCTATATATTTTAGATTATTTTGATTAATGGAAAGCCTGGTAATCATGAAGAATGTTAAATGCACATTCTGATTTCACCTTCAAAAATTTTTGGTATATTTATGATATACCCAATGTGATTTTATAGCGAAAGTTTTGGACAGTTAAGTTTTTCAATTATAGTCGAGTAATCAAAGTTTCGTTTTCTCTTCATATTTATAATCAATAAATATTTGTTTTCCTCCTAAACTATTTTTAATAAGAATAGAAAAGGAAAAAACGCTGCAAAATCGATGGAAATGCCGTCGAATCGATTTATTTTCAAAACTGATGATACCAATTTGCTGCAGTGAAGCAAAACTTTAACGCGTTTGAATAGAAAATATTTTAAGCTTTTAGAATCAATCTATCTCCAACGGCTATTCGTCAGCTTTCGATTTACGAAAGATATGAATTTATAAATGGAATCTAAATTGCAAGATAGTAAATTGATACAATTTATTTACATAGTTACATTTCAAATATGTTGGAAGAAACAGAAACTATTTTTAAGCGACGAAACACCTCTGTGAAAAATCGCTCAATAATTAATCAGTCATGATAGGTAAATAACAGTTCAGTAATTAAATCTAAGTATAGCATGTAACGTTCCAAAATTACATACTATTCTCACTGGTTTGCTAGTTTAAGTTATCTGTGTATATAAACAAATGATTAACCAGATTTCTTTTTCAATGCGGAGGCACTTTGTCTTGAAGACATTCACCTGTAATTCACCGCAGCTTTGCTGGCCTATTATGGGAGCGCCATATAAGACCAGCATTGCCCCCTATGAAGGGACGACACAAACGGAGGCATTTTAGTGGCGCTTCGCCAGGATTCGATCTGAGCACCCCCAGTACCGAGAATCAGCGCGCTGTACCACAAGGCCGCCACGGCCCCTATGATTATCCAGATAAAATGTGATAATAAAAATTTTGCTGTCTGTAATTAAGGATTATAAACTTTTAAATTGAATAATGGAGTTCAGTAGATTCTGTCATAATATTTAGATAAAATGTTAACGAAGTTTTAAGACTCTATGGTAAGATTTTAATTGTTATAAACAGGTTATAGTAATATTCTGCTTTAAGTTAAGTCTACATAATAAATATTTGAAAGTCAGTAAAAGAAAAAAGATTGCTTCTTTGGCACTTTTTATGCCCTTTTCATTTGCTAAAAACTTAAAATAGGGTAATATTAATTTTTTTTTTTACTGTAAATACAGGCAGTAAATAAATTCCTGTATTCAACTGACAGGTTTATTAAGGAGACAAAATTATTAAGGGGACGTCGTTTAGTCATTTTTTAATATACCAAAGTAAATCTTTCACATTAAAACGAAATCGATTTCATGACTTAATATCGATTCACCTTTATATGAAGAGATATAGAACTCCCTCAGCAATATTTATTGATATGCTGATATAAATGTTATTCCTTGCAAAATATTTAATCCCGTTGCTCGTAAAGATTCTTTTTTGAATGGTTATTTGTTTTGTATACGCACTTAGCTATATAGTAACAACCAAAGGCCCACCTGATTTCAACACGCATTCCTGTGGAACGGTGCAAAATACACTGAAATGCCACTGAATTAGGGATAGCAAAGCCTATGCAAATTGTGTAGCGCTGCGCATCATGTATGCGCAAGTGAGGGCGCTGTGGTAACTGTATATATAGCGCGTACTGTGGTTGTTCTGAATTAGTTGTTGGAATTGCCAGTATGGGTAAACTGCCTGATTTAGACGCCTTCGATCGCGGACAAATCGTAGGTGCGTGACGCATGGGCCATTCAGTTTCCGAAATCGTCAGACAGCTAGGATTTTCAAGATCGACAGTGTCAAGAGTATACCAAGAATACATGGATGGTGGAAAAAAAACTAGCGATTGGGCAAACTGCAAAGGACAATTAGCCTTGACAGTGCGTGGTGAGAGACGGCTCAGGCGTATTGTACGTAGCCAGCGAAGCCAAACATTAGCTCAAATTACCACCCAGTTTAATGACGGTGCCAGTCGTACAGTCAGTAAACGGACTGTGCAACTCTCGCTTCACCCTATGGGCTTCGGGAGCCGTCGACCTACGAGAGTACCATTGCTCTATACTCGCCATCGGGCTGCACGTCTTGCCTGGGCAAGAGAGCACAGAGACTGGAGTGTAGAGGACTGGAAACGAGTAGCATGGAGTGATGAGTCTCGATTCCGACTACTTAACGCCGACGGGAGGCTGAGAATATGGCGTCAGGCTCATGAAGCCATGGATCCTGCATGCCTGGCTGCAACTGTACAAGGGCATGGTGGCTCAATCATGTCTGGGGTGTTTTTTCGTGGCACAGTTTGGGATCTTTGGTGCGTGTACCAACCTCCCTAAATGCAATTCGGTACGTAGAGTTGCTGGGTGAACACCTCCATCCGTTTATGCTGTTCTGTTATCCGCACGGTAATGAAGTTTTCCAGCAAGACAACTGTACCTCTCACAAGTCCCGGTTGGCTACTGGCTGGTTGGATGAGCATTCCTCTGACTTCTCTGTCATGAATTGGCCACCTAGAAGCCCAGACATAAATCCTATTGAGCATCTTTGGGATGTTTTGGAACAATGCGTGAAAGGCCATCACACAGCACCAAAGAACCTTACTGAATTATGGACAGCTTTAGCCAATATTTGGCAAGCCATTCCCGTGGAACGTTTCCAGAAACTTGTTGAATCTATGCCTCGTCATGTGGCAGCCGTTATCAAGGCCAGAGAGGGCCCAACTCGTTACTAGGTAGGTATCCCTAATTCAGTGGCACTTCAGTGTAGATCATTCAGTATCCAAAGTATGCTTCATCCATAAGTGTTTGTAATTATCCATAATTATTGTAGAATCCTACTTTCATTCACTTAGTTGATTTCGGTGCCCATGAGGATGTCATATGTTGTTTTATATATTCCCCATTGATTGACAGATTTGTTTCAAATATGCAGTACACTAAATTAGTTATAATGCTACTGCACTAGTTTAACTTGTAATATTTTTATTGGATATTTCTTTATATATTTTTAGAGCTGGCTATCATAGATTTTGTCTACCAAGTTTCATTTCAGGAAAGCGTTAGCTAAACTAAGCTTATTTATTAACTACCAAAATGGACATTGCATTCCATTACCAAGATTACATTCACAAATCTTGTACCACATATGCTATACTTCAGGGTTTTTCCTAGCAAGGTTTGTTACTCTTTAAAGCCTATTTTTGTTTAATAAGAGCCACGCTAAATAATGCGTGATATAATCGTCTTCTTACTGTCAAACTGAGTCTTTTTCTGAAACAAACTAATCGACTAAAAAAATCTTTTCTAACTAATTGATTAAGATGATTGTTTTTTTCATTTATTTCAAAGTAATCGCTTTTTCATTAGATAGATAAAATTTTTATTGTCTTTTCTCTGTATCTTAAAAGAATAAGTCAACATTTATTTTTCTTGAATCTGACGTAAAAAATTGAAGACTTTTTTGTCTTTTATTTTGCAAGCGGTAAAAAACAGTAATTGAAATCATGACCTTAATGATGAAGTTATGTTTTACAGAAATTTAATCAACCATAGTTCCTCTTCCCATCATAAAAGTATATATAGTTAACATTAAATTTAAAGTTCCAATTTGTTAAGCACTTTTCGCAGATTGTTAAGGGACTCAATTATTAATATTTTGTAGATCGATATATAGTGGGATTTATAAAGAGAATATTATAACTCACCTTTTCCTCCTTTCCAGTTTGAGTCTAAGATGTCGCCAAACGTGATTTTTGATCACTTCGAAATAATCACTCCCATCAGAAAAATAATTTCTCTTAAACGAAACTTTCATGTTTATGAAGAATTCAATACATTTTACTGTAAAAAATTTAATCATATTATACAGTCATAAGCTAGAAATCGGATACGCACGGTTGAGGTTAGCAAGTATTATTTACTTCGCCTTTGAATAGTCTACTAAGGCAGTCTACCACCGTGCTCTTCATAAATAACTTCCCTGTTTCTATTTGCTGATTATAACGGCACATGCTGAAATAGTAGGAATCAAGACAGAGTTTAAAGCAAAATAATGGGATAACAGAATATAAAAACCAAGGAATAACTAAAAATAAAGTGAAACTGTGTTGTCACAATATTACGTAAAGAAAAATACATAAATGTTTTAGTTTAATTCTTGATCCGCTTATATAGTATAGTGGTTATCGTTGTGAGCTTCTATTCCGTAGGCTTAGGTGCGAACCCGACAACGGCTAGAACTTTCCCGTTTTGTACCTGCATATAAAGTAATATAGGTCCACGTCAAGTACCTTGGAAAAGAAAAGTTTGAATTCTTGTTTCAGAGATTACTGTTTGTGCCTCGAGAGTTTTTCTTCCTTTTTAGTTTGTCTTCCTTTCGCAAACTAGCAGCAGTAATATTTTAGTACAAACAATCTACGAGGGCAGATCAAAAAGTAAGTTACACTTCCAAGTTATGTCCATTTATTAAATAACCTATACAAAAGCAACACGGCTATGACAGCATACAATGTAAGTTCACTTTTCCACAAAGTTACCAAGAGACTCTAAACATTTCTCCGAACGGACAACCAACTTTTCGATTCCGGATGCATAGAAATCTCCTCCAGCGCTATGTAACCAAACGGAGACAGCTGCATTCACCTCCACATCATTTCGGAATCGTGTCCACCGAGATCCTTTTTGAGCTTACCGAAAACATGGAATTCACATCGCTCTAAGTCGGGACTGTATGGAGGGTTTTGCCATACCTCCCACTTGAATCGCTGCAGCAGTTCGCACGTTTGGCGGGCATTGTGAGGTATTGCGTTATCGTGCAACAAAATCACACCGTCCCTCAATTTCCCCCGGCGCTTCTCATTAATTGGTTTACGCAACCGGTGCAACATTTGACAATACGAAGCCGAGTTGATTGTCGTTCCTTTCGGCATAAACTGCACGTGCACCAAACCCTCCATGACAAAGAACATTATCGCCATAACCTTTCCTGAAGGTTGGACCTTGGCCTTCTTTTGTTGTGGTGATGAGGTGTGCACCCAGTCCATTGATTTTCTCCTTGTTTCGGGGGTGAAGTGGTCGACCCACGTTTCATACCCTGTGATAATTCGCCGCAGAAACTCGTTGCCCTCTGCAGAATACGGTTGCAAAAATGCCAGTGAGGATTGGAAACGTTGTCCCTTGTGATCATCGGTGAGAACACGTGGGACCCATCTTTGACACAGTGTTACGAAATCCAAGGTCCTGGTGAACAATGGAGAACACACTGCCAAACGAAATGCTCAGCATGCTGGAAATTTCCCGCAGTTTTATGCGCCGATTCTCTGTAATGATCGCATCCACACGGTCAACATTTGCAACGGTACTGGACATTGCCGGCCTGCCTTCGCGATATTCGTCCGTGATATCCGTGCGTCCGGCATCAAATTGTTGACACCACTTTACAATACCTTGCCGAGAAATTGCGCGCTCACCAGATACATCAGTGCTTTCGCGATGAATGTCCGTGGAATTAATCCGTTTGGCCCATAGAAATCTGGTTGTTTCAAGCACCTCCAATTTGGAGTGAACATCCAGTTGTCGCGCCATTGATTTTAGCCACACACAACAAGAGGGGAAACCACACTAACCTTCCTATCGGACGTCTGAGAAGCTAATGTCCCTTTCTCCGCATTGCCAAAGGTTACGACACGCAGCGCGCTCTTGCAGTGAGTTAGAACAACTTACTTTTTGTCCGGCCTCGTATGTCTTTGTTATTATTTCCATAGGCTGCACTAGTTATTAACGTGTTTGCATACAGTTCCTATTCGAGCATCTCAAGTTTTGTTACTGTTATATTTGGGATAATTTATTAATTTGGCTAATGCGAAGGCACCTGTCATTTGACATTCACATAGAACCATGAAATAGTTGACAATTATTTTTATCTAGGAGCATGATACAGGTAAGTCAAGATTGCTCCCTTGGTGCCACCCCAATTTTGATAGAGCACTCCCAATCTAAAGGGCTCGCACCTTCCCTCTCCCACTGACCTCGGGGAAGGATTTTTCGGTCTACGGATTTAACATGCCCATATCAGGCCTAGACAAGAATATACTTAATGGCATTCTTCTGTATTTAAACTGAGCACCTCCAGTCCGAAACCCAACGCGCTACCACTAGACTATCACGGGCTCTATATCTGTGATCAATATTACCGTAAAGTGAGAAAAATAACTTCCCTGTTTCTATTCACTGATTATAATGGTGTCACCGTAATATTATTATTAGTTATAGTATTAGTGGTAGTACGAGTAATTAGAGAGTGATGCTCATATGTATAGTTCCAAATCAATTTATTAAACCAATCATAAAACATATACAAACAACATTATTCATTAAAGATTTCCGAATTTCTATTTCATTAACACCATATATCTACATATACATTTCAAATTATCTTCCTTACTATATCTTATCAATACATTAATTCTGATTATTTATCTAACCTTCATTCTCATCAATATCAAACTACTAACATTTTTATCTACTCCCTAACATTGTTATATTATCCTACATTCTTAATTGCTATACATAAACACATTACAAAACTATTGCAAGATACTACTTCAATTAATATGGATATACACAAGCACTATTTTATGATAGATATTCTATGCATAAATGTAAAGATTTCACCTAATCTGCCCTATCTAATTAACTGCGCTCTCTAGTAGGCATTGGGCATTGCTAGGATAAGTCAAAATACTCTCCTACCTTGTCTGACGACATCTCGACATCACAATCCTTGCTGGGAAAAACATAGGGCTCTGCACGTCTCCGAGAATACACTCGCGTTGGGAGAGCGTTTGTCACTCCGAAGGTCCGTACCTCATCACAAGCATGGCTGGGGGGTCATCGGGCTCTCTGGTCCAGGGTAACAGCTGCGATCATCGGCCTGCTGCGGACTCAGGGTGCTTTTCTCCGCATCTAGGCATTTGCTACGGGGGCGCGTTGGTCCAGGGGAAACGGCTGCTCCTCTCTCGCTAAATGACAGGTTAGTCGGTCGGCCTCTCCGGTATTGGGGTCTGCATCTATCTCATATCGGTTTGCTTTTTCGGGTACCGAGGACTTGGCTTGTCTCTCCGGTATTAAGTTAGCAGCCCGTCATCTTCTCTCTTCCTTCGCTGTCTACCGGGGCTTATGTGTTCTTAGTGAAAGATCTCAAATCGTTCTGCTCTCTCTAAAAACTTTTCCTCTCGAGCTCAACTTCCATCATTAAATATTCAGGCCCTCATTGGTGGCCACCTTCTGTCCTATGGGTCGATCCGGGACCCCTTCATTGGCCGATCACCCATTTTATATTCCCATCTTCTCCAATCCATATTGACGGGGGCCTTCGCCCTTGCACCTGTCTGGGGTTTCTTACATTTTTGACTTCCCACGCTCTCGCCTGTGCCTCCTGTGGCTTTTCTAACGCCGGTCAACCTCGTAAATTGCCCTACCCCTTTTCTTCTCCTAACTGTGACTCCGTTTTCACATTTTCCTCAGCTCATTATCACCAGCTGGGCCCTTCGTTAAACGCAGCTGTTGACCGTTTTCTCATTTCAATTGCCCCCTCTCAACTTGTTATCTCTCCTTGCCATTCGCATACGCGGTACATTATCCCGCTGTTCAAGGCATCTCTTTTGTCTGATTTTTTGAATTCCGTTTTCTATCGCCCCTTTTCTGAACACATGTCGTGTCTCCACGACAAATGGCATGTGCTGAAATTGTAGGAATCAAGACAGAATTTAAAGCAAAATAATGGGATAATAGAATAAAGAATAATAGACAAAGGAAAAACCAAGGAATAACTAAAAATAAATAGTGAGAAGACTGCAGATAAATGTATTTAGAACAAAACTTAACAAGGAATTAAAAAGGAATAAATGTATTTAGAACAAGGAATAACAGAACAAGGAAAAACCAAGGAATAACTAAAAATAAATAGTGAGAAGACTGCAGATAAATCTATTTAGAACAAAACTTATAAATTAAACTAGCATCAAAACTAGGCACCAAATGTATTTGCAAATTATAGTGTTGTATGGGCTTGTCTTTCTATTAAATATGGAGTTTCTATTAAACACAAGGAAAAGATAAGTAATGGATAATAAAGGTTCTTGAATCTAGACAAACTCTGCAGTTACCCTAGTTTTATTTTCTGGAAACTTTAAACCCTGTTTTCTACGAGATCTTCAAGAAGGAAGATCAAAGATGGGGACAACGACACGAATTCATGGATTTTCGTTGCATCCCCTCGGCTTTTCAAACTGACAGAAAGATCCCTTTTGTCTGGTATACGAGTAGTGAACCTTTTCGTAGACAGGGGTCTAAAACTCGAAAAGAATACTTGACATTTTCATGTCAGCTACTTTACTGGTAGAAAAAGGCATATTTTCGATATTTTAGTAGTATCAATAAAAGCAATTATTAAGACTTAATAATAGAAAATATTTATTTATTAAATAAAAGATACAGAATACTTACTTAGCGATAAAAAATACTATAATGAAAAAAAAGTCAAAACTGACGATTTATCATATGAATAAAATCCTACGTATCACTAAGGAGAGGTAGCGTTCATATTTGTAGTGCAGCCGGTGTAGCACGAAATTCAAAGAAACATTTATTCAAGCATGTCCGTTTTAATATAAAGATATTTATAATCCCAAAATCTCTAACAATTTTCTTAAATATCCATTCACAACTAGGTCATCCGAGTGAGAACAAAACTATTTTGCTTAACACTTATTCATCAATAAATGGACACCTTTTCCTTTGGTTGTGCCTGGGAGTTTAGTTTCCAGTGTAACAACAGCTGGCAGACTAAAGTTACATTAATATCAATAGGGATAAATAAGCATCCAATAAAGCCCGAACCAGGTGGTCAGAAACAATTTGGTGATGAATGAACAAACTCTAGCTGATTTATAATTGGAATAGTACGTTTCCGTTGTTTCATTGGGTAAATTATGCCTTTCGCTTATCGTAGAAGTCAGAATTCGATTCACGTTATTGCTTTAGATAATAAGGATATTTAGCGTTTGTTGTTATTAATGTTCTTATAATCTAAGATCTCTTAGAATTGTACGGGATTACCATTATTGTATGTCTGACAAATGTACTCATATCTGCTTTAGTGACAAGTTTTGCTGTTACACACATTTAAATGCATTATGTTCCAAGTGTTAGCATCCGTAGGATTAATTTAAATCTAAATATCTTATAAATTATTCTAGTGGTTAACAAGGTGGCTAGAAGATAATAATGAGCAAAGTAATTACTTGCTGTCGGGTTCTCACAGTTTGGGCAAATAACTTGTTAATATAGGCTGCAAATATTATGGGAGCATCATACAAATTATGGTTATATTAATTTTAATTGGATTTTCTGTTTTCCGTACATTATTTCTATCTAATATTATTATTTATGTCTACTCGACAGAGCTAACCTGTTTATTTTGGCTGAATGTAAAATAAAATTGCAAAAATATCTGATTTTAAAGACTTTTTTTCCTGGTAGATGTAGTTAAGGCTGCTGTATACTAAGCTTATTGGATTCGCTCATGTCTCATTAAAAATAGGTTGAGATGCATATTGCAGTATAGTGACTGGTAATTTGTCACCTGGAATAGAAAAATGACATCAATAAATGACAAACAAGGAAGGACGACCCAAAAAATTATGAACCATGGAACATATTTATTTCGAGGGAATATGAAAAAAATGGCTTAAAGCCTCAAAAAAATACAGAATTTTTGCCATTCTATGCGACTATGATGACCAGTGGATGAGTCTTGAGTGCCCATGCGAACAGCACCAATTTCCGAGTCAAACTCTCTCGCATCATCCTAGGCATCCTGAAAAAATTACCTTCTCTGGAGTCTTTCTTCCAACGAGTCGGGAGAGATCCCCTCTTGCAGGAGGCTGATGAGTTTTGCATAGGCCCAGCAATCCGAAAAATTTGGTGAATAGCGCTCGTTAATCGGCGAAAAAAATTGCGAAAACAAAGCGACACAAAGAGAATCGATTATGCATGTGTATCTCGGGGAGGCAAAAAGTAGCCAAACTGGTAGCGTGATATACAACCCTTTCTCCCCCTCACATCGAAATTTCTCCGATAATGAGGGGCGCGTTCTTATCTTTGAAAAATAGGTTTTCGTTGAATACAGTGCCATAGTCAACGGGCAGTATCAACATTTATGTGGTACGCGCCGCTGATAGGGGAAAGGTCCCATAAGAAAAAGATAGTTTTAAAGGATGGTACAAAACGTTACGACAGCTCACTTTAATGATAACCTATGGAGAAAATTTGTCTTCTGTTGATATCTGCATAAATGCTGATAATCAAATAAATTGTGTTTTCAGGTAGCCTGAACTTTTCTACCCCTTGCAACAGGATTCTTCTATAAATTTCGTTCCCCAAAGGAATTGATGAGTGTTTAAAACACACTATACCAGATTTTTTCGTCGGAAAACTAAAATTTTTAAATATTATTTGCGTATTTTTAAAAAGCGAAACATGCCTCAAGGATTAAAATTTCTTTCTCTATTAGGGAGTACATTTTTTTTAAAAAATCTTTAAATCCAATTCGGCAATCATTGGACAAATTTTCTCGATAGGTTAACATTCAGGTGAGGGAATCGAATAGGATTAGTGCATAGCCTTAAGATATAAGTCACGCGAGGTGGCTTGCTTCTGGAAATAGGCTTCTAGAAAAATACATTCCAGGTTCCTTAAAATTTCTTTTTTCTGCCGAGTGTTGGAAATATCTAAGGAGAGACGAAAATATAATCATTCTCTTATCAGGCTGTAAAGACATTTGTAGTCACAATTTTCGTCACAAAGATTGTGGGGCATGAAATTTTCACGTTGCCAGGACGATCAAGAAGTTTTGACGCTGGCTTTGACGTTCAGAGGCGCGAGGTCAAACCATGGTTCTGGTAAACGGTCGTACAAGAGGTTGTTTCGAAAGCCAGCGAAAATCATAATATTGAACATATAATGTTAGATTAGAAGAAAATAGGAAGCGTAAAAATCTAGGAAACAAAGATAATGAAAAATTATGTAAAGTGAATGTAAATTGCATTATAGTAGTTCGTTCTTCAGTTAATTTTATTCGCCTCATTTTTATATATGAAAAAAATAAGATACATTTTTTTAATTTAGAGGCTTTTTAACAATAATTAGAAAAAAATTACTCAGATAGGACATTAAGAAAAATTATTATGACTTTTGAAACACAACACAAAGGATTCTGGAAACATTTTTAGGCTTATTTTCCTAATATCTCAGGTTTTAAAGTTATTTTGAGTTTAAAGTATTCTGAGTTTTTTCTCCAATATATTCGATTTTTATTAACTGAGAGACTATTATTTCAACGTGCATGTGATAGGAATCTAAACGATAAAGAAAAATTCATAAAATATTTAACGTCTTTCACCAAATGTCTAAAGATTAGACACACAAAAGTTTTTTTACAAAGGCATTTTTCATCAAGATTTTTACTTTAACGTGAACCAAAACATGCATTGTTTTGAAGATTAGTCTGAATCCCATATTGTGTAAGTGACCATTAACTCTTACTTATGACTGACTACACCTTTCCATAAATCCTTCCTACAAAGAAAATTTAAAAACTGTTTTAAGAAAAACAGAATAAATGCAGCAAGTTTACAATGGGTTTTTTTTTTAAGGCCAGCTGAAAAGTGAAAAAAAGGAAAAAAAATCAGAAATGAGAAAAGGGCTTGTAGCCAAGCGTTAGAGAATGTGTAATTTTTTTCTTTAAAATTATGTAAGTTCCAAATAATTCTCGACATGTTTGATAATCATCGAGCTCATTCACCTTAAAAAAATTAATAAAGGAAAATAACCACAGTTAATCCAAGTAACAGGACGCAGAGAAATAAAAGAAATATTTAATAAGTAAATTATCAAATTATTTAAGCTAAAATGCCTGAATTTTTAAAAACTGTCAGAAAACCATAAGAAAACAAATAAAGATATAAAGTTTGATAAATGACTCAAGAAATTCTTAAATATATGTACTTTTATTTTCTTAGGCAAGCGATTATTTATGACAAGCATGGAAATTTCTTTTTTTCTTCTTTATCACACAATTGTTTATTTTAAATGTAAAATTTCAACTTTAGACAGCTGCTGCAACTTTAGACTTTCTATGTAGGGTACAAAATTGAATATGGAAATGAAAAAAACGATATTTTTTTATACGTATTGACAAGCATGGAAATTTCTTTTTCATGGAAATTTCCATGAATACCTTAAGACGATGTTACTTTGTGACTGCAGGGATAAATTTATGGCACAAAGTAATTTTTTCGTATTTCGGATCTTGCGCCACGCCCGTGATACCGGGAAGGAAAAGAACAGTGCCAACATTTTGTCCGACATACAAAGACACCTAGTGACAGTGTTCGAAGCTTCTGCGAGCTATTTGTCTTCGCTGGCCAGTGTTTTGTTCAAACCTATTGTCAAGTTATTGACTCAAACTTCGGAAACTTTGTGTGCTGAAGGTTAACACCTTATACAACCAGCTACCACAGGTAATTATTTTTATTGTCAATTTGTTGGTTAGATTGTGGAGCAATATAACTTTTGTGTAGCGATATTTCCGAGAGATATGAGAACATCACCTAAATATCGAAAGGTGACGGGGTTATTTTGTGACACATTGATACTGTCACAAAATAACCCAAAAAGTCGACCCACTTCCTCCAGCCGCTCGATCTTGCTTTTTTCCGTCTTCTAAAATACCACTGGAGAGAAAGAAGTATTGACTCTCTGTAAAAAAACTAACCGAAGGAGCAGAATGTGCCAAAAGACTAATTTCCTCTTCTTCTCAAAGAACTGATGGCTGCCCTGAGCACCTGAGGTCTCTTTGATGTCAAAGATATAGATAAAGCTATCCAATATTTGTAATAGGTATATATAATTGTGTATCAAGCTTCTGATAAGCGTTTTACTCTCTAACTTTGTATCAAGTAATTTTTCCTCTTGGATTTCAAGGCGGAAACACAGATGTCACAAAGTAGCCCCCACTCGGCGGGCAACTTTGTGACACATTTTAACCTTAATTTCTCAATGGCAATTAAAGATCCGAGTTAGCGCAATACATTACTACGTAAGGAAATGATATACCAATGTTTAGCAATTGTTCGTTTTAGGCTGGTTTTAAAAATGATCGGCTAGCACAGGAGAAAACTTAAAATCCGTCAGAAAGTAACCTCATCTTACGATATTGTATTAAATTTATCAATATAAATATTCTTTATTACGGCAAAGGGGTATCTTTAACTAATTTTTTCCTATTCTGTCCTGTAAATTGCATTAATTCTGTTGAGATACAGAACTAAAACTCTCTCATGAATACTAAGATGTTCTGTAGTGTCTTCTTTGTCTTTTTCTGTCAGTAACTAAATATTCATGACCAAGAGATTTGCTATTCCTCAAAGCATCAGTTCGAATACCGTCAAATATAGCACACGTGAGCACGGTGTGACATGTTTTTTTAGGCTGTCCTGACCTGCTGTATCAATCTGATGCATTTCACAATCGGAGAGACCTCCCTGACTCCATCTTCAACAACTGTTCAGCAAATTATCCTCATGAGACATTTTAGTCAATGTAATTAAGTACTCTCTTTATTCCAAAAAAATTGAATTTTCCAAGAATGTCAAACAAAATCACCTCTTATCTATTTATATAAAACAGTTCCATAACTAACTGACTGACTGACTGACTGACTGACATACAACGCAGAGACCAAACCGCTGGACCTAAAGGTTTGAAATTTTCCATGGCGATTCCTCTTATAGTGTAGGGGTGCAATAAGAAAGATTTTTGAAAAATTCTTCTTAGATTTTTTAAATTAAATTTTTAAGCTCTTTTAGTAACTTTTTTTAAGTTTGCATTTAAAATAACAATTTCAGGGTTATAAAATTTATATCACGAGAAAGATCATAAAAATTCCTTTAAAATGAGATCTTTTTTTAATCTTTACCTCCATTTTCTAATTTTTGGTAATGTTTAAAGATTAATTTTTAGAATTTAATTTATTAAATGCTGATCACGTGATTTCTTTTTCTGGCACTTTAAATAAATTTATCGTCACGTGCATAACAACTAAATAGACAAAAAAAATATTTTTTTCTTGCTAATGCGGCAGACGATTGGACATTATCCAAAAAAATATTAAAATAAAATTAAAGATATTATGTTCCCGAAACTGTACTATATTTAGGCCAGGCGCCCACTGTCAACTTTTAATTTGGGCAACTAAACAGTTTAGTCACTTGGAAGTTGCCGGATACCTTCGACATGTGCCCACTGGCAACTAAATAGTTGCTTTGCACTCAGTTTGAAAATGGATTTCGTGGCAGCTGCAAGTGTTTGTGCCCTCGTTCTACGGCGAAAACGTAAACAAAGCCATAGAAGATTTTGGGTCCCTCCAATAACAAGTAGATTATTTGACGGGCAGTTTTATAAATTATTTGAAGATTTAAGAGTACACCCAACAAAATGTTTCAACTACTTTCGGAATAGCGTTGAAAGTTTCGAGAAACTGTTGTTATTAGTGGGGCCCAGTATTTCTTACCAAAATACAAGATTACTTTTGGCTGTACCACCGCAGGAAAGATTAGTTTTCACTTTAAGGTACGAAAAAAAAATTCTTAAAAATTTGCAAGTTTATTGAAATAAAATACATATTATAAACATTTTTTTGTAAAAAATGTTTTCGACTGTGCTTCTAGCAATAGTGGATTGCGATTACAAGTTCATTTATGTAGAAGTTGGAGCATACGGTTCATCAAGTGATTCTAATATTTTTAAACAGTCAGCATTTTCAAGGTTGCTTGAAAGAAACCAATTAAAAATTCCAGAACAAAGTTGTCTCCCTAATGACGACAATGGAACGGCAATGCCATTTACTCTAGTGGGGGATGAGGCATTTGCTCTTTCACAGTTTGCATTACGACCATATCCCAGCAGAAATCTGTCCGTAAAACAACGTATCTTTAATTTCAGATTAACAAGAGTCCGCAGACTGGTAGAATGTACGTTTTGGAATTTTAGCAAACAAATAGAGAATATTTCACAGGCCTCTCGATACCAGTATGGAATTCAGTGAATCTGTTATTAAAGCATGCTTCATTCTACACAATTTTGTTAGAAAACATGATGGAATACGTTTTGAAGACACTCTCTTTGACTGTTCAATGGAAAGAATCTCTACAGTTGGAGTAAGAAGCAACAATCAAGGTCAATAAGAGATTATTTTACATATTATTTCATTTCTCCCCAAAGAAGTGTTCCTTGGCAGTATGACAAAATTTAATATAAAAGCTGTATATGATAAATGAAAAGAGTTAATATTAAAAAATTATCAACTTACTCTTTGAGTTCTTTTGTTTTTCCTCCAACTTATCCCAATTTTCAATGAATTGTTGACACAATTCCTCAAATATAGTCTTCATTAAATTTTTCTCAGAATATTCTTTTGATTTTATGTTGTATATAGCTGGCCGTTTTTCAATTTCACTTATAAATAGTTCAGTGTCCAGCGACATGTTTACACCGAGTACTGAAGCAAACTGGTGATCTTCAACTTTGCCAACTCCTCGTGAATCGGACTAGCCAAACACGCCCTCGATGATTTGCCTCGATCAGATCCATATGCGTAGCGTCGGAGGGGCACGTGCCCCCAAACTTAACTTGAAATAAATTAAAACTTTAATAAAAGTTCAGCTAAAATCGGAAAATTGTAGAAAACTTTTAAGAAAGTTGTTTTTTTTCCTCTTTTTCAAACTATGAAACTAAAGATTCCGATTATGTCTTTAGCCTTAACATAGTTTTTAACAATGATATGATCCATAACAAAAATTAGATGCTATTTTTTTTCTCATTTTATTTATATTA
Source organism: Dolomedes plantarius (assembly GCA_907164885.2). Classification (NCBI taxonomy): domain Eukaryota; kingdom Metazoa; phylum Arthropoda; class Arachnida; order Araneae; family Dolomedidae; genus Dolomedes; species Dolomedes plantarius. Next base: position 198,676,031 of record OU015492.1, read on the forward strand.
TATTTATTTGTCTTAATGTATAACTTTTGAATACTACACAAACATCAATTCTATTGTTATTCAATTTCAAAAATATCATTTCATATTTTAAGGAACGTCTTGCAGTCAATGCGCGGAAGAGGGCTCTAACTGAATTCAATTCGTGCAGCCCCAAAAAAAGTTAGAAGCACGCTACGCCTATGATCAGATCTATTGCAAGCAACTAAATAATCACCAGTGGGTGCAGTCTTATCTAAACCAACGTGATCAATTTTCCCCGGCAACAGTTTCATCACCCAAAGAATCGAACATGTTGGAATTTTTTAGTTGCCGCAACTAAAAAATCGCCAGTGGGAGCATTACCGAAGGAATCAATGTGTTTCATTTTTGTGATTAAAAAGTTGCTTTGAAATAATCGACAGTGGGCGCCTAGCCTAACTGTACTATATTCTTTAGTATGTTCTATTGCATTTAATTTGAACATTTTCTTCTACATTATTTTGTCTATAAAAATATCCTTTACTATTTTTTTATAATTATATTTTTTTTGTTTTTTTTACATCAATTGTATACATTGATGTCGTATTTATTATATATATATATATATATATATATATATATATATATATATGGCATTAATTGCATACATTGATAGTTGTATTTAATTTGAATGTACTCCGTAGCGAAGTGCGGGTTTTCAGCTAGTTATTACATAAAGCCGTTGTACTAGAACTATGGTCTCTAGTACAGTTGTGTCAAGTCAGTCCGTCAGGTTACAGTCTGGGCTCAGAAGATGTCCACTTCTTCACCAACTAGAATGTTTAGGTAATTATTTTTTTATGTCAAAATATTTTTTATTACACAATGGCTAATTAAACCTCTAAATTATGATGACAGCTGTCTTGCAAAACCGTTTACTAAAAAAAAAAGAAGAAATAAAAAGCTTGATATTCGGAGAGTTAGGGAGTTCTTCTCTTTATATTATGATAAAAGTATCTATAAAACCGACTGAATGCAGCATAACTCGAGAATTCCCGTATTTAACGCAAGGCTTGCCATTACCTCATGAGTAAAAGTAGTAAAGTAATGGCATATCATTGCGATATGCCATTTCTTTCCAAACACGTTGTAATGTTTCACTGTTAACTATTTGTAAAGTATCGAACAGTTATTAGTACAAACAGTTAATAGTACAAGAAGTTAATAGTGAAACATTACAACGTGTTTGGCAAGAAAGGGCATATCGCAATGATATTATACGGGTGACTAAAGGAAGTCATATCGAACACCTGTGAAAAAAAATTAACATTTTTCCTTTTGAATGATATGCTAATTATAATTTTCTGTTTGTAATTATGGAAATTATTAAATTTTGTAATCGGATGATTCTTTCCTGATAACCCTGTATATATATATATATATATATATATATATATATATATATATATATATATAGAGAGAGAGAGAGAGAGATAGATAGATAGATAGATAGATATATGTATGTATGTACACTCATGGACAAAAAAATTAGTGCACCAAGAAATAATTGCGGGATCATAACGAAACTTGCAATGAAGGTACATGTCGGGGAGATATGCAAATGATTAGAAATGCAGCGTGATTGCGCATTACGTATAGCCGGTAGAGGGCGTTGAACATCGTACTCTGTGCAGTATAAAACAGGTAACCAAAGCTTGTTTGAGTGTGCTGAATCATTTAGAAAGGAAGAGCTGAGATAGACATGCCATTACGCCGTGTTCGAAGACAATATAAGCAGTTGTCGCAGTTTGAGAGGGGGAGAATCGTCGGGATGATGGAAGCTGGGTGGTCAGCTAGGCGAGTAGCTCGTCAATTAGGCCGCTCTGATTGTGTTGTGAGGAGGTGTTGGGACCAGTGGACCCGAGAGATGTCATGTACACGAAGACCAGGCTCAGGACGCCCTCGACAGACCAGTCGTCGAGAAGACCGCCACATCGTAAGAAATGCACGCGTACAGCCAACTGCTTTATCGGCCGCCATCCAGGCACAGGTAGCACCTTCACTAGTGTCTTCTCGAACCATACGAAGGCGCCTGGCTGAATGACAGTTGGTATCGCGGCGCCCATTACGTGTGCTGCCCTTGACGCCCACCCATCGACGCCTCCGTTTGGAGTTTTGCCGCGCACGAGGAAACTGGACTGCAGCGGAATGGAACCAGGTCGTCTTTAGCGACGAATCCAGATTCAATCTCGGCAGTGATGACAATCGTGTTCGTGTGTGGAGAGCCCGTGGTGAACGCTTCAATCCTGCCTTTGCTGTACAGCGACACATCGCTCCCACAGCTGGTGTGATGATATGGGGTGCCATTGCCTACAATACACGATCACCACTAGTATTGTTCCGTGGCACCATGACAGCCCAGCGGTATGTTCATGAAATCCTGCAACCACATGTGTTGCCACTCATGCAACGGCTCCCATGAGCCATTTTTCAACAAGACAATGCTCGGCCTCATACGGCAAGGGTGTCACAAGACTGTCTCCGCACTGTTACTACCCTTCCTTGGCCTGCCCGATCCCCAGATTTGTCTCCAATCGAGCATATCTGGGATCATTTGGGCATCCCACGAGTTTGAACGAACTAGAGGTAAGGTTACAGCAAATATGGAACGGAATGTCTCAAGACATCATACAGAACTTGTATGACTCAATGCCCGATCGTATCGCATCGTGCATTCGCGCTAGAGGGGGTCCAACGGAGTATTAACTCCTCCGTTCTTTTGCCTTTTTCTCTGAAATAAATTATCCTTTTTCTTTGATTTTCTTATCATTTACTTATATCAAAGTTGTCATTACGTATGTAAAATTTCGTTTCATTTTGACGACTCCTTCTTGGTGCGCTAATTTTTTTGTCCATGAGTGCATGTGTATATATATATATGTATATAAATAAATATGTATATATATATATATATATATATATATATATATATATATATATATATATATATATATATATATATATATATATATATTTATTTATTTATTTATATTTATATATATATATATATATATATATATATATATATATATATACACATAAGATGATATGTTTTGATTAAGAACAAATAATATGGAGTTTTTTGATAGAGACTAAATTTTTCTGGAAAAGAATTCTGTTATGGCTGTGACTTATTAATTGATGACTCATAGCACTAACAACTAAATTTAAGGTCTCTTCAAGCTTTTCTTATCGTGGGGTTATGGAAATTTTAAAATTTTAGGATTATTGACAAAGAGCTTTCTCGCAATCTTTGGTTTGGCATCAAAAGAACTTTCCAATGTTTAAGAAAAATATTTCAAAGAGTGTTTACCATATTATTGTCAATGGGAATAAATCTTATTTCAATATCGGAATATCCCGATATTTTAATACAGGTGTAAAATACAGAGCTGCAGTTTGATGACTCTTTAGAAATGTTGACAAACGAAAAAATCTTCCTGGTATACGATTTCAGAAATGTTTATGCGGATATATGAAAAAACCTGGAATATTTACTTTTATTTTATTAGAAAGCCAGCTCTCTCCCTGCCGTAAGATAAAAAATAAACTAATACTTTCAATATCGAGTCAAAGAAGCTAGAAAATCACGACATATATATTGTACAAAGTTTATTCTGTCAGAGATCTTTATGATTGTTGTAAATATGTCAGTTCTGGTGATATTTTCCGCTAGTATAAAGTCATATTAAACATTTCAAAAGATAAAAGGCTGGTAGCTAATGTCTCAAGATGATTATTCATTCCCGAGAGTCTCAATGCTTTTTTAAATAGTTCGTTACTCTTTCTATGAAAAATTTTATTATTAATTTGAAACGAAAACAAAATACTTATGACCACTTAAATAAAAATTAAGTTTCTTAGACAAGAATTTAACAGTCTCCTTTTTCCTTAGGCTTTTAAATTTTAAAGTCATGCCCACGGTCCAAGGTTACTCTTTCTATGTTAAACTTTCTATGTTAAACTTCTTATGTCGTTACTCTTTCTATGAAAAATTTTATTATTAATTTGAAACGAAAACAAAATACTTATGACTACTTAAATAAAAATTAAGTTTCTTAGACAAGAATTTAACAGTCTCCTTTTTCCTTAGGCTTTTAAATTTTAAAGTCATGCCCACGGTCCAAGGTTACTCTTTCTATGTTAAACTTTCTATGTTAAACTTCTTATGTCGTTACTCTTTCTATGAAAAATTTCATTATTAATTTGAAACGAAAACAAAATACTTATGACTACTTAAATAAAAATTAAGTTTCTTAGACAAGAATTTAACAGTCTCCTTTTTCCTTAGGCTTTTAAATTTTAAAGTCATGCCCACGGTCCAAGGTAGCCTAGAGGTAGCACGTCGGTTTTCAGTAATGAGGTTGCTCGGATCGATTCCTGACAAGCGCCATTAAATACCCTTGTGTCTAGTCAGGATATAGTCCAGTCAATTTGTGCTCAAAAGGGGCCCTCGAGGGAAAATTTTGGGGTAGTTTTGATTTCTTCTATTTTATATGTTTTTTGGGGTGCTGAATCCGAATCTGAGGTTTGTTAACAAAATTTCGTGACGCAACATTGAAAAAAATGCAAAAAAAGGTGAAAATTTTCATTTTTTTGGCGGTTTTTTGCTTATAACTCGGAAACTATCAACTTTTCGCATATAACCCTTTTTATCAAAATTAAAGTACATAAAATTTCCTACAAATTTCACTATTTAGGTTTTTTTCTCCGACGGACCGTTTGGGCTCAAGCGCTATTTGAAAATTGGCGTATTTCGGCTGGCTCCGCAAAAACCCACTTTTTTCACTCCAAAACTTATCATTAAAGGCTGTCATTTAATTCCTCCTTCCAATACAATGTAGGATTTTCAAAATCACATTGTATTTAAATTCTGTGCAAATATAATTCTGTCTTGTACGTATTTCATGTTCTTTATTCTCGGCGAGCCTCACCAAATGATTTTATAACTGCCCCGTTTGGTTTAAAAGCCCTCTTTCCTTCCATTCGATTCCTTCACAAACGATTCAAGGCCAACTACGTCACCGTGTACATGCGTACCCAATCAACACCCCCTATATCCGATATAGGGGTGTTGACGCAGTCTCAAGTCCCTTCATATTGTTCACGAGGTTTCCTCCCCTCCCCCCCTCCAAAAAAAAAATTAAAACACCGGCCATCCGATTCCTACCAGTGGCAGTGCGAAGGAAGTAAGTAGTTCAGTGTTAGAATCCAACGACAACACGATTCAAAAGTTATATTTGCGCGTAGTGTTAAAAATGGCTTCAAAGTGTGTTTTATTTGTGATGAAGTGCTGGATAATAACGTAGAGAAGGTGATAACGGTGCGGCAAAGAGGTTTGAAAACGTTTATCGAGTCAAGAAAGAAGAGGAAGGATGGTCAGCATGTTCAGCTACGTGAAAAATCTGCAGTTGATGTTCATGAGCGATGTCGTACAAACTACATTAATAAAAGAATGATTGCAGCTCATTTGAAGAAAGCGGAACAGGGTAGAGAGCAAGTCAAAAGACGTTCTACTGAAGCGCATTTCAATTTCAAAACTCATTGTTTTATGTGTGGCCTCGTCATAACACCTGACTTTATAGAACAACAAAGAAAAAAGAAAACCAATCGTAATATTGTGTATCAGGTTCGAATTTTGAAAGTCAAGGAAACTATCATAAAAAGGGCAGAAGAACGTGGTGATGAGTATGGACAAACCATAATCAAACGTCTTTTGCCTGTCTCAGACTTGGTGGTTTCTGATTGTCAGTATCATAGTTTATGCATGAGAAAATTGTACAATCCCCCCAAAATTCAAGGGAAGAGAAAAAGGGGTCCATTCGCCAATCATGTTGAAGAAGCAATGGAATATGTCTACACTTATCTTGAGAATAGTGATTGAGTATGTCAGTTTACGCTAGACGAGTTGGTGGACCAAATCAAAGGTGATTATCGTCCTGACATAAAGACAGTTAAAGCTCATCTACTCAAAAAATATGGAAGCGATATAATAATGACCTTTTCTCCAAACAAGAAGCTGGTAGTGTGTTTCAAAAACACAGGGTATAAAATTTTAAATGATTCTTGGTACCAGCAGGCGTTAAAAATGAACAAGAGGAAAGACTCCGGATTATTAAGACGGCTGCTGCAATTGTTGTTGAGGATATCCGGAGCCAGGTTTATGAGACCGCACAGTACCCCTCACCTGATAAATTTTTGGAAGGAAATGAGGAACTCATTCCTGAAAGTCTCCGTACATTTATGGAAACAGTTGTACTAAACAAAAAACGTGGGGACCATGATATGTGGAAGAAGAAGAACACAGCACTGGCTCATAGTCTTGTAGCAGCAGTGAGGCCCAGATCATTCATTTCACCAGTCCTCGTAGGGTTGGCAGTGTTTCTGTACAAGAAGTACGGCTCAAGGAAATTAGTCGATGTGGTTTCCTCATTGGGATTTTGTTCGACTTACACAGAGGCTGTCCGCCTGGAAGCATCAGCTGTCAGCAGCGATCCGCTGAAAGTTAACCAGCCATGCTTTTCACAGCAGGTGTACGATAATGCTGATTTTAATGTACATACAATCGACGGATACAGATCCTTTCACGTCATGGGCACAGACTGAAGAACAGACTGAAGAAATAAGCTTACATGATGCGGAAGGTATGTCTAATCTCACAATCTATTTCGTAATCACTCATCTCTCCTTAAGATATGATCACAAGTTGTTGTTTTCTCACCACCTCTTTCATTTTCCACATGAACAAGCCCCGACTCTGACGACAGAACAACCCGAACCTGTGCCAGGACTCGCCGCCTTCGAAGAACCTCAGCCAGAACCCTCTAAACGACAACGGCTCATATAATAATCTAATATATGATCATATGTATTGTAATACAATATAATAAAATGTAATAATTTTTCAAGATTTTTCTTTGGAATTTCAACTTTTTTGTAACAATTACAACTAATTTGTACAATTTCGGACTTCTTTAAATAACTTGAACATTATTTTATTTTTGAAAAAATTACCTGTACCTCTACATATACGATCAAAATAAGGTATGTGCAGAGAACTGGGAGGAATTCACTAATTGACAGCCATTAATAATAAATTAGAATTTTGGAGTGGAAAAAGTGGGTTTTTGTGGAGACAGCCGAAATACTCCAATTTTCAAATAGCGCTTGAGCCCAAACGGTCCGTCGGAGAAAAAAACCTAAATAGTGAAATTTGTAGGAAATTTTATGTACTTTAATTTTGATAAATAGGGTTATATGCGAAAAGTTGATAGTTTCCGAGTTATAAGCAAAAAACCGCCATAAAACGGAAATTTTTACCTTTTTTTGCATTTTCTTCAATGTTGCGTCACGAAATTTTGTTAACAAACCTCAGATTCGGATTCAGCACCCCAAAAAACATATAAAATGGAAGAAATCAAAACTACCCCAAAATTTTCCTCCGAAAAACACAATTTGACTGGACTAATAAGGGAACGTTAAATCCGTAGACCGGAAAGTCCTTGTATGAGGTCAGAGAGGGTGGGAGAATGTACGATCCCACAAATGTCACCCATGGTAGTGCTAGGTCAAAATTGAGGTGGCATCTGGTTAAGTCGAACTCCGACCTTTGTAGTGCCATTATAAATTGACGACGCACTCCTCAGCCCGCTAACCTATAAGGACAAGGTCTGGAATACTTCTGGCCAGCAGCATAAGCAACAACAACAAAATCCAGTTCAAAAGGCCCAGGGCAAACTATTAGCACACCATGCTAACAAGAAGAACATCTGAAGATTACAGTGTGGAAGAATATTAATGCTTTAAATTTATCACATTATGAAAAAGGGTAAAAATAAATTGGAATTTTTCCCTTAAGGACCGATAGTTTCACCGACTCACATTTCTTAATGAATATTTTCAAAGGGAACATCGTTTTAGAAGCCTGATCCGTGTTGGTTTCAGAAACAGTATGCAACACATGTGTCCGGTAATTAGAACATTTTTGCTCTGTTTTTCTACGTGAGGGATTTCATAATGTTATATCTGATTCGAGCAATAAAAGATACGCATTTTCTAACCTACATGAAAAAATCTTGGACAAAGATCTCAAATAAACAAATGTAGCATATAAATTATGCTACAAATAATACATACTATTAACGTATACTATATAACAATATGTACTATAATATATACAATATATCATTATACTGCATATATTGTCATATACTATTAATAATATTACAATAATGCCTATTAGCATATTAACCTCTAATTAGGTTAAAATACTTACGTGTGAAATTTGCAAAGTTGAGCTATTTGAGTAATAACAATATTAATTTTAGGAATACAAGGCTACGGTATAAAATACCTTTGAGCAGTGAGAGTGAAACAATATTTTTTTATAGTCTAATTATGTTTATTACTATCATTTTGAAAGCTGACATGGGATGGAAATGCTGAGTGATTACAATATAGATCTCCTATAAGTTTACATATGAGTTTAGGTGTAAATGCAACTCACGCATCATTATTAAATGCAGTTTTATTTTGAATACAAAGGAACTAATAACCGCATCTTTGCAGAAGTGTTGAAATATTCCAAACGTGAGCCTGATCTATTCACGCATTTCTGTGATATGAATGTTATAACTGGTTTTAATTCAAATGAGAAACGAAGCGTTCTAGATATATAACGTATATCAATCTCCAAATTTGAATAATAATTTGCCAATCCCTAAAATTCTAGATCTTGTCATTCATAGAATCATTGAACCCATATAAATTTAAATTTTCATTGTTAGACTCGGAATATTGCTTAATAAATTCGGATAAAGTTCAACTACGGAAGAAAATTATTTTGAAAACAATTTCAGATCAATCTAGGATAAAAAAGTTTCTTTTTCAAGCATTATCCTGAAATACATTCAAATTAACCGCGGGGATCATAAATTTATAACAAGAAAAAAAAAGGACGCTTTTCTGAGAATTTGTATGATATCTCTAAATTTCATTACCCTGTTGCGTGGAAATAAATCCCTTTTACTGATTATTACTGGATTTTTACTGGATGATTATTACTAATGTCTGATATCTCTAAATGTTATTACCCTGATATCTCTAAATGTTATTACCTATCTCTAAAATACTGATATCTCTAAATGTTATTACCCTGTTATCATTATATGCAAATTTTAGTATTGTATCGGGATGATTATTACTAATGTCTGATATCTCTAAATGTTATTACCCTGATATCTCTAAATGTTATTACCTATCTCTAAAATACTGATATCTCTAAATGTTATTACCCTGTTATCATTATATGCAAATTCTAGTATTGTATCGGGATGATTATTACTAATGTCTGATATCTCTAAATGTTATTACCCTGATATCTCTAAATGTTATTACCCTGTTATCATTATATGCAAATTTTAGTATTGTATCGGGATGATTATTACTAATGTCTGATATCTCTAAATGTTATTACCCTGATATCTCTAAATGTTATTATCTATCTCTAAAATACTGATATCTCTAAATATTATTATACCCTGTTGCGTGGAAATAAATCCCTTTTACTGCTTGTTTATGACAAATCGAAGTAAACATGTGTGATTAAACTAGAGCAAAAAGAAATATTTCATTTCCCTGAGCTTTCAAAAAATTCCCTTTCTATTTCTGCTGCTATGAGATTATGCATATTAACTTGTTCTGGCAACCAATTACTTTCTTTATCATGCTCTTGGCGTGTTTTGACATCATGTCAAGATTAGATCATAATCTTGTCATTAAGTGCAAACCGTGAAATACATTGAAATCAACTTCAGAGATCATAAATAATCATGTTTTGTGATTATCCCTAAAAAAATTTTCCAGTTGCTTGTTAATAACAAATTCAGATATCTTTTTGTATTAAACTTCCTTTAAAAATGATTTCCTTTTCAAATCTAACTTTAAAAAAAATTCCTCTGAATATCTGCTAAGAGACTGAAACTTCCGTGTATTTTCTTTTCCTCGTAATTGGTTTTATTATCATTATATGCAAATTTTAGTATTGTATCGGGATGATTATTACTAATGTCATTATGCTTAAAACCCGAAGGGCAATCAAAACTCTCTTGGGAATCACAATAAGTTAATGGTAAGAAAATAAAAGTCTGATGCTCTTGAGATAATTTATAAGTCATTTCAATACCTTATTTGAATTTTGAATAATTTTAAATCACCTCTCTTCGCTTGTTTTTACCAAATCAGGATGCTTATTTGCATTAAACAAAATTTAAAAAGATTTCATTTTCTTTTATTAGCTTGTAAAAAATTCGATTAAATCTCTGCTACATGTAGATTAAAATTTCCGCTCATTTCCTTATTGTAGTAACCAATTTATTTGCCAATATGTACTATTTTAGGCTGGCAATATTAATAATATAAAAACATAATACATAGACTTAAACCAATTACGCAATACGAAGTATGTTTAAGGTTGTAAGCATAAAAACCGCGGATAAGTGTAAAACAAGCCTTGGTTTGGTTTGAAGCGCTACGGTCAATTTTTGCTACACGAGGGCTAATTTGTCCGGGACCTACTGCTTAAAGCCGATTCCGAAAGGATACAAACGTCCACGCAAGAGTTGTATTCGAACTCACAGACATCGGTACCGAATGCCAGCGCCTTAGCCATTCGGCCATCATCCAGCTAAAACGACCTTTCTATCCTAGGGATGTCTTGCTTGGTGCAAGAAATGCTACACTCTTTCAACTCGCAAACGCTTTTCTTTTAAATAATGTGGTTTAAAAGCTTTTTATTACTTATTGCATAAAATAACGATTTGTTTGATTATTGAATAATTATATAACTTTTTTATGTTTTTAATAGATTTTAATTGCAAACGTTCAGTAACATTGCGTTTTTCGTTGTTGTTTTTTATCTTAAGTAATAAATAAAAGCCTTTATTTATTCAATTCCATTTTATCAATGTCAGTTTTTGTGTATTTTCAACATATTAAAATTGGGAATGATTACTATTTAAAGTCCACTCTCGAAACTATAACGTTCACAAGTTTCGGACAGATAGATCTGTACAGTGTCTTCAGTACAGTGTCTTGGTACACAATTAAATGCAACTGCTGCCATAAGTGAATCCCATTGACATTTATGACTAATGCTGGCATATTTAAACATTTTTATAATATTCCCTGAAATTAAAACCAATCGATTGAAAATATTTTAATTCAAACAGTGAAATGTCTCCAATACGCTTAATAACACGAACATCTGAAAATTGTTATATTCTCTTTCCCTGTGGAAACAAGCAACAGAACATTTACAACAAAACCCATCTTGAAATATAATTCATCCATCAATGGTTTAATGACTTCATATAATAAAAGCATTATAAAGCTAATTCATCGCGCAGGAGATTTTAGTTCCCAATTTAGTCGTCGTTCATTACCGTAATAAATTAAGTTATGTTAATACTAAAAGTTTCCTGTGTGAATTATATCCAGTTCTTAAAAAAATAAGCATTAAATCTTTAGTTTAAACTTCAAAGTTCTAACATAATTTATAAACTTAACATTTTTAAAATTTACTGTAAATCAAGCAATCATTTCAAGGGGCAACACAGTTTTAATCTCAAAACTTCTAAGTGAATTCAAGCATATAATCGCTTGTTTCCCGAACTAATTGCAATATGTCATTTTGAGGCTTTTAGACTGTGTTTGACATGCTAATTAGATACACTCCGTGGAAATTACGTGATATAAGAGTTTCCTTCATCGAATTATCTTTAAGATGGAAGTCAATTATAAGTTCTCTTGGATGAGTGACCAAAACACGACGTTTTAGTCCCTAACCAATGAATCATCTGCAAAATTAAGTTACTAGTTTGTTAAAATAAGTACACTACGGATTAAACACGGCTTAAAAATTTATGTCATAGGTCACATTTTATATGCGAAATCTTTAAATTAAGAACTTGACAAATTTTATTAGATTACAAACATTTCAAAGCTAAATTTGTCAGTGATTTAGAGGTAACAAGATCATAGATCAGGTTACAAAAAAGGACATTGATTATAATCAAATAAGTTTATGTATCAAGAATATATTTTAAGCGCTTAACAGTATAAGCGATTTTGCTAATAACCATATAAACATATGTATCGGCAGTAAATTTTGTAAACGGAATAAAAGTCTGTGTGTGGAAAATATGTGCATTAAAATTTCTTCAGAGGTCAGCAGGCTTCATTTAGAACGTTAGTAAATAGCATTTTTTAATAAATAGATTACATTATATTGTGTAAACTAAAGAATAATATATGTAAATTAAAAACATGACATTTTAGTCCCTAACCAACTGATCATCTGTAAAATTAAGTAACCATTTTGTTAAAATTAGTACACTAGGAATTAAACATGACTTAAAAATTCACTAGTTGGTACCCGTCAAAACATGAAGGCTAGATAGTAAATAAGTGCATTAATACGCAAATTATTCTCAACACATCATTGCCAAATGTTGAAAATAATAATAATGCGCAGAAACAAATTAATGCGTTTAAGCGGCCTCGTGCTTAGTGAGTATCTAAAGCCAGATTTAAAAATGTCATTGAGCATGCGCAGAAAGCAATTTTTATAATTGTAAGTTATCGCTAATTATACAGCGCGAAATAAACAATTTCCATCAGGTTTAATCTTATATTTCACAAACATAATTATCATAAAAATATAAATGGCAGAGAGAGACGTGTTTATCATTAAAACATGTCACTGACCATACGCAGAAACAGTGAGTTTCTAAAGTCCGATTAAACATGCCACTGAGCATGCGCAAAAATCAATTTTAAATTGTAAATTATCGCTCATTAAAAGAAATTGTGGTTACGAAAACCAAATTCGACAAATCTGCAGATTACAATCTTTCGTTTAAGACCAAAATGAAGTAAATTGATGCAGTAGTTTTCTCTCACGGACTGCCCAAAAAGTCGGCTTAGCAACTTAAATATATAGATTTCATAGGCCACATTTTATACGCCAAATCTTTAAAGAACTTGAAAAATTTTATTATATTACAATCATATTTCAAAGCTAAATTTGTCAGTGGTTTAGGGGTTAGAAGATCATAGATCAGGTTACAAAAAAGGACATTGATTATAATTGAATAAGCTTATGTATCAAGAACAAATTTTAAGTGCTTAACAATATAAGCGTTTTTGCTAATAACCATATTAACATATGTATCGTCTGTAAATTTTGTAAACAGAATAAAAGTCTGTGTATGGAAAATATGTTCATTAAAATTTCTTTTATTATGAGGCTTTATTTAGAACTTTACTAAACACAAATTTTTAATAAATAGATTACATTATAATGTGTAAACTAAAGAATAATATATGTAAATTAAAAAATGGTTTATATATA